>BPTQ01000008.1:260945833-261333876 GCA_019973895.1 Chrysanthemum seticuspe | reverse complement strand
TATCTCCCCCCGCCGAAATTTTTTTTTCCCGCCAAAAAAAAAATTTTTTTTGGGCAAAAACATTTTTTTTCCCGCCAAACTTTTTTACTGCATCACAGTTGTAAAGTTACTGCATCACAATCATGATTTTAGTGCATTAAGGTTATAAATTACTGCATCACAGTTATAAAGTTACTGCATCACAATCATGATTTTAGTGCATTAAGGTTATAACCTTGATTTTAGTGCATCATACTTGATGCACTTAACAATTAACTATGATGCAGTAACTTATAATAAAGATGCACCAAAACTTATTAGTGCATTAAGGTTATAAGTTACTGCGTCACAATTATGATTTTAGTGCATTAAGGTTATAAATTACTGCATCACAGTTATAAAATTACTGCATCACAATCATGATTTTAGTGCATTAAAGTTATAACCTTGATTTTAGTGCATCATAATTGATGCACTTAACTATTAACTATGATGCAGTAACTTATAATAAAGATGCACCAAAACTTATTAGTGCATTAAGGTTATAAGTTACTGCATTACGGTTATAAAGTTACTGCATCATAATCATGATTTTATAACTGTGATGCAGTATTTTTATAACTGTGATGCAGTAATAAATTTTGGCGGGAAATTTTTGGCGAGATTTTTTTTTTTTTTTTTGCCCAAAAAAATTTTTTTTTGGCAGGAAATTTTTTTTTGGGGGGGGGGAGGGGGCGGTGGGTGGGTGGGGTGGGGGGTGACACATGTCATATGACATGGCATGGTGATGTGGCAAAGGTGACACATGTCACCTCCACATGCCTTCTCATTCTTTTCATTATAAGAAACTTTTCATTTTAACCCTACACTATATATATATATATATATATATATATAGAGAGAGAGAGAGTTAGGATCAAATAAGAAGTAAAATTAAAATGAGAATGATAAGAAGAAACCACAACCACATAAATCTGAACAATTAAAATGTGTGCCCCATGATATTGAATAAACAGTGTTGGGTCGACCGATCCTTTGATAAAATTATTAGCAAGGAGAAAGGATGACAACTTATCATATTACACCCGAGGGGCTTGTTTGAGACCATAGAGAGCCTTGTTAAGTTTGTAGATGTGATTAGGGAACTCTGGATCAACGAATCATTCTGGCTGGCTAACATACACTGTCTCCTTAAGTGTACCATTTAGAAAAGCAGTTTTGACATCCATTTGGTAGACGGTGATGTTTAAGTGAGCCGCGAATGCCAGAAAAATCCGTACAGCCTCAAGTCTAGCAACCAGAGCGAATGATTCTTCAAATTCGATACCCTCTTCATGTCTATAACCCTTAGCCACCAGACGTTACTTTTTTCGAATAACCGTACCTTCAGCATCTAACGTATTTTTCCAAATCCATTTTAGACCAATGACGTAGACCCCTGTCGGTCTTTCAATCAATTCCCATACTTCTAAACGTTTAAAATGGTTCAGCTCTTCTTGCATGGATTCAATCCAGTTGTCATGAGTCATTGCATCCTTAATGTTTTTGGGTTCGGTTTGACTGATAGTGAGTGCATAAATGCAGTGTTCGCCGTCATTCTGAAGGCGTTGTCTAGTTACGACTGATTGGTTTGGGTTGCCACTAATGTTAACAAGAGGATGGTATTTAGTCCATTGGTGTGTGGAAGGTTGGTGTTGGTATACATTGTGCAGATTAGGTGGATTCAGATGACTGGTAGAAGATTCAGCAACATCTGGAATTGCCGTTTCAGTTGCGAAAGGGTTGAAGAACGCATTTCCATCATAATCCGCAGGTGTAGGTACATCTTGGTTAAGAAGATCATCAGTTGGGCAAGTGTCATTAGAAGCAGTTTGTTCAGTTGTTGTTAGAGATTCAATCGGAGGTGCATCAACAACAGTTGTTGTTGTTTCAGGTGTATCAGGTATTGGAGTATTATCAGGTTGAGCAGCGGAAACAGTTGATACATCTGGAGCACGTTTATCAAAGTCTTCATTGAATAGAGGAGCAAACAATGTTTCCATTTGACGATGAGTGGGTTGAAAGGTTTGATCAGCTGATGATTGAGGGAAGTTGAGACGGTTATTTCCGGGTTCTAAGTTATTTTGCTCAGAAGCCATTTCTGTGAGCTCATCAAAATTAGCATGAATGGTTTCCATAATTTCCTTTGTACGACGATTCCAGATCCGGTAACCTTTTGAGTTTTCACAGTGTCCAACGAAGACTCTAATATCAGCTTTGGCCTTGAGCTTTCCAAAGTCATCACGATCATTATTGGATAGCAGAGAGCACCAAATACATGAAAGTGTTTTAGGTTCGGTTTTCTGTTACGGATAAGCTCATAAGGTGTTTTGTTGTGGCGTTTAGTTATCATAGAATGTTCTTACTGTAGCATGCAGTTGACACGGCTTCTGCGCATAAGTAATCTGGAAGTTTTGCATTTATTAACATCGTTCTTGCAGCTTCTACTAACGTCCGGTTTCGTCTTTCGACAATTCCATTTTTTTCTGGTGTCCTTGCAATTGATGTCTGATGCTCAATTCCCACTTTCTCATAATATTCTCTAAGAGTTTGGTTCACAAATTCAGTTCCTCTATCTGTTCTGACTTGTCTAACCGTGTTACGGAGCTGAACTTGAATTTTCGTGAGAAAGGTGATGATCATTTGTGGAGCTTGATCTTTACTTCGTAGAAAATAAACCCAAGTCAATCTGGAGTAGTGATACGCGTACAACGCGCGTTCGGGGTCAAAGGAAACTTCCTTTTCTTCGAGCAAGTTTTTCAACCACCTAGGCAGTGAACCTAATCGTTGTAGTGTAGTATTAGGGTAAGCCTCGGGATTGATATCGTTCTCTAGGGGAATAGGAATGCTAGTGAGAAATTACTACGCTAAGGTTGGGGTTGAGGAAGATTATTTTTAAACCTTTTTTATATTTTTTTAGAAAATTGAAAGTACGATCTCGGGGTATTGGATTTGGGGGGATGATACTTTTACCGATTACTCTACTATTATCTAATCTAATTAACTAAACTAAGGGGTAGTCTATGTCTATTGATATGTGCTCGTATGATGATTAAAAATGTGTCTACCTAGATACTATTACTCCCTAGTTATCTTTTATTGATGGTTGAATTGTCACGTCCTTATTCTTAACGCGTTGTGTCTTCTAAGGTCGTAGGGTATGCTTTTCTCCCTAACTCTCTGAGAATACCTTAAGGTTATTGCCTACAAAATCTCTATGATTCATAAACTAACTCTAAGGTTATCTTTGAATTTTTAGCCTACAATTACTCTAGGTGATCATAAACTAAGGTTCACAAAGATTACTCAAGCATTAAAAACACAACAATGGCCTATTGCAATCCTAAGCCAATTACAATTAAGATAAGAGACAACCAATCAATATTCAATAACTAGGTTTCATAGATCTAGGCAAACACACAAGTAAATTAGCCGGACATGGTAAACATGCAAGCATACACGCACACAATCGAAGACATAATGAAATCAATGAAGTCGTTTTAGGTTTTTCCTCCACAAATCTCCCTCCTAAAAGTCTAAAAATCGAATTCTATATATAGAGTTACAACTGCGACGGCGTCACTCTTTAATTGTGACGCCGTCGGATCCCCGCCGTTAGGGTTTCGTCTTGGCCAATTCAACTTGGGGACGGCATCACGTTGTGGTTGTGACGCCGTCAGCTTCAACTTCTGACGCCTTCTAAATCTAGATCTAGGTCGTCTGAGTCGTGACGCCCTACTCTTCAAAGCCTGACGCCGTTAGGTACAAAATAGCAATTTCACTTCTGAGCCGTCGCATTTATAGGGACGGCGTCGCCCTTTGTCTGTGACGCGGTCAGGTGCACTTCCAGCAGCTTGAGTGTCTTGATCTTGACTTTAGCCATTTTTTCACATATTCACGCCTTTTCATCCAAATAAGCATCATTCCAGCATTTTGCCTTCAAGATACCTAAAAAGTGAATAGGAACGAAATTAAGCAGTAACGGATATAAAAGTGGTCGATTAAGGGCTTAAATGACCCCTCAAAAGTGTACATTTTAATTCCTTAACAAATATCCCTACACTTGGTATTTGCTTGTCCTCAAGCAAATGTGCTTTTGGCCAATCAATTTATAAATTAGGGGGCATGAAGCATTGGTTTAGAACAATTCACAACAAGTATAAGCCCCTCAAAAGTCATAACAAGCACGGAAATTATATACTAGCACCTCACAAGTGGTTTTTGGATACTCTCATCTCTCGGTTGTATATGAAATATATCAAATTGGAAATGGAAGATAAACACTCATTAATCGGTCCTAGTACATAGATTACCATAGGCTTGAGACTAGATCAAACCTCCATCGCTTTGGCGTAAGCACCTAGGAAAAACTATCTAAGAATTCTTTTAAAGGGTTGTAACGTTAGGCTTACGGTTAGGGAAACAAAGGGTTTGGTTGGATAGGCGATTTAGTGGTGGCAAGTCAAAAATCTTTATGTTACAAGCATGAGAAGAATGGCGTTGCTAAGCCAATACTCAACTCTTTAAACTCTCGATAATTATGAAACAAACAAACATAAATATAAAGATAGATGTAGGATGGTAGCCAATATGTTTTTTTTTCTTCATATTTTTCATTTTTTTTTCTCTTTTTTTTCGTACACTTTTACTCTACCATCCTTTATGATAACATCAAAATATAAGGGATTTATAGGCACATCCCTAAACTTGAGTTTTTATTATTCTAACACTAGTTTGACCCAAATTGAAAAGATTAAAACACTTGGAGTACAATATTACGTAAATAAAGGGAATTTGAATTTAACATTCTTTCCCGTCACTCCATAAAATTTAACTTTTCCCACAAGTCCCAATCGTCCCAAAACTGTATTCAAAGGATATGAATCAACTTAGCAACATATGCAAGTAACTAGATAATTGAACTAAGGGTTTAGTATGATAACAATAATGCACTAAAAGTGAGTGCATACAAGGTAGGCTAAGGAGATTTGGGTGTACATTTGGGGGTGGATTGTAAACAATGCTCTTCATTGATATTCCGAAAAACCAAAACATCACGAGAACCGCAAAAAGGATAGGCTCTGAGGGGTTAACTAGAGGTATCGTGTACTAAAGATGAGTACAACGCAAGGGTGTGGGGGAATTACTCAACCAATGTGGAAGAAGTAATTATAATATCGGTACCAAACAAGGGTTATCCTAATGCCTCTTATCATTTAGTTATTCCTCACTACACAAGTGTAGTCTCACTAGCGATCTCGGGATGCATCACAAAACAAGTTCTAGAATCTATTATACTACCGGTACACTCTCGAAGTATTAAAGATGAATGCTTTAATTCCTATAAATCTAGGGGCGAACCTCACTTTTTTTTTGGTGGAATTTGAGTGGTAAAGGGTTTTGTGCTAGTCATATAACTTCCTATCCATGAGACACTTTATTAAGACTAATGGCCCACTCCTACATGTCATGAAAAATTTTAAATTTGGTGCCAAAATTACCCTAACCGATATTTCTCATGGTTTATTACACAAATGAAATTGGACAAGACAAATGATGAACGATAAGCATAGTTTCAAAGTTCCCGTTTTATTCTCCCTCCCTACACTTAAACTGGACATTGTCCCCAATGTTCCCCGAAATTATCAAAATTATGATAACGGGAGGTAATTAAAAGAGAAAGAAACTAATACTCCCCTGATTAGCTCGGTAGGATCCGTGTGAAGTAGTGGTTAAATTCTTCTCCAAGAAAGCTCCATTCAATCTTATGTTTCTTCTTCTTGATAAAAAAAACCTACACACTTAAGAAAATAGATGAAACCTTCGCGTAAAATCGGCGGTAAAACTATATATGACTCTACTAAACTAGGATATAATGCTTGTGGAATGGATGTTTACAGGTTTTCTAGAAAATTAAGACCTGAGAAATTCCAAAAATTTATAAGTAGCACAGAAAATGAGAGAAAGTAAGATAAGTGGTTTATGTTCCTCCTGACGCCGTCAGGTAGCGAGTCTGACGCCGTCAGGTTATCCTGACAGAAACTGGTCTGCTGCGTTTTTCTTGAAAAATTACATCTTTAGAATCTGGAAAAATTCCTGCAAAACAAGCATTTGACTCTAACAAACACACATATATATCTTTTTTCAAGAATTGTAATTCTCATGTTCACGTTCTTTAAAAAACATGTGTAATCTTCCCTACACTTATCCTTTTTGTAAAATACCTTTATATGTAATTAAGACGAGGTTAAAGACAAAATAAAGCATTTTCACAAATTCAAACATGAGAATATACAATCAATGAAAAGATATATGACACACAAACAAGCAAACAATTAAGCATGGGTTGCCTCCCACGAAGCGCTTTTCTTTATTTATGAGTCTTGTAGCTAGACTTGAAGCCGTGCCCCTACTTTCTCTTTATTTTAGAAGCCCATTCGATTTCCTTAACTCTTCTCTCATCACGAATATACTCCGGGCCTAACTCTAGACAAGTGGTGTAGTAAACCTTGTTCTCCCAATCTACTTCAAAGGCCGGAATGTTGTCTACATCTAGATCGTCAATACCCTCAAATTTCTTATTTTTGTAGGGCATTATATACTTAACACATTCGGTCCCGTTTGAGAACTTGGCTATTCCTTCCTTTTGATCATAAACCATCTTAGATTCCTCAATAAATGGTCTCCCAAGTATCACATCTCCTAAAAACCCATCAATGATGCCCTTAACATTTTCCAAGATCATGAAATCACACCTATATGTGAAGTTACCTACGAAGACATGCAATCCTTTGACCCTCCAAACATAGTTACTCACTTTCCTAGGGTAAAAGGGGTTCCTCATGGGTCCTAACTTCTCGCTCATGATCCAATTGTAGTAGAGCCTAGACATTATGTTCATGGGCGGCTTATAGTCTATGTAAGTGTGATCCCTATATAAGTATCCAATCATGCACGGTATCTTAATGTTTTTAGGGTCACCACTTTTTATGCAAGGCTCGAAAGGTGGTCGCGGGAAGTTAACTACATTATAGTGATAGGCGGTTTCCTTCCCATTAGGGTATGAATCGAAATACTCCCTAAGTTCCTCCTCCTCCTTACTACCTTCCATAACTTCTAATACCTTATAATCTCCTTCTTCTAATTCATCATCCGAATCACTTGAGGTCGAATTACTATCTACAGTACTAGCAGATTCCTTAAGGACTTCCTCAAGTGCACTTTCAATTATTCTATTCAGTTTCTTAAGCTCTCCAATTTCACTAACAATACGAGCTCGGAGTTGGTTGGCAAAGGTTGGATCAAGTGGTAGGTTTTTGTTTGGTGGGTTATCACCTTCCATGATGAAAAGTGATGGGGTTACGAACAAAGGTCACGAAGAAGGAGGATAGACTACGAGGAAGCTAAAAATGAGAAAAATCTTACTTGATAGGAATCAAGCAAGGGAACCTAAATGAGGTGGAAATCTAACTAGCTATTCTATTCCCCGGCAGCGGCGCCAAAAACTTGATACGCGTACAACGCGCGTTCGGGGTCAAAGGAAACTTCCTTTTCTTCGATCAAATTTTTCAACCACCTAGGCAGTGAACCTAATCATTGTAGCGTAGTATTAGGGTAAGCCTCGGGATTGATATCGATCTCTAGGGGAATAGGAATGCTAGTGAGAAATTACTACGCTAAGGTTGGGGTTGAGGAAGATTATTTTTTTTATCTTTTTTATATTTTTTTAGAAAATTAAATGTACGATCTCGGGGTATTAGATTTGGGGGGTGGTACTTCTACCGATTACTCTACTATTATCTAATCTAATTAACTAAGCTAAGGGGTAGTCTATGTCTATTGATGTGTGCTCGTATGATGATTAAAAATGTGTCTACCTAGATACTATTACTCCCTAGTTATCTTTTATTGATGGTTGAATTGTCACGTCCTTATTCTTACGCGTTGTGTCTTCTAAGGTTATAGGGTATGCTTTTCTCCCTAACTCTTTGAGAATACCTTAAGGTTATTGCCTACAAAATCTCTAGGATTCATAAACTAACTCTAAGGTTATCTTTGGATTTTTAGCCTACAATTACTCTAGGTGATCATAAATTAAGGTTCACAAAGATTAATCAAGCATTAAAAACACAACGATGGCCTATTTCAATCCTAAGCCAATTACGATTAAGATAAGAGACAACCAATCAATATTCAATAACTAGGTTTCAAAGATCTAGGCAAACACACAAGTAAATTAGCCGGACATGGTAAACATGTAAGCATACACACATACAATCGAAGACATAATGAAATCAATGAAGTAAATAACTTATCTTGTTGTAAAATAGGGTATGAGAACCCTAAGATATTGCCTAAGACAAACCAAAATCGTTTTAGGTTTTTGCTCCACAAATCTCCCTCCTAAAAGTCTGAAAATCGAATTCTATATATAGAGTTACAACTGCGACGGTGTAACTCTTTAATTGTGACGCCGTCGGATCGCCGCCATTAGGGTTTCGTCTTGGCCAAGTGAACTTTGGGACGGTGTCACGTTCTCGTTGTGACGCCGTCAGCTTCAACTTCTGACGCCGTCTGAATCTGGATCTAGGCCGTCTGAGTCGCGACGCCCTACTCTTCAAAGCCTGACGCCGTCAGGTACAAAATAGCAATTTCACTTCTGAGCCGTCGTATTTATATGGACGGCGTCGCCCTTTGTCTGTGATGCCGTCAGGTGCACTTCCAGCAACTTGAGTGTCTTGATCTTGACTTTAGCCATTTGCTTCAGATATTCACGCCTTTTCGTCCAAATAAGCATCATTCCAACATTTTGCCTTCAAGAGACCTAAAAAGTGAAAAGGAACGAAATTAAGCAGTAATGGATATAAAAGTGGTCGATTATGGGCTTAAATGACCCCTCAAAAGTGTACCTTTTAAATCCTTATCAAGTAGTCATCAACGATTACGAGTGTGTGGCGTTTGCCATTTATCGTCTGCATACACATTGGGCCACACAAATCCATATGAAGAAGATGAAGAACATGCTGAAAGCTGTCTTCAACCTTCAAAGGAAAATGAGCATGAGTGCTTTTCCCTTGTTCATAAGCTGAGCATAAGTGGTCTTTTGAATACCTGAACCTTGGAAGACCTTCAACTAGTTTGTGTCGTGCAAGATTAGTTATGGTTTGAAAGTTTAAATGTGAAAGTCGTCAATGCCACATCCATGATTTTGTAGATGTTGCTTTAGAGAGTAGACAGATGGGAGATGAAGTGATCATGTCTTGCATTGAAATTTTGTAAAGGCTTAATGAGCGGGATCCTGACATGAGATCGTTTCCTTGTAGATCACGGATGAAACAAGTTTTCTGCCTAAACGCAACTTCCAAATCTCCATCACAAAATTGACCGACTGAGAAAAGATTGTGTCCAAGACCTTCCACATAATAAACTCTGCTAATTTCGATGTTCCCATTGATGTAGTCTCCGTAGCCCATGATACCTGCGAAGTGATCATTCTCGAACCTGACAGTGCCAATGAACTTTGAAACAAAGTTTGATAGACGTTTGAGGTTGCCTGTCATGTGCCAGGAACAGCCGCTATCAACAATCCAGAGAATGATTTTTATCGCCTGCAATACACACAGACGACACATGTGGAATAGAGGTAGAGTTGGAACCTGAAGAGTTAGAGGGTCCCGATACAGTTACAGATGAAACACACATGTTAATAATTTTGGGTATCCATTTAAATCTAGGTGTATTTTGTAACCATCTCTGCCAAGTCCAACTAGTTTGTGCTTTGGTCTTAGTGAATGCACTAGGTGATATTCTCTTCCTAGGAGGTGATGAGGGTTCTATGGGTACATCAATGATATTCTCAGAAACTATAGAAGGCAGTTTACCTAGCATAGACTGTTAATACAAATAAACCGTAAAAACGTTTATTAATATTTTGCGATCTCTTTGTGTTTTGTTGATAACAAATATAATGTTATCTTAAGTATAATTATAAGGATACATGTTATTTTTGTAAAGCATTTACATATAGCCATTTAAATACAAAAATGTAATAATTAAGCATTTGTTGTAATAGTTTATTAGGATGGGTAAAAACCTTAACCCATGGATCAAAACCCATACCCAAGTTGGCTAAATGCAATGTATGTTTAGATACATTGAATCTAAAGAAAACCCATTGACCAAACCATAACCCATGACCCATAACCAAAAAACCCATGGGCAAAGAGGAGCATTCCACGGATCCCTAGGATTACACTAGACGGATCCCAAGTGGAAGGGATCCGTGGGATCCGGGGAACAGTGAGAATTTTGCCTATATATAGATCACTTGATCTAGAGAGTTGTTCTTCTTTCTTTCTATTTGTGATCCTCATATAGGTCCTTCTCTAAGGCGAGATCACGAGCATTCTACAAGTCATCCAAGCAAGGGGTCCTTGATTGATTTGTCACTCCGCAAGATTTCTGTAGCGAAGATCTTGTATTTCATATTTCACATATTTGTTGTGTAATAGTTGTGTTGGTTTGGTCCACCGTGCTACGGACTCGGTATCTAGCTTTGTACCGGAAAAAGTGTAAGCAACGTTGTGAAGGCTTCTCCGCCAAGTGAAGGAGTTTGTTGACATAGTGCTTGAACTCTCGAGTAGGTGACTCGGGGAGTGGAGTAGGGCAAGGAAGGTGTCCTTGTAGCCGAACCACTATAAATCGGTTGTGTCTTTTCTATCCCTTAACTTTATTTATTTGCTTGCATTATCATTAGATCTATACGTTCTCAACATCCATACGATTTCACATAATATCGAATCTAAAGTTTTTGAAATCAACTTAAAATCGGCAAAACTATTCACCCCCCCCCCCCCCTTCTAGTTTTCCACAATTGGCATCAAGAGCTAAGTTTATAAAAGTTTTAAAATAAAATTGTATTTTAAAAACTTTTCAATCACTATGGGTTCTGAAAATTATAAGGAAGGGCAATCCATGCAACGACCACCACTACTTGAAACTAATGGTTTTATATACTGGAAAAATAGATTCGAAACATATGTGAAGTCCAAAGATATTGATCTTTGGTACATTATTGTTGAAGGTGATTTTGAGGCTACCTCAAATGACGATAAAGGAAATTTAGTTCACATACCTCATGATAAACTAAACGATGAAATGAAGAAAAAGCTTTCTAAAAATAGTGAAGCAAAAATGGTTTTATATAATGCTTTACTGAAAAAGGAATTCGAAAGAATTTCTATGCTTAAAACCTCTAAAGAAATTTGGAATTCTTTAGTTGTAACTCATCAAGGCAACCAACAAGTTAAAAATAATAAAATTGATTTATTTGTTCAACAATATGAACAATTTTCAATATCGGATGAGGAAACTATAGATCATTCATTTGCTAACTTTAATGCTATTATTACATCTTTACAAGCACTTGATGAATCTTTTTCTAGCCGTAACCATGTTAGGAGATATCTAAGGGCACTTCCATCGAAGTGGAGATCCAAGGTGACGGCGATCGAAGAGTCAAAAGATTTGACAATCCTCACCCTCGATGAACTCATAGGCAACCTAAAAGTCTACGAGCTTGTCCTAGCTAAAGATTCCGAAGTCTCAAAGGTGAAAGAGAAACACAAATCTCTTGCCCTTAAAGCCAAAAAGGTTTCGAGCGATGAAGAGAACTCATCCTCGAGTAGTGACGACGAAGAATACGCTATGGCGGTAAGGGACTTTAAAAAGTTATTTAGAAGAAAGGGAAGATACGTCAAACAACCGTACGACGACAAGAAAGGCTTTCGGAAAAGCAAAGAGGACGAGAAGCCAAAGGATGATCGTACTTGCTTTAAATGTGGGGACCCAAACCACTTTATTAGTAAGTGTCCCAAACGGGATGATCAAAAGGCGTTCGTGAGCGGAACATGGGGAATGAGCGACGAGGAGGACGAAGAAATTTGTCTCATGGCAAATGACGAGGTATGTCACGAATATTATAGTAGCTCATCACTTGATGACGACTCATTGCATAATGAATATGATAAACTATGCAATATTAGCTTAAAACTAGTTAACAAAAACAAGCTTTTAAAGAGTCAAAATCAACGTTTAGATAAAGAAGTCATAGAATTAAAAGCAAAACTAAAACGTTTAGAGAAGGGTAAAATAGCAAGTGTGAATGTGAACTTTGCGTTCAACTTCAAACACTAGTGGATCACTTAGATTCTAAAATTGCTAGAATGAGCACGAACACTTTAGATACAATACTCGATGGCGTTAAAACCGGTAACAATCAAAAGGGTCTAGGAAGTCAACAACTTGATCCATCAACTAGTGAAAGTAAAGAAACAAAATTTGTTAAGGAACTAGAAAAACCAGCCACTGTTGTGGCGGATCTCACGGATCATCTAAAAATGGAACCGGCTAGTGTACAGAAAGGGATCCGTGGATCTGCTGTAGCAAACAGTAGCAATAACGTAGCTTCTTCATCTAGAACTGAGTTTGTCATAGTTAATAGGAAGAAACCAAATCATGTCACCACTAGACAACCACCTCCAAAATATAATCCTACTTTTGCAAGAAACAAAGCTCCATCTTTTTCAAAACCTAATTCATTTAGGAGACCTAATAACATTTACCCGAAAAGTAACCATCAAATGGGATGGAATCCAAACATGCAAAACGGTTTTCATTTTCAAAACTTTGCTCCATGGAATGCATACTCATCTTATCCATACATGTCTAACATGAATGGAATGTTTAACACTAATGGACCCATGAACAAATGGGGACCAAACTTTTGAGTTTATTATTGTTTTAGGTGTGCTTTAAGGTCGACCTAGACCCCGATGAATGGGTCAAGGATAGCGGGTGCACGAGGCACATGACAGGCAATAGGGATCTATTGTCCACATATGAATCCTTCAATGGAGGTAATGTGGTGTTTGGAAATAGCAAAAGTAGAATCATCGGTAAAGGTACGATTTCTAACAAATCTCTAACCATTAACGATGTGTGTCACGTAGAAAACCTAAACTTTAACCTCTTAAGTATAGGACAAATATGTGATAAAAAGTGCAATGTACTTTTTACTGAAACCGGTAGTGAGATACTTAAAAATGGCATAACCATAGGAAGAGGAATTAGGAAACATGGAGTCTATGTCATTAAAATCGGTAATGAACCTAAAGACAAACTATGTCTTACCTCTATGGATGATACTTCGACCTTATGGCATCGAAGATTGGGTCACGCCAATATGCGACTTCTTCAATCGCTATCATCCAAAGATCTAGTAAGAGACCTACCTAAGTTAAAATATGAACATCATTTTTGTGATGCTTGTAATGTAGGAAAACAAGCTCATTTGAGTCATAAAGCTAAAAACATGGTGTCCACAACTAGGTGTCTAGAATTACTACATATGGATTTATTTGGTCCATCCGCTATCCAAAGTTATGGAGGCAACTACTACACTTTGGTAATAGTGGATGACTACTCTAGGTATACATGGAAAAAAATTTTAAAGAACAAAACGAAAACCTTTAACTATTTTGAAATATTAAGCAAAAAGATCCAAAGACAACTAGGAAGTCCCATAGTGTCTATTAGGATGGATCATGGTAGGGAATTCGATAATGAAGTGCAATTCGGAGCTTTTTGTGACGCTAATGGTATTACTCACAACTTCTCGGCTCCACGCACTCCACAATCGAATGGGGTAGTAGAAAGAAAGAATAGAACTCTACAAGAAATGAGTCGAACCATGCTTAATGAACAATCCATACCTCAAAAGTTTTGGTGTAATGCCGTTGATACTTCAACGTATATACTCAATCGAGTCTTAATTAGACCAATCTTAGGAAAAACTCCATATGAGTTACTTCGAGGCAAAAAGCCTACGTTAAATCACTTTAGAGTCTTTGGTAGTAAATGCTTTATTCTTAAAACTAAAGATTACCTTACAAAATTTGATCCTAAATCAACCGAAGGTATCTTTTTAGGTTACTCGCCAAATAGCAAAGCTTATGTCATATTAAACAAAGAAACAATGAAGGTAGAAGAGTCATTAAATATAAAATTTGATGAAAGTCCACCCAAACCCTCTCCACCTCTTGTCGATGACGAGATTATAGAAAGTGAAGCTATAGTAATAAAGAAAAAGATAAGTGAAGAAGAAGAACCTCTAAGTGATGAAATAATAAACATTAAAGAGTCTAAAGATCACCCCGTTGAAAAGTCATAGGAAAACTAAACGAACGAACATTAAGGTCTCAAGTTCAAAACCAAAGTAGCTTGTTTTGTTTCGTTTCAACCTTATAACCTAAGAATACACAAGAAGCCATAAAAGATGAAAGTTGGGTAATGGCTATGCAAGAAGAACTAAATCAATTTGTTTCTAATGATGTTTGGACACTTGTCCCTCCACCTAGTAATCAAACCATAATAGGAACCAAATGAGTTTATAAAAACAAATTAGATGCAAACGGAGTAGTGTCTAGGAACAAGGCTAGACTCGTTGCTCAAGGGTATAACCAACAAGAGGGAATAGACTTTGATGAGACCTACGCCCCCGTGGCTAGATTAGAGTCTATAAGAATACTTCTTGCGTATGCTTGTGCTAATGATCTAAAGCTTTATCAAATGGATGTCAAAAGCGCTTTTCTAAATGGTTTCATAAATGAAGAAGTATATGTAGCTCAACCTCCGGGCTTCATTGATTTTGAAAAACTCAAACATGTGTATAAATTAAAGAAAGCCCTTTACGGTCTTAAACAAGCTCCAAAAGCTTGGTATGATAGACTCAAGTCATTTCTAGTTAAACACAACTACACCATGGGGTTAGTTGACAACACACTTTTTACTAAGAAAAGAGAGTCACATATAATCATAGTACAAATATATGTAGATGATATTATATTCGGATTCACTTGTCAAGACATGCGTGATGATTTCTCTGAAATCATGCATGACGAGTTCGAGATGAGTATGATGGGAGAACTTAGTTTCTTTCTTGGTCTACAAATAAAACAAGTAGAAGATGGTATCTTCTTCAATCAATCTAAATACATCAAGGAGATGTTAAAGAAATTCGGTCTAGAAGAGTCAAAACCAATTAGGACTCCAATGTCATCCGACACCAAACTCACAAAAGATGAAGACGAAGAATCCGTAGATAATACTAAATATCGTGGCATGATAGGTAGCCTTCTCTACCTCACGGCAAGTAGGCCGGATATCATGTTTAGTGTTTGCTTATGTGCTAGGTTTCAAGAAGACCCTAAAACATCACACCTAGAAGCCGTAACAAGGATATTTAGATATATTAAGGGTACAACACAATTAGGATTATGGTATCCTAAGGGCACGGGAGTAGAAACAATTGTATATGTAGATTCTGACCATGCAGGTGATTACGTTGATAGAAAAAGTACAAGTGGGGTATGTACTTTTATGGGATGTTGTTTAACATCTTGGTTTTCTAAGAAACAAACGGCACTTGCAATTTCAACAACCGAAGACGAGTACGTCTCCGCCGGCAAAGCATGCCAACAAGCACTATGGATGAAACAAGCGTTAGTAGACTACGACATCCACCTAAGCGACATAGCCATCCTATGTGACAACAAAGGTGCCATCGACTTAAGCAAGAATCCAGTATTGCATTCTCGCACAAAGCATATAGAGATTCGTCATCACTTCCTAAGAGACAATATTCAAAAGGGGAACATCTCTATTGAGAAGGTAGCATCCGAAGACAACATACCCAACGTCCTCACCAAACCGTTGAAGCGGGAACAATTCAACCTACTTCGTCTTGGTCTTGGTCTAATGGAACAGACGTCGTAACTTAATTGACTCTACAAGGTATGTAAACACTAGCCTTCTTCTTTCTGAGTCTAGGATTTCTATTTCACGCACAACTCACAAACAATACGGGAATTTTCAAAACCCAAGATGAGTTTTTCCACTTATAGTTTCTTATTTTTTATATACACATTTCAAAGAAAACCTACTTTCACAACGTTTTCTAAAAGGATGATACCTTCCCGTATCAATTTCACAAAAGCAATTTCTCCTTTCTAGGACAAATCGCTTTTTCATTATTAATACAAAGTAAAAACCCGTTTTCATTGCATCTCATGTCTTTTGAATGCTAAAGGGGACACATAACTAATATGTGTTTTCGGGTACATTCATTTAAGCAACAATGAATTAGGAGCATTGATAACACTAAATTACGTACTTATGTACTAAATATGTGTTTTCGGGTTATCTCAATAAGATGTATTTCTACTTCTAGTTTATTTTCCTTTTCTTTTTAGGAGTCGAGATAACCATAACTCCAAATAGTTTGCATATAGGTACACAATAGGCAAAATGTTTCTAAAAGGAAAATTATGTGCTGCCTGGATCACCAGACCCACGGATCCCAGCCTTCATGTTGGACGGATCCCTCAAGGGAAGGATCCGTGGGATCCGTGAAACAGAAGCTGTTTTCAACTTCTATTTTTTCACTTTGGATGAAAAATCCACATTTGTTTCATTTTTTTGGGAGTATGCTTTTAATGCTTGTGTTCTCATGATCACATGCCTTGAATTCATATCTAATCATTAGATTTTAATCCACATTTTGGGTCAAGCATTCATTACAATGCTTTGTTTTTCTATATATATAACTCCCAAAATGCTTGCTTACTCCATCTCCTTCTCACAAACACACTACATCATGTCATCCAAAAACCCTTTAGGAGAATCACCTAGTACAAACAATCATGATATCCAAACCTTTGTACTTCCACCATCCAAAATACCACAATCAAATGCTATGATATCAGCACGGATTAGTATCCGATCTTGTTGTTTAGCAAAACCAACCTCAAATGGTTCATCCTCAACAAATAACTCACCACAAGATGCTTCCATAATAGCACCTCCCTCATCACCAACAAGTACACCAACTTCATCACCACCTAAAGTCACTCTTTTGGAACTCCTTAAGACTCCAACAAGATCTAATCAAACTAAACAAAAAGAAATAGTCTTTTCAACACCCCCCACATCTCCAAATACTATCTTTCAAGATCTTGAAACATCACCACCATTAACTCCTATCACATTACAAGGACATCTAGGTTCTTTTCCACCACCATTTACAAACATTCCGGATGTTGATCCATATTTTCCTACTTTTCCACCACAACTTCTGCATAACTCAAATCAAAACAACCCGGAAAATTTCCGCACTCATTACCCACATCATTTGCATTGTGAACATTGCCAATCCACTAGGGACATCGCAATAGAAGTTAGGGAAGAAATGCGTTTCATACTCAACCTCATCCTTGATCGCATCAATACCATCACTCATCAAAACCTCCATCCATAACCTTATGCAAGCATGTAAGGAATCACTACTACTATTTTCTATTTTTATCATTTTTTTGTCATTTTTCAAGAACAAGTCTTGTTCTTATTTTTATATGCTTGTAAGTGGCTTAAACACCACTACAATTTGTTGTTTTATTACAAGGCCTTGTTTACATACCTTGGCTCCCAATCTTGATTCTCGACAATCACAAGATTATTTAAGCATGTTACTAACCTTTCTTTTTGTAGGATTTCTATTTTTCTTCACTTGACACCCCAAACAAGGGGGAGCTACCGTCAAGGGGGAGTTAGTAATACGTGGACTAATTTTTCCACACTTTTATGTTTATTTCTTCCAAGGGTTAACTTTTTGTTTCGACAAAAAGGGTGAGAAGAAGTAAAACTTAGGGGCTTTCAAAACTTGCATCTATTCTTAAGTTTTACTCATCATAACATTATGTTTTGTCATCAACAAAAAGGGGGAGATTGTTAATACAAATAAACCGTAAAAACGTTTATTAATATTTTGCGTCTCTTTGTGTAACGCCCCGACCCAACAAGGGTAAAGGAATCACAAATAATGGTGTCATATCAAAGCAAACATAAATATCCAAAAGAAGTCTTAACATAAATGCTGAAATAATTCAACTCAACATGACTTCAATACATAGGTCCCAATGGAAAAATAAACTCCAATAGAAATAGTCTGAAATAGTAAAGTCTTAAATGGCATCATAAGATCAAAGCTAAATATCTCTAAGGTAAGTCCACTCAGCACTCATCCCAAAGCAAAACCCAGCTCCTAGCATAGATACCTGCCGCGGAAGAAAAGAAATGCGGCTGAGCTTCAAAAGCTCAGTGAACAGATATAAAAGCAAAGCAAATACGAAACGAAATCGAATACGGAATATAGTGAACGAAAGATAGCAAAATCATAATCATTTTCAGAGTATAAATCAGAATTATCGAATAAGGTTTATAGTTAACTACCACGAGCCCAGAAACATATATCAGATCATAATCATATACACATAAGGCAACATTTGTAGGGGAGACCTACCAGAGTTATGAAGGATGTGCATGCACGCAGCATCAATCATCAGATAACATATAACATATAACAGATAACAGATAACAGATCTAGGATGCATCCATACGCCCCACAGACATATATTGGTCATACAACATAATTTGAGCTCATAACAGATAACAGATAAGGGACGTGGCAGAACATCACTCTACTGCCCTAGAGTCATGTCAGAGGTGCATCACTGACACGGACATGGAACCCCCATGACTAGTGAAATATTTGGCTCGGGTGTCAAACTATCTTAGGTCAAATCAGAATGTCAAAACTGACACAGATCATACTTTATCAGAAGATTAATCATATTTTCAAAATCAGAGTTTTCATATCAATATAGTTCAAAATCAGATGTTTCATAATTCAGAAATCAGAGTTCAGATAAGCAACAGCTCAAAACAAACAGAATGGGGTTCATAGCAAAGGCTTAGGAAACCCTAATATAAAAGCTAACGAAAAGAAAACGTTATAAGGAACCTTTACTGAAAAGGTCATAATATCTGTACCTTATTCCAAAGCAAATGACCAAAAAGCAGAAATACGAAAAGCAAAGGATTACTCCTTCTTCACAGAACCTATACACATTAACGGTCGTACATGTTATTTATGAATTCATAATCGTCGAATGATCTTTTAATATTTGGTGTTCATACTTAGTATATTTAATGATCTTAATACTTTAGGGTTTTATAGTTAAATGAGACTTAAGTGTTTTATAATCAATATCGTAGATTAGGGTTCATCATTTCATTTATTAGAGTTTAGGGTTAAGTGTGAAAATAGTTTAAAAGTCATAACTCACACATGAAATAACGAATTAATATACTTAGCTTCAAACCCTAATCAACTCTCATTTATGTTCTAGGGTTTTCCCACTCTTTTAATATCATTTTAATGTGCATTTACTTTACATGTTACGTCATTTAATGACTCATTACTTTGACCTAGCACGTATGAAAACAACCTTTCTTTTCATGCTTCACCATGTACGCACTCACACATGCAAACACTTACTCATACTCAAATCGACTCACACAACTCATTAACTCTTGTTTATTTACTCAACACCTTCATGACTTTAACCATACGTTACTTATATACATATTATACGTCGACTTTTATACCCATGCACGTTTATGATTTCATGTGACAACACAAGTCACTCACCATCCGGATTAGATACACATCGACACACACACATACACATGGTTTCATAAAAGACCCGAACACGTAATATATTTATATATCGACAAGCTCCTTTGACTCACAACACACGCGCATGATACATGGTTCACAAATCAATTGGTTCGGCTTGCATGGTTCGATTCACACATCACTTAGGGTTTAGGTTTTGCATGTTCTTTACTCATTTAACACACGTTTACAAACATTCATATGGTTCGGCTAATATATATGTTTCGGCTTCCATGCTTTACGCAAACCCTAACTCCTCTACGTACTTTACATATTCACGTTTGCATGTTACCTTGACCGATTTATTATATATGTGGTTCGGTTTTTATGTGGCTCGACAAAACACAAGCTCCGATTAAACAAGACATGTTACAACATATAATAACGTTAGGTGTATCAAAGTGAGACGAGAAGAATATGTTTATACCTTAGCCTTGCTCGTTGGAAACAAAGCTTCGACACCAAGGGGGGCAGTCAGCCGAAAGAAAGAAGAAAAAGAAGAGGCAAAGAAAATACCAAACTTGCAAACTAGGGTTCCAATTTGTGTTAATGTGTTTGTATTTATAGGTGGTACAATCGGTTAGGGCTTGAGGGGGTGGGCTCTCGGCTTCATCCAACCGAACAAAAGACACGCCCAATTGGGCTCTCGGCTCAATAACACGGCCCATCGGATCACAAATAAACGAAAGGCAAGGCCCAAACGAACGGCCCAACTATTTACGCTCGACGTTTAACTTTCGTCATACAATGTCGATTTCTTAAATATATTCGTTAGGTTTTTAAATATTCATAAATTAGGTTTGAATTTTCGTTAAATGAACATAAATGTATTTTACGTATTTTATAATTTCTATTTCAAGGGTATTTTAGTCTTTATTCTTGTTTTAGATTTTCAGGTTTTACACTTTGTGTTTTGTTGATAACAAATCTAATGTTATCTTAAGTATAATTATAAGGATACATGTTATTTTTGTAAAGCATTTACATATAGCCATTTAAATACAAAAATGTAATAATTAAGCATTTGTTGTAATAGTTTATTAGGATGGGTAAAAACCTTAACCCATGGACCATAACCCATGGATCATAACCCATACCCAAGTTGGCTAAATGCAATGTATGTTTAGATACATTGAATCTAAAGAAAACCCATGGACCAACCCATTACCCATGACCCATAACCAAAAAACCCATGGGCAAAGAGGAGCGTTCCACGGATCCCTAGGATTACACTAGACGGATCCCAAGTGGAAGGGATCCGTGGGATCCGGGGAACAGTGAAGAATTTTGCCTATAAATAGAGAGCCATTTCTTCATTCTAACTCACCCCTCTTCTTACTAAATCTCTCATACACTCTCATTCTCTTCTAACATATAGATCACTTCATCTAGAGAGTTGTTCTTCTTTCTTTCTATTTGTGATCCTCATATAGGTCCTTCTCTAAGGCGAGATCACGAGCATTCTACAAGTCATCCAAGCAAGGGGTCCTTGATTGATTTGTCACTCCGCAAGATTTCTGTAGCGAAGATCTTGTATTTGATATTTCACATATTTGTTGTGTAATAGTTGTGTTGGTTTGGTCCACCGTGCTACGGACACGGTATCTAGCTTTGTACCGGAAAAAGTGTAAGCAACGTTGTGAAGGCTTCTCCGCCAAGTGAAGGAGTTTGTTGACATAGTGCTTGAACTCTCGAGTAGGTGACTCGGGGAGTGGAGTAGGGCAAGGAAGGTGTCCTTGTAGCCGAACCACTATAAATCGGTTGTGTCTTTTCTATCCCTTAACTTTATTTATTTGCTTGCATTATCATTAGATCTATACGTTCTCAACATCCATACGATTTCACATAATATCGAATCTAAAGTTTTTGAAATCAACTTAAAATCGGCAAAACTATTCACCCCCCCCCCCTTCTAGTTTTCCACAATTGGCATCAAGAGCTAAGTTTATAAAAGTTTTAAAATAAAATTGTATTTTAAAAACTTTTCGATCACTATGGGTTCTGAAAATTATAAGAAAGGGCAATCCATGCAACGACCACCACTACTTGAAACTAATGGTTTTATATATTGGAAAATAGATTCAAAACATATGTGAAGTCCAAAGCAAGTTCTCGATTGTTACAACCGTTTTGACACCATTGAAGACGACGTGTTACGATTGAAAGTTCATTTAACAAACGCTCATTTTCAGCTTTCAAGGTTTCGATTTGAGACACATTATCTACAATCTCAACATTATCAACAGAATCAACAGCAATATTATCAAAAGCAGATGCAACAGTATAATACAACACAATTGATATGGTATCAGCACAAATAACATCTTCTAAGAGTCAATCAACATGATTTCGAAAAGTTTTGTTCTTCTTTTTGGTTTTCAAAATCCATGTCTCTGTTTCATTAAAAATTGTTTTCATTTTCCCAATCTCTTTCTGAAGATCCCATTCGCAATATGTTGCACACATACGTAAATTTCGAAATGTGGTAAAAGTTGTTTTTGAAAACTATCTCTTTGTTTTCGGGCATAAGCAGATTGAAAAGTTTCAACTTTTATTTCCGAATTAAGTTCAATTTCACGTTCCAAAATTTTAATGTCAACATGAATGTATCAAAATATTTAAGAAGTTGACATCTTTCGGGTAATGGTGTAATTTCACTCAAAGAAGGTAAAGGACCATTAATTTGTGCAACTGGTTTGACGGGACCGACGTCAGAAGAGGACTCATGAATAGGTGTGATAACCCAAGGTGTGTTTGTATTATCATGTTGATTGACAAAAGTTATTAGAGGTCTTTTTGAATAATCAAAAGGTTTATTATATTCAACGTTTTCCATTTTCAATCGACTCTCATCTTCTGCATCGATTTCCTTTTCACGATTAAATTCAACAACACGCACAACAGATTCATCAAGCATATGTTTGACACTATAAAACTTTGGATTTGTCTTGAATGCTCTATAGAAAAAACGTGGTTTGTTATCATCAAGATCTGGCCCATATCCATCTGGATTTGGCTTAAATGTAAACTTTTGAATCATTTTGATTGACTCACCATGTT
Source organism: Chrysanthemum seticuspe (assembly GCA_019973895.1). Taxonomy (NCBI): domain Eukaryota; kingdom Viridiplantae; phylum Streptophyta; class Magnoliopsida; order Asterales; family Asteraceae; genus Chrysanthemum; species Chrysanthemum seticuspe. The sequence continues at coordinate 261,311,165 of BPTQ01000008.1, read as the reverse complement.
TATATACAATATTTTGAAACTCTTTCAGTTTGTTTTGCAAATTGACAATTTCTTCAAGATAGAGATCTATTCATTTCCTGGAAGTTCGTTTGAATTCTGAAAACTCTTTTTGATACGATGACAACTCAGACTTGGCTTTTTGAGTTTCCGAAGTAAGAGTGTTAACGTGTTGTTTATGTTAAAATTTTTGTTCTATTTGAGAAATCAAATCATTTTTGGAAACAACTAGATCACGTATCTGTTTTTCTATAGATTGTTCTTTTTGGTATGACTTTTGAAAAGCGACTTCAAAAGTATATTCACGTTTCACTTTTGTTTCAAAAATTTTGAGCTGTACCTTATAGCATTCAACATCCTTTGTCAAAAGTGCCACTTTTTCACGAAGATTATTATTTATCTCATTGCACTTCTCCAATTGAGATTGGGTGGTCAAAAATAAGGTCATGAGCTCTGGATCTGGATTTTACAAAGGTTCATTTTGTTCAACTTGAGTCTCAACATTTTCATCATTTAGATCCTCAAATGTAATCTCGAGGTCAACTTGATTATCAAATGTAACCAAATGGTCATCTTGATCATCAAATGTAACTACTCAATCCATTTGATTATCTTCATGATGAGATGTAGATAACTCATGTTGAACAATCTGTTCCTCGTCGGATGCAGATGCAGGCGGAGATATTAGATCATGTATAAGACATATGTTAGGATCCGGTACCTGAGGCAAGCCATCAGTGTCATACAATGGGCCTGTGTCACTCATGTGGAGTTCTTGCATGTTGGCCATCAACATTAAAGCTGCGTTAGCTTGCAAGTCCTTCATGTAATCATCGGAATATGCATTAGCGATGAAGCTCTGTTCTTTACTGGTAAGTGTTCCACCAGCTTCATCTTTGAGAGCCAAGAGTAAAGCCTCCTTGTGATAATCACTGCCTCTTGTTCTCGGCTTTGGACAAGCATTCACTAGGTGACCCTTCTCGTTGCAGTTGTAGCATCTAAGACCAGTATTCCCATTCTGAACATTTCCCTGATCAACAATCTGAACCCTTTGTTGTGGAGCAATCATGTTATTCCTTCCAAAAGCATTAAAGCCTTGTCCACTACCCATGTAGTTACCATTTCCTACCTAACGACCATTGTTTCTGTTCTGAACCTCAACCCTTCCATTGTTAACAACTGCTTGATTCCTTGTGTTAGATGAGGTACGAATACAGTTGTTGGATTTGTAAGCAAATCTCCCAAAGGCGCGAGTAATTAACGAAAATCCTTGATTCAACATATCGAAAGCTTATGCATCCTCATTTGGTGTCTCACTGTAGAGTGCTGAATCGGAGTTGTTGTAAGGAAACAGATGAGTTTTTTGTGATTGCTGTGATAGATCATATGGTGTAATCTGGGCAGATTATGGTGGATTAGTAAAGACAGTAGACAGTAGTGAAAATTGTGGATAACAAGCTTGAGTGAACAAAGCAAGAGTATTTGCATTAGGTAAAGGTGCATTAACCCCACGAAGAGATCTATCTTTGTCCACTTCCTTTTGATGGTGCTTCAAGTAGTCATACAACAACCCGTACTTTTCCTTGTGAATATCTTTAGCTTGGCGGATGAATGTAACATACTTTTCCCAATCAGGACCAAGACAGCTTAGGAACTTTGTGTTGATTACAATTTTTGGCATAATGATGTTGTGTATGTCTAAGTCATTGATGATGTCTGTAAACCGATGATAGTATGACTCTAATGATTCCCCCTGTTCAATCATAAAGTTCTCATAGGATAGGTAAAGTTTTGACTCCATGTCTTCTTGATTGAGTTTTGTGCCTTCCATTAGGAGATGAATGTGATCCCACATAGCTTTTGCAGTTTTCTGAGCATCAACACTGCGAAGAATCATATTAGGAAAACCCAAAAGGATATATTGCATTGCAATTTCATCAGCTTCAAAGTGAAGTAGTTGTTCTGCAGTGACTTGATCCATAGTGAGAGTGGATGTAGAGTCATCTCTTAGTGGATTAGCATTTGGATCTTCGGGTACTATTGTAGTAGGCCTTTGAAAGGGACCTTCAAGGATGACCTTCTTCAAGAACTTACCATGAGGTTTCTTAAGATCACAGAACCTAAAGAGCTGCATCACCCATTGATCATAGTTTCCGGGAGTGAGCATTGGAGGTCTATCAAAGGATCCAGCTTCTTGAATGGATTGTTGGCTACTTATAGCTTCATATATTTTTGCAAACCAAGTGGGTTCCTTTTGCATTGTTGCATTCATAGCATACTTCTGTGGAAACTGTTACTGAAAGTAGTTAGCATACTGATGTTGTTGTGGGTATTGCTGAAGGAATAGTTGTTGTGGTATTGTGCAATTTGATGAGGAAAGTAATTTCCAACTTGATGTGGTTGTTGTTGAAGTTGTTGTTGAAATTGTTGTTGAGGATATTATTGTTGTTGTTGTTGTTGTTGAGGATATTCATGAGGAAAGTAATTGGAGTATGGTGGTTGAGACATCTTGAAAACTTGTGTTGATGATGGATCTTTGTAGTCGAATGAAACTTGATTTTGTTGTTGAAGAAGTACTTAGGCAAAAAAATACCTTAGGCGTAAACTGCTGAGCTTAGACGTAAACTCCCTTAAACGTAAACTGAAAGCTTAGGCGTAAACCTCCTTAATCGTAAGCTACCTTGTTACTAGTAAGAGTATCTTACTCGTAAACTTAATGGTTAAACGTAAGCTTAGGCGTAAACTAAAGACTTAGTAGTAAGAAACCTTAGACGTAAGAATTAACTTAGGCATTAAGGCTTGCTCGTAAGCTTTTAACTTAGGCGTAAGATTATGTTTTGAACCAAAATCTTTCACACTTGTCCAAGTGAGAGAGATATCCACAAGTCGAAGTCTTTTTCAAGCTTGTCCAAGCAAGTAAAACATTGAGTTACCAACAGCTTTGAAGAAATTGATGAAGATTCCTTAGGCGTAAGAACTGGTTAGGCGTAAACTCAACTTGGGCGTAAAGATTACGCGTAAAACTAGGGTTTTCTTTGGCGTAAGAAAGGGTTTTCGGCTTAGGCGTAAGAAAAGGGTTTTGCTTAGGCGTAAATTCAACCGAAATGACCAAAACACGCTTGTACACTCGATTTTTTTGATGAAACAGCTTCAAAAGCACTAAAATAACAAGAAAGTTTTGAACTTGATGAATCAAAGTGATTTTTTAGCTTAAGCGTAACAATGAACAACGAAACAAAACGAGTGTAAAAATGTTATAAAACACGTAAAGATTCAAACTTTTTGCCAAAACTATGTTTCTAAACACTATATTAACTTTAAAACATAAGAATCTTTAAAAGTTTAGTGCAAAAAACAAGGTTTTGAAGCGAATGAAAAGTGTTGAACGAGAACCTTAAGCGTAGCAATACAAAATTTCAAACAACAAATGTTTCACCTAACTAGATGGCGATTGATACCATTGTTAGGTCACCATATTATGAAGACAAGTGTATAGATGTATGATAGAGACAAGAGATTAGGAGGGAGGGATGATTCTCACACACGAAATAATAAGAAAAGGTTTAAGTGTATTATAAAAGAACCAACAACTTTTAAATGAGAGGTTATATAGTATTTATAGGCAAGGAACTAGGGCATCCCTTGCCTTGGACTTTTGGGCCTTTGCATAGGCTCATGGGCTTTCTACATAAGCCTAGCTTTAATTTCATACATAAAAGCCAAAATTAAGCACCCTATTACAAGTAAATGACTAACACTTGATAATACTAGTTACAAGTGATTCCAACATTCAGCTTCGGAGGAATGTGTGTGCATCCAAAGTTAAACTGTTTTGAGTAATATTGTAAGTAAGAGAGTGAAATTCGAGTCGAAAGACACAATTATGTTTTTTGAGCAGATAAGTGTAGCGCACATGGAAGTCTGTGCGGCGTACTTGAGATAAAATATTTCGGATTTTTAGTTGGGATAGATAATTCGGATTTAATGATTTTAGGTTTTTAATAAATGATTATTTTAAAGTTTTGTGGATAGAATGGCGATTTCAAACAAAATGCAGCTAGGTCGGAAAGTGCAGCGTACTTATAACTAAGTACGGCGGACTTCTTGTAACAGAATTGGGTTTCTAGAAAGAATTGATGTTTAAGGAGTTCTGGATGAGTCTTTTTGGTTTTTAGGGTTGTTAATTACTAATTTATAGTCTAAATTTTGATAGTTGGTGCAGGTTTGGAAAAAGTGCAGCGTAAAATGTTACAAGTACGTCGAGTTCTTAGTTTTGGTGATGTGCTACGTGTGTACAAGTTTTAAATTTATAAAAGACGATTTACCAATTTTACCAATAACACATACGAGCAAGTGCACTCGTCCGTTAAAGCAAGATTTTGAAGGTAAGTCGGGATCGTTCGCAGGGATTTGAGTGAATCTGATTAACAAGTCTAAAGCAACTAAGGCAATCCAAAAACATATAACAACGAAAATATATATAATGAAATTTAGATGATTAAAAACTACACTTGCTTAAACTAGTTTCTTATCCTTGATTAGTATGATTGTGTTAACCTCTTAACATATTTGTTATGATAATTAGTTGGTGTACTAATCTATTGTTCTTACAAGTTAAACCTTCGTCAAGATTTTAGTTCATAAAAACAAGCATTAAGTTTAACCAATCAATTCAAGATCAATTCAAGTTTCATAAGTTTATTTTCACAAATGTAAACACAAAAACATCCATTTACTTTATCAAATTTGCTTAAGAAATGGTCAATACAAAAAGTAACCGATTATAGACAAAAGGTTACAATTGATAATAAAAAAAGTGTTCTTGTTACAACCACACCTTAGTTCCTTTGTTTAATCAAGAATATTGGGTAAAAACAATCATCCATAGACAAAATGATTATAACTAGTTGAATAACAATAAGTTCTTTCGACCTCTACGATTACTATCAACTAGTCAAACTTGATTAACAAATGTCACTATGAAACTTTAGCACAATTGGATCTTAGAATCAACTTGAAATTGAATTAAACCCTGTTAACATAATCACAAACTAATCATATGATAATCAACATCATTTTAGCAAGTGTATAAAGAAACTAGCCACTCATAGCAAACATAAACATAAACTCATAACTTTGAACATTAGAAAACATGATTAAGATTCTTACAATGCTTGGAATAAGATTACAAATGGTGAAGTAATGATACCCAAAGTATTGGGGTAGACTCCTTGGGGTTTTAACCTCCAAATATGGTACTTCTGGAACTCCAAACTTTCTTGGATTTCTAAGGACGAATTTGAGAGCTAAGAGCTTTGTTTGATGAGTAAAGAGAGTTGTATTGAAGTGTGTGTCTAATATGCTCACAAGAGGTCTCTAGTTATACTAGTTCCAAGGCCTAGGGTATTAATTGTTGAACTTGGCCTCCAAGGAGTTAGGAAGGGACTAGAATACACCAAGGGAAGGACCTAGAATCGTTTGGATACAAAGGGGAAACTTAGTGATGAAGATTTGGCAGAAACAGGTCTTCCAACCAGATTGGTCGCATGACCAACCGATCCGGTTGGTCTTCTAGTAGTGCTCCAACCGCATCGGTTGCGGGTGGAAACCGATCGGTTGGTCCATCCTCACAGGCATCTTTTAACCTTCATCCAACCGATCCGGTTGCGATTGCAACCGATTCGGTTGGTCTTCCTGAGTGACGGAAAATCGACTTTTACTTTATTCTGACTTGTAGAGCTTGGTTCTTCAATCATCTTGGTCTTCTATGGTACTTGAAATAATGATTTGTGCTTGACATGCTTCACTGAAACGGGAATCTTCCTTTTGTTGAACAATCTTTTACTTTTTCTTCTGTTTCCCTGCACTTGGTTATAAATACTAGACAAACGTCTTTTGATGCGATTAAGTACTGAAATCATACAAATATAACCAAATAACATATACAAAAGCACACATAACGCTACTGAAAACATGTACAATCTAAGCGTTATCAAATTCCCCCACACTTAAACTTTGCTTGCCCTCAAGCAAATCTAGAAAAACATCCATTGGTACAAAATTATGATTACGAAAAATATGATGCAAATCCACCAAGTACAAGTACGAGAGAAGATTCGTCAATTAAGCTTTTAAGGGCGAAACTTTCAAGATGTTTGACAATATCCAATGATTTTCTTGCATGAGTAACATTTCAAAACACCTCACGAAAAAGGAACGAAATATAATTCACTCGATCACTCAATTTTTAGTGGAGTAACAAGATAAATCACACTCATTGCTCAGTCGTGATTAGATTATTACCATAAGCTTGTTCAAGAAACAAAACTCCACCGACGTAGCGTGAGACCAAGCAAAAACATCTAAAGAGGACTTTTATTTGGGTTATAATGTTAAGGCTTAGGGCTAAGGGTATGGATAAGGAATGGGAATGTTAATGAAATTGGCGTTAAAATAAAAATAGAATCAAGTCTAATACCCGTGTTGCTAGTTACCAAACAATCCGCAAACCAATAAATGATTATAGCTTCATTTTTCTTTTCTTCGGATTTCCACAACTCTTTGCTTTGATTCGCCATGACAACTTTTCTTCGAATATAGCACATTGGCTAATACATTCACATTTTTTTTAAACTCAAAATGGCTCACACAACTAATAAGGTGTGGTTACTCATAATCATTTGAACAATCTTCTCATTCCAGGTGACTAGCAACCAATCGTTTAGACATTGACAAGGGTTAGGATAAGGTTTAAAGTGTAAAATCTTTTTGTATTTTCTGGATTTATCAAAAACGAAAAGGATGGCTCAGAGGGTGTAACTAGGGGTATCTAGAGCTAAAGATGAGCGCTACAAATGGGTCCATGTAGGTGGTTAACTAACCGATGTGGCTAGCTAATATAGCATAATATGAAAAACGGAAGGCCATTTGGGTTAAATCCTAAGGTGCCTCTTTATCACATGAATTTACTTATATCGCACGAATGCGATCTCACTACGGTCTGGTAATGATTTACAAGCACAAGTTCTAAAATAAATAAAATCACTGGCACACTCATAGCAAAAGATTCAAGCATAAAAGATGTATGCTTTATGTGGAGTCCCAAACCTTGGATCTAGAACACTTAGCTTGCAAACGTGTTAGTTGCCTTGGATGGTTCCAAAACAACAATGAGAAACTTTGTTGTAGATGCACACAAGTATGCGGAATCTACTTGAATGCACTTAGAATATTAATGCAAAAACAATGTAACACCAACAGCTTCAATATTATTAATCAATAATACGAGTACTCTCCTAGTACTAGGGTTTACAACCTTGAAGCTCTTCTTAGGATGGCTAGAATATGAGATATTTGTTTAACCTAGCTAGGATCTCCTTTTATACACTAAGGAGATCCCTTACAGAGATAACTATGAACTAAGTATATCATATCTTCTATTGGAATAGAAGATATACTGTTACAAACCATACACGACATTCCTTACTTAGAATAGTACAAACTTAAAGCTATCATTACTAACTCTATTACAATAAGTATTAACTCCCAAAAGCATATTTCCGAACAATCCTCCCCTAAACTTGTGATTGGGTTTCAGAATCACAAGTTTTCTTCAGTCTTTGAGGATTCTTCCAAACTTCACTTTCTACTAGATCTTCCTGCCTGGTCATAGATCTTCAACAGCAATTCCTTAGCCATTTCAACTGCATTGCCCATCTTTAGCCCTGCTGAAAGCATTTTCAGAAGTGTTCCTAAAGCAAGTGGGTAGGTTCTTTCGACCAGCATGTATATGTATGTCCCATTGTGTGTAGTGACCAGGTGTAGTCCACACAAATCAATCAAGGTCCAAGTTGGTATATCTTCTCCAGATTGATACTTCCATTGTTCTCTTGATGGATCTGGTTCAAAGATATTCTGCAACTCATAAAGTAATTCCAGATCCTTGTCATTATCTGGATCTCTATTCTTGAACCTGTTCTTGACTAACTCCCATAGCTTGAGCAAATCATCCTTGTCGATAGAAGCAAATAGATCCACCAGATATAGATAAGCACTTGTCCTTCCACCTGCTATGTGAATCTGCCAATGCCTCTTTCCATCTTCAGTGTAGATATCCCAGCCAAGAATTGGATACCTAGTGTTTATAGGCTCTGAGTACAATGCATCTTCTGGAGAATCAATTAACATTATCTGATTAAGATCCTATTCTGTGGGTCCACCTTCTTCTTCAGAGGCTTTCAGTCTTTTGGGTGCAGTTGAGGAACCTCCTTTTTCAGATAGTACTTTGTAACTGGCAATAGGATTAATGGATTGTGACCCTTTAGAGAAATCATCATCTGACATAGGTCTTCAGTTGAGTATGCTACTTTGAGTTCTGTCACCAAGTCTTTGAAGAGTATCCCAAGGCAGTTGATTAAGCTGCTTCAGTGTTCTCTTATCTTCACCTTGATACTTGATGTATTTGCAGAGATACATCTTTTGCTGACTTTTGTTAGGAGGTTTTGAGGCCTTTTCAACTTCCCTTTGCTGTCTGAATTGGCTCTGTCTTTTAGCCAATATTTCACTAAACAATTGAGCTGCTTCATTAACACTTTTTCCCTGATCTTGTTGCAGCTTCTATTGTACCTCCTGAGTAGCTTCAACTTTGGCTCTCATGTCATCCCATGTTTGCCAATCTTCTTCAATTTTAGCCATCTTTTTCTTTTCCTTTTCTGCAGCTTCTTTTTGCAATTCTTCCTCTGCCCATTCTGCTGAAATCTTTCTTGCTGCCTCTTCATTCAATCTCTCAATCTCTTTCTTCTTCTTTGGTACTTCCACCAAGATCCCTTTGCCTTTGTCTTTTGGATCAACCTTTGGAGCTGATGAAGTTGGTGAAAGTGGAGCATCTCCTTCTCTGATAGTAACTCCTTTTTCTTTGGGCTTGGTTGCTGCTGATTTGGTTTTCTTTCTCAAATATAAAACAGGAGGCTTCTTGTAGGTTGGAGAGATAGGGATTGATTTTTTCAAGTTCTGAAGTCCCAAAACTGCATGTGTCTCTCTATTCTCTTCATCACTTTCTTCATGTGGAGTGGTAGTGATGATTGTGGCCTCTGTTGTTGTAGCTTGTTGTAGTTCAGCAGCTACTTGGAGGATTGGAGATAGTACTGATTGCAGAACACCAGGAGTACTAACTATAGTGCTATCAGTACTAACTACAACACTATAAGTACTAACTGGGATAGTACTGATAGTGCATGTGGGAGTACTAAGCCCTTCTTCTGCATGTGTGGAGTGGTGAACTTCTTCTTCTTCATCAAGGAAAGGGTTTGAAAAGATGAACCACCTTGCCACTGACCAAATTCTCTTCTACTTTGTACGTCAGAACTCATCCCCTGTTTGGAAGAATTCTCTGTGTAAGTGCTAGAGACTCTGAACTTGGCCTTCCTTTTAATTGATGTGGTAACTGGAGATGCTTTTGTAGTAGGCTTGGATAGAAGTTGAACCTGATGTGCTAGCCTTTTCATCTTTAAGAGCATCCTGGTATGAACTTTGGCAACAGCTTTTTTGTGTTCATCCAGGGCAATCTCAAGTATGTTAACCTTTCACAGAGAAACCTGTACAATTCCGTCATTTCAGGTAGTGTCAAGCTGCCCTCACCACTTCCAGCTGTGTTACCTGCTGAGAGAGGTGGGTCACTGGGCATTTGAGATGCACTCCCAGGCCTAGCCTAAGCAGATACACCCCCCCCCCCTTTTTAGCCTTTGCCTGGGTCCACCCTGTGATTGCTCACTAGGTGTTGGCATGGATTGGGTCTTATGAATGTTACCACTTTCCTCACCAGCTTCTAAGGCTGGTTGAGTAGTGGCAGCCCTCACCATTCTATCCCCTCCATTACCTGGGATAGGCTCATCTAGTACAATGTTAGGAGGAGAATGGGGCTGAGCTGTCCCACTCTCTTGTCTGGAGTGCCTAATTGTTGATGAAGTTTGTTGAAGTGGAGAGTGTTTAGAATCTGTGGGTATGTGTTGGGAGCCACTTGTGCTTGATGGTCCTTCACCCTCTGCAATAAGCATATTTGGAAATAATGGCACTACAACCCCACTGTATCCTACTACAGCCCTTAACATATTAGAAAACACTTTGGGTCTGAGTACTTTTGATGGATAAATATTTTTGTGAGATTGCAAGTTTTGTCTCTGAAGATCCAAAAACATTTGTATAAACCTGGGATACATCAGAAACTTGGTTTTGCTAACTGCATTTTTAAGCATACCCTCAAATATATAATTTGAAAAATTGAACACCCTACCTGTTGCAAGGCGGATCAAGGCTGTGGCTATGCTTGTGGGAAAAGCATCCCAGCCAGTCCTTTTATGACTCAACCAGTGTAAGAGGGTATGAATTAGAAACCTCCATTGTGGGGAAAACTGACTTTTATGAAAGTTGATAGTATTGTCATGTCTATACCCCATCAATGTAAGTTGTTCAATTATATCAGTGACTAGCAAAGTGGTAATACCTTCAACATCTCTAAGATGAAGATGTTCTCTGAGAAACGCTTCAGTAATAACAATTCTAGTGCCATCCACTGTACCAATTAGCTATTGTACCCCTTCCTCAGTTGTTGAGGCAATTGCAGTTTGCCAAAACTTTCTGACAGGGGTACATAAGATTGTAGGGTTTAAAAGTAAAGCAAACCTGATGCTGCTTCGGTTTAGAAAGGCTACAATATCTGCAAATTCATCATGACCATCTGGCAATTCCAAGCATGCCACCATGTTGTGTTTGTCGACAAAATCAAGAGGAGCCATGAATGAATAGAGTTAGGGTTAGAAAAGTAGGATTAAGTCGCAAAAGCCTTTATTGTTCTGTGGTGAAAGCAATTAGAAAGTTATGCAATTTATAGAGATTTGGAGAATATTGGTTGAACCGACTTATAAAAATTTATGGTAATAAGTGAAGAGAAACCAATTAGGAAACTCTTTTATAAGGAAACAGACGGTTAACAACTCAACTTGCAAAAGTAATCATTGCATAACAGACTTTTGGAATAAGTACTAACGGCTAGTTCAGCAGTACTAATTATGCTTATCAGTACTAACTTATAACCATCAGTATTAACTTTTACCCATCAGTATTATCTTAGAGTTTGGAAATTATAATACTGAAACCCCAATTTTGAAGGGATTAAGTGTGGTGACAGACACTTAATCAAGGTCGGCCTTACATGGCCTCTGGTTTAGTGAAAACCAATGGTTTCAGTGCTTAGCACTGCCTGTGATGGATAGTCCCATTAAAGAGCCTTCCTGACAGGGTTTCCAGCTCGTGGCAGGTGTTGCCTCTAACACAAGTGTTGGATTCACGTTTGCTCGTTGTTCTCTAGGCCAGATGCCCTTAGGCTAGTCACACTATCTGTAAACAGATAGAATGGCAAAGAGTGGGTTAGTGCAGAAGGATCTGACCAACTAAAACCATCAATTCATGTTCATTTTAATCACACGATGCCGCATACTGCTTAGGCATCACACATTGCATTATTACAGCAAGTTCCATCATGTGATGGCTTCAGAATGAGCATACGTAAGAGAACCACATGTGCTGTAACACCTAGTTACCAAACCATATCCATACTGCTTGTGTTATACCTAAAAAGTTAGTCCAAAACCAAGAAAACACAATCCAAGACATTTTCTTGCCAATCCGTATTAACTTAACACAATCAGTATTAATTGGATAACAATCAGTACTAATCACCAGCTTACACAACTTTACAAAATAGAGAGAGATAAGACATATTATGGATGAAGCATTCCAATACTTGTGACCAAGTACTAAAACCTTCCCAAATCAAAAGCTTTAGTTAAAAGATCTGCAACATTAAACTCAGTATCAATCCTATCAACCTGAATAAGTTTCTTTTCATTACAGTCTCTTATAAAATGATGTCTTATCTCTATATGCTTAGTTTTAGAGTGAAAACTGGATTTTTGATAATGCATATAGTACTATTGTTATCAATATAAATGACATTGCCCATGAAATTATACCCATACTCAAGCATCTGATTCTGAATCCATAGAACTTGACCACAACAACTTGCAGCAGCTACATACTCAGCCTCAGTTGTAGAGTTTGCCATAATGCTCTGCTTCTTGCACTGCCATGAAATCAACCTATCACCAAGAAACTGACATCCTCCTGTGGTTGATTTCCTATCAAGACTTGCCCCGGCATAATCACTGTCAGAGTAAGCTACCAGATCAAAGGGAGAGTCCTTAGGATACCAAAGGCCTAGTTGAGCATGGCCTTTCAGATATCTAAAGATTCTTTTAACAGGATGCAAGTGAGAAAGCTTTGGAGAGACTTGAAACCTTGCACATGCACACACTGCAAACATAATATCTGGTCTGGAGGCAGTCAAATACATCAATGATCCAATCATGGACCTGTAGAGATGTTGATCAACATCTTCACCATCAGCATCTGGAAGTAATGGCTTATTGTGCTCCATAGGAGTGCTTGCAATCTTTGTATTTTCATAGCCAAACTTCACCAAAATCTCCTTGACATACTTATCCTGACTAATAAATATGCCATATGTCTTCTGCTTGACCTGTAGCCCAAGAAAAAAGGTGAGTTCTCCCATAGAACTCATCTGAAACCTGTCATGCATCAACTTCTCAAACTCTATGCATAGATCCTGCTTGGTTGAACCAAAAATAATGTCATCCACATATATATGTACCAACAGGATATCAGTCTTCACATTCTTGATGAATAGAGTCTGATCAATCTTCCCTCTTCTGAAGCCATTGCCCAAAAGATACTTGGCCAAAGTTTCATACCAAGCTCTTGGGGCCTGATGCAGACCATAGAGTGCCTTCTGAACTTTGTACACTTTGTCTGGAAAGGTTGGATCTTCAAAACCAGGAGGTTGACAGACATACACCTCCTCCTCAATCTTGCCATAGAGGAAAGCACTCTTTACATCCATCTGATATACTGTGAAGTCTTTATATGATGCATAGGCTAGGAAAAGTCTGATAGCCTCAATCCTTGCCACTGAAGCAAAGACTTCTTCATAATCAATCCCTTCCTGCTGTGTACCCCTGAGCTACCAGTCTAGCCTTGTTCCTTATTACTACACCCCTTTCATCCTTCTTGTTTCTGAAAACCCATTTAGTGCCAATAGCTCTTTTGCCATCAGGAAGATCCACCAGAACCCATACATCTTGAAGTTTAAACTGGAGAAGTTCTTCCTGCATTGCTTCTACCCAGGACTCATCTTCAAGAGCTTTGTAGACCTTCTTGGTTCTGCTTGGGAAACAAAACAGGCAAAGAGACATGTTTGTGAGGCACCATGATTTCTTTCTTCATAGATGGCATTGAAGAATCCTGTCTCACTATGCTGAAATTTAGATCTTGTAGTTCTTTCAGCATTAACATCTCCAATGACATTTTCCAAGGGATGATCTTGATTGATTCTTCTGTGTGGTGTAGTAGGAACAGCATAAGATGAAGATATGTTTCTCATATCAATCTCATTAGCTTCACCAAAAGGATCAGGGACCTCTATATTAAATGATGGAATAGTTTGAGGACCATCAGTACTAAAAGTTGGCTCATCAGTACTAACTTGTGGCTTATCAGTATTAACCACAGTTGTACTAAACACTTGAGGTTTGACCACTGGTTCATCTGTATTGGTTCCATCTCCTTCAGCATTAGATTCATGGGTCTTTGGAAACTGATCATCAGCTTTTTTTGCCTCCCCTGAAGAAGTGCTTCCATCTGAGTTGTCATTCCAAATGGGCAATAGAATGCAGTCATCTTCATCATCAAAATCTACATCTGGACCTTGCTTTTCTCCTGTAATCATGTTAGAATCCACAGAAACAGGCACATAGTTCATAGATTCTGTTAGCATATCAATATCAAAAAGCCATGTTGGTCCTTGCCCCTCTACACTAGGTTTTTCCTCAAGAAACTCTATGTGCAGATTTTTCGCTATCTTTCTGGTTCTAGAATTATAAACCCTAAAGGCTTTACTATTCAATGAGTATCCAATCAGATATCCACTATCAGATTTTCCATCAAACTTACCTAAATGGTCAATGGTATTGAGAATAGAGACATGACACCCCACAAGGTTTAAGAAAGTCTAGTGTGGGCTTTCTACCTAAAAACAGCTCATAGGGAGTCTTGCCATGAGGCTTTACAATCAGTACCCTGTTCTGAACATAACAAGCAGTATTAACTACCTCAGCCCAAAATGTTGTGGGTAGCTTAGAATCTGCTAACATAGTCCTAGCAACCTCAATCAATGTTCTATTTCTCCTTTCAGCAACCCCATTTTGCTAAGGAGTTCTAGCTACACTATATTCTCTTTTAATACCCTTAAGTTGACAGAAATCATTCATCACTTGGTTTTTAAAATCTGTCCCATTATCACACCTAATGATTTTAACTTTCTTATCAGCTAGGTTTTCTACTGCAGCTATGTAAGACTTAAGGATCTCACTGGTCTCATCCTTAGTATTCAAAAAGAAAACCCAAGTAAATCTGCTAAAATCATCAGTCACAACCAAACAATACTTCTTAAAATTCAGGCTGCTAACATTAGTGGGGCCAAATAAGTCCATGTGCAGCATATGAAGTGGTTGGGTGATAGAGTTAAAAACATTGGGCTTACAAGAGGCTCTATGCTGCTTCCCTTTGAGGCAAGCACTACAGGTCTGTTTATTTTCAAATCTTTTTGAAGGTAAACCTCTTACAAGGTTGTTTTTAGCTAAAAGATTTATTACCTTAAAGTTCACATGACCTAGCCTTCTATGCCATAGCATAGATTCATCCAAAGAAGCTGTAGCAACTAAACATGTAAGATTGTCTTTGGGCACTATGTTTTTCATATTGACACTATACAGATTACTTTTCCTAGGAAACTTAAGTAAAACCTGATCATCACTAGGCAACTTAAAGTTAGGAGATAAAACCAAGCAATTCGTATCTGTGAATAGAACAAAATTCCTCTTGTCACACATTTGTGACACACTGAACAGGTTGTATTTGAGTTCTTTCACATAGTACACATCTTCAAAATCCAGATTACCAGTCTTGATTGTGCCTTTACGAGTAATTCTTCCACCAATTCCTCCTCCAAAAGAAACATATCCTCCATTCAAATCAGTGAAGCCTGAAAGATAGGATAGATTTCCAGTCATGTGCCTAGAACACCCACTGTCTGAATAGCCAAGATCATCATTATTGTTGGAATGTCCCTGCACATAAAATAAAGGAAATTAGTTCCTTTTGGGGACCCAAGCCATTACTGACTTGGATATGCCTCGTGCATCAATGTAATCATATTTCTTGAGAGTAACTGATGCACTGTTGGGTTGAGTGGTCTTTCTCACCCAACAAGCTGAGGGCTTAACAACATTGCTCTTGTTTCCCTTTGCAGTATTCACTTTAGAACCAGCCAGTTTCATTTTAGGCCTAAATGTATTAACTTTAGGCCTATCAGTATTAAGTCTTGGCTCATAAGGATTAACCTTTTTCTTGTAAAACTTGATTTGTTCATCATAAGAGTTAAAGGTTTGTGCTGATTTAAAGGACCTTGGTGAAGTAGATGATGATTTTGAAAAGTTTCTTTTAGGTCTTTCATCAAATACTCTGGGTTGTGGTTTTGCAGTATTAACTGGCCTTTCATTATTCAAAGGTTTTATGCCAGTTTTGAGAAGAACTGCTCTAGGGGTCATGATGGGTTGGGGTCTCATAGGGTGTCTGCAATGAGCCTGCAGATGAGAGAAACTACCACACACAAAGCAAGATTTATTATACATGACAAATTCATCTCCTAGTTGTTCAGATTTTAACTGATTCCAGTTTCTCTTGTTACCTCTAGGACTAGATGACATGTTTCTATACATCTCAGCATATTTTACTGGCTTTCTAACAGGTTTGTCAAATGAGATTACTGGTTTAGTGGCCTGTTCTTGCTTTGGTTTACTAGACTCTACACTAGCCTTTTTATTTTCAGATTCAGACACCTCAGGTAAGGAGGTGTCACTAGCACTTTCAAATACTTCATCAGTCTTTTTCAGGGAAAGGACTTTTAATTGTAGGGCCTCTGAAAAATGTGGGTTCCTGAAACTCTTTTAAGCCAGTGTGGGCAAGGTCTATACCATGAGGTGATGGGATACCTCTGAATGGTGGTGGGGTGGTCTTATATCCCATACTGGATTTGGCTTTATATAGAACAGGCTCAAATCCTCACAATTGTTTAATGGTAAGGCTATAATTTGTGCTAGTAAATGTTATCGATCCTAGAATGGATTGCAATATTAATCGGAACACATCTCAAAGTTTCAAATATTACCAGTTTTACCAGTGGTTTGATCCAGTTATTCTAATATATTATCCTAAAAGCTTGAAAATAACTAGATCACAAGGGCAAACAAAATTTTAAATTTAAGCTTAAAACTTTAATTTTTCCTATTCACCCCCCCCCCCACACACTTAAGTTAAACATTGTCCTCAATAATGTAAAAAACGAACTTCAAAGTATAGAAATAGGGAAAATAGAGATAAAAACAGATATTCCAATGAGTTTGTCAGCTTATTTTTCTTTATCCAAGCTTCCACTGGAGTAATCATTACCTGCACAAAATCTTATATACAAACAAAAAGAGTTTTATTAAGATGTGGCACCCTCCCCCCCCCCCCACACTTAAGTTCAACCAAAGGTTTAAACTTTGGGGCGTGACCACAGAAAATCAAATCTGAAACACATGGGTTGCCTCCCGAGAAGCGCTTGTTTTATTAACGAGTCATCAGCCTGACTTGAATCTTCCCGAGTTTACTTGGCCACAGTAGCAGCCTTGAACATTTTGAAAAGTTCGAGGACATACATGAATTATTTACCAGTTGCATCAATATCGCTCCAGATGAACTCAGCAGATGGTTTCCAAGGAACACTTTGTGGGATTCTTCCTGGAAAAGGTGCTATGAAGGTGATGGTTTCGAATTCATTTTCAGGTGAAACTGTCTCAACTGATATTTCATTCAATTGCTCCTTATCGTAGTATAATTTGATTCGGTGCCCATTAACGATGAAACTTCCACCCTGTTTGTCATAAAGTTCTACATAACCGGATGGATATCCATGTTTAACGATATATGGGCCAAACCATCTTGGTTGTAATTTAGGAGCTTTGAATTTGAATTTCATGTTGAAAAGCAGAACTTTATCTCCGGCTTTGAATTCTTTTCGAATTCTCAGCTTTTTGTCATGATAAGCTTTTGTTTTGGCCTTATACAGTTTGGAATTTTCATAAGCTCGGAGTCTCAATTCGTCGAGTTCATGCAATTTCAAAAATCTCTTCTCTCCAGCTATTTTAAGATTGGTGTTACAGTTTCTAAGAGCCTAGTAAGCACGATGTTCAACTTCGAACGACAAATGACAAGTTTTTCCATACAGGAGTCTGTAAGGAGTTGTGCCAATAGGAGTTTTGTAAGCCGTACGAAACGCCCACATAGCATCGTCAAGTTTCTTCGACCACACTGAAGGATTGTCCTTCACTGTTTTTTCGAGTATCCTTTTAAGAGCTCTGTTGGTGTTTTCAACTTGGCCACTGGTTTGTGGATGATAAGCTGTCGTGAATCGATGATGAACCCCATATCTTTTCATGATTTTCTCCATTTGTAGGTTACAGAAATGGGTTCCTCGATCGCTTATCAAGGCTTTGGGGATTCCATAACGAGCGAAAAGCTTTTTGAGAAAATTAACGACGACGCGAGCATCGTTTGTTGGTAAAGCTTCAGCTTCTGCCCATTTGGACACATAATCTATAGCAACGAGAATGTATTCGTATTTGTGGGATTTAGGAAATGGTCCCATGAAATCAATTCCCCAAATATCAAATATTTCACACACTTGAATGCTTGTCAATGGCATTTCGTCTCTGCATGAAAGGTTGGTGGTTCTTTGGCAAGCATCACAGTTCTAAACAAGTGTATGTGCTTCTTTGAATAGTGTTGGCCAATAGAATCCAGCATCAAAAACTTTTTTAGCTGTGGTGGAAGGACCATAATGTCCCCCAGTTGGGCCATGATGACATTCGTCAAGATTCTTGCGGGTTTCGGAACCAGAAACACATTTTCGGATTATTCCGTCAGGGCACATTTTGAAAAGATATGGTTCTTCCCAAAAGTAGTATTGAAGTTCCGAAAAGAATTTCCTCCTTTGAGCGTGAGTTAAACCTTTTCTGATAGTTCTTCCGGCGAGATAATTCGCAAAGTCAGCAAACCAAGGATCATCATTTCCATCAACGGTCATGAGGGTTTCATCAGGGAAGTAATCATCGATTTCTTCTTCCTTCAACTCCTCTAGATCTGGATTGTCAAGGCGTGATAAATGATCAGCGGCTAGATTCTCTGCTCCTTTCTTATCTTTGATTTCGATGTCGAATTCTTGGAGTAGAAGAATCCATCGGATGAGACGTGGTTTAGCATCTTGCTTGTTGAATAGATATTTGAGTGCCGAGTGATCGGTAAACACGACTGTTTTTGAGAGTACGAGATAGGATCGGAATTTGTCGAACGCGAAAACTACGGCCAGTAATTCTTTTTCTGTGACTGTATAGTTTTGCTGAGCACTATTCAGTGTCTTGCTAGCAAAATATATGGGCCGAAAGTGTTTTCCTTCTCGTTGGCCTAAGACGGCTCCGATAGCAAAATCGCTGGCATCGCACATAAGCTCGAAGGGTAGTGACCAATTAGGTGAAACCATGATCGGAGCACTAGTCAGTTGAGATTTCAACGTTTTGAAGGCTTTTTTGCAATCAGCATTGAAGTCAAAGACAGAATCTTTCTCAAGAAGTTTTGTCATCGGACGGGATATTTTTGAAAAATCTTTGATAAAGCGGCAGTAGAAACCGGCATGTCCTAGAAAACTTCTAACGGCTTTAATGTTAGTTGGTGGTGGAAGTTTCGTGATAACGTCAATTTTTGCTTTATCTACTTCCATGCCTGTACTGGAGATTTTGTGGCCAAGCATAATTCCTTCGGTCACCATGAAGTGACATTTTTCCCAGTTAAGGACAAGATGTGCAGCTTCGCATCTTTCGAGCATTTTATCAAGATTGGAAAGACAAGCTTCAAACGAATTTCCGAAGACTGAAAAGTCATCCATGAAAACTTCCATGGAGGTTTCGAGCATGTCTTGGAATATGGCTATCATACACCTTTGAAAAGTAGAAGGTGCATTACAAAGACGAAAAGGCATACGCCGATATACGTAGGTTCCAAAAGGACAAGTGAAAGTGGTCTTTTCTTGGTCATTAGGATCGATTAGAATTTGAAAGTATCCTGAAAATCCATCGAGGAAACAAAAGAATTTGTTCCTTGCTAGTCTTTCAAGCATTTGATCCATGAACGGGAGTGGAAAATGATCTTTTCTGGTGGCTTTATTTAATTTACGATAGTCAATAAAAACGCGCCAGCCAGTGACAGTTCTAGTAGGGACTAGTTCATTCCGTTCATTAGTCACAACCTTTATTCCTCCTTTCTTGGGAACACAGTGAACGAGACTCACCCAAGGACTATCCTCGATTGGGTAAATGATACCAGCATCGAGAAGTTTTATGATTTCCTTTTTGACAACTTCTTTCATGTTAGGATTGAGTCGACGTTGACGTTCCACAACATGTTTAATCCCATCTTCGAAATTGATTTTGTGTTTGCAGAAATTGGGACTAATTCCTGGGATATCAGATGTCTTCCAAGCGAAATCTTGTTTATGATTTTTGAGGACAGAAACTAAACTTTCTTTCTCATTGGCCTCGAGTAATGAAGATATGACTACTGGAAGAAGCGAGTTTTCCTCCAGGTAAGCATATTCAAGATGATCAGGGAGAGGTTTGAGTACGAGATCTGTTGGTGGTTCTTCAAGAGAATATTTTATTCTCATCTCGTCATCAAAAGTTATTTATTCCAAATTCTCTTCCTCCATTTCTTCCTCCTCCGTGTTATCTCCTTCGAACTCTACTTTCATAAAATCAACAAACTCTTTGTCAAGGTCTGTTTCATTAATTTTTTCAGAAGTAGTCATGAATGGATTAGATTTGTTAAGTAATGCATCCAATTCTTCGTCAAGGACTTCATCGATAATATCTATATTGAAACAAGTATCATCACTGGAACGTGGATAGCGCATTGCTTTATCGATCAGAAATGTGATTCGATCTTCTCCAACTCCAAGGTTTAGTTCTTTTCCTTTCACTTTGATGATTGCATCAGCGGTATTTAGGAAAGGTCTTCCTAAGATGAGTGGGACTTTACTATCTTCTTCCATCTCCAGAATTACAAAGTCCACGGGAAAAATGAATTTACCAACTTGGACAAGCATATTCTCGGCAATACCAACAGGATATTGATAAGAATGATTTGCTAATCGAATGCTCATTTTTGTTGGTTTAAGGCTATTGTTGCATAATTTGGAATACAGCGAATAAGGCATCAAATTGATACTTGCGCCAAGGTCAGCTAAAGCATCGCATTGAATATTATTCCCGAAAGTACATGGAATAAGAAAGCTCCCAGGATCTCCGAGCTTTGGCAGGATTTTGTTTTGAACAATGGCTGAGCATTCTTCGTTAAGGAAAGTAGTTGATATTTGCTCTAACTTGCTTTTGTTATTAAGAAGTTCTTTCAAAAATTTCTCGTAATTGGGCATTCCGGCTAAGACATCAACGAGGGGAACATTGAGTCTAACCTCTTTGATTATTTCAATGAACTTCTTATAACACTCTTCCATATTTTCTTTCTTAAGGCGTTGAGGATATGGAATTTTTTATGTATACGCCTTGACAGATGGGGTGGTTTTCTTTTTGGTGGTTTGAGTTGGGTTGGTTTCCTCAGCTTCATCCTCACTATCTTGGGTGATAGGAGTATTTTCATTAGGATTTGGTGGTGGTTCGTATGAGAGACCACTTCTTGTGAAGACAGCATTGATATGCTCATTTCTTGTTTGTGGTGGACGGTACGTTTTATCGTTTGATGGTTTTGGGTTGGATTGGGTGTTACTTGGTAACGAACCTGATGGTCGAGAGGAATGTTGGTCAGAAAATTTGCCAAATTTGTTTTCAAGATCTTGGATAGATGCTTGATGATTTTTCTGTCCCTGCTCAACTTTGGCTTTGAGATTGAAAAATTGATTTTTGATGAAATTATTCGCAGATTTTTGAGCAGCCACGAATTCTCTCATGGTTTTTTCGAATTCGGATTCTTCCATCTTTTTTTCGGATTTTTGTGGGGCCGGATTGTCAGTTCGAGGTTGAGAATCACGGTTGTCATCCCTTGGTCGGCGGTCTTGCCAATTTCCAGAATTTCTACCGTAATAATTACCACGATATCCTCCTTGGAAATAATTTGCTTCTCCTTCGTTAGGTCCACCCATGGGCTTATCGTCACACTCAGACGATGGGTGATTTCCTCCACAATTATTGCATCCGTCTCGCATTTCCTTCATTTCTTCTTTGATATCTTTGTATTGCGAGTCGATTTTTGAGGTTAAGGCTTCCATTTTCTCCATGAGTTTTGAGGTATCGGTGTTTTCGACAAAAGCAACGGTTTTTCGAAGAGGTTTGGTCTTGGAATCTTTAGACCAATCGAGTTTGAGAAGTACTCGATCTTCGAGTAATTGGTGTGCATCGTTAGGATTCTTATAGAGAAAAATTCCTCTGGCATCAAGGATGCCTTGAGATATTTCATCTAGTCCATGGTAAAAGATTTGGATAATGGTTCCTTTGGATAATCCATGTCCATGACAACTACGAAGCAAATCTTTCATCCGAAGCCAAGCTTCGACAAGTGATTTGTTGGGGTTTTGTGTGAAAGCACGAATTTCTCCCATTAATCGATCAAACATGGCAGGTGGAAAGAATCGGCTTACAAAGGCTTGCCTCATCTCCTCCCAAGTGTTGATAATTCCTGGGGTCAATTCATTGTACCATACTTTAGCATCTCCGGCGAGTGATGATGGGAAAAGTTTGAGTTTGATGGCATTGACATCGGTGTCGCCATAACGGAACATGCCGCAAATTTTGATGAATTTGGCAATGTGCTTATGCGGATCGGCCTGCGCACGGCCATCAAATTGACGGTCTTTCATCATAGAAAGATGATGACCCTTCATGGTGAAGTTGTCACCAAGGTTGACAGCAACAATAGCACTCCCAGGGGTTGGTGCTACGGCTCGGTTAGTTCCCCACATGGGTTGATCGTCCGCCATGGGAAAAGGTAAATTGGTGAAAGGGTTGTAAACGACTTTGGCTTCTACGAGGTTATCAAATGGTGGGTTTGGTACTCTAGGTACACGATTTTCTAAGGGTATGAAAGGTGTTCTTCTTCTTCGAATCAAACGTTGGGGGTTGGTAAGAGGTGAGATTGGTTCTATTCCCGTTGCACGAGTGTTCATACAATGACCTAGAGAATCCAGGCAATATCTAAACACACGGACAAACAAAGAAAACAGATTTCTGGACAGAAACGCGTAACCGGATCGGTTGCGAGGAGCGACCGATCGGTTAGATCAACTTGGTTATGGTTTTGCAGCAACCGGATCGGTTGTGAGACGACCGATCGGTTGAAGCTTTCTGGAAGAAAAAAAATGGAATGGATCGACTGACGTGAATTCAAAACTTGCTGAAACACAATCAAATCCCCGGCAGCGGCGCCAAAAACTTGATGTGCTACGTGTGTACAAGTTTTAAATTTATAAAAGACGATTTATCAATTTTACCAATAACACATACGAGCAAGTGCACTCGTCCGTTATAGCAAGATTTTGAAGGTAAGTCAGGATCGTTCGCAGGGATTTGAGTGAATCTGATTAACAAGTCTAAATCAACTAAGGCAATCCAAAAGCATATAACAATGAAAATAGATATAATGAAATTCAGATGATTAAAAACTACACTTGCTTAAACTAGTTTCTTATCCTTGATTAATATGATTGTGTTAACCTCTTAGCATGTTGGTTATGATAATTAGTTGGTGTACTAATCTATTGTTCTTACAAATTAAACCTTCGTCAAGATTTTAGTTCATAAAAACAAGCATTAAGCTTAACCAATCAATTCAAGATCAATTCAAGTTTCATAAGTTTATTTTCACAAACTTAAACACAAAAACATCCATTTGCTTTATCAAATTTGCTTAAAAAATGGTCAATACAAAAGGTAACTGATTATAGACAAAAGGTTACAATTGATTCTCAACAACTAATCTTACAACCTTTTAGATGTTTCCAATCAATCCAACTTGATAATCAAAAAAGCGTTCTTATTACAACCACACCTTAGTTCCTTTGTTTAATCAAGAATAATGGGTAAAAACAATCATCCATAGATAAAATGATTATAACTAGTTGAATAACAATAAGTTCTTTCGACCTCTACGATTACTATCAACTAGTTAAATTTGATTAACAAATGTCACTATGAAACTTTAGCACAATTGGATCTTAGAATCAACTTGAAATTGAATTAAAACTTGTTAACACAATCACAAACTAATCATATGATAATCAACATCATTTAAGCAAGTGTATAAAGAAACTAGCCACTCATAGCAAACATAAACATAAACTCAGAACTTTGAACATTAGAAAACATGATTAAGAGTCTTACAATGCTTGGAATAAGATTACAAATGGTGAAGTAATGATACCCAAAGTATTGGGGTAGACTCCTTGGGGTTTTGACCTCCAAATATGGTACTTCTGGAACTCCAAACTTTCCTGGACTTCTAAGGACGAATTTGAGAGCTAAGAGCTTTGTTTGATGAGTAGAGAGAGTTGTATTGAAGTGTGTGTCTAATATGCTTACAAGAGGTCTCTATTTATATTATTTCCAAGGCCTAGGGTATTAATTGCTGAACTTAGCCTCCAAGGAGTTACGAAGGGACTAGAATACACCAAGGGAAGGACCTAGAATCGTTTGGATACAAAGGGGAAACTTAGTGATGAAGATTTGGCTGAAGGTCTTCCAACCGGATCAGTCGCATGACCAACCGATCCGGTTGGTCTTCTTGTAGTGCTCCAACCGCATCGGTTGCGGATGGCAACCGATCGGTTGGTCCATCCTCACAGGTCCCTTTTGACCTTCATCTAACCGATCCGGTTGCGATTGCAACCGATTCGGTTGGTCTTCCTGAATGACGAAAAATCGACTTTTACTTTATTCTGACTTATAGAGCTTGGCTCTTCAATCATCTTGGTCTTCTATGGTACTTGAAATACTGATTTGTGCTTGACATGCTTCACTGAAACGGGAATCTTCCTTTTGTTGAACATTCTTTTACTTTTTCTTCCGTTTCCCTGCACTTGGTTATAAATACTAGACAAACGTCTTTTGATGCGATTAAGCACTGAAGTCATACAAATATAACCAAATAACATATATAAAAGCACACATAACGCTACTGAAAACATGTACAATCTGAGCGTTATCATTTGGGAAAAAGTACGGCGCACAATATTGATTATGCGGCAGTTTTTCCTGCAACAGGGGTCATAGAGAACCTGCAGATTGCTGGTTTATAGGAAAAGGGTTTTGATTAGCTTATTCTACTAAGGACTGCTTATAGAACAGATTAAAGTCCCCGACATTGGCACCAAAAACTTTGATGTGTAAAGAAAGTTTTAAATTTATAAATACTAGTTTCACCTTTTTTCTTAAACCAAACACACGGGTAAAGTATAACCTAAGTATGTAGTGTAAATTTTCAGGGAAGAATAGGTTGTATCCACATGGATTTAGTTTGATCCAATAAGCATAAAATAAAAACTTAACAAAATAACCTTTTCGATTAAAATGGCAAATAAGAGATGATTGTACAAATCAATAATAAGACAATATGATTGCTTGGATAGTTCATATAACTCAGTAATATGGAATATGCTAATGATCTCAGTTTAACGATAACAAGTTTGGTAACAATTTGCAAAGAGCAATTTTTGTCAAAAGAGCAATTTCACAAATCATTGGTTTCAATTCAAGACTTATGTTTCTTAACCGAGTAACTTCTTACAGGATTAATACAATACTTGTAGTCTAGTTGATTATCAATTCTCCTAAGCGGATTCCTCCAACCAAAGGCTAAAAACGCATAGACAAGCTTTTAGAATTGTATAATACAAATTGGCTCTTTCGACTTTTACCAACAAGCATACATAATCAGGAATAATAAAATAGCATAGCAAGACTCAAAGTACAGTAGTTCATAACATAAACATGAAATTGATTAAGATCAAAGCATAACCAAACATTAATTTATTATATTTACAAATCCAAGCAATCATAAAAGGATTAGCCTCTTATGGCTACTGAGCTCATGATTACAGAAATAGATTGAGAATAAATGAGTGACATACAGATTTGGATGGATCAATAGATTCCACAAGTGTCACAAGCAACCCAAATTCTATACTAAACCCTTGTTTGATCCGAATTATCCCTGCTTCCTTAGTGTTATTCGTTTGCAAATACTTTAGAATACTAAAGAACAAAGTGGTGATGATTGGTAGTGAGTGGGGGTTGGATAACTGAGCCAAGGGCTCTTTACATAGCTTTCTGATCAGTGAAGTACGACGTACTTCGGTATTCATGCGGTGCACTTTGTAATTTTCTTGGCGCTAAAGTTTCATAAATTCAAAGGAAGTATGGGCACTTATCTTTTAAAATCGGCGCATTTGATGGAATAAATACATTTGACTTCCTTGACCGTTGAGCTAAGTGCGGCGCACATAAGAGGAAAACCGACACACTTGTAACAATTCATATTTTCATGTTACTATTCATCCTCGTATTGTACTATTCACTTTTACTATATACTCCTCTTTTTTATTCTCATAAGTTAATCTATTTCCATGATGACATAAAAGTTTGACACTCGTCGGGTTATTTTTGCAAAAGTTATTAAGAAACCGGTTTCATTTAAACATCCGGATATGTCCATACAACATTTTAAATGAGAAAAATATGTGTTTTTCATATATTATTACACTTCCAGAAGTTTTGAAATTTTACGTTTTCTGATTTACGCATATCACGATTTAACCCTTATGGTTTTAGGTTAACGAACATTTAACACCAACTGACACTAGACTAGGCCTAGTCTAGACATTATAAGCCTTTTAGGTTCATAATAATCACATTTGTAATATCAACATTTCACTTTTTCCATTTTCGCGTAAACTTTGTAAGTTTCACGTTTTACGCCTTTTCAACCTACGTTTTTCAGTTTTAACAGCGTTTACGCACTCCGTTAAACTTATCACTCACCTAATATACTTTTATAGAGTATAATGAAAAGTTTTAATATTTCTAAGAAGTTTTATATATTTTAAGATATCCGGTTTTAAGTTTCGCGATTTAAATATTTAACGATAGCATATTTTAGTGCCCAGAAATGTTATCACTACTACTTATAATGCATCAATGAATCTCTCTCTTATTAAAGTTTCAGACTTTCAGACTCGCAACTAATATAGCATGATGTACAACACTTGCAAGCACATAATTTTCAGACTTACAAGCAAATAAGCATAATATACATCACATTAATGCACATATGGGAAAAGATTAATGCACATTAATGTCCACAAAAGGAGTTACGTGTATGTGAAAAAAATTTCCAGTCCCACAAAACATTTCATCCACAAATCATAAAAACATAACAAAGTATTTTATTATAAAAACTAAGAAAGCATCAGAACAGACTGAGATTGATTTTCGACATGAATAAATTCAGTGTATAGTATAAGATTTATATGTAGCATGATTTGCTTTCCAAAATAAAAAATAAAACTTACAAAAAAAAATTGGCATCAGTTAATAAGCGGAGTTTGTAGTCACCATGGTTAATCAGTGTGTTAAGCATAAAACTGAGTTTACATCATTTGCCAATTTATATAAAAAAAAACCATAAAAAACAATTATGAAATTATAAGGAATATATGTGATGCAATGCGTTGGTAAGCCTTACTATAATCTATTTTAACTAATAAAACAGAGTTTTTATTCAGCCTGCTATTAATTTTTTCTAAATTTAACTTTTAACCACAACGTGACACATGGCATTTGAAAAAGTTCAACTGGAAAGAGTCACGATTTGAAAGTCCCATGTGGAAGCTTGTGAAGTAAGCCAAATTCAAAACTTTTTAAAAACTTTGCTATTAAAACATTTTAAACCGAACAAAGTTTTATAAATTATATGGAGTAAAGGAAGAAGTAGACCACTACCACCATCTCTAACAATCTTCTATCTATCTAGGAGGTAATTTCTTCTTACTTCTTTTATCTTCTTTGACTCAATAATTTAGATATCAATTTTGTGATAAATAAAATCGAATGAAAAGGTACGAATTGCAACAAAGCATAGTGTTATTTCTGTATGATTTTTTTCGATCCATTGTAGCAAATCAGATTTTAGAGAGAGTTATAATTTTTGTGGATTCTTATATTTTATTTGGCCCGATTGTAATTGATTGTCAAACACAACAATTTGCCAGCATGTTAATTAATTTTTGAGGATTCTTATAATTGGGGATTCTTATTTTTGCATTTTCTTATAATGATTTGGCCCGAATTAATTATTTGTCACAAACAAAGAATTGTCAAAATCAAATCGCAATTGTCACAAACAAAGAATTGTCAAAAGCAAAGGATACCAGCCATTAATGTTCATAGACTTCTTCTGTACGCCTATTCATAACACTGAAGTTATACATATATGGTTAAGTTTATTGAATTTTATTTTGGTTTTTAATATGATTATAGGTCTCCAATATTTGAGATGGGTAACACTAAAGTTATTGCTGCTGTTTATGCTCCTTGTGAGGTACTTTTTTGTTTATTTTTTCTTTAATGAGTTTTTTTTATTAATAACTGAGAGCACTCGAAGCAGTATGATATTTAGATATTATAACAATTTGATGATTGAGGTTAATGATAATAGAAGTGGCTAATTTTTTGTCTTTGGATTAGAAAAATGTTTCTTTATTATGTTTATTTGTGATGGAAACAATTTATTTCTGTTAATTACAATGGCTAATTTCAGCACATGATTCCACATGAGAAAACCAAAGGGTGATTGGTTTGTAATTTGTTTGTTTAACTATAATAATATATCGACTCATACAACTGTGTGTCTAAAAGGATGCTCCTTGCACTTTAATAAAGGTTTTAGATACATTATTAGTAGGTTACCGGCCCCTTTCAACTCTTACAATTTTGGGAGCTGTTCAGACCCATTATCCAAGCTCCCAATATGCTATGTCCATGTATTCGCTGTTATATGTGGTTTTATGTGAACTATAACAAATTGTGTTCAAACAGTAAATGCAAGCTCATCTTTGAGTAGTTAGATAATGCATTACATAATGGAAAAATGAACAAAAGGTTAAGTTAACCACAGGTTAATGCTCATAGGGTTGTTTGGGATTGCTTATTAAGGAACCTGATTGAGGTGCACATTCTATAAAACTCTTTTAATGTCCATTTCGATTAGGGTCTTTTTTCTCCAGCTAATAGCGACAATAACTTCAACTTTATCTTGAAAATTTTTATTTCAGGATATCCGAACGGGCGCGGACCGCACGGGCTCTAGCCCGAGCAGACACGGGCTAACGGGTTCGAGCCCGAACGGGCACGGGCTATACGAAACTCTTGATATCCGTAAATTTATTGTTAAAAAGAACATAATAAACAAAAATTCAAAAATTTTTATTTCAGGTACCCGCCGCTGCAACGCGCGGGTACCCTGCTAGTTTAATGTTATTGTCGTAAGTTTTGGCTTTTGAGAGTAAATCGTATTAGAAAATTGAAACTTCGTCATCATTTTATTCATCCACTAGTGTTTTTTCTAGCTCTTATATGGAATAAACTTTTAAATTATTTATTTGTGATTGGTTTTAGCATCAGTTACAAAAACTTTAGACATTTATTTATGTATTTTTTTTTGAACGGCGGATTATATTAAGACTAGCAAGGAGCTAGAATAAAAAAGGACTACATATGTATTGATATTGATATAATGTGATTTAAAAAATATTTCTACTAATTGTTTCAATTTTGTAATTCTATGTCTTCTATTATGCTTTAATTATCTATGTAAGTAATGACATTATACTACCATGGTACAACTTTTCTTCTATGCATGAGTATGTGGTTCAACTTCAGTATTCTATGTAAGAGTATCTGTAACTCTTATGAATAATATCATTAAGTAGTAAAGTTTCGATATATAATAGTATACCATAATCGGATTGATATTTTGTTAAACATGGAACTGCATTTTACACTACAAATTATTCCGGCCCTCTCAAGAAAATTGTTCAAGTTCCGCCACTGTATACATGTGTTGAAACTTACTAAGTAAGTTTGCAAAATATCTCAACATATAACCTCCTCTTCATGCTATAAAAGGAAATCACTTCTCATTCTTTTTCTTCACCATCAAACGCCCAAAATATATCCCTAAACTTCTCCATTGTTGATTTTAAGATTCAAGTCCTCTATCATTTTCTAAAGCTCTTGTTAAGCTTACTTGATCCTTGTTCTAGTTCTTTGATCAATTAGTTCCCATCTAAAAGGCCAAAATTTGTTGTACGTAGAGGTCTTCACTTCTCCTTCTTTTTCTTGCAATAAAAGGAAATCACTTCTCCTTCTTTTTCTTCACCATCAAATGCCCAACATATATCCCTAAACTTCTCCATTGTTGATTTTCAAGATTCAAGTCCTATATCATTTTCTAAAGCTCTTGTTAAGCTTACTTTATCCTTGTTTTAGTTCTTTGATCATTTGGTTCCCTTTTTCTCCTAAAAGGCCAAAATTTGTTGTACATAGAGGTTTTTTGGCTTATCCATCGATTGTGTCATATCATTAATATCATCTACTCACGGTGAGTTCATAGCCCCATTTTCTATCATTTACCTGTTTTACAAACCATTAGGGGAGATACATGCTATTTTTACTCGAACATGATATTTTGAACTGTATGCTATATCCGAATGTTTTATTGTCACTAAGTATACGATTGCGATGTTTGAAGTCCCTATATCATGAACTATAGTCACTAGCTTTAGTAAGCGCGAATATTATGAATAGTAATATTGGGATTGACGAATCCCGTTTGTTTGACCAGGTCCAGCAAACAAACGTACTATATTTGAGAACTCTATGTATAATTGGCAAATTACCTATTATTAGGGCCACTGTTTCTATTATATCAATCTCTATTGATTCACTGTTAACGTTTTGGTTGTCATGAGTTTAGTGCAATAATAACTTTTTTGTTTTCTAACTATGGGTGAATATTAACCCAAATTGAAAATATTGTGTTCAACTGTAAACCTATGTATTTCACTCAACCTTGTTGACTGTTTTAAGCATGTTTTATCACAGGTCCATAAGACACGAGGCTGGAAAGGATGGCAAGGAGGAGCATGGATATTTAGAAGGCTATAAAGCTTATTATCATTCGAAAACTTTTGTATTATGTAAACCGTGAAACTATTGGGACCTATATTTTGTAAACTCTGATATATTTAAAATAAATCGAATGATAAGCCTTTTAAACGACTCAGTAGAGATCATTTTCTGTTAGTATAACTGTTATACCATGATAGTAACGCACAGCTTGAATTCCGCTGCATTCACAAAATTGAGGGTGTTACAACACTTCTCTTATTTCATTGAAGACTAAGATTGTTTTATAGACTTTATTTGACACAAGCTACATTTGATATAAATACTTGTATTATGTTACGTCTCCTGCTAGGATTATCTTTAAGCGAACCTGCATATATTTTATGTTATTAAGTATCAATAGTTCACGAGAAATGATAATAATATATATAATAACGCAACCAAAAATATGTATAATTAAGGCGTTATCAATATTTGTGATTTATAGTTCGTTTGGTGATGTACTGATGTTGTGTTAATGAATGGATTAAAAAGAAAAAGAAATGAATGTGTAGGTTGTTTTGGTAAAACAAGTGGATTAAAAGAATATAGATATGAGTTGTGTGATTTGGCTGAGGTTGTGAAGTGAAAACAAGAAGATAGATCTGTAGGTGGGTGGTGATTGATGTAATTATGTTGTTGTAAAAGATAAATGGGGGTATTTAGCAAGAGGCTTAATGATGTGTTATATTAAAGTGATGTGTCAATCTAGGTAGACGGTGACCTGTTACATGCTGGCATTACCAGCTTAGGAGGTAAAATCGTACACCAAACTGACGAAATTCAAAAGTATAAGATAACAATTGAAAACGTTTTTGTTCAATGATTAAATGTGAAAAATTTGACAAGTTGAATACATTTATAAGTGATTAGCCCATTTTGGAAAGAACAAACTTAGGGTTTTGAAAGAGGGAATTATGTATGGTAAGTAGTTGTGTGTTTATAAAGCAGTTAACTTAAATGAAAGGCTGGGCGAAAAGACGAATTCAGACATAATGTGTAAATCACGATGAGACTTAAGAAGAAAACCTAACGCCAATTAGGGTTTTGGACTATGAGAGAGTGAAAAACGCCACATTAAGGACTTGGGGATTCGGGGCGCGTAACCCTAAATTTGAGGACTAAATGCGCAATCCGCCCTAACCTTGGAGACCAACAATGTAACTTACCTTAAAAACTTTTATTGTGTGATATAAATTGAAATATTTGATAAAAGTAAACTGCAGTTTGGTTAGATTGATAGAAAGTCATTGTTCATTAATAGTTTGCTATTGAATCCAAAACATCAAAGTACCTTATACTTGCATGAAATGGAAATATCATATTTATAAGTTGATCTTAATTTATACCGTCACTGTTAGATAACATGGATGTGAAAGCGTATCCAGAGCTTGACACGTCAGAAGCATTGATGAATGATGATGTGAAATATGTTAAAACATGGAAATTGTGAATTTGGACTTTCTTAATGTATTCATTAGTTTGATACATACTTAATATTCTGATCTTTAGAAGTATCCTTAAAAAAGATATAAGGATCATCCCATGTTCATTTTAAAAATAATGAGTCATGTTGAGCATTATGTGAGATTAAAAAGAAAAATAGACCATTATTGTAAAAATATTTATTTTATTTTAATTCAAATGTATACTTACAATAATCACAACTTTACTTCTTATGTTTAAAATGAACATAAAAAAAACTCAATCATAAAAAAGAGAATGCATACACGGAATTCAAAGGGCACGACTTCATTCATTGGATACTACTATTAATAACTAAATGTGTAATTATGGCATCTACTTTTTATGAAAGTCATCCTATGTATGAGAACATTAAGAGGGTTGCTAGACAAACAAATATACACTTACGAATCCAATCTTTTTATTAAAATAATTAGAGCAATTTCATATCTCCTCTCATTTGTAAAAATATCATATATATTTAAATATACATTAAAAATATTATACATTATACATTTAATACTTGTATTTTAAGTATATATGAAATTAAAATGATATATGAAATTAATCCAAAGCAATTTATTGCTATGGACTCATAGTATAATATTTGACTTGCAATTTCGTAAAAAAAAGCCATTAGTTCATAAGTATTGATAAAATCTTTTTATGATAAAGTTTACTTTCTAAAAACTCTATTTATAAATTAAAATTTGTCTTCTTATTTATTAAAAAAAAATATTAATGAACTTTTTTGTATTTTTATTTAAAAATACATATATATAATTTATATAAGATCATCTTTATCAATAATTATATAAATTCATCGTTTAAATTTGTTTTTGTTTATGGTTTTTTATATCGATTAATATTTTGTATAGATTTATGTTGGACAAAAGATTTGACTTTGTTTAGTCGGCAGATCATGTTCATTATGATTCCCCATATCATGTTCTTCTGAAGCTATCAGATAACCATGTCTCTCAGGCTGCTGAGAGACTCTACTAGATCCGTAAAGCACAAGCATGAAGGTGACATATATAATTCACCATTTCGTATCTTTGATCTGAGTGGGCCACATACATCAGAATGTACAAGTCCTAACAGATCTTCAGCCATTTCTCCTATACCAGATAATGAAGCCTTTGTCATCTTTCTACACAAATACTGTTCACATATGTAAAATGAGTCAGATCAAGTTGACTCAAGAATTCCATCACTTTAAAGGTTCTTGATCCGTTGTTTGTTTATGTGACGAAGGGGCGACAATGCCACAAAAAGGTCTTACTCTTCCTTGGGGAATTAGAGGTTTATTAAATGAGATCACACTATCCATTCTCTTCCTTGGGGAATTAGAGGAGGACGCGGTTACCTTGTTGAAGCGGATCTGAAAGTTCTTTATTGCTCAAGAAATTGGGGCACATATTTTTGTTCATATCTTTAATAGGATTAGTTTTCCTATAGCTAAAGGAGCGAGGACCCAGATAATATCTCGACTCCCTACTATTTTTTTTTCCGTAAATCTCTTGAGTTTCTAATAAAGTGATTAATAATAATAATAATAATAATAATAATAATAATAATAATAATAATAATAATAATAATAATAATAATAATAATAATAATAATAATAATAATAATAATAATAATAATAATAATTTCTTGTAATCCACTGGTTCTGTTTCTAATGAAAGTGATGTTTTTAAAAAAAAAAAATAAAAAAAAAAAAATAATAATAATAATAATAATAATAATAATAATAATAATAATAAAGTGATGTTTATTTATAATAAAAAATAATAATAATAATAATAATAATAATAATAATAATAATAATAATAATAATAATAATAATAATAATAAGATCTAATTACCTAAATAGTAAATAGGCCGCAAGAAACTCGAATTCCACTCTATAAGCACTTGACTTTTGTTTTCCATTTTTATTTTCGTGCGACTGCGCAACTCTCCGAATCCATTAAAAATTTGCCAATTGTTATGTGTACGAAGATGTTTTTTGTGCGACTTATATGTTTTTTGCACGACCATGGAGTTTTCTGCGCGTCTGATGTGATATTTTGATGGATAAGTTTGTGTACGAAGATGTTTTTTGTGCGACTTATATTTTTTTTTATGCAATCATGGAGTTTTTTGCGTGACTGATATGATCTTTCGATGGATAAATATAGTTTTTTATGAATTGTTCATAAAAAAACAAAACATTAAATCAGCCACGCAAAAAACATTTTTTACAAAAAAAAAATACGAATAAGGGACACTTGCCACGAGTGTAGTAGAGTCGCACAAAAAATTTTGAGTCACACAAAAAAAAATTGATCGCACAGAATATATTTTTATTTGCTAAAATGACCTATATAGTGGAAATTATAATTTTTTTAGCGTATTTTGGAAATGGCTATAATAATAATAAAAATAATAATAAAAATAATAATAATAATAATAATAATAATAATAATAATAATAATAATAATAATAATAATAATAATAATAATAATAATAATAGTGGAAATTAGTTATGCTATTGCTAAATGTGTGGGGGCCCAGATAGTTTCGCGATTCCCTACTAATTTTTTGTAATCATATGGTTTTGTTTTTAATGAAAGTGATGTTTATAAAATAATAATAATAATAATAATAATAATAATAATAAGAGCAAATGACAAAAAAATGCATCGAACTTGACACCTTATATGATTGTGTGTAGCCAACTATTTT
The DNA here is from genome assembly GCA_019973895.1 of Chrysanthemum seticuspe. Classification (NCBI taxonomy): domain Eukaryota; kingdom Viridiplantae; phylum Streptophyta; class Magnoliopsida; order Asterales; family Asteraceae; genus Chrysanthemum; species Chrysanthemum seticuspe. The sequence continues at coordinate 261,276,462 of BPTQ01000008.1, read as the reverse complement.
TTTTCTTATTGTATGTAGTTAACTTTCAAATTTCGATCATTATGTGTATTTTGTGACTATTCTGCCATGTAAAATTACCATTTTACCCTTCTAAATTTGAAAAAACTAAGGGTAAAATGGTCACAAAATACACACAATAATCGAATTTTGAAAGTTCAGTACAGACAATAAGTAAAAAAATAGTTGGCTGCACACAATCATAAAAAGTGTCAAGTTCGATGCATTATTTTGTCATTTGCCCTAATAATAATAACTTTTAAAATCTTTATAGCTAGAGGAGTGGAGGCCCAATTAATATCTCGGTTCCCTACTAATTTTTTGTAAATCCAATGTTTTTCTAATAAAATAATAATAATAATAATAATAATAATAATAATAATAATAATAATAATAATAATAATAATAATAATAATAATAATAATAATAATAATAATAATAATAATAATAATAATAATAATAATAATACTCCCTCTGTCTCATAATTATCCACTGTTAACTTTTAAAAATTTTATCTTTCAGTTTGACTTTAAATATTTTTATTTATGTTATATAATACTTGATACAAAATGTATGAATGAATTTCGTATTAAATATATTTTCATTGATATAATTTTCATCAAATATTATATAACACAAATAAAATTATCTAAAGTCAAAGTTGCAAAATAAATACTTGAAAAGTTAACACTAGACAATAATTATGAAACGGAGATAGTAATAATTTAAGAAAGTGGGAGCAAAGCTTGTATCTAGACTGTCATCGTGACCAAAAAGTGGAGCAAAGCTTGTAACAAAAATATTAATAATAATAATAATAATAATAATAATAATAATAATAATAATAAGAGTAAACTCCAAAATACATCCCTGTGGTTTACCCCGTTTCGCACCATACATCCCTCTCGCAAAAGTTTCAACAGATACATCACTCCGTTAGTAAAAGTTAACCTATATACATCCCTTAGTTAAAATAAGGACTAACGGTGCAAATTATTTCTCCGTTATCTCCTAACGAGATAGATAATGTTTACACCGTTAGTCCTCTGGGTTAACGGTACTTGCACCGTTAGTCATTTTTTACGTTTCTTCCGTTTTTTTAACGTTTTCGCCTTTTTTTAATGTTTTCGCCCGTTTTTTTACGTTTTCGTATGTTTTTTTTCGTTTTCGTCTGTTTTTTTTCGTTTTCGTTTGTCTTTTTACGTTTTCGCCTTTTTTTTTTTACGTTTTTGTCCTTTTTTACGTTTTCGTCCGTTATTTTGAATTTTCAGGTTAAAATCTTGCGAGTCTTGATGTAAAACATCATTCCGGACAACTTTCGTGGTTTACACTTTTGATGATTCGGACCAGAAATGGGTCAAAATCGTTATTTAAAATAGATACAGAAACATTTTTATCCATTTCATATATTTTTATCCGTTTTCATACATATTATATGTATAAAAATGAATGAAAACGGATAAAAGGATAAGAAAAACGAACGAAAACGTAGAATAATAGACGAAAACCAATAGAAGTGTATGAAAATTGATAAAAACTTATGAAAACGTGAAAAAATGACGAAAACGTAAAAATACAGACGAAAACATAAAAAACAGACGAAAACATAAAAAAAAAACCGGCGAAAACGTAAAAAAACAGACGAAAACGTTTAAAAACGGATAAAGACTTAAAAAACGAACGAAAACGTAAAAAAAAAAGCGAAAACGTAAAAAAAAACGACCGAAAACGTAAAAAAACGGGCGAAAACATAAAAACACGGACGAAAACGTAAAAAAATGGAAAAGAACATAAAAAACGAAAGTAAACGTAAAAAAGGACTAACGGTGCAAATACCGTTAACCCAGAGGATTAACGGTGTAAACATTATCTATCTCGTTAGGAGATAACGGAGAAATAATTTGCACCGTTAGTCCTTATTTTAACTGAGGGATGTATATAGGTTAACTTTTACTAACAGAGTGATGTATCTGTTGAAACTTTTGCGAGAGGGATGTATGGTGTGAAACGGGGTAAACCACAGGGATGTATTTTGGAGTTTACTCTAATAATAATAATAATAATAATAATAATAATAATAATAATAATAATAATAATAATAATAATAATAATAATAATAATAATAATAAATGACTAAGTTTTTATATTCAGAAATGAGTGGGAGTCCAATTAGTGTCTCGGCTTCCACCAATTTCTTGTAAAATCCCTCTAATTTTCTAATGAAGTGATGTTTTTATAATATATATATATATATGTATATATATATATATATATATATATATATATATATATATATATATATATATATATATATATATATATATAGTGTGAGGTTATTGTAAGAACCAAATAAATTGCGAGAACCAATCTACACCCTTAATTATTTGATCAACGGTGAAAATGATGAGTGGCACAAATGTAATAAACTTAAATATTAAGTAGTATTCTATAAAAGCTGGAGGGGTACTATGGGTATTTTGTAATTGATTCATTTAAAACCGTCAATATCTCAGAAACTGAATCACATTTTTATTTCTCTCTCTAATAAAAAACCCTAGCCGCCTGTGGGGATCTTGATATCTACTCAAAATTCGTCATCCAGTAATATTAGAGGTTCTTCAGATGTAGCCAAAGGTATGATCGATGGTGGATTAATTCCATGTCTATCAGGTATTCTTCGAGTGCCAGATCTAGACCATTTTAAAAACGTTTTCGACTTGTAACGTAGTTTATGAACTCATTTATTTTATGAAAATGTTTTTTATTTGTAATTAGTATCAGTTTTATAAATTGATATAAATTTTAGTGTTGATTTTGTGTAATTTTATCTGTGAAAAGATGTTATCTGATATGGGTAGGAGACCAATGATTGGGTGGGATTGGTGATAGGAGGAAGAGTAATAGAACTGATGTTGGTGGTGGTGGAGGTGGAGGTAGTGCGAGTGGTGGCGGCGATGGTGGTGTATAGATGTTTTCTATGCCGCCTGGGTTTTACTCGAAGAAACAGGAGAACGAGAATTTGGAGGCTGAGAAAGTTAAGGTTTCGGCCGAGTGGGGTGGTGATGGGTTGATTGGTTTGCATGGTTTAGGATTAGGTAGTAAGCAGAAGAGCCTTGCTGAGATTTTCCAGGTTAATTTTTGTCTGTTTATATTTTTATTTGTTACATATTAGAAAGCAAATGATTACCAAAAGTGTAAAAAGGTCATGCTATACATGATTCTTTTGTTTTTCTGCACATTGAGAATTTTGTTGTTTTCATGAGTTTCATGAGTCTACGTAAACTTTAGTACTAAAATGTTTGTAATGGTTTAATGGTCACACTTTGTTTAATGTATACACTATATGAGCATGTGAGTCGTAGGAGTATTAGAAAGCAAATGATTACCAAAAGTGTAAAAAGGTCATGTTATATCATAAGTAAATGGGTTATATATAGGTAAAAAGGTCATGTTATATTAGAAAGAAAATGATTACCAAAAGTGTAAAAAGGTTGTGCTATACATGATTCCATTGCTGTCAATTCCATCTCAACTGTTCAAATCTTACTTTTTATTCCTCTTATCGTTTCAGTGTGCACATGTGTTTTTTAGTGTGCATATGTGTTTTTACAGTTGTAAATTTGAAACCTTCTATGCATATGTGTTTTTACAGTTTCATGAACTTGTTTATTTTGTTTAATTTCAGCTGTTATGGAAAGGATTGTGTACAAGGATTAAAAACACATGTGTACTTATGCCTACAAAGAGATCGAGAAAGCGAGAGTGGCCAATGAGGAAAATGAGGAAAAACACATGTGTACAAAGAGATCGAGAGTGACCAATGAGGAAAAACACATGTGTAGAAAGTGGCTAATGAGGAAAAACACATGTGTACACATGTGTACAATGAGAAAAAACAAAAGAGATCGAGAGTGGCTAATGAGGAAAAACACACGTGTAGATTTCAGGGGTTATTAAAGACATTGTAATATGCACACGTGCACGCTTCATATATTTGTAATAAAACATATTTATGTAATATTTTTAATAAAGTTTTGTTGTTTGTATAAAATTGCATCAATCTATTAATAAATGTTTGTTGTTTGTATAAATTTATTTATATAATATTTTATAAAGATACATGTGCAAATACAAAACACCTATGCATAAACAAAAAATACAATTTTTACATAATGCAAAACACATGTGCACATATCGATTTTTTAAACAGGTAAAAAAAAAAAAAAAAAAAAAAAAAAAAAAAAAAAAAAAAAAAAAATCTAAAATTTCGGAAGAAAAAAACCGTTTTTTTTAAATAAAAAAAATAAAAGATAAAATTAAAAAGTAATTTTACCAAAATACCCTTTTGAATTATATATTAAAACTAAATATACAAAAAAATCTGATTGGTTGATGGTGGTTCTCGCAGTTCTCGCAATTTATTTGGTTCTGAAAATAACCCTTCCCTATATATATATAGGCTTTGGTTCCATTGAGAAGGTTTTTAGATTAAGAAGATTGAGAAGTAATCGTGACTATTTTTTTTTTTTTGAACGGCAGGATATATATATAAATAAAAAGAGCTTCTAGTAAGACACTAGAAGCCTAAAAGTACAAATACAATCTAGAAAAGAAACAAAAACAACATATTCTAGACCCTACCCGAGACTTTAACTGCTAGGCCAACAAAAAGGATGAAAAAACTCTTGCCAATTACAGCCAAGACAAGAGAAAAATCCCCACCCACGGAGGCCGAGCCACCGGTTTTCACTCCGGGGTGTTTTTGATGCCGACCCAAACAAGTCCCAGGGGAAAAACGAAGCAAGAAGAACCTAAAAAAAACAATACATGCTTGAAACTCCCAGTAGAGGAAAATAACGAACATCATCTGTGAAAAATACTCGCGGGAGTCAAAGGGGAATTAAGCCAATCTATCCAGCTGCAAGACATGTGACCCCTATGATGTAACCAAGAAAAAGAAGAAGAACGAATGTTATCAAACATATCACTTTTCCTCAACGGATGTGGACAGAACACGACACTGTTGCGAAATCTCCAAATCCACCAAAGAAGAGCCGCAATAATAATGGATAAGCGATGGGACTTCTCTTTAGAAGCATGCCACGAAATAAACCAAGACTTCCAATGATCATAAGAAGTAAAAGTAGGAAGAGGAATGTCACACCAATTGCGAACCAGTCTCCAAACCTCCTTGGCAAAATCACATTCAAAGAAAATATGAGAAGAGGATTCCACATTACCGTTGCACGAAGGGCACGAAATTGAAGGAATATCAATACCCCGAGCCGAAAGGTTCAATCTATGAGGTAAGCGATCCAATGCCAATCTCCATATAAAAATATTAACTTTACGCGGGAGGGTTTTATCCCAAGAAGTCGAAGGAACCAAATCAGGGAGAAGCTTAGAATCAATCAAACGACGTGTTTCCCCAACAGAAAAAGTGCCATCACTAGACATCTCCCAAACACAAGAGTCTTGCACCGCATTAGAATCTACAAGACTTATATCCAGAAGCAGGTCTCTCAAATAAGCCTTGTTGCGAACTCCAATATCCACCCTAGACCAATTCCAATTCCATTGCCCGTTAACAATACGATCAATAATTAAGCAATCCTTATCTTGTTCTAAGCGAAATAACCTGTTGTAGCGAGTATAAAGAGGAGAATCGCCAATCCATATGTCTTTCCAGAAACGGATACGGGTGCCACATCCCACACGGAAACGAAGGGTGTTAATAGGGATAATGTCTTTCAAATGTAGAAAGTTGGATGAGCCAACTATGTTGGCCCACTTACCATTAAACTTACAACCCTGATTATCGAAACCACACTCATAACCATGCAAAGACTTAATGACATTAACCCAAAGAGTATTCGGAGAAGAAGACATCCTCCAACGCCATTTTTGAAGAAGAGCAAGGTTAAAAGATTTTAAACTGCCAATGTTCAAACCTCCTTTATCAAATGAAGAAAGGGCGTTAGTCCATTTGATCCAGGAAAGTTTCCTAGTTTCTTGAGAACCACCCCAAAAAAACTTGGCACGGAATCTTTCCAAATATTTCAAAACAGATTCAGGAGCCTTATAAATCGATAAGTAGTAGATACCAAGACTTCCAAGAACAGCTTTAATGAGAGTGAGACGTCCCCCGATAGATAAAAGATTAGCTTTCCAGGAAGAAAGCTTCGTGTGAAATCTGTCGATCAAGAATTGCCAACTTGAAACAAGGTTCATGTTGGACCCAATCGGAAGGCCAAGATAATTGAAAGGGAAGGAACCCGAGGCACAACCTGTACTTCTAGCCATGTCAACAACTTCGCCGTTAGGAACACCAATACCATATATGTTGGACTTGTGAATGTTAATTTTGAGACCCGAGGCTAAATAGAAAACATGAAGAACACGAATGATGTTGTCTAGGTCGCCAGAATTCCAATTTGTGGTGATAATAACATCGTCAGCGTAAAAAAGGTGAGATAAAGTTATGTCAGAAGTACCAAGCTTGATCCCACGAATTAAACCGGAGCTAACAGCATTAGACATAGCACAATGGAGACCTTCCATGACAAGAATAAATAAAAAAGGCGAGAGAGGATCTCCCTGCCTTAAACCGCGTTTGATGGAGAATTCTGAAGTAGGGCTGCCATTAATCAAGATAGAGGCTCTCGAAGATTGAAGGCAGGCGCGAATCCAAGACCGCCATTTGGAACCGAAACCAAGGCTAAGAAGAACAAAATCCAAATACTTCCAACTAACCGAATCAAAAGCTTTTTCGAAATCCACTTTAAAAATGAGCATTTTTTTTCTTTATCTTTTTAAACCAATCAATAGCCTCACTAAGAATAAGAGGACCATCAAGGATTTGCCGACCTGCTATAAAAGCGGATTGTTCTTTGCTAACAATCTTATCGATCACTTTAGAAAGCCGATTTGCTAGAATTTTAGCAATGATCTTGTAGTGAATACCAATGAGAGAAATGGGACGAAAGTCTTTAATATAAATAGGATTACTAACCTTCGGGATAAGCGTAAAAAACGAGGAGTTAGCACCTTGAGGCATCGAACCAGTAACCAGAAACGAGTCAACAAACTCAAAAATATCCTTATTAAAAAGATCCCAATATTTCTTAATGAAGGCAAAAGAGAAGCCATCAGGACCGGGGGCTTTGTTACTACCACAATCCCAAACAGCCATTTTAATTTCCTCCATTGAGACACGAGTCTCCAAGAAATCACGATCGTTGGGACAAAGGCCAGTAGAATGAACCAATGGAGAAAAGATAACCTGAGAATCATGAGCTTGAAATTTATCTTTGTAGAAATTAAGGAAAGCATCCTTAATAAGAGACGGGTCCGAAATCCAAGTGCCATCATGCATAATACCAGTAATAGCTTGGGATCTCCTCTTATGATTAATCATCCCATGGAAAAATTTGGAATTCTCATCTCCTTCGATATCCCACTTAAAATGAGCCTTTTGAATTAAATCACGAGCTTCAAGATTGTCAAGTTTATCAAGCACTTGAAGGAGCTTAATACGGTTATCACGATCATTCTCATTCGCGGTACCATCATCAATCCTTTTATCGATATTCTTGAGGTCATTAAGAGCTTCCTGTTTTTGGTTACGATCATTATTCTTGACATTAACGTGCCATTGCTTGATAACCGGTTTAAGAGATCGTAACTTTTCATGCGACAAAAGACTTCTACCATCAGTTTTATCTTCCAAAGAGGACCAAGCAGATTTAATAACCTCATCAAAACCATCACGAAGTAACCATGAATTGTATAGTTTAAACGGAGAAGGGCCAAAATCCGATTTCATAACATGTAAGAGAATAGGAGTGTGATCAGACCAAAGACGATCCAAGGCTGTTATGCGGATATCGGGAAAAGCCTCCAAAATTTCTTCCGAAATGAGAAAACGATCGAGCTTACTGAGTTTGGTTCCAGCTTTATTCATCCAAGTGTAGTAACATCCACCAATGGGGAGGTCAACTAAACCTGAAGAATCAATAAAAGCATTAAAATGATCAGCTTCACAATTAGAAAATATAGAACCAAACCTTTCGTGTTCATGACGGACTACGTTCATATCACCAAAAAGAATGAATTTTCCATTGTGATGATGCATGAAATCGGCTATTTTATTCCAAAGAGCAGACTTAGCCAACGGATCTTGAGGGCCATAAATATTTATCATAAAACAATCGCCCACCGATTGTTTCCAATGCCCTTTCACAATAATAAAACAACGGATCATAAAACAACGGATCGTGACTATTGATATCTTTTATTTATGAAGGATTTTACCAATTACTTATTAAGTTGAAAAGGGCAAATAAGTAATTGCATCATTTAATATCAAATTAAAGACCAAAGATTAATGCCTTTAGTTTGGTCCATGAATAACGCATGCCATGCGTAGTTTTTCAATGTTCTACGTATTTTTTCAATATTATATGATTCATATTTTTTCAATATCTAAATTTTTTTAAACCATGACTAAGGCATGTCATGTGAGTTTTGAATCACCTTTTATATATTACTCTCATACAGTGAGTCGCTAAAAAAAGTTTGTAGTATCTTTTGTGAATCATTTTCGGATTAGTGAATCGAACAAAAAAGCGGTTGTTTTTTTTCTCTTTATGAATAAAATTCATATCATCGAAAATCGTAGATTTGCATTGGTAAATCATAACCATATTAGTAAATCATTAAACATATTGTCAATATTTTAGTCATGATTAACATCGCGTCTTTTGAATTTGAATCATTAGATACGTTTTTGTATATAATGGAATCTTTAAAAACAATGACAATATTTTTTTGTGAATCATTTGCGGTTTAGTGATACACATTTCAAAACTTGAACCAATAATATGTCAAAGAATCATGTTCAATGAATCATAATCAGATGGTTAATCATTGGCGGTTTAGTGAATCACATTTCAAAACATGCATGAACCAATAACACGAACCAGTAATCAGATTTGTGAATCATTTTGTGGTTTAGTGAATCACATTTCTAAACATGAACCAGTAGATACATTTTCGTAATGGTTCATATTTAAGAATATAAAATTCCACATATGGCGTTTCATAAGACGAAAAGAATAAATATTCAAAGCGAAAATCTGATTTTGTTTCACAAAGAAAAAAACTCTTTTTTTTCTAAATAAGACAAAATTGGATCATAATGTTAATGAAGATGCGTAATTTGTTTAGGGAGACAATGATCACGTCAAAACATGAACAAATAATATGTCACGGAATCAATAGTGGGTAGAAGAAAAATGGTAACTCCTATAATTACGTCAATAAATATGAATGAAAGGTATTAAAGAGTGCTGTAAAATATCGATCTTGCCCTTGTGCATGTTTGATGAGATGAAAGGTCATGATTGCTTCTCACTATTTTCAATCTAAAACCTTTCTCAATTGATCCGGACTCTCTCTCTCTCTCTCTCTCTCTCTCTCTCTCTCTATATATATATATATATATATATATATATATATATATATATAGGGTGAAGTTAAAATAAAAAGACAAATATCCGTAAAAAGAATAAAAATATTTTTTTTTCAAAAAAAGTTCACGAAAAATTCCCAAAAAATCCCACAAGATCGGGTATGTTGGTGCATAAAACTTTTGTGAAAACATTTTTTATAATTTTGAGTTTTGATACGTTTTTTTTAATGCACAAAAAACGAATTTTGATGCGCAAAAAAATTTTGATGCACAAAATTTTTAACTTGTTTTAGTTTGATGCGCAATGTTATTTTGATGAAAAAAGTCAAAAGAAGTTGGGTGCAAAAACCAATTTTTGATGCACAAAAAAAAGATTTAATGCGCAAACGTATATATTCATAATTTTTTTCGGAAAAAATATCCACTTTTAGAAAAAAGTTTTTCACAACTTTTTCATGCACCATCATACCCGATCTTGTGGGATTTTTTGGGAATTTTTTGTGAACTTTTTTTGAAAAAAAAATCTTTTTATCTTTTTACGGATATTTGTCTTTTTATTTGATCTTTATCCTATATATATATATATATATATATATATATATATATAATATATATATATATATATGTATATATATATATATATATATATATATATATATATATATATATATATATAAAATAATTCTCAGACACATACTTTTATGTGTAACACAAATATCTTTCTCTCAAATCTGTTACTTTTAAAAACCCATTTCTTAAGCCATCGTACTTTGGGATGGACCACCGCTTCTCCACCACAAACACAACTTAAATCAGATTAAAACCACAAAACGATCTTTTCCCTAAAAACCTAAAATCTTAAGCATTAATACACACATACAAGAAAAACATAAATCTAAAAACCATAACACACAAAAACTTAGATCTAGATGGGCGGTGGTTTAAACACACAAAAACTTAGGAGTCAACGGTGGTGAACTGGTGGTTGAAGTAGCTAGAAAGATTTTTAAGATCGAGATCCTACCTAGAATTGTTTTCGTCTTTGTAAAATTATGATCGTAAGATCAAATCAGGATCCTAAGATCCTACTATAATGTCATTTTTGTAATATTCTTTGTAATATTAATAAAATATACAAATTATTATAAATCATAAACACAAACTTATATGTATATTTTATGAAAATGTTGCCTTAAATTATTAATATAAAATGTTTAAGAAGAATCACATGTTGTTTTTTAAAATTATATAAAAACATAATCTATAGCTTTGTACCTTTTAAGTTTGCGGGTCGAGAAAAGTAAGATCGAATCGGATTATATCATAAGATTATATGGTCAAGATCGGGATCCTATAAGATATTAACCTTTCTAAGATCCTACGTAAGATCTGGATCGTTCTGCTTTGTAGAATCGTAAAATCGTAAGATTTTAATATCATAATCACGATCTTAACAATTATATATGGGCAAAATGATTATTGAGAATGTTTATGTAATTATTAGTGTTTTGTTAGTGAAAAATTGAAGTATATTTAGCTGATTAATAACTAATGATTGCCTATATAGATCTATGATTTAAGATCATTTGAGGACAAAAGATTAGTTACATATCAAGGGATCATTCTCCACCCTCCATTTTTATTTGATCTAATGGATGAGATTAATTCCAACAATTTAAAAAACCCACTTTCATCATTTTTTTTCAAATGTTAATATCTTTAAAACCGTTAATCGTTAAGCGAAAAAAAATATACTATTGCGACGAGCATTTAATTATCTTTCTATAGATAGGCACTTTGATATACTTTCGACAAAAATTTTTTTTTTTTCCGTATTTTTCACGTTTTTTTTTAAGTTTTTTATTTTTTTTATGTTACTAAAATTTGCATTAAAAAATCATATATGATAAAACACTAATTTGAATATCACATGTGATATTAGTGTAATATCATATATGATATGTAATATCACATGTGATGTTAGTGTAATATCACATATGATATTACATATCATATATGATTTAACACATGTGATATTCAATTTAGTGTTTTATCATATATGATTTTTTCATGCAAATTTCAGTAACGTAAAAAAAAAAAAAAAAAAAAAAAAAAAAAAAAAAAAAAAAACGAAAAAACGTGAAAAAAAGAAATTTATTTTCTTTTTTCGAAAGTATATCAAAGTGTCCGTCTATAGAAAAATAATTAAATGCTCATCGCGACGGTGTAAATATTTTCACTTAACTATTAACGGTTTAAGAGATATTTAAATTATAAAAAATAGGTGAAATAATAAAATGCTTTTAATCTCAGCCATTTATTTATTTTTAAATAGATGGTGGAGATGAGTCCCTTGGTATGTGAGAAAAGTTTGGTATGTAAAATAACTCTACTCATAGACTTATATGTATTTTTACTAAATTATGTGTATATATTTAGAAGCACCCTATTCATTCTTATATGTCGCATTTGACTTTTGATTGGAGTTCTCATTTCATAGGTATTATCTTTTAAGTTCAAAGGTTGTATGTAGTTAATTAATTGTGGATTTAAGATCTTTTGAACATAAGGATTATTTTTTACTTTCTATTCTCTATTTATTTTTATTTGATTTAATAGATAAAATTAATTCCAACAATTTAAAAAACCCATTTTCATCCTTTTTTTCTTCAAATATTAATATCTTTCAAAACGTTAATCGTTAAGAAAAAAATATATACCATTATAACAAGCATTTAATTATCTTTCTATAGATAGACACTTTGATATACTTTTGATATAATTTATTTTCGTGTTTTTCACATTTTTCATTTTTTTCGTTACTGAAATTTGCATGAAAAAATCATATGTGATTAAACACTAATTTGAATGTCACATGTGATATTACATATCATATGTGATTTATCCCTAATATCACATGTGATATTCAACATGTCATGTTATTTAATACTAATATCACATGTGATATTCAAATTAGTGTTTAATCACTTATGATTTTTTAATGCAAATCTCAGATTAAAAAAAACGAAAAAAAAACGAAAAACGTGAAAAAAACGATTTTTTTCTTTTTTCGAAAGTATGTCAAAGTGTCAGTCTATAGAAAGATAATTAAATGCTCGTTGCGACGATGTAATTATTTTCGTTTAAAGATTAACGGTTTAAGAGATATTTAAATTATAAAAAAATATGTGAAATAATAATTTGTAATCTAACCATTGAATATTTAAGAGATATTTAAAATATTTTCGTATATGATTTTTTAATGCAAATTTCAGTAACGTAAAAAAACGAAAAACTTAAAAAAAAAAAAAAAAAAAAAAAAAAAAAAAAAAAACGTAAAAAATACGAATTTTTTTTTTGTCGAAAGTATATCAAAGTGCCTATTTATAGAAAGCTAATTAAATTCTCGTCGCAATGATATTTTTTTTTTCCGCTTAACGATTAACGGTTTGAAAGTTAATAATATTTGAAAAAAGAGTATGAAAGTGGGTTTTTTATATTGTTGGGATTAATCTCATCCATTAGATCAAATAAAAATGGATGGTGAAGATTGATCCCTTAATATGTAAATAATCTTTTGTCCTCAAATGATATTAAATCATATAATATATAAAAAGTTTTCTATGTGTAATCAAGCTTATTTTCTTGTTATGGCATTGCGCCATTAAAATCTTACTAGACGGCCATGCAAATTGTCTACAACCATTTATATGATTTATCGAGAGACAGAGAAAGGAAGAAAGCATATTTATAAACCATGATGTTGGTTTTCGAAAGTCATGAGCTTATGCTTTGGTCCCCTCAAAGATGAATTCCAGTGCATCTTTAAAGAACAATGACCTTGGGATTAGTTTGGTATTAACTTAGCATTGATGCATTAAGTAAACATTTGACACGCCTTTTTGTTAGAATAAAAGTAAACAATTTACACCATTATGGTCATTCTTGACTTTTAGATAAAGCCCTGTAGTATTAGAACTTATTTCACAATTCGTATCGTCATTATTAATATATGCATTTGTCAAACTCTCAATTATATGCCAATAATGTCCATCAAAATTCGAGTATGCAATGTCATCCGGTCTGTAATGTCTCGTTTTAATTTCATTTTTGTTGAGGTGGCCTCGTTTAACATTTTCTGTAATTATCTGACTGGCCAATTAAAAATAATATATGTATCATTCATTGATGAAAGTATATTCGGATGAAACAAATAAAAGTTGGGAAATTTGTATTCGTGACACTTAGGGCCGTTTGGTTCAGAGGTTACCAAAGGTTCTGGGTTAAGAAATTAAATTCAGCCCTTGTTTGTACTTTTGGAATTTGGGTTTAGGGATTTATCCCAAATATTTAAGGGTGCTAAAGATGGGGTTTAAAGGGTTTATCCCAAATATTTAAGGGTGCTAAAGATGGGGTTTAAAGGGTTTTATAACAAAAATAGGACCTCAAAGTGTTTTCCTTTTTCTTCTTCCTTTAATCATTTCAATATTAATTTAAATAACTTTTAATTTATATTTTAATTTTTTATAACGACAATTTAACTATCTCATATTAGTATACTTTACATTTGTTGGGATTTCTTATGAACAGTGTTTAAATGCGTGGATTCTTTTATCCGGCCTTTTGGGTAACCGACCCGAGCAACTCTTATTTTAGGTCAAACGACCCGTTTTATTCATTGTCACTCACATCCTTTATTCTTTAGATCTAGATCTCCGGTGAAAAATCCGGCGATGCCTGGTTTGTTGTTAGTGCATCTGTTTGTGACTGGCTACAGTGATGCTTATCGGTCTCCGGGTAAAAAACCCAGCATGCTTTGATGCAGAGAAACACTTTTTGGTGTTGGTACACCGGTTTGTGAGAGGGGTACAGTGATTTGTACTATGAGAACAGTGTTTTTTGCGTTTTGGTGGATTTGCGTTAGCCACATGGTTCTGGCTACAGTGGCAACTCTTTTTTGGTCCATGTATTTTGTTTGTTTGGTAAATATCACGTTAAGGTTACCAATTTCAATTATTGATTATCAAAAAACCTAACGGCACATTTGCTATTAAGAAACGATTAAAGGTTTGATTTTTTTTACTTCGTTTAGGGCTTATTTTCCTTGATCTTTATGGTGGTTATGCTATGCTGTGTTTATGTTCGGTTGTGGGTTATTTTAGGTTTATTTACTGTGTTTTTCTTATATTTAGGTGCTAGAATAGTTAGATGTTTCTGCTTGCCATGTCTTAGATTAGGGTTACGTATGTCGATTATCAATCATCAAAAATACGATGTGTTTATGTTTCATTGTTTTTTGAAGATTGGATATTGGGTGTGATGTTTTACCTTCACTTTGTGCCTAGGTTTGTTGTGGTGAGGGTTTAGGTTTTTTTTTTGTGTTGAACAGTTTATACTAATGAGGGTTTGTGTTTCATTTACTTCTTTTTATTTTGTTAAACTATCCTACCCGTTTTCTAATTTAAAGTTTGTATATCAGTTTAGTCATGATAGAATTACGTCCTCCTTTAATAATTCATGTTGATTTAGTCAGTGTAAAAAAAAACTGTCTTTTCATGTTGGTCGAACGGGATGTCATATCTTATGCTTAAACACTTTATGCGGATTAGATTTTGATTAAATAGTATAACTTCTAAAAAGATTTTGTGGGTTTCCAATGCTTTCAGGTCTTGCTGTCGTGGACTAGGTTTGCTGAGGTTGCATCGATTTTAAACGCTGTTCCTAAGAAATCACACATTTTTGCCATACTTAACTTGGCCGGAAAAGATGTTTTCGGTGGTAACTTAACTTGGCCTAAAAACATGTCTTGGCACGGTAACCATATGGTTGCAGCCATACTGTTGTTTTAGTGCGACCACCATTTGGATAAACAAAAATGAGGCGCTGTGAGTAGGGATGAATAGAATGGGTCGGTTAACCTAATGGCCTTCCACCGAAACAGGCCGGGTAAAAAAATATCTTAGCTTTGTATTGATAACTTAAGTTGGCCGGGAAACATGTCTTGGCAGAGTAACCAGATGGTTGCAGCCATGTTGTTGTCTTAGTGCCACTATGCTTTCGGTGGCATAAATTTTTCTTCACATTAAGTCTTCCATGACTTTTGTTTGCATGCCTTTGCTTTGCTGAAAGTGCGATACATGTCTTGGCAGGGTAACCATACGGTTGCAGGCATGCTGTTGTTCGAGTGCCGATCCAATTTGGCGGCCATGAGGTTTTCAGGCTGTCACTGCACCTATGTTTGGATCATTATATTGTCGAATAATTTTCCGAATATATACCTGGTTGGATCTAAAAGGTAAATGACCCGTGTGACCCATGCCTCAGGCACCCAAAACAAATTCGGCATGCTGGTGCTTTTATGACAGTGATGTTGCGCCGATGAGGTATGAGCATAATAGAAATTATGTTCCGTGTTTTTGTTTCTGTCAGTTTGCCTTTTGCATTGGAGTTGGTTAAATGTGATTGTCTGAAACTTTCATTTCATTATTGTAGATTACAGATAGAGGCAAGGCTCCCATGAATGTTGGTTTCTGTGATTCCACTTTTTGCCGTTCGTGCAATGCTAAATGGTCGACCTTTGTATTCCTTTTTCGAGGCTGTGATGAATTGGGGTTTATTCGGTAAACGTGAGATGGTGCGTATCTTGGCAGGGAGACAAGCAGTTGTTTCAGCCATGGCGGGTGTATCCTCTTTGCTTGAATGCGATCTGAGCCGTATGTCCGGCAAAATTCTCACACCTGGCTGAAAAGGCGAACCCAACAAATGTAAAAGTATATAATATACAAGTAACATATACCATGTCAAAAGGTTAATGACGCAATGATGATGGGTCTCTCCATTGATCCACTTCGTTAGCGTGCTTTAGCACCTCTTGTATGTTGGCATGGCACCCACATCCACATTGCGGTTGCAGCCACGACAGGCTTCTGGTGCCGCTGCGATGTTCACAGTCCTGAGCGTCTCTATACCTTATGAATAGTGTTTTCCCGAGGAATTTTTTTCCCAAGCCTGTTTGGGTAAAGGCCCATTAGGTTAACCGTCCCCTTCTATTCATCCCTACTCACATCGCCTCTTTTTTTTTTAAAGATACACTTGGGTATATCTCTGGGGGAAAGACCTGGCATGCTTTGATTAAAAAAAACGCCCTTTTGTTGTGCTTATATCGGTTTGTGGGTTTGGTCAATCTCATATTATGGTTACGTATTTCAATCATTGATTATAAAAAAACAGATGCAAATTTGCTATTTTTAAGAATAGATTAAAAGTTTCAGCCTAAAACATTGGTATTCTTTTGTTTCAAACTTAGACAGAAGGTGTACCATGTTTGCATACCAAGATACTCCTATTTTGTGCTACTCCTGCGGCCTGGCTACAAAAGTATGCAATAGCATACAAATCTGCTATTCTTATATGCGAAACTTTCAGTATAGCTGTAAAACTAGCCAAACGGTGGATGCAACATATTTTACACATTGTTCCAGCAGTTACCACATATGAAGCTAATGAATGTTTTAGAAGGCTTGGCCATTTTTTTATGCTTCACACTCTTGCATCAGCTATCTTTTCAATCTTATGACTGTCGCGATTGCTGCCTTAAACAAATTGGTGCATCCATATTTTAGATGTTAGAATAATTAGATGTTGCTTATGGTTGTTGAAATGTTACTTATGGTTAGATGTTGGGGCCAATAAATGAGCTTCATACTTTGTTTTGGGGTTTAATGCTAAAGTCAGATGCGATTCAATGTTCTTCATGTTGTGACGCTTATGCGCGTATTGTAAGGTGAGAACGCCGATGATGATAGTTTCCTGCATTTATGTATTTGGTAAGCGTGCTTCATCGACTCCTATGTTTTGGCAAGGCACCCTAATCCAAATTGTTGTTGCAGCCATACTGAGTCTCTGGCACCGCTCCCATATTCGCAGGTCTGAGGCTATATAGATATTAAAGGGCATAATAAACGTTGTCATTTTCAGGTCATGGCATGTCAGTAGACAGTTTTTAAAAGACACGATAAATCAATTAGTGTTTTCTTCTTTAAAAGCCACTTCTCCACGGATGAAGTCGGCTTTGCTAGCATGTGGTCCTGTGAATGTATGCACTTTGCTTATACAATATTTCATCTTAGCATTCAAAACTAAACATTCATTTTTTTCCAATTGAGGTATGTCCTTGCACTTCACTACAGCCATTACACTGTCTTTCAATGTAATATTGTACATGTTAATTTTTGGGTTTCTTATTACTGTTGCACCTACTCAAGCACCCATACGTGTGTCGTTGCAGTTTTTTCAAACTTTGTTCCATACATCCGGTGGAAAAGGCATCATTGGTCGACCGATAAGTTCTGATGCAATGGAAAGTTACTTTTGCTCTTCTCTTTTCAAATTCAGTTTGTAAAATATTATTGGTCTGTTTGTTTTTTCGTAACACTTTCGGATTGCTGAAGCACATTCTCAAGGTATTTTTTTTATTGGAACAGGAGAGCCTATATATGATACCACATCTTCATGCCATCCTAGAAAAAGAGGCAGGCCGCAAAAACAGATGGCCAGGAACTCAGTTAGCCTGTGCCGCATATCTGGTTATTGCCAAAGGTTGGTTCTCTTTTTTTTTGCTCATTCTTGATGTGCTTATACTTATTGTGATGTTTACCTTACAAACATCCAAATGCTAATGTTGCACATTTTTTTGTGGGTGTTGTTGACAAGCGACACGTGCAGATTACAGGAAGCCACATAGATTCAGACAAAGGTGTTCATATTAGTGGACTCTGTGTGGCGATAGGTAATTCTTTCGACATGAATTTGCAATGATTTTTAAAACAGGTGCATATGTTTTTTTTTTCAGTTTTTTTTCCAAGTGTTTGGATGCAAACTTGAGTACACGTTTTTCTGATGCTTTGTTTTTTTCCCCTTCAATGTAGGCATCCTTGCTTATGAACATGGTAAGCCAAATGTGAAACACCATCTTCACTGTTTCAGAGAAACTGCAGGGAGAAAGGACACCTCTGCCACAATTACCGACGGAAGTGTCCACCGTCGGTCTGCAGCACCCAGTGTCCACCGACAGAAGGTTCGTTGATGTGGTTTGTTTTTGCAAAGTACTTTAGTGTCGATCAATGAGATTCTCATGCTATTTTTTAAACTAGGCCATGCTCAACTATACATGATAGCAGATGGTCATAGCAAAGTCGGAAAAGAGCGGGTATGGCTAGCTGGTGAGTTTATCCCAATAATGTGACGCCGATGAGGTATGACTATATTATATATTATGTTTGCTATTTTGATTTGCATTTACATTTAAACTGCAGGTTCAACTGCCATAATTTTCAAACCTTTAATATTTAGCTTTGCTACTCATACACTAACAATAAACTTATTATAACAGGCTGCGAATTGCACTGCAAGTGGAGAGAGAATACTATTGTTACAAATTTCAGATGCGGCCATATCATAACTTGATCCTGTTTGGAGGGTGATTGTTTCAGCAATTCGTGGTAGACACATACATAAAGCTTGAGACTTCACGCTTGCAATTTTGTGAAAAAAACCAATCGAAAATTAGAGCAGATTTGTATCAAGGAATCTTTGATTGTGTTAACGCCGGAGAGGTTCAATCGAATAGAGTTGGCCAACGTGTTGTATTGCATGCATCTTTTATCGGAGGGCCACGTGACATGCGCAGACGATTTTTGGATGCAATGAAGTTAGTTCAAGATGCTGGTAAACCTGATGTCTTCCTTACCATGAATTGCAATCCTAATTGGCCAGAAATCACAACCAACCTTTATCCTGGACAGACAGCCCAAGATCGACCAGACCTGGTTACACGAGTTTTTCGTGCAAAACTAGAGGATCTCAAGTACCAACTATTCACTAAGCACATCCTTGGTGTTATTGTCTCACACATATATGTTATCGAGTTTCAAAAACGGGGTTTGCCACATGCACATTTTCTTCTGATTATGAGTTCAGATTACATGCTGGCAAATCCCGATCATTACGACAAAGTTGTTTGCGCTGAAATTCCAGACGCGGATAAGCATCCTGAATTGCATCAACTGGTTCTAAAGCACATGATTCATGGTCCTTGTGGTCACTTAAATACTCAGTGTCCTTGTATGGAAGGTGAACCAAAGAAATGTCGTTGGAATTATCCTAGGCAATTTCAAGAAACAACCCAGCAAGGAGATGACTCGTACCCATTGTATCGGCGGAGAGACAATGGCATTGAGGTAAACGTACGGAACAGCGTCCTGGACAATAGATGGGTTGTCCATATAATCCAAAATTGTTGATGATGTTCAATTGTCACATCAATGTCGAGGCATGCTCAAGTATAAAATCCGTTAAATATGTTTTCAAGTATGTTTACAAGGGTCATGTAAAACAAGTTGTAAATGTTGATCAAGATGAAGATCAAGTCGTTAATGAGATAAAGAGATTCCAAGATGCCCGTTATATATCACCACCCGAAGCTATGTGGCGAATTTATGGATTCCCTTTATCTAATATCCATCCGTCTGTCATGTCATTGCAAGTTCATCTACCAAATAACCAGTTGGTTAGGTTCTCAGAAGACGATGTAATAACTGACATTCTTGAGAAAGAAAGGGATAAGAGATCAATGTTGACGGATTTTTTTGACTTGAACAAGACAGACGTAAACGCGAGGCAATACTTGTATAAAGACATCCCAAAGTACTATACATGGAATAAGAGTACACGCAAGTGGAACCTTCGAAAAAAGGGGCAAATGAGAGGGAGATTGGTTTCCGCTAATCCCGCTGAAGGAGAGCGGTTCTATCTACCTGTACTTTTGCAACATGTTAAAGGACCTACAGGCTTTGAATATCTTTACACGGTGAATGGCGTAGTGTACAGTAAATTTCGTAGAGCGGCTCTCGAAAGGGGATTAATAAAGAGTGATGATTACATATCTGACTGTCTACGTGAGTCCTCTATGCACGAGATGCCCGACCCTCTTAGAAGGCTATTCGCGACTATTCTAATCTTTTGTGAGCTAGGAGATGTTCGTAAGTTATGGAATGACCATTACGAATCACTTTCAGAAGACTACACCTTAAATTGTGCAAGTGTTGAGAGGGTTCAAAATATGGTTCTAACGGACATATCATCAATTCTACAATCTATGGGTAAGAGTATTAGTGACCATTTGACCTTCCCAAAATTACCGTGAATGTAAGTTTAGAATCATTTGGCTGTCGTGAGTTACAAGAGGAGTGCTCGATAGTTGTACAAGATGAAGATATACTCGCTCGAAACTCTCTCAACAGCGATCAAAAAGCCGCATATGATACCATCATGAGACATGTTGATGGTGATTCTCCGGGTGTGTTTTTTATTGATGGCCCAGGAGGAACTGGTAAAACATTCTTGTATAAAGCGTTACTTACCACTGTTCGTTCTTGTGGTCTTATTGCACTTGCCACCGCTTCGTCATGGGCCGCGGCAAATAACATGACAGGGGGAAGAACTGCTCACTCTCGATTTAAGATCCCCATCAATCTTAATACAAAATCAGTATGCAACATCAAAAAACAAAGTGGCCTTGCTAAGTCTCTTTGCCAAGCCAAGTTGATAATCTGGGATGAAGCATCAATGGCTAAAAGGCAAGGTGTGGAGGCGGTTGATCGAACTATGCAAGACATTACTGGGGTCAAACTTCCATTCGGCGGCAAGATAATGGTTTTAGGAGGGGATTTTAGACAGGTTTTACCGGTCATAAGACGTGGAACACGAGCGCAGATTGTAGATTCAAATCTAAGGATGTTACCTCTTTGGTCTAGAATTCAAAAAACACGGTTAACCATAAACATGAGGGCACGGACAGACCCATGGTTTTCAAACTTCCTATTACGAGTTGGTGATGGAGTTGAAGAGGTCATCGATGAAGACTATGTACGCATACCTGATGACATGACGATTCCATACACAGAAGATGCTGCCTCAAAGGATGCATTGATTAATGAAGTGTTTCCTTCCTTTTCCACCAATGCTCATTCACCTACTGATATAGTTTCAAGAGCAATTTTATCAACTAAAAATGAACATGTTGACAGCATTAATGATATATTAATTGACAGATTTCGTGGTGAAAAGAAGATTTATTATAGTTTCGATGAAGCAGAAGACGACACCCATAACTTATATCCTTTGGAATTCTTAAACTCGCTCAACGTGAGCGGATTGCCTCCTCATTACTTGCGTTTGAAAATTGGATGCCCGATTATTCTTTTAAGGAATCTCGATCCGGCAAATGGATTATGTAATGGCACAAGGTTGATATGCAAACGTTTTGATCCTAATGTCATCAATGCTGAGATTGCTGTCGGACAGCACGCTGGAGTTAGAGTGCTCTTGCCAAGAATTCCTCTTGCTCCATCTGAAGAAGACAGGTTTCCTTTCAAACTAAAGAGAACACAATTTCCTGTGCGACTTAGCTTTGCGATGACTATTAATAAAGCTCAGGGCCAAACAATTCCAAATGTGGGTGTCTATTTACCTGATTCTGTTTTCTCGCATTGCCAACTTTATGTGGCATTGTCTAGAGGGATATCCCGTAGAACAACAAAAGTATTGGTTAAACCAGTCAAAGAGTTCCGTCAAGAAGGAATTTATACCTCAAATGTCGTGTTTCAAGAAGTTTTACGCGATGATTAGCGTGTGCTGTTAGTTAGTATTTCATTATTGATGTAATGTTTTCTTTATATGTCGTTTGATACATGTTAAGACTTTTTGTTACAGTTGAATTATCGCATATTACAACCGTTTGCAGTTACATTTTGATTTTTTCACGTTCTATTTTGAATTTTATACAAAACACTTACCACAGTATCGCATATCGTTAATTATCTGCTGCTAGGAACCGCTGCCGCCAGGCGCGGGTACTCGCCTAGTAGATATTAAAGGGCATAATAAACGTTGTCGTTTTCAGGTCATGGCATGTCAGTAGATAGTTTTTAAAAGACACGATAAATCAATTAGTGTTTTCTTCTTTAAAAGCCACTTCTCCACAGATGAAGTCGGCTTTGCTAGCATGTGGTCCTGTGAATGTATGCACTTTGCTTATACAATATTTCATCTTAGCATTCAAAACTAAACATTCATTTTTTTCCCATTGAGGTATGTCCTTGCACTTCACTACAGCCATTACACTGTCTTTCAATGTATTATTGTACATGTTAATTTTTGGGTTTCTTATTACTGTTGCACCTACTCAAGCAGCCATACGTGTGTCGTTGCAGTTTTTTCAAACTTTGTTCCATAGATCCGGTGGAAAAGGCATCATTGGTCAACCGATAAGTGCTGATGCAATGGAAAGTCACTTTTGCTCTTCTCTTTTCAAATTCAGTTTGTAAAATTTGATTGTCTGTTTGTTTTTTTCGTAACACTTTCGGATCGCTGAAGCACATTCTCATGGTATTTTCTTTATTGGAATAGGAGACCCTATATATGATACCACATCTTCATGCCATCCTAGAAAAAGAGGCAGGCCGCAAAAACAGATGGCCAGGAACTCAGTTAGCCTATGCCGCATATCTGGTTATTGCCAAAGGTTGGTTCTCTTTTTTTTTGCTCATTCTTGATGTGCTTATACTTATTGTGATGTTTACCGTACAAACATCCAAATTCTAATGTTGCACGTTTTTTTGTGGGTGTTGTTGACAAGCGACACGTGCAGATTACAGGAAGCCACATAGATTCAGACGAAGGTGTTCATATCAGTGGACTCTGTGTGGCGATAGATAATTCTTTCGACCTGAATTTGCAATGATTTTTAAAACAGGTGCATATGTTTTTTTTTCAGTTTTATTTTTTTTCAAGTGTTTGGACGCAAACTTGAGTACACGTTTTTCTGATGCTTTGTTTTTTTTCCCTTCAATGTAGGCATCCTTGCTTATGAACATGGTAAGCCAAATGTGAAACACCATCTTCACTGTTTCAGAGAAACTGCAGGGAGAAAGGACACCTCTGCCACAATTACCGATGGAAGTGTCCACCGTCGGTCTGCAGCACCCAGTGTCCACCGACAGAAGGTTCGTTGATGTGGTTTGTTTTTGCAAAGTACTTTAGTGTCGATCAATGAGATTCTCATGCTATTTTTTAAACTAGGCCATGCTCAACTATACATGATAGCAGATGGTCATAGCAAAGTCAGAAAAGAGCAGGTATGGCTAGCTGGTGAGTTTATCCCAGTAATGTGACGCCGATGAGGTATGACTATAGTATATATTATGTTTGCTATTTTGATTTGCATTCCTCTACCCTTTACATTTAAACTGCAGGTTCAATTGCCATAACTTTCAAACCTTTAATATTTAGCTTTGCTACTCATACACTCAATAAACTTATTATAACAGGCTGCGAATTGCACTGCAAGTGGAGCGAACGACTTATGGAGCAAGCCCACTCGAGCCAGCTACTTATGGAACAAGGCCAAGTGTCACAAGATCAGTTTAAAAGTACATGTCTATGCCGCCATCATAGCAAGGCAGCCTGCTACGGGATATGGCAAACACAGGTATGTTCTAGCAAGATTAATATAGCAACATAAAAGTTTAGTGCTTTGACTTCTGAAACATAAAAAAACAGAAAAATTGTTCATAGACAAAAAAGCATGAACATCAGCGACTCTTGGTAAACACATACTAGCGATCCTACCCATTCACACCACCACTTAAACCCAAAAAACACTTCAAAAACACCAAGATAAAGGATGTCAGTACACCATCCCCTTTAACTTCTCGATAAATGACAAAAGCTCCTGTGCTCGCTTTTGCTTCTTCATCCCATTGACCAGGATCGCTGCAGCTTCGCTTAAATCTTCAGTTTGCAACTTATTCAGCTCTGAGATACTTTGCACAGAAGAATCAAATGGATACAAGAGTTCCAACTCTCCGATCACATAGTCCCGCTCAGCTACGCGAGCCCTAATGTCTTGAGCCTTTTTCATCAATTATGCTTCATCCACTATAGTCATGGTAACCTCTCTTCCGAATCGAACAACCATCATGTCCCTCACAAAGCTAGACCCAGCGGCTGCAGCAAGCTCTTCGCAAAAAGGCATTGGTGTCTTCATATATTTTTTTTCTTGTTTTTTTATTGGAGGTTTAGGCCAGATTTTCTTTGTTGTGTGTTTTTTGGTTGGTATGTATGTTTTTTAAAGGACAAATTATGGGTGGGTTATTATTGCTATGATGTCATAGTACATGACTTATTAGACTTTTGATTTGGCTGCCACTATAGAGCCTCCAAATACAATGGAAAGTAATTTTGATTTTTGCTTCCCCATAAACAGGCATACATTAGGCAACTTTTGGCATACTTACCATTTTTTCACAAATGAACTACCACAAAAAATGAAACTGATGTTATGAAAAAAAAAGATCAAAAAACCAGATTTAAAAAAATATATTTATAGATATAAAATTATGGGGTGGGGGGAAATAAAAAGTGGGAGACAGAAGGCTAGAAACTAAAAACATGAAGGTTACAAAATTAAACCATTATAGGTAGAGAATAAAAATTGATATAGCTTAAATGCATGACACTCAAACAAGTTCAGATCATTTATTTGCTTGCAATCCAGCTTTGTTGATTGAATGGCACGTAAAACCTAGGATCATTTGTGAAATTTATAGATCATCCTAGATCTGGCATGCCATTCAATCAACAAACCTACATTGCAGGTGGACAAACACTCTATAGTTGGCTGCTTGATATGTGTCATTACATCACAACTTTCACGTATGAATATAGACTGTGTCATATGGATAACAGTTTATACTCACATTTTCATTGCAGGAGGACGGTGAAAACAAAAAGAAAAGTGGCATTTTCAGAAATATGTATTGGATTAACAATTTAACATAGTAAGTAAATTATCATACATACCATTATCCTATAATTTACAAAAGTAACAGTGGTTAGCTGTTTATCAATGTGCAATTGTTTTGTCAGCACATGTTAAGCTTCTTTGGGTATTTTTTCAGTGATTGTGTGCTCATTTTTTTTAGATTCAGAAAGACACTATTCTTCATACTATGAATGCCAATGAATGCTCATCAATCAAGGCCACTTACATTGGTTCTGAAGCTGAGACTACTCAAATTTTTGAGGTGCCTGAAGATGCTCACATGGGGATGCCTCCTGCACATAGGCTGCCTTATCACATAGCAAGATGTTTCACTGCTCCGGTTAGTAATCTATCTTGAAAATCTGTTCATACTACTGACCATGGTCGATAAGTGCATTCTGATGCTTCTTTTCAGTGCCTACTTATGACCAACATGTGACAACCCGAACTTTCAGGTCATTTCTCGAAACAATTTATGCCTCACTATTTCAACATTTATCGTAAACTAGGTTTACGTGTTCCAAATTCGCGTAACCTTTATGGTTTAGCGGCGAATTCAGGATCATATCATCACGTACATTTCATATGGACTAAGATTAGTCTACATTTCATTCAAATCATTTGCATCATATTAGTTCATTCATGACATTTCATTTCACATTTAACGCGTAATTTTTATATTAAATAAACGTTATCGCGTGAGTTATTATTTTGAATATTTAATCCGTTACTTTCAAAAATGATCCCGATGTATTTTTAAACTTACATTTAGTTATAAAAACTATATTTTGAGTTTAACAAGTGTTTTGAATTTATTTGGTATATTAATCGTTAAAGTTAAATTATTACGTCGTTTTTCTTAAAAATGACACGAAAATTTTTATATCACTCAAATTTCACAAGGAATGTATTTTTACAATTTTTATAATATCATTATACTCTATTTTGATCTATTAAAAATTTACTTGTATCTAAAAACTACCAAAACCTTACAAGTTATATTTATCTACACATGTACTTACACTTTTTACAATTAATTATACAATATATAAAAGAAAAA
The DNA here is from genome assembly GCA_019973895.1 of Chrysanthemum seticuspe. Taxonomy (NCBI): domain Eukaryota; kingdom Viridiplantae; phylum Streptophyta; class Magnoliopsida; order Asterales; family Asteraceae; genus Chrysanthemum; species Chrysanthemum seticuspe. The sequence continues at coordinate 261,250,050 of BPTQ01000008.1, read as the reverse complement.
AAATAATAATAATTGTGAAACAACATCCCCCAAATCCGGCCTTGGAGGGGGGGGGGAAGTCAAGGGTATTCATTTAATGATGCATGGTTGCTTGATTGATAATAAATTTTACACTACAAAAGTCTTACATCTATTATTTGCCTCATTCACTTCATTCTATCATTTTTCAAAGTGTTAGCAAGTTTCCTTTCTCTCTTTTGTTCTTCCCAAAACCGGTTCTCATCAAGAAGTTCACAAAGGATCAAAAATTTTCTCAAGTGTTTATACAATCTAGTTTATACTCTTTATAAGGTTTTGAAATAAAAACCAAGAGTGTTTAGGTTTAACCTTGTTACTTGCACCTCATCATATTCACTAATAAGCATGTTTCTTTCATTTTTCATGTTTCTTTTCATTACATATGTATCATTTCATTTTTGGTGCAAACATGCAAGACATATGTGATTTATACCATTTTTCATGATTTTTAGAGTATATATATATATATATTTGGTCATCCTATAAATATCCCCTTGGTATTCATTGGTCTTGATGATGTCTAGGAACCCATGACACCCTAAGAAGGTGTATGGTAGGATTAGATTAGCTTTGGAGTTGATTTGAAGGGATTAGAATAGGTTTTGTCCGAGAAAAACTATTTTCGATAAGTATAAATTATGTTCTGTCCTTATTTTGATTTTCTGGAAAAACCAACAGTAGGCACGACTTTTTGGCCTTGATATTTAGAAAATATACTTTAAAACGAATCCGTGGCCGCTTGAACGGAATAAAACGGAGTTATAACGAAGAAGTTATGAATTTTTAAAGTTTGACATCGAAATGTATATTTTCAGAAAATTCAGCAAGCTGTTTTTACTTTGTCCGAGTCAAAAACGAGCCCTAAGCTTTGCAAATTATTTCGACTTGTCAAAAATATATTAGTATACTTTGATACGAAGCTAAGGACGTATTATACGTAGAAAACGGATTTGAAACGACAAAGATATGCACTTTTTCATGAAATTGCCGTAACTATTATTTTCTGAAAAACTATATTATTTTTACGATACAAGTGTTACGGTAGCTGAATCGACCATGTTTGAGGCTGTTTTTAACCATGATGTGGAACTTTTTGGAACAAAATGTCTTCTAGTAAAATTAAGATCACCGGGCATATTTTTCAAAACGACAAGCCGTTTGTATAGAGGAGTTGTAATAAGTTAATTACGGATGTTTAAACTTGGCCGAAACTATCTTTTTACACAACAATTAGACAAAATCACCATCTTTAACCCCTATTATCTTTATGTTCGAGACCTTTATGACGAAAACTCCTGAACTGAAACTTCTAGATTTCGATACAAACTTTCCAAAACCGTCGAGTTCGTTTCCTAACGATCGACGCACACCATTTTACGACTAGTTTTCCAAAGCCATTTTTGTTACTTTTATAAAAATTCCGACGACTTTATTTTACGACGAAAAGTGAAAATTTCACCATAAATCATTATAAAACCATTGTAGGATGACATTTTGACGTAAATACTTGTAAAGTGATTTTTGAATGGTCAAGACGTCAAAAGAGTATTTTTTTTTCGACGATAAGTAATATTTTCCAAAACTCGCAAATGGTATAAATAACATACGAAATGCATGCATAACATTACATTGCAACTCATTACATATCATATCATTCGTAATAGGTCCAGATTGAAACATCACGCTATACCTCAGTGTACTCACTCTTGTCATCACACCAGTCTACCAAGTGAGTTCATAGCCCCACTTTTACTCTTTTAACTGTTTTACAAACTATTGGGGGAGATACATGCTACATTTTTAATCGAACACAAATGCTTTGAACTGTATGCTATATCCGAATGTTTTATTGTCACTAAGTATTTGCCATGTTCGAAGTCCCTACATCATGAACCATTAGTCACTTGCGAGTGAGCGCGAATATTGTGAATAGGCCTATTGGAATTAACACTCCCGCTCCTATTGACCCATTTAGGGGAAATCGAGCGCACTATATTTGAATCATTAAGGTAAATTGGCAAATTACCTATTAGGGCGGCGATGAAACGATGATTACCAATTTTTATTGGTGCGATGTTTACGCTTTGGTGTCATGAACTTAGTGAAATAAATACGATTTTGTTTTTAACGATGAGTGTGAAACCATTTAACTCACACTACGATTATTGTGTTCAAACGAATTACTTAAACCTATGGATTTCACTCAACCTTTGTGTTGACCTTTTTAGCATGTTTATTCTCAGGTATCTAAGGCATTATCATCATGGCATGGTTAAGGAACCACCTTTTGAGTCGCGGCGTCGACTTACATCATTGTACATTATGGCACTTTCTTTTAAAACCATCGTTTGGACTTGTAATATAATTATATTTCCGCAAACTTTGTAAACTTTTGGGACCTATGTTGTAACTCTGATTATTTTATTAAATCAAACGATGTATTTTCCAAACGACACTTTAGGTCGTTCAATATAACTGTGATTGTGATGCTATGACAGTCAATCCCCAGGAATTCCATTCCGCTGCAAAACAGGTAATTTGGGGGTGTGACACAACAGCCATCAATTTTTGGCATGCTTTGTTTTTCCACCCAACCTTTATTTAAATGATCGAGTAGTTTGTGAATTTTAAAAAATGCTCAATACTTTTAGTGCTAAACTATGATACACAGGCATAGCTTCAAAATTCTTTTGTTAATTGATATTACATATTGATATTAAATCCAATCAGTAAAACCATCTTTACTAATAAATTTTATCCTCACCTTATTGTCACTAACCTTCTACATATATCATTTACAACACATATAAGTGTTGCAATCATCAAAAAACATAAATAATTTGTACTTGCGAAATATTCAATATCCCATAAAAGAAACTCAGCAACTGCCTCCACACATTATCCAAATAAAACACAGCTGAGTCAACCATATCATTGCTTTTCTCCATTACATAACAAGACAGGTATCAACAAATTTATTGAACCACAAACAAACGTAACTTTTATTCATAGGCGACATAAGTTACAGGCATACCAACATAGATTAACAACACCCTGTTAATTTAACACATAACAACATAGCATTAAACATAAACACCATAGGACAAGCCATCATGCAGACGCACAAGATACTACCTTAATCATGCAACTCCATTGTAAACACATGGCGGCTTTTCTCAATACGCGCTTCCCTAGCCAAATCAAGGACCTAAATCAGTGCAGCAAGAATCTGATGGTCCCTCTTCAAACATTCAAGACCGTCATTTGCAACATCATCAAAAGGATTCAACCTGCGTCCCTCTTCCAGCAATTCAGTCCTCCTCTACAGACGGCGACGAACATCGTCGCATTTCTCTCCAAGTAGCATGATGAACCCCTCATTCTCACCTTGCTCTTGTAGAAACAGGAACTTAAAGGCATGATGGAGTTCATCAGAACCACATGCTGCTTTGAGCTGATCAAAGTTTGGGGTAGACACCATTTTCTTAACAGATTTTCACAAAAACTCACAAGGTACAAAGGCAAGTATGTGAAGCTAGAAAAAAACCACCTTATATAGGCAAAAAAACAAAACCTGTAGCACTAAGTTAGTGTAACCTAATTGATACATTATATCATTACTTATCATTCCAATGACAGATTTCCAAACAAGCCAACACAGAACCTAGCCTGACCTAAAAGCATGTTTAAATAGTTCATGAACCAACCACTAATCTAAGATTTCAGCACTGCACACTAAAGTGCAACCTGTATGCTGTCTACTTTAATCTTTTTTTCTCCACAGATTCCCTTCATGAACAAACCACTAATCTAAAATTTCATTAATAGAGAGCTTTTCCACTAAACATTGGCTGACGAAACAATAATCTAAAGCAAACTACAGCATGAATTCCAGCAAGGGAAAAGGTTTATTCCTTTTATTTCCATCTTTATATCCAAAGAGCACATCCTATTTTTTTTTCATTTTATGTGCAGAAACCATCTACATTCCAAGCAGCCAATCAAGCTCAGAAACCCCTGGCCTTCCTATGCCATGGAAAAGCTACTTTCCAGTTAGTTACTCCAGGTCAGGCTCTAAAAAAGAAGACGCTAAGATGATGAAGCTTCCTGTACTTCCAGTTGGTTGCTAAGGTGAGTGACCTTTATCTATAATGTGTTCACACCGCTAGCGATAATCTATGAATACATTTTTAGACTTCCTTTTGGTATATGGGTATGACCAAAATTCAGCAGATTTTGTCATACTCACTTATGGATTTCGATAAATGTTTTGGTAAGTATACTTATAATTTTTGTATGGCATGACGAACAACATATGTTCCACTGCATCAAGAATAAGGTCTGTTCTTTGTTGCATACTACTTGATAGTTCATTTTTATAGACCATTTAGGTAAAATCAGTGTCTGAGAATAGCGGTCTTTATGTGACAGCATGGACATAACTCTATCCCAGTTTTTCAGCATCGCTTGACGACTCATTAGCATGAATGTAAAAGTTGGAATGGACAAAAGAAGGGAGGCCAGAGATATGTGAAAGTAGCCAGTGCTATAGTCTGCAGCAGTAGCAAATACACCCGGTAATTACAAGTTTGTGTAGCCATCTTAATATTGGTATTCCAGTTATATATTTGGCCTGTAAGTAACACCATTATGGTTGGAAAATCTAATTTACGGTTCTAAATTTGTGTGCAGATTTTGGTTTGTTTTCGTGCCAATTTCATACAACAACCGGAGATCATCTATGAAAGGCCAACGTCGCTGAGGCTGCAATTCAGGTAATCATAATAGTTGTAGGGATGAAACTGCAAAATGTTTTGTGCCACCACCATTCATATGTGGTAACTGTTTTTTTTAATTAAATATGAATCTTTGGTTCACTGCTTTTTCCTTCAAGCATGGACAACACATCTGTGCATATTCCAATATTAAAGTCTACTGATACAAAAAGCTCAAATGAAACCTCTTTGTTCTCTACTTTAATGACATCAACAGTGTATGCATTGACTGCTTTAATCAGATGTTCATTTTTTGAAACTTGCACATTGCCTGCACATATTCCATTCATAAAGCACATGTTCATTTGAAATTCCACCTATAAAAACAGCTCCACCATACATTGTTTCACCAAACAATAATCTAAAAGAAACCACAACATGGATTTTGGCAAGAAAAAAAGGTTTACCTTTTTCATCTGAATCTTGATATAAAAAAGACACAGCATTACCACATAGACTAACTTTTTCATTTTTGTAATGTGCAGGGACCATGTACATCTCAAGCACTGAATCAAGCTCAGAAGCCGTTGACCTTCCTCTGGAATGGGACACCTACTTTTGGCCTGGTTATTCCGGTTCAGGATCTAAAAAAGAAGATGTTAGGAAGGTTAAACCTCCAAAACAATTTGCCCAAAGAAACGATGATGCCATGGTGAAAACTGCAAAACAGATTGCGAAAGAGGCTTTTAAATCCAGGGTCAAGGTCCTTGGCCTTCCCAATGCTCATTTTTGTCAAGAGATAGGTATGAAAACGTTTTCCAAAGATGGGTCAAATGGGAAAGGGAAAAAATTAGTCGTTACTCAAATATGATATGTATTGGTAATTTCTCAGCGGCTTAAATGCCTTTGAATAAAACCGTAGGAAGCTGGGGTATCATATTGTCACTGAAAATTCAATGTGTTGTTATGGGTATCATCCCAGATGGACTGTATCCAAATGTTTTTTGGTTTAGTGTGATGCAAAGTTGCATTTACACATGTGTTTCGTACAATAGTTATCGTGGTTATAATTTGCTTAATGTGGTCTCGATCAGCCCTTTTTAGAAGGTTTGGCCAGTTTTTTATGCTATCATTCTTGCAACAAGTATCCTTGCAATCTTATGACTTTCTAGCTGCAGAAATGTGCGCCGAAACATTGTGTTCTTTTGTGTCAAACTCAGACAAAACCTATGGCATGTTTGCATACCAAGATAGTCCTATTTTGTGCTATGAAATAGCATACAAAAATGCTACACTTATAGGAGTCAGTACATATGAATCTAATGTACGATTTAGAAGGTTTGGAGAGTTTTTTATGCTGCACATTCTTGCAACAACCATCCTTGCAATCTTATGTCTTTTACCGTTGCTATCTTTGACAAACTGGTCGCTCCATATTTAACGAAAACGCCCGCAGCAACACGCGGGCTCGAAACCTCGTTATTTACATTACAAATCTATCCCACATGTCTCAATCATGACGAACCCCACAATCATTTTGGTGTAAAATTTCTTATACAACATGGGATATAAATTTATATTTTAATATATAACATGAGGAATTTTCATTTGCTTACTTTTGTTTTGGTGTTTACTAAGGGACAAATCCTCACCATCTATCTAGTTTAATCTAATAGTGGAGATTAACCTAAGTGTTGGGATATGAAAAGTCAAAGTGTTGAAGAGTTAAAGTACTGAAGAAGTCAAAGTACTGCTAAAGTATAAAGTCAAAGTACTGCTCGATTTATCAAAGTACTGCATGCTTAAAGGACTGATATGCAAAAGCGTTAAGGATCATTATGTAATTCTAGAATGTTCTTAGATTAGTATAGTATTACTTGTCGTACAAGGTTACAAATTGTAAACCGACTAGGGTTATCCTTAAGCCTATAAAAGGACCCCTAGGTTGGCATTAGAGATACGTGTTTTTAGAGTTTTAGAGAAGTACGATATTAGAGTTTTAGAGTTGTTAAAGAATCTGCATAACAAGCAGATTCAGAGTTATTAATAAAATCGTTGAAAGTTAAAGTTAATTCTTCTTAGCTTTGTTAAGTAAATTCCGCATACTTAATTGAGTTTGCTCAGTGTTTCATTGTTAATAACTTAGGATTTATCTGAGGTTATTAAAACCTTAACAAGCTATATAAGTTAGTTTGGTTAGAGTACATCGATCCAACAAGTGGATCAGAGCATGTGTGGAAACTCTGACTAAGAAGAAACCCTCAAAACCTACTTAACAAAACCCTAAAGATGTCGACTGAAGCTGCACCACCACCATCCATCACCTCACTAAGAATACCAATTATCAAAAAAGGAGAATATGATCTATGGAGCATGAAGATGAGGCAGTATATTGCAATTATAGACCATGCACTGTGGAATGTGATTTTCAATGGTAATGAAGTTGTGGACGAACCTGTAGACATTCCTGGACAACCTAAAGCACCTAAACCCATCTTGCCAGCTGCTACAATAAGGAATAAAGAGAAGGCTCTCAACATACTCTTGTCTGCCATTCCTGATGGACACATACTCAAGTTTCATGATGCTAAAGATGCAAAACAGTTATGGGCTGCTCTCAAGACAAGGTTTGGAGGTAATGATGCTTCCAAGAAGATGCACAGAAATCTGTTGAAGCAACAGTTTGAAACTTTCACTGTTGGTGAAAGAGAAGGTCTTGATGCTACATATGATAGATACCAAAATCTCCTCAGCATGCTAGAATTATACAAGGCAGAGGTATATGTTGAAGATGCCAATCTGAAGTTCTTAAGGAGTTTGCCATCTACATGGCATGTGATTGCTACTATGATCAGAGGACAACCTGGTTTGGACACTATGGACTTTGATGATCTCTACAACCATCTAAAGGTGTATGAGCATGAGATGAATGGCCAAACAAGTTCAAAGTCTCACGGTATAGCTTTTGTGTCATCTGAAAAGAGAGGCAGTACTTCCACTAAAAGTACTGCTCACCCTACTCGAAGTACTGGCTATCCTGCTCATTCTATCACAACTATGACCAACCCCACATCATCACCATCAAGCTCCATCCATTCTGATGAAGTCGTATGCTCATTCTTTGCACAGCAAGCTACCTTACCTGTTACTTATGAAGAAGATTTGTCACAGATTGAAGAGGATGCTCTTGAAGAAATTGATATCAGGTGGCAAGTTGCTATGATCACTGCTCGGATCAAGAAGTTCATGAAGAAAACAGGAAGAGGCATAGACTTCAAACCCAAACAGGGTATTACTTTTGACAAGTCTAAGATTGAATGCTCTAACTGTCAGAAGACTGGACACTTTGCAAGGGAATGCAGGTTTGCTAAATATCAGGCAAACAGGATGACTGAGAAACCAAATCTTGAACTAAAGGAAATTCCAATTACTGAAACAAAAGCTTTGGTTGCTCAAGAGAATCTATCAGAGGTTGACTGGAGTTATGAGTTTGATGATGAACCAGTAACCTACTGTATGGTGGCAATGGAAGAGTTTGATTGGAGCATAATGTTTGATGAGGAACCTGGATTTGCTGCGTTGGAGTCCAGAGATGGTCTAGGAAGCTTTGATTGGAGCATGGAGAGTGAAGATGAACCTGTTCTGCTTGCTATGGTAGCCACTTCACCAAGTTCACCCCCTATCTCTGAGGTATGTTCCAAGTGTCATGACTTTTATCAAAAAGTGCTTAATGATTATGTGACTGAAAGAGATAAGTGTAGAACGGCTAGGTCTGAAGTAGCTGGTTATCAAATTACTTTAGAGTCTATGGAAGCCAAAATAATAACACATGAAAATAATGAAATGGCTTGGGCTGAAAAGTATGAACAATAGGATTATCAGTTAAAACTAAGTGAATGGAAGTTAGGATGCAAGGTCTCTGAACTAGAAAAGATGACTAAGGAAAGGGATGAATTGCTAGAAAAGTTTGCTGCTTGGGGACAATCTGGCCTTTCTCATGTTAGTTATGTTGAAAAACAGAGATGAGCTTACATTAGAACTGGACTAGGTTTTGGTATGGATTTCAGTAGCATAGAACAAAACCCACCTAGTAATCAGGATGACATTGATTTTGAGGATATAACAACTAGTGATGATGAACTCATTAACTATGTAGACACATCTAGTAATGAGGAATCACTTAGCGAACCACCTCCTGAATATAAGTAAGACAAAGGTTATCATGTTGTCCCTCATCCTACTGGTAGTTTTCAACCTCTTAGACCAGATGTTTCTCATTTTGGTGTAGACAACCTAGAGTTTAGGAAAAAGCTTACTGGTGAATCTAGGTCTGAAACCCCAAAAGAAACTGTTGAAAAACCTAAGGATAATGATGTTAAAAGTCAAGCAGTACCTTCAACTCAAAGTACTGCCACATGTTCAGCAGTACCTTTAGGAAAACCTTTTCAAAGTACTGCTAAACCTTTTAGGGATAACTTTGGTCATCATAATTCTTATTATTCACCTAGAAGGCAGGATAGCTTTGGTCATACACATAGAGGAAGAAATTTTGGGATTACAGGTCAAAAACTGTGTTTTGTTTGTTACAGTCCTGATCATTTGATTAAGCACTGTGACTTTCACTCAGAGTACCTAAGTACATTCCCAAAGAACAGATCTACCAACCATAGGCCTAGAGAGAATAAACCAGTTTGGAGTCATTTACATAGGGTTAACCATAGCAACTTCTCACAAGACTATAGGTACCCTCACCAGAGAAGACCTTTTTCAAAACCCTCAGTACATTCAAACACTTTTCAAGGTACTGTTAAGCCAAAAACAATACTTTCTCAAAGTACTGCTCAGTTTTCACCAAACACTTTTAGGAATAGGAACCCTAGGAGATCTAATTACTATCAATCTAGAAGGCGTTACAACTCAAAGAAAGTAGCTAGATCAAAGAACTCTACACCAGAAGTTAAAACCAAATGGGTTAAGAAGGAAAGTACTGATGGGGAACAAACAGTACTTTCAGCAAGTGTGAGTGAATCAGAAACTTTTGTTGAAAATAAAAAGGAAAAGTTAGATGAAAAACAGATTTTTATTGAAAAACCAACAGAAGTTTTTGAACAACCAAAGATAATTGATCATGTGCTTAAAGAAAGTGGGAATTACATACTTAAAGAATTTAAGTATGTAACTCCACAAGGGGAACACAAGTCAGTAATGGCTTGGGTTTCTAAAATTAACTAACTCTTTTATCTTTGTGCAGGGCAACCCAGAAGAGGAGCTTAAAGATCATCTAATTGTGGATAGTAGTTGCTCTGGAAGCATGAAAGGAGACAAAGATATTCTGTCAGATTTTAGATCCTATTGTGGAGGAAGAGTTGCGTTTGGGAATGATGCTAGTGGAGGACGAATTACAGGAAAAGGCACTATTAAGGCAGGGAGCATAGATTTTGAGAATGTTAGATATGTGAAGGAGCTCAAGTTCAACCTTTTGTCAGTCTCTCAGATATGTGATAAGAAGCATCCTGTGTTATTCACTGACACATAATTTCTCATCCTTTCCCCTGAATTCAAGCTTGTTGATGATAACTTGGTAATACTGAAAGTACCAAGAACCAATGATGTGACAGTCTGGATATGAAGAGTCTTCACTCTTCTGAAAGAGCAACATGTTTAGTAGCAAAGGCAACACTTGAAGAAGCACATCAGTGGCTTAGAATATTGGGCCATGTAAATTTCAAGAATATCAACAAATTGGTCAAAGGAAATCTAGTTAGAGGTTTACCCACCAAAACCTACAAGAATGATCACTCCTGTTTGGCGTGCAAGAAGGGTAAACAACACAAAGCTTCATGCAAGAAGCTTGAGGATAGAACTATTAGAGAACCTTTGGAGTTACTGCACATGGATTTGTTTGGACCTGTTTCTGTTGCTAGTCTAAACAAGAAGAAGTACTATCTGGTTGTGACAGATGATTGTAGTAGATTCATTTGGGTATTTTTATTTAGATTTAAAGATGACACCTTTGATGCAATTCATGATTTAATAATAGCCCTTGAAAACCAATTAAGACTTAAAGTAAGAGGTATTAGATGTGATAATCGGATTGAATTCAAGAACAAGCTTATGGATGAATTTTGTGCTAAGAAAGGAATCAAGAGAGAATTCAGTATTGCTAAAACTCCACAGCAGAATGGTGTTGCAGAAACAAAGAACAGAACTTTGATTGAAGCAGCCAGAACTATGCTTGCAGATTCATTACTACCTATTCAATTCTGGGCTGAAGCTGTAAGTACTGCTTGCTATGTGCTTAACAAAGTATCAGTCACCAAACCTCAGATGAAGACACCTTATGAGTTACTAATAGGACTCAAACCCAACATTCGTTTTATGAAACCTTCTGGATGCCCTCTGACTATTCTCAACACAATTGATAATTTGGGCAAATTTGATGGCAAGTCAGAAGAAGGATAGTTATTAGGATACTGCACCAATAGCAAAGGTTTCAGAGTGTATAACAGAATCACCAAGAAGATTCAAGACTGTCTTCATGTTGAATTTTTAGAAGATCAAGAAAATCAAAAGGGTAAAGGTCCTGATTGGATGTTTGATCTTGAAGTTTTGACTCCTTCTATGAATTATGTACCTGTTAGAGTAGAAAATCAAGAAGATCACAAGGAAGATGAATTACAGTACATTGTTCATGGAGTCAATATTAGACCTGATGTTGTTCCTGATGAAGAACCTATAACTGTTGAGAAGGACAAAGGTACTGATGAGCCAAAATCTACATTGTCTGCTGAAGATCAAGCTATTCAAAATGAGCTTAACAGGATGATTTTTCAAGACATAGTAGCACAATCTTATGATGATGATCAAAGAAGAGCTTATGAGGAAGCAAAAAAAAAAAAGAACAAGACTGCATATTTCTCTCACAGTACTTTGGATAGCAGTACTTTAGATCAAAGTACTGCTGCACCTGATGACAGCACTTTGGATGATTTGGATGATCCTACCATGCCTGGCTTAGACGATACTGATGATGAGTATGATGATGAAGGTATTTTCTTAAATTCCAATGAAGGTGCTGATTTCACAAATTTGGATGATAATGTTGAAGTTCCACAGACCCCAATCTTAAGAGTTCATAAGAATCATCCTACTGGTTAAATCATTGGACCTTCTAACTCTGGAGTGCTTACAAGAACCAAAGCTAAGGGTTTTTCTAAACCTCACAATGCTTTACTTAGCTTTGTTTATAAACAGAACAGGCTAAATCACAAGGATCATCAAACATGCTTATTCACTTGCTTTATCTCTCAAGAAGAACCCAAGAATATAGCTCAGGCATTATCTAAAGAAAGTTGGGTTGAAGCTATGCAAGAAGAACTTCTTCAATTAAAACTTCAAGAAGTTTGGGTACTATGATCTACCAGATGGAAAGAAGGTCATTGGTACCAGATGGGTGTTCAGAGTAAAGAGAGATGAAAGAGGGAATGTCATCAAGAACAAGGTAAGGTTAGTTGCATAAGGATATAGACAAGAAGAAGGAGTAGATTATGATGAGGTATTTTATCCTGTAGCAAGGATGGAAGCAATTCGAATCTTCCTTGCTTTTGCATCATATATGGGATTTCAGGTTTATCAAATGGATATCAAGAGTGCCTTTCTTTATGGTACTATTACAGAAGAGGTATATGTCAAACAGCCTCCTGGTTTTGAAGATCCTGCACATCCAAACAAATTTTACAAAGTTGTTAAAGCTCTTTATGGAATTCATCAAGCACCTAGAGCTTGGTATGAAAGGCTCTCTACTTTCTTATTGCAACATGGTTACAGAAGAGGAGCTATTGACAAGACTTTGTTCATCAAGAGAGATAAGAAGGATATCATGCTGGTACAAGTTTATGTAGATGATATCATCTTTGGAGCTACCAAACATTCCATGGTGAAGGAGTTTGAGCAGCTGATGCAACATGAATTTCAAATGAGTTCAATGGGTGAGTTAACTTTCTTTTTGGGACTTCAAGTTAAACAATCAAATGAAGGAATTTTCTTAAGTCAAGATAAGTATGTATCTGACATACTTAAGAAGTTCAATTTTCATGCTATGAAGCCAGTCACTACACCTATAAAGTCAATTAACTCATTGGGCAAGGATGAAGATGGTCAACCTGTTGAAGTCAAGTTGTACAGATCTATGATTGGCTGTCTTATGTACTTAACTGCATCTAGGCCTGATATCATGTTTGCTGTTTGTTTATGTGCAAGATATAAAGTCTCACCTAAGGTCTCCCATATGAATGCAGTGAAACGAATTTTTAGTTATTTGAAACAACAACCCAAGTTGGGGTTGTGGTATCCAAAGGATTCACCTTTTCACTTGGAAGCCTTTTCAGACAGTGATTATGCAGGTGACAACTATGATAGAAGATCAACCACTAGAGGATGCCAATATCTTGGAAGAAGATTAGTCTCATGGCAGTGTAAGAAGCAAACAATTGCAGCAACATCATCTACTGAAGCAGAATATGTGGCTGCTGCAAGTTGTTGTGGACAAGTGTTGTGGATGCAGAATCAACATTTGGATTATGGATTCAACTTCAAGAATACTCCTATCAACATTGATAATGAGAGTACAATCTGTATTGTGAAGAATCCAGTTTATCACTCCAAGACCAAGCACATTCAGATTAGGCATCATTTCATCAGAGATTTTTATGAGCATAGGCTCATTAATGTTGTCAAGGTTCACACGGATGATAATGTAGCTGATTTACTCACCAAAGGCTTTGATGTTTCAAGATTCAATCACTTGGTGGTGAGCATTGGAATGATTAATTACTGAGCTACATTTAAGGGGAGGACTGATTAGTTAGTTAGACAGTCATGTGCTTTGCTTGAGGGGAGGCAATTCAATGCCTATTTGAAGTATCTGCCATTATGAAGAACAGAATGGAAAAGTACTGCTTTTTGGTTATATGAAAGTACTGCTTTGAAAGTACTGCTCTGGAAAGTACTGCACACGTGGAAAGATCTGCTTGTCTTATCAACGTACTGTTCCAACGGTCAAAAAGAAGGGTAAATTCAACTAACGGTAACTTTTTTATTATGGGTTGTGATTTTTTAAATCCTACCTATAAATAACTACTTTCCGATTTTCCCTCTCATCTTTATTCATATTAATCTTTTCCATATTTCTCTCTTTATCACAATTACTTAATCATCGAATCAATCACTTTTACAAACATCAATGGCAAACTGTAACACCGTTTCTAAACACAACATGGTGGCGAATTTGGATAAAACTAAAGCTAATGTCATCTTCTATGACATCATTGATTTTCTGACTGGATCTCCAATTAGTTATGCACTTTTAGTGGAACCCGATATAATTGAGCCATAGATTCAACAGTTTTGGGCAACTGCTAGGACTCATATGGAGAATGTTGATTCGTATATTCAAGCTAAAGTTGCTGGAAGGATAGTGAAGGTTTCTGAAGCTTCGATTCATGAAGATTTATTGTTTGATGATTAAGAAGAAGCTGTTCGTTTTGATAAACAATTGATTTGGGATACATTCAGAGATATTGGGTATGAAGGGTCCTTAACTAAACAAACTTACAAAAAACCCTTATTTAGTCCACACTGGAAGTATTTGGTTCATGTTCTTCTTCATTGTATTAGTTCTAAGAGTACTTCATGGGAGCAGTTTTGTTCTAATATAGCATCTGCACTAGTGGGATTGGCTACAAATCGTATCTTCAATTTTTCAAGGCTAATTTTGGATGGAATGCTATCTCACATCTCTCATGGATCTCGCTGGTTGATGTATCCAAGATTTATTCAAGTCTTCTTGAATAAACAACTTCAAGATGTACCAAAACCTTCAAGTCTATTACCTGTTGTGGTACAACCAGCCAAAATATTCACCTTCATGGCTAGGAAGAGTGATTTGTTTACTGGTAGGAACACTCCATTGACTACTTCAATGATGGAGATTGTTCAAGCTATTAGAGATGAGGCTGCAGTTAGTGATGAAAGAGAAGGTACTTCTTCAAATGAAGGTACTGCTTCTCAAGGTACTGCATCTCAAGGAACTGCTTCTCAAGGTACTGATGTCAATGAAGGTACTGCAGTTTCTCCTACCTCATCTCACCATGATACTCCACCTATTGAGTCAGAACAAGATATCCCTATTCCCTCATCATTCTCTGAAGGAGATGCAGTTACTATACCCCCTGAAGGATTAGTATTGGATAATTATATTCTGACAAGGGAGCTAGTCCGATTGAAGAAAACAACTGAGGCTCAAGCTGCACAAATAGCACGGTTGAAGATCAAGTTTAGAAGACATAAGAAGTCTGTTTGGCCTTTAGTTCAACATCACAGATTATGGGTCAAGGCTGAAAGAAAGAAAAGAAAACATTTCAAGAAGGCTTCTACAGGCAAAAAGGTTCAACATCATTCTTCTGTCCAATTGGGGAGGAATTTAGAACAAGAGAATTTGAAAGAAGATGCTGAATTTCATGAAGAAAAAGAAGATGAACCTCAAAGTACTGAAGTACAGGTTAATATTCTAAGTACTGAGTCTGAAAGAACTGAAGTTCAAAGAACTGGTGTTCAAGGTACTGATGATCAAGGTGTTGCTGATCAAAGTACTGGTTTTCAAAAAACTCATAGACAAGAACGGATTACACCAAGGGTGTTAGATTTTGAAGAAGAGGCTGGTCCTTCGACTGTTATACATGAAGAAGAAGCTGGTCCTTCTACTATTATTCAGGAAAAAGAAGCTGATACACCAAAAGTAGTGCACACTGCAAGTGATGATGAAACTATAGCTGAGATATTGCACAACTTATCAAAACCAAGAGGTGTTAGCATTCCAGGTGTTCCTGAAGAACAACCACAAGTTTCTCAACCAGTTATAGATCCAAAAGATAAAGGCAAAGGTAAGCTGGTGGAAACAAGGAAGAAGAAAAAGCTGACTTTGGCAGAAATTAGAGAAATTGAAGTGGCTATGAATGAAGAAGCTGCTAAAAAGGTACAAGCTGAATTGGATGCTGAAGCTGCTATTGAAGAAGCTAAGAATAAAGAAGCAGCTAAGAAATTACAAGATGAATTGAATGCTGAAGCTACTATATCAGAAAAACCAGTTTTATCTAGAAGACCAATGAGTAAAGCTAAAGAAAGAAATGCAATGATGGCTTACTTGAAAGGTCAAGGATTCACTGGATTACAGAAGTTGAATTACATTGAGATGAAAGACTTGTATGAAAATGTAAGACAAGCTTATCAGAAGCAAGTTGAAAGTATTTTTTCTTTCAAGGATGACAAGCACAAGGAGGATCTTAGTAAAATAAGCTTAAAAAGAAAAAGGACAACTGAAGCTGAACAGAAATCAGAGAAGATTGAGCTGAGATCAGATACAATTGATGAACTGAGGAATTACATAAGAGTTGTTGATTTTGAGCTACCTAAGGCTAAAGATGTTGCAGAAAATAAGTCAAAGATTGTTACATTCGAAGTTGTAAAAGCAGAAGATGGAGATTATCTTATGTTTCATAGAGAAGATGAAAGTTTTAGAGTGTTTAACTCATTGTGGGACATACTGCACTTGATAAATAGAGAAGACTTGTTTCATCTGTATCAACTAGTACAAGAGTATTTTGAACATATTCCTTCAGAAGGAATTGGTTTAGTATTACTTGGAGACCTCATAACTATCTTTGAAACTGAGGAGACAAGTACTGATGCTATATGGAATAATCAAGAAGTATGGGAAATTAATTGCTGGAGATATTTTGATAAATCTGGAGTGCATGTTTTGGAGCTAGATGATGGAACAATGATCCATATGTTAGTAGAAAGAAGATATCCACTCATGTCAGATCTTATGAGAAGGATGCTTGATCATGGAATGGAAGTCGAGGAATAAAATGACACAGCCTTAATGATCATTGAATTGTATATCAAATGGACAGAGGCTGAGGATGAAGTATAAGTACTGGTATGATGTTTAAATTGTATAAATTTTTGAAAAATAAATACTTTATTCAAAGTACTGCTGGAACAAACAGTACTTTAACCAAAGTACTGCTTGCAGCATAAACCAGTAAATGTTTTTGAAAGAAAACTTTTGTTAAGTGTTTTGAAACAAAAGTTAACTGCAATAAATGGTTTTTGAGATGGTTATAACAGTAGGTTATCAGTTCACCATGTTTACAAAAGAACTGGCTAATCCATGAGCAAACGGCTCTGGTAAAGATATCTCAAATCCGTTATATAGTTGACAACTTGCTAATAAGTTGTACGGTAATCAACTCACCATATCAGCAATGTAAAGAGTTGGCTAGCCCACAAGAAAATGGTTTGTGGTAAAGGCTGTGGAAAAACCATTTATATGGTAATTAGTTCACCATGGTTGAAAGAACTAACTAGTCCAAAAGGGTACAGCTTTTGGTAAATACAAATCAAATCTGTTGATAGCTGATGATTTGCTAAAAATCATATGGTTATAAATGTACCATGGTCTTACACACCTAAATATTTGGCTACTCCAGAGTTAATGGCTTTGGTAAAGTGACATCAAAATCCATTAAATTTCAATGATTCACCTCTCATAGGAGTTTACACACCTGGAAATGATGAGAATAGACTGAAACTTAAACTGAACTGATGTACAAATTGTCATATGTTGATGAGTTGCTGAAAAGATGGAGCTTGCTGAATGTTGCTGAAAATTGATAAAAACTACTTTGATGATGATGATATAAGCAAAGGATTTACAAAGACAAAATTTGAAGATAAAGTCACAATCTCTCTTTGAAGACAAAGACATTAAAGTTAAATCTACAAAGAAACTTGAAATCAAGCAAGTAGAATTCAAGTTAGGAGAGGATTGTTGGGATATGAAAAGTCAAAGTGCTGAAGAGTTAAAGTACTGCTAAAGTATAAAGTCAAAGTACTGCTCGATTTATCAAAGTACTGCATGCTTAAAGGACTGATATGCAAAAGTGTTAAGGATCATTATGTAATTCTAGAATGTTCTTAGATTAGTATAGTATTACTTGTCGTACAAGGTTACAAATTGTAAACCGACTAGGGTTATCCTTAAGCCTATAAAAGGACCCCTAGGTTGGCATTAGAGATACGTGTTTTTAGAGTTTTAAAGAAGTACGATATTAGAGTTTTAGAGTTGTTAAAGAATCTGCATAACAAGCAGATTCAGAGTTATTAATAAAATCGTTGAAAGTTAAAGCTAATTCTTCTTAGCTTTATTAAGTAAATTCCGCATACTTAATAGAGTTTGCTCAGTGTTTCATTGTTAATAACTTAGGATTTATCCGAGGTTATTAAACCCTTAACAATCTATATAAGTTAGTTTGGTTAGAGTACATCGATCCAACACTAAGATTTATTAGATAAACCTAAGTCCATATTTTTTTCTTGTATTTTTCTCTTTCTTTTTTATTCATATCTTTTTTGTCTTTTTCTTTTAATTCACGTTTTTTTAAACTCATTTTTTTTTCAATTCAGTTTTCTTTCTATCTTTCTTTCTTTCTTTCTTTCTTTTTTTTTTCAATTCACGTTATTCACGTTTTTTTTAATTCGCATTTTTTTCTTCGCTTTTATACGTTTTCGTCCGTTTTCGACCGTTTTCTTACGTTTTCGTTCATTATTCATACGTTTTCGTCCATTTTCGTCCGTTTTCATACGTTGTCGTCCGTTTTCATACTTGTTTTTACGCTTTCATACGTTTTCGTTCATTTTCATACATATTCGTCCATTTTCTTACGTTTTCGTTCGTTTTCATACATTTTCGCCCGTTTTCTTACGTTTTCATTCATTATTCATACATTTTCGTCTATTTTTGTCCGTTTTCATACTTGTTTTTACGCTTTCATACGTTTTCATACATATTCGTCCATTTTCTTACGTTTTCATCCATTTTCATATGTTTTCGCCTATTTTCTTACGTACTCGTTCATTATTCATACATTTTCGTCCATTTTCGTCCGTTTTCATACATATTCGTCCATTTTCTTACGTTTTCGTCAGTTTTCATACGTTTCTGAATATCACAAGTGATATTATGTTTTATTCAGATGTTCACAAGTGATATTCTCTGATATTTAGAATATAACTTGTGATATTCTAACTATCACAAGTTTTTTTCAACTAATGTTTTGTAACATAAAATCACAATTGATATTCAGAATATGACAAAGTGATATCAAGAAAATCATAAGTGATATTCATAATATCACAAAGTGGTATTCAGAAAATCACAAGTGATATTCATAATATCACAAATATATAATTTAAATAGCCGCTACATAGTTTGAGGGTATTTGTTTAACCTTATTTTATTTGCTTATGAGCTTATTTGATTTCGGTTTATGTTTCACAAGCTTAATTTGCTTATTTTGAAACTTAAAAAATATGTAAGTTTATATTTACCACGTATAAAGAGAAAATGGTCAAATTTTGGTTTAGAGTTCATACATATTCGTCCGTTTTCATACGTTTTTATCCGTTTTTAAATGTTTTCAGCCGTTTTCATATGTTTCTAAATATCACAAGTGATATTCTGTGATATTCAGAATATCACAAGTGATATTATGAGTATCACAAATGATATTCTGAATATCACAAGTGATATTATGTTTCAGATGATCACAAGTGATATTCGGTGATATTCAGAATATCACAAGTGATAATAGTTAGTCCTAGAAATTTACCAAGTTATACAAGTTACTCCAATTATATCAATAATACTCATTATGGTGGTCTCGAATATTATACAAGCCAAGTTCTAAGGTTTACTACAAGTCACTGGCACACTCATATTTTTGTGGAATTTAGGTAAAATATTGGAAACGGATAAGGCTAAATTATGACAATATGAAAATAAGGTTTATATGTGCGGGTCATGCAACTTTGATTTCCCAAAAACATGCTAAAAAATTTTAAATTTGTCATATATTAAGCACATATTAGCATTTTTTTTTTAAAAAATAAGGACAAGTTACGTTCTAATTCTTCATCCCCCACTTAAGATAAACAACGTCCTCATCGTGTAAAATAAAATTAAAAACTGGAAATAGAAAGAATTAGAATGGAAAAACTCCCCTAAGATTTGCTCGGTATGATCCTCCATGATGCGTTTGTGAGCAACTTTTTTATTTTCTGCGTGTGAAGGTCGTTTGGATGTCAGCATGGCTACAACACACAGAAAATGCAGGGTATATGTAAACTACCTATGTAATTAAGCATGAAAACCACAACTAGTACGTCTACGTTAATCGATGGTTAGTAAAAATAAAAAAAAATAAAAATTTTAATCATCAGGTCAGTCGATACGCCGCATTCATTGGAAGGGATGCATCGTATCGAGCCTGGAATAAAAACTAAAAATAAAATATGAGTCAGATGTGATACGTCGCATAGCAAAACAAAGATGCGTCATATCAAAAACCATCTGAAATAAAGTTTCAAGTGTTTTTATAAAATTAAAATGCAGAAAAACAAAAACTAGATATGACCTGTACAGTCGATACACCGTACCCTTTTTATGTGATGCGTCGTATCTATGTGCAGGTCTGACAGACTCGAAAACAAAAACAGTAAAAAATTTCGGGTTGTCTTCCGGTAAGCACTTCTCTTTTTTCCAGAGTCTTCAAGTTAGACTCATCTTCAGTTCTTAATCCATCTCATGCATGCTCATGTGTCCTCTTGTGAGCACTTCTGCCATCTTTTCGTCCCGAATGTATTCGGGTCCCAAATTAACGACTCCTTTGTAGAACCCCTTAAGCTTTTGATATGGATGCTCGATTCCATGTACTATGTCAAGTGTGCTAACCTGTAATAGTGGCCAAATCTTGTTACAATTCTCGTTGGAGAGGTGTTTAAACCTTGGACCTAAGCGGGCCATTTGGTAAGTAACACTGTTTTAACCATTGTAAAAGGTGATGATTCCCGCAAACCATTTTGATTCAACACAAGAAACTTTGCAAAATGGTTTTCCTATGATAATATCACCCATATCTTTGTCACGATACGCATCCATTTTTCTACTACCGCAAAATCTGTTATGATAGAAAACTTTCCAACAAAAATAGGCAGAATCATAAAAGCTCCAAATACATTTTTCCCCTTATATTCAAGCTTCTTAACTATAATTGACTACTGGTATGTCCACAATATTACCATCCTCAACCTCGGGTTCTACATCTTCCATTACTTGATCATTAAGCTCTAATGGGGCATTAAGGTCACTTAATTCAATGTAATCACCATATAGTTGGTCTTGTGATCTATTTAAAATCAATGTTTTGCCCATTAGCCTATCTTCTAAATCAAGTTCCATACGTTCTCTCAATCCTATTACATAATCACTTTTAATAATACTCTTAATAGGATCATCACTCTTAAATACTAATTTGTCATTCCCTACTTTTAAAGAGATTTTTTGTTTAAATACATCAATTTTAGCATGAGCAGTAGATAAGAAAGGTCTTCCAAGGATCAATGGAATTTTTATGTCCTCGGGCATATCTAAAACAACGAATTCTACAGGAAAGACAAGCTTTTTAATCCTAACTAAAACATTTTTAGCAATACCCTCGGGTCGTTTCACAGTTTTGTCATCCAATTCAATGATTAATTTAGTAGGAGCTAATTTACCTAACGCTAGTGTGGTAAAGGTCTTATAAGGCATAACACTAACACTAGCTCCTAAATCAACTAAGGCATTATTGAAAGACATATCGTTAATACTACAAGGTAAAGTAAAACTCCTTAGGTCTTTCTCCTTGTGAGGAAAAGCATTTTGAGAAATTGAGGAGCATTCATCTTTCATGGTAGCTTTGATCTCCTCTTCAATTTTTGACTTCTCCTTAAGCAACCTTCTTAGGCTTATGGAAGAGTTAAAGAAGCATTTAGGCTTTTCAGCATCAGCAGTGTCTAGTGAACGTCTATTTGGTCCAACTTCTTTAGTAGTGGTGATTGCCTTGACATGATCTCTCGGATTGATCTCATTAGAGCCAGGTAAACTTCCAGATCCCCTTTCTTGAAGTACCTTGCTTATTTCACCAATTTGGTGTTCTAATGCTTTGATCGAAGCTCCTTGATTTCTGATGGAAGCATCGGTTGAAGAACGAATTTCTTTGATCAAGGCATAGTTATCTTCATGTATTTTTGCAGCATCAGCCATGAGTTGCTTCATAGATTCTGCCAAAGGTTGTCTTCTCTCTTGATATTATGGATTTCCGTTGTCTCTTTGGTAAAATCCTGGAGCAGCTGCTCTATACCATCCTGATGGTTGAAATGATTGGCCAAATTGGGTGTAGTATGCTTCTTCAACTGTCTCTCCTTCCTTCTTAAATGGACAATATTTAGTGTAGTTAGGTCCCTTACACAATTCACAGCCAATCTAGGCATCATATACCTTCTCATCAACTTTCTTGAGATATCTACTAAGCTTGTTCAATTGAGCTTGAATAGCAGCGTATCCATCAGAAGTATCATTGCTTCGAGTTCTAGTATAGGTTCCATCATGCCATTTTTGAGAATGATCAGCCATTTCTTGGATAGCCTTCCTAGCATTGGCTGCACTCATATGAGGTACAACCCCTTTAGAATCCAAAATCTATCAAATAGGCACATCCAAACTCTGATAAAACAAAATCACCTCCTGCATAGTAGTTAAATAATGTTGATGACATTTCAATAAAAGATCCTTGTATCGTTCCCAAGCCTAATAAAGAGTTTCATCGGGCTCTTGCTTAAAGTTATTGATAGCCTCCATCTTCTTAGCAGTGCGATCAGGCGGGTAATATTTCTTCAAAAACTTCCTCTTAAGCTCTTCCCACTCAGAAATTGAAAGAGCAGGTTCATTCTTTAGCCACCTATTAGCAGCTCCTGTACGTGAAATAGGGAAAACACGAAGCATTAGTTGGCTAATAGTCATGCCCTTAGTTGTGAATAAATCAGCAATCTCAAGGATCCTTTCCACATGCTCATTAGCATCTTCATGCTCCAATCCGCTGAAGGTGTTCTCGCGCAATTCCTTGAGAAATTGGCCTTTTTAGCTCGAACTTAGTCTCCTTATCAAACTTAGGCCTAGCAACATCCGAACCGTAGTCATATCGGGTTTCCGTCATGTATTCCTCCATAGTCGGCTCGGTCATTGTTTATGTGCTTTCTTCTTCCTTTTCAGCTTCTTGATCAGAAAATAATCGAATTCTAACAAATCCGAGCAATCAAAGCTTTTGGTTTTGAAAAGCTTCCTCAATGACTGAAAGGCTTGTTCAGGTTCTTTATAAGGTTCAACGAGCTCTTGTTTGGAACTCCTGGTCATAAACTTCCTGAAAACAAGACAACAAGCATCAGTAGGATAGGTTAGAAGAAGTAGAGTTACAGAAAACTAAGAATAAAAACGGAATACGAAAAATAAAAGATGTTAATATCTGCAGAGGATACGCCGCATCCAATAACCTGGATACGTCGTATATTAAAAATAAAAATATAGATCAGCCTTTTAGTCAGATGAAAATATACGCCGTATTGACAAAAATCAATGCGCCGTATTTTTGGATTTTCTAATTTGCTTATATAGATGAAAGTAAATACACCGTATATGAAAAAGCTAATACGTCGTACTCTCGTTTTAAAATCTAAGCTTTTTATTTAGAAAATAAATACGCGGTATCAAGATAAATCGATACGTCGTAGATTTAAAAATTCATACCCGTTTTGAAAATTAATACGCCGTATAAGCTAAAGCTTATGTGTCGTATAACTTTTAAAGGTTTTAATAAAAACATAATACGCAGTATCTATGAATTAGATGCGTCGTACTCGAATAATTAAATAAGATACGTTGCATGAATAATAAAAACACAATACGTTGTATCTATGAGATTAGATACACCATATCGTTTAGTTCAGCAAAATACAGCAGACAAATAACATTGCAGAAAAAAAAACGAAAACAAACAAAAAATGCAGAAATCAAACAAACATAAAAACAAGAAAAAAAACAGAAAAACACAAATATACAAGCAATACAAATATATAACAAAGTTAGTCTAATAATTATCTATTCTAATTTTAAAAACCTAAATTAAAATACAAATAAATACGCAAATATTAAACAATTCACTCCCCGACAGCGGCGCCAAAAACTTGATGTATCGTTTAGTATAGGTCTATTTGTGAATTCAAGTTTTAATATTTATATTTAGCTGACTTAACCTATAATAAACACTAACGAGCAGTATACCCGATCAATGCAGTCTAGCAAGGGGGTTTTCAGCCTGAGAGACTGGCACGATGTGTTGATTAAGTAAAACTAATAAAATAAAAGATGAAGAAAACAAGACACGTACGTACACAGATAGAAAACAGATAGCAACAAGAGGTCAAGCCGATAGTTAGGAAGATATGCTCGCTAATCGTTTAGTTATATATGATGAGTACTAAATAGGTACTTACTCTATGGCTGCTTGTTATGTAGCGTACTAAATTACCTAGGTCTCTTGTAAAAGTCCTGTCACAACTAATTAGAAATCCGTATTAATCTTTCCTTAATGATACTTTGTTAAACTATTTATCCTTTTAGGGCTTACATTAACTATGAAAGATGTGAATGAAGTAATTGTGTGATCCGCGTCGACAAGCCATGATAATCAAGAGGTATCCATTCTTACACACCAAACACTAAATCCAAATAAAACATCATATAATCAATAATGCAGATAGTATGTATAATGTGAATCTAATGAAAGAAAGAGCACACTAACAAAAAGATTAAAGAGTACTACTATAATTAAGCGAATCTCCCTATGTAATTACACTCCTACGAGGCCTTCTTATGCTTATGAATTCCTTTTTTGGATGTGTCTTGTGGTGCTTGGTATTCTGAATTCGTATGGTATAATGTGTATGTTGAATGAGAGCATTCAACCTCTATTTATAGTTTCTAGAAACGGTATCGATACGGCATATCAGTTTACTCGATACGCCGTATCTAGGTAACTTCAGGTGGGGTCCAAGATTATTATATTTTGGAATATTCACACACCGTCATAAGATACAGCGGATCTTCAACGTTCATACGGCGCATCACCCCTTCGTAATCTTGGAATGTCTTGGTGAAGTCTTCAAGCTAATATGTCGCATCTTTTGGATGTCATGTGGTGTATCTGGAGTAGAATAAGTCAGATCTTATATGTTGACCAAGGTTTCATATACGGCGTATGGGGAAAAACCATATGACGTATTCTTCAAAGTCAGGCAATGGTCTTCATATTTGTCTAAGCCTTGTTGTACGACGTATCTTTCTACAATGATACGGCGTATCTACTTTCAGTTTAATAGACTTTTCCAACTTGATCCATTTTGCTCCATTTTACATCCAAAATAGCTAACTTTCACTAAATGCTTGTTTTCAACTAAGAAATACAAATGTAAATGATTAAGTACCAATTCTAATACAAAGTAATATAAAACAAGAAATATCCATAGGATAAATGATGCTAATAATATGTTTTTATTTGATATCATCAATGTGTGTGTGTGTGAGAGAGAGAGAGAGAGAGGTGATTTCAAATTCAAATTTGAATGTTGAGTGTATGTGAGAACTAGTAGAGGTATACATGTGTAAGGAAGTGATGTGGCCAATCCAAGAACACATATGAAGAATGTGGTGAAGAAGATGAAGCTTGGAGGCTAAGGGTTATGATTAGTTTATTGTGAGGAGGAAGAAGAATGTGTGGTGGAATTGTAAGGAATGAAAGAGACATAATAGAATGTACTAGATTGTGTTGTGGTGTAGGCGACAAGAAATACAATAGTGTGTAAGAGAATATCTGTGTAGGATATTTGAAATAATACAAAGGATGTTTATACTTCAAAAATTCAAGTTCAAGTATTCAAACTTGATAATCCCTAGTTAGCTCACAATTAAATCATTCACTAATCATCTTGATGCAAGTAAGATGAGTGTTATGCATCAAGGTAAGACAACATCCCATAAATGAGATAATTGCGTTTACGCAAAGTGACCTCGGCTTAAAGCTAAAGAAAGAAATGAATGAAGAAGCTGCTAAAAAGGTACAAGCTGAATTGGATGCTGAAGCTGCTATTGAAGAAGCTAAGAATAAAGAAGCAGCTAAGAAATTACAAGATGAATTGAATGCTGAAGCTACTATATCAGAAAAACCAGTTTTATCTAGAAGACCAATGAGTAAAGCTAAAGAAAGAAATGCAATGATGGCTTACTTGAAAGGTCAAGGATTCACTGGATTACAGAAGTTGAATTACATTGAGATGAAAGACTTGTATGAAAATGTAAGACAAGCTTATCAGAAGCAAGTTGAAAGTATTTTTTCTTTCAAGGATGACAAGCACAAGGAGGATCTTAGTAAAATAAGCTTAAAAAGAAAAAGGACAACTGAAGCTGAACAGAAATCAGAGAAGATTGAGCTGAGATCAGATACAATTGATGAACTGAGGAATTACATAAGAGTTGTTGATTTTGAGCTACCTAAGGCTAAAGATGTTGCAGAAAATAAGTCAAAGATTGTTACATTCGAAGTTGTAAAAGCAGAAGATGGAGATTATCTTATGTTTCATAGAGAAGATGAAAGTTTTAGAGTGTTTAACTCATTGTGGGACATACTGCACTTGATAAATAGAGAAGACTTGTTTCATCTGTATCAACTAGTACAAGAGTATTTTGAACATATTCCTTCAGAAGGAATTGGTTTAGTATTACTTGGAGACCTCATAACTATCTTTGAAACTGAGGAGACAAGTACTGATGCTATATGGAATAATCAAGAAGTATGGGAAATTAATTGCTGGAGATATTTTGATAAATCTGGAGTGCATGTTTTGGAGCTAGATGATGGAACAATGATCCATATGTTAGTAGAAAGAAGATATCCACTCATGTCAGATCTTATGAGAAGGATGCTTGATCATGGAATGGAAGTCGAGGAATAAAATGACACAGCCTTAATGATCATTGAATTGTATATCAAATGGACAGAGGCTGAGGATGAAGTATAAGTACTGGTATGATGTTTAAATTGTATAAATTTTTGAAAAATAAATACTTTATTCAAAGTACTGCTGGAACAAACAGTACTTTAACCAAAGTACTGCTTGCAGCATAAACCAGTAAATGTTTTTGAAAGAAAACTTTTGTTAAGTGTTTTGAAACAAAAGTTAACTGCAATAAATGGTTTTTGAGATGGTTATAACAGTAGGTTATCAGTTCACCATGTTTACAAAAGAACTGGCTAATCCATGAGCAAACGGCTCTGGTAAAGATATCTCAAATCCGTTATATAGTTGACAACTTGCTAATAAGTTGTACGGTAATCAACTCACCATATCAGCAATGTAAAGAGTTGGCTAGCCCACAAGAAAATGGTTTGTGGTAAAGGCTGTGGAAAAACCATTTATATGGTAATTAGTTCACCATGGTTGAAAGAACTAACTAGTCCAAAAGGGTACAGCTTTTGGTAAATACAAATCAAATCTGTTGATAGCTGATGATTTGCTAAAAATCATATGGTTATCAATGTACCATGGTCTTACACACCTAAATATTTGGCTACTCCAGAGTTAATGGCTTTGGTAAAGTGACATCAAAATCCATTAAATTTCAATGATTCACCTCTCACAGGAGTTTACACACCTGGAAATGATGAGAATAGACTGAAACTTAAACTGAACTGATGTACAAATTGTCATATGTTGATGAGTTGCTGAAAAGATGGAGCTTGCTGAATGTTGCTGAAAATTGATAAAAACTACTTTGATGATGATGATATAAGCACAGGATTTACAAAGACAAAATTTGAAGATAAAGTCACAATCTCTCTTTGAAGACAAAGACATTAAAGTTAAATCTACAAAGGAACTTGAAATCAAGCAAGTAGAATTCAAGTTAGGAGAG
This sequence comes from Chrysanthemum seticuspe, assembly GCA_019973895.1. Classification (NCBI taxonomy): domain Eukaryota; kingdom Viridiplantae; phylum Streptophyta; class Magnoliopsida; order Asterales; family Asteraceae; genus Chrysanthemum; species Chrysanthemum seticuspe. Next base: position 261,222,354 of record BPTQ01000008.1, on the reverse strand, counting down.
GATTGTTGGGATATGAAAAGTCAAAGTGCTGAAGAGTTAAAGTACTGCTAAAGTATAAAGTCAAAGTACTGCTCGATTTATCAAAGTACTGCATGCTTAAAGGACTGATATGCAAAAGTGTTAAGGATCATTATGTAATTCTAGAATGTTCTTAGATTAGTATAGTATTACTTGTCGTACAAGGTTACAAATTGTAAACCGACTAGGGTTATCCTTAAGCCTATAAAAGGACCCCTAGGTTGGCATTAGAGATACGTGTTTTTAGAGTTTTAAAGAAGTACGATATTAGAGTTTTAGAGTTGTTAAAGAATCTGCATAACAAGCAGATTCAGAGTTATTAATAAAATCGTTGAAAGTTAAAGCTAATTCTTCTTAGCTTTATTAAGTAAATTCCGCATACTTAATAGAGTTTGCTCAGTGTTTCATTGTTAATAACTTAGGATTTATCCGAGGTTATTAAACCCTTAACAATCTATATAAGTTAGTTTGGTTAGAGTACATCGATCCAACACTAAGATTTATTAGATAAACCTAAGTCCATATTTTTTTCTTGTATTTTTCTCTTTCTTTTTTATTCATATCTTTTTTGTCTTTTTCTTTTAATTCACGTTTTTTTAAACTCATTTTTTTTTCAATTCAGTTTTCTTTCTATCTTTCTTTCTTTCTTTCTTTCTTTTTTTTTTCAATTCACGTTATTCACGTTTTTTTTAATTCGCATTTTTTTCTTCGCTTTTATACGTTTTCGTCCGTTTTCGACCGTTTTCTTACGTTTTCGTTCATTATTCATACGTTTTCGTCCATTTTCGTCCGTTTTCATACGTTGTCGTCCGTTTTCATACTTGTTTTTACGCTTTCATACGTTTTCGTTCATTTTCATACATATTCGTCCATTTTCTTACGTTTTCGTTCGTTTTCATACATTTTCGCCCGTTTTCTTACGTTTTCATTCATTATTCATACATTTTCGTCTATTTTTGTCCGTTTTCATACTTGTTTTTACGCTTTCATACGTTTTCATACATATTCGTCCATTTTCTTACGTTTTCATCCATTTTCATATGTTTTCGCCTATTTTCTTACGTACTCGTTCATTATTCATACATTTTCGTCCATTTTCGTCCGTTTTCATACATATTCGTCCATTTTCTTACGTTTTCGTCAGTTTTCATACGTTTCTGAATATCACAAGTGATATTATGTTTTATTCAGATGTTCACAAGTGATATTCTCTGATATTTAGAATATAACTTGTGATATTCTAACTATCACAAGTTTTTTTCAACTAATGTTTTGTAACATAAAATCACAATTGATATTCAGAATATGACAAAGTGATATCAAGAAAATCATAAGTGATATTCATAATATCACAAAGTGGTATTCAGAAAATCACAAGTGATATTCATAATATCACAAATATATAATTTAAATAGCCGCTACATAGTTTGAGGGTATTTGTTTAACCTTATTTTATTTGCTTATGAGCTTATTTGATTTCGGTTTATGTTTCACAAGCTTAATTTGCTTATTTTGAAACTTAAAAAATATGTAAGTTTATATTTACCACGTATAAAGAGAAAATGGTCAAATTTTGGTTTAGAGTTCATACATATTCGTCCGTTTTCATACGTTTTTATCCGTTTTTAAATGTTTTCAGCCGTTTTCATATGTTTCTAAATATCACAAGTGATATTCTGTGATATTCAGAATATCACAAGTGATATTATGAGTATCACAAATGATATTCTGAATATCACAAGTGATATTATGTTTCAGATGATCACAAGTGATATTCGGTGATATTCAGAATATCACAAGTGATAATAGTTAGTCCTAGAAATTTACCAAGTTATACAAGTTACTCCAATTATATCAATAATACTCATTATGGTGGTCTCGAATATTATACAAGCCAAGTTCTAAGGTTTACTACAAGTCACTGGCACACTCATATTTTTGTGGAATTTAGGTAAAATATTGGAAACGGATAAGGCTAAATTATGACAATATGAAAATAAGGTTTATATGTGCGGGTCATGCAACTTTGATTTCCCAAAAACATGCTAAAAAATTTTAAATTTGTCATATATTAAGCACATATTAGCATTTTTTTTTAAAAAAATAAGGACAAGTTACGTTCTAATTCTTCATCCCCCACTTAAGATAAACAACGTCCTCATCGTGTAAAATAAAATTAAAAACTGGAAATAGAAAGAATTAGAATGGAAAAACTCCCCTAAGATTTGCTCGGTATGATCCTCCATGATGCGTTTGTGAGCAACTTTTTTATTTTCTGCGTGTGAAGGTCGTTTGGATGTCAGCATGGCTACAACACACAGAAAATGCAGGGTATATGTAAACTACCTATGTAATTAAGCATGAAAACCACAACTAGTACGTCTACGTTAATCGATGGTTAGTAAAAATAAAAAAAAATAAAAATTTTAATCATCAGGTCAGTCGATACGCCGCATTCATTGGAAGGGATGCATCGTATCGAGCCTGGAATAAAAACTAAAAATAAAATATGAGTCAGATGTGATACGTCGCATAGCAAAACAAAGATGCGTCATATCAAAAACCATCTGAAATAAAGTTTCAAGTGTTTTTATAAAATTAAAATGCAGAAAAACAAAAACTAGATATGACCTGTACAGTCGATACGCCGTACCCTTTTTATGTGATGCGTCGTATCTATGTGCAGGTCTGACAGACTCGAAAACAAAAACAGTAAAAAATTTCGGGTTGTCTTCCGGTAAGCACTTCTCTTTTTTCCAGAGTCTTCAAGTTAGACTCATCTTCAGTTCTTAATCCATCTCATGCATGCTCATGTGTCCTCTTGTGAGCACTTCTGCCATCTTTTCGTCCCGAATGTATTCGGGTCCCAAATTAACGACTCCTTTGTAGAACCCCTTAAGCTTTTGATATGGATGCTCGATTCCATGTACTATGTCAAGTGTGCTAACCTGTAATAGTGGCCAAATCTTGTTACAATTCTCGTTGGAGAGGTGTTTAAACCTTGGACCTAAGCGGGCCATTTGGTAAGTAACACTGTTTTAACCATTGTAAAAGGTGATGATTCCCGCAAACCATTTTGATTCAACACAAGAAACTTTGCAAAATGGTTTTCCTATGATAATATCACCCATATCTTTGTCACGATACGCATCCATTTTTCTACTACCGCAAAATCTGTTATGATAGAAAACTTTCCAACAAAAATAGGCAGAATCATAAAAGCTCCAAATACATTTTTCCCCTTATATTCAAGCTTCTTAACTATAATTGACTACTGGTATGTCCACAATATTACCATCCTCAACCTCGGGTTCTACATCTTCCATTACTTGATCATTAAGCTCTAATGGGGCATTAAGGTCACTTAATTCAATGTAATCACCATATAGTTGGTCTTGTGATCTATTTAAAATCAATGTTTTGCCCATTAGCCTATCTTCTAAATCAAGTTCCATACGTTCTCTCAATCCTATTACATAATCACTTTTAATAATACTCTTAATAGGATCATCACTCTTAAATACTAATTTGTCATTCCCTACTTTTAAAGAGATTTTTTGTTTAAATACATCAATTTTAGCATGAGCAGTAGATAAGAAAGGTCTTCCAAGGATCAATGGAATTTTTATGTCCTCGGGCATATCTAAAACAACGAATTCTACAGGAAAGACAAGCTTTTTAATCCTAACTAAAACATTTTTAGCAATACCCTCGGGTCGTTTCACAGTTTTGTCATCCAATTCAATGATTAATTTAGTAGGAGCTAATTTACCTAACGCTAGTGTGGTAAAGGTCTTATAAGGCATAACACTAACACTAGCTCCTAAATCAACTAAGGCATTATTGAAAGACATATCGTTAATACTACAAGGTAAAGTAAAACTCCTTAGGTCTTTCTCCTTGTGAGGAAAAGCATTTTGAGAAATTGAGGAGCATTCATCTTTCATGGTAGCTTTGATCTCCTCTTCAATTTTTGACTTCTCCTTAAGCAACCTTCTTAGGCTTATGGAAGAGTTAAAGAAGAATTTAGGCTTTTCAGCATCAGCAGTGTCTAGTGAACGTCTATTTGGTCCAACTTCTTTAGTAGTGGTGATTTCCTTGACATGATCTCTCGGATTGATCTCATTAGAGCCAGGTAAACTTCCAGATCCCCTTTCTTGAAGTACCTTGCTTATTTCACCAATTTGGTGTTCTAATGCTTTGATCGAAGCTCCTTGATTTCTGATGGAAGCATCGGTTGAAGAACGAATTTCTTTGATCAAGGCATAGTTATCTTCATGTATTTTTGCAGCATCAGCCATGAGTTGCTTCATAGATTCTGCCAAAGGTTGTCTTCTCTCTTGATATTATGGATTTCCGTTGTCTCTTTGGTAAAATCCTGGAGCAGCTGCTCTATACCATCCTGATGGTTGAAATGATTGGCCAAATTGGGTGTAGTATGCTTCTTCAACTGTCTCTCCTTCCTTCTTAAATGGACAATATTTAGTGTAGTTAGGTCCCTTACACAATTCACAGCCAATCTAGGCATCATATACCTTCTCATCAACTTTCTTGAGATATCTACTAAGCTTGTTCAATTGAGCTTGAATAGCAGCGTATCCATCAGAAGTATCATTGCTTCGAGTTCTAGTATAGGTTCCATCATGCCATTTTTGAGAATGATCAGCCATTTCTTGGATAGCCTTCCTAGCATTGGCTGCACTCATATGAGGTACAACCCCTTTAGAATCCAAAATCTATCAAATAGGCACATCCAAACTCTGATAAAACAAAATCACCTCCTGCATAGTAGTTAAATAATGTTGATGACATTTCAATAAAAGATCCTTGTATCGTTCCCAAGCCTAATAAAGAGTTTCATCGGGCTCTTGCTTAAAGTTATTGATAGCCTCCATCTTCTTAGCAGTGCGATCAGGCGGGTAATATTTCTTCAAAAACTTCCTCTTAAGCTCTTCCCACTCAGAAATTGAAAGAGCAGGTTCATTCTTTAGCCACCTATTAGCAGCTCCTGTACGTGAAATAGGGAAAACACGAAGCATTAGTTGGCTAATAGTCATGCCCTTAGTTGTGAATAAATCAGCAATCTCAAGGATCCTTTCCACATGCTCATTAGCATCTTCATGCTCCAATCCGCTGAAGGTGTTCTCGCGCAATTCCTTGAGAAATTGGCCTTTTTAGCTCGAACTTAGTCTCCTTATCAAACTTAGGCCTAGCAACATCCGAACCGTAGTCATATCGGGTTTCCGTCATGTATTCCTCCATAGTCGGCTCGGTCATTGTTTATGTGCTTTCTTCTTCCTTTTCAGCTTCTTGATCAGAAAATAATCGAATTCTAACAAATCCGAGCAATCAAAGCTTTTGGTTTTGAAAAGCTTCCTCAATGACTGAAAGGCTTGTTCAGGTTCTTTATAAGGTTCAACGAGCTCTTGTTTGGAACTCCTGGTCATAAACTTCCTGAAAACAAGACAACAAGCATCAGTAGGATAGGTTAGAAGAAGTAGAGTTACAGAAAACTAAGAATAAAAACGGAATACGAAAAATAAAAGCTGTTAATATCTGCAGAGGATACGCCGCATCCAATAACCTGGATACGTCGTATATTAAAAATAAAAATATAGATCAGCCTTTTAGTCAGATGAAAATATACGCCGTATTGACAAAAATCAATGCGCCGTATTTTTGGATTTTCTAATTTGCTTATATAGATGAAAGTAAATACACCGTATATGAAAAAGCTAATACGTCGTACTCTCGTTTTAAAATCTAAGCTTTTTATTTAGAAAATAAATACGCGGTATCAAGATAAATCGATACGTCGTAGATTTAAAAATTCATACCCGTTTTGAAAATTAATACGCCGTATAAGCTAAAGCTTATGTGTCGTATAACTTTTAAAGGTTTTAATAAAAACATAATACGCAGTATCTATGAATTAGATGCGTCGTACTCGAATAATTAAATAAGATACGTTGCATGAATAATAAAAACACAATACGTTGTATCTATGAGATTAGATACACCATATCGTTTAGTTCAGCAAAATACAGCAGACAAATAACATTGCAGAAAAAAAAACGAAAACAAACAAAAAATGCAGAAATCAAACAAACATAAAAACAAGAAAAAAAACAGAAAAACACAAATATACAAGCAATACAAATATATAACAAAGTTAGTCTAATAATTATCTATTCTAATTTTAAAAACCTAAATTAAAATACAAATAAATACGCAAATATTAAACAATTCACTCCCCGACAGCGGCGCCAAAAACTTGATGTATCGTTTAGTATAGGTCTATTTGTGAATTCAAGTTTTAATATTTATATTTAGCTGACTTAACCTATAATAAACACTAACGAGCAGTATACCCGATCAATGCAGTCTAGCAAGGGGGTTTTCAGCCTGAGAGACTGGCACGATGTGTTGATTAAGTAAAACTAATAAAATAAAAGATGAAGAAAACAAGACACGTACGTACACAGATAGAAAACAGATAGCAACAAGAGGTCAAGCCGATAGTTAGGAAGATATGCTCGCTAATCGTTTAGTTATATATGATGAGTACTAAATAGGTACTTACTCTATGGCTGCTTGTTATGTAGCGTACTAAATTACCTAGGTCTCTTGTAAAAGTCCTGTCACAACTAATTAGAAATCCGTATTAATCTTTCCTTAATGATACTTTGTTAAACTATTTATCCTTTTAGGGCTTACATTAACTATGAAAGATGTGAATGAAGTAATTGTGTGATCCGCGTCGACAAGCCATGATAATCAAGAGGTATCCATTCTTACACACCAAACACTAAATCCAAATAAAACATCATATAATCAATAATGCAGATAGTATGTATAATGTGAATCTAATGAAAGAAAGAGCACACTAACAAAAAGATTAAAGAGTACTACTATAATTAAGCGAATCTCCCTATGTAATTACACTCCTACGAGGCCTTCTTATGCTTATGAATTCCTTTTTTGGATGTGTCTTGTGGTGCTTGGTATTCTGAATTCGTATGGTATAATGTGTATGTTGAATGAGAGCATTCAACCTCTATTTATAGTTTCTAGAAACGGTATCGATACGGCATATCAGTTTACTCGATACGCCGTATCTAGGTAACTTCAGGTGGGGTCCAAGATTATTATATTTTGGAATATTCACACACCGTCATAAGATACAGCGGATCTTCAACGTTCATACGGCGCATCACCCCTTCGTAATCTTGGAATGTCTTGGTGAAGTCTTCAAGCTAATATGTCGCATCTTTTGGATGTCATGTGGTGTATCTGGAGTAGAATAAGTCAGATCTTATATGTTGACCAAGGTTTCATATACGGCGTATGGGGAAAAACCATATGACGTATTCTTCAAAGTCAGGCAATGGTCTTCATATTTGTCTAAGCCTTGTTGTACGACGTATCTTTCTACAATGATACGGCGTATCTACTTTCAGTTTAATAGACTTTTCCAACTTGATCCATTTTGCTCCATTTTACATCCAAAATAGCTAACTTTCACTAAATGCTTGTTTTCAACTAAGAAATACAAATGTAAATGATTAAGTACCAATTCTAATACAAAGTAATATAAAACAAGAAATATCCATAGGATAAATGATGCTAATAATATGTTTTTATTTGATATCATCAATGTGTGTGTGTGTGAGAGAGAGAGAGAGAGGTGATTTCAAATTCAAATTTGAATGTTGAGTGTATGTGAGAACTAGTAGAGGTATACATGTGTAAGGAAGTGATGTGGCCAATCCAAGAACACATATGAAGAATGTGGTGAAGAAGATGAAGCTTGGAGGCTAAGGGTTATGATTAGTTTATTGTGAGGAGGAAGAAGAATGTGTGGTGGAATTGTAAGGAATGAAAGAGACATAATAGAATGTACTAGATTGTGTTGTGGTGTAGGCGACAAGAAATACAATAGTGTGTAAGAGAATATCTGTGTAGGATATTTGAAATAATACAAAGGATGTTTATACTTCAAAAATTCAAGTTCAAGTATTCAAACTTGATAATCCCTAGTTAGCTCACAATTAAATCATTCACTAATCATCTTGATGCAAGTAAGATGAGTGTTATGCATCAAGGTAAGACAACATCCCATAAATGAGATAATTGCGTTTACGCAAAGTGACCTCGGCTTAAATGATCAACACGCGGAATAAACATGTTACGTGATTAGTAAAGATAAATGTAAGGATTATGGTTGTTTGAATACTTTCCTTTGAAGTTCTAGTGAGAGTATAAACCTCCTAGGTTTGAGGAAAAATAATTTTCCTTGGCTAGAGGCTTCGTAAAAACATTTATGAGTTGGCATTTTTATAAAACCGTAAGGACTTGTTTTAGGCATCTCTCTAAGTCCAAATCTTAAAGTAAACTTCTCAAATATCATGTACGAACCTGTATTGAAAGAAGCACCTTAGTCACGTAAGAGGAAATTCGAATTGAAAAATCAAAACGCTAATTTGATTCGAGGCTAGCGCGTTGGCCATGTGCTTGACGTGTGGCCCAGCGCGCCAGACCTAGTTTCTAAGGGTTTTTGGTTTTTGGCTATTGCTTGTGATTTTAAGTGTTCCGAATGTAGATTTGTCATCATTAAACATTACAAGGGCTTTGGTCATCATTGCACCAACAAATCGAATCCACGTAATGTGTTCATAGTAACGAGACGTAAACTTTGTCGTTTACCTTTGTGGATTCATTAAATTCTGTCATTCACCTTTGAAGTATACCCATTGGCTACAACAATAAAGTCATCGCCATTATATGAAGTTTTCTGAAACCATCCGCACAAAAAACTAGATTTTGGAAGATAGACACATCTAGAAACTATGATTCTATAGTATGTTAGTTCCAAGTTTTGTAATAGAAACTATGTAATGCATGTATAATTTATATAGGAAAAATATCATGTGCATTACGCGTGATACTGGTTGATATTATTCGGAATACAAGAAACATCTTTTTAGTTACCAAGCCCACCACAATATATATTCACAATGTTTTCGTAATCACATCGTAAATAACGTATTCATAAATGTGGCATGTTGCACTAAAAATTACCATAAATATGAAACATTTCACAAAAATGTAACTAAAGATAGACTTTATGAATCAGTTACGAAATGTAATGAAAGTATTTAACAAAGTAGAAACAAACAAAAGAGACAAAGACACTTAAATTAATTAAGCTGGTAACAAACCATACATAGTTGTATTTTGGTTCAACCCTTACACTTGTTTTTGAAAGTATTCAATTGGAATCTTGATCCAACTACTTTTCATCTCGTGCATCCTAAACTCTGTTAACATAGAGTTGCACCAATATCCCGCCCAGGGTCTAGATGTTTTTCATCTCGTTAATGGACGTAATATGCAATTTATTATCAACTAAGTGTGTTTTCACCTCTTTTTGTGCATGTTGACTTGTACTATAAACTGGTTAACTTAAGGATTTATCTCATCTTTCATGTGAAGGGGTCTAATATTCTATGGGCGAGGTGGAGACGAAGATCTAAGAGAAGAATGAGAACTTGAACCGGAGCTCCTTGCTACATCCAAACGTATTTTCTTGTTTTTGTGGCATGAGAAAACTTTTTTGAAGACATTATAACTTAGTTAAAAATGATGTTTGATATTGGAACGATGATGTTTGATTTAGAAAATAATGAGAAGTAATTATACAAGAAATCAACAATCTGCATGAAAGAATGACAACTGACACAGATATCCATGCATGTCATTTCAAATGAAATAAATAGGAAAAGCATGAAAAACAAATAAACAAAATAAAAATAACTTCGTAATACATTCGCAACACATTCGTAATACATTCACAACATGTTTTTAATACATTTAATTTACAATCCCACTACTAAGCACTAGAAAGTAAATCCATCTCATAAATTAAAAACCTCACAACCTATCCACATGGCTAGAAGAAGATAATATGCTTTTTATGGATGATTGTGGAGGGTGATTGAAAGAAAAAAGATGGTATCTGATCGCATGATTGTTATTTGGTCATTTGTTTTCAATGAGATATGGCGATGAATGAAAAAGATGCATTGTAGAGGTAAAACATGATCTTCTTGAAAGTCGAACAACGAGAAATGCCTCCAGTGAATTAGATCATGGTCATTGTAAATGATTCCAGGGCAGTAAGGATTTATATAAACCATATTCAAAACTAGAATAGCATGATTTTATTCATAACAATCATTATGAAATGAAAAAACATGTTAAATGTTCTGATATTTGTACTAACTTAGTGACCTAAAATTACCGCCCGGGTAATCATCAAGAAATTCTAGAGCACAGATGAACTCTGTCATTGAGCTCTGTGGTCCCTTTGAACTCTAAAGTTTAACTTTGAAATTTGTAGGTTTTTGTTCCTAGATATTATTGAGTGGCGTTTACAAATGCCTCAGAAAAGCATGATGAAGTAATATGGTAAAATTTGAAGTGAGATAAATTGGTTTGTAAATGAAGATGATTCTTTGGTTTTTGAGGAAATAAACATGTATTTAAAGGAACAAAAAAAATGAGTACTTTATTTAAATTTTCATTAGATGTTTTTATGGGAAAGTAAAGTCCAGCCTTATCAAATGTTGTGGGGCCACGCTGTTTTATTAAAACATTCATAATTGATTCGCATGATATCACAGTGTAGAAACCATTGGGCGAAAACAGGTCCCATTTCTCTAGCACGTGACCATCACTTCGCAAATGAATCGCATCATCTCCGACTTCGTTTCAGTCGAAATCTGGTGTGCGATACATTGGACGAGACGGGTGTCATCATGATCGGAATGAGATGGTGGTTAAGACTGTGTAATTTACGAGAATAATGGAGGTGCGTGCGAGGAGATATGGCTGATTGCATGACATTAGGGGAGTAGTAAGCTATTAAATAAAATGAATCCATGTCTTAGTTTTAGTTTTAGAAATATGCCACAAAATTGGGTCAGGTTTTAGCAATATGCCACAAAGTTGGGAGCAGAATGGTAAAAATGGCGAAACGTGAATCGATGTCTTAATTTTAGCAATATGCCACAAAGTTGAGTTAGGTTTGCAAATTTCCGTAAAAGTTCCATAAAAGGTTTTAAAATCCCAGTGTAGAGTTTGCTTCTATTCAATCTGTAAAAAATGGTATCAAAACAATACAAGAACACCAAAATAAACTCAGCCAACCACCCCTTACTAATATTTTATAAAACCTAACATGCGATTGTCCCCAATCGGGTTCAATCAACATAGAATGAAAAAGATAGTCCCCAAATATGGATGTTATCAACCTCACTACAAGATTTACTCAAACACTCAAAATCACAGATCAATAAATAGATTGATCTATGAAAATACAATACATAAATACTAACAGATGATCTAATGAAAAGATAGATCAAACTGGATCAAAAACATAAGATAGTATTATCTTTGAGAGAGAAACAAAAGAGACTGCGAGAAGATGAATGTAACCTAGCACCGGATATGTGCTTATATAGCATCATATTACATTCATGCCCTTCCACTTTAGATTCTACAATTCAGGAACAATCTTATAAACTCGATATCCTTTGTGCACTTTTAGTCCCTGCACTTTATAATGAAAGGACCACATTTAAGTTTGACTATATTATTAAACACCTTCTCTCAAATTTAAAATGATAAAAACTATAGAATCATTTAGAGAACATATCTACCAGATCCAACATTCCGTGTAACTTAGAATGTTGAATTGATCCAAGTGCTTTAGTGAACACATCTGTAGTTTGTTCATATGTATGCACTTTCTCAGTTATTAAAACACCAGATGTCACTATTTCTCTAACAATATGAACATCAATCTCAAAATATTTTGTTCTCTCATGAAAAATGCAGTTTGATGCAATTAGAATTGCAAAACTACTATCACTAAAAAGGTTTATAGAATATAAATTTTCCACTTTCAAACTCTGCAGTAAATTTACAATCCATATAACCTCAAATATAGCAAATGTCATGCATATGTATTCTGCCTCAGCAAAAGACCTTGAAACAGTTGCTTGTTTCTTACTCTTCCATAAGACAAGAGACTTGCCAAAAAAATATACAAAAATCTGAAACAGATTTCCTGGACACTTTGCCCAATCTGAATCTGTAAAAAATCTAAGATTCAGATTACTATTTTTAAAAAATTTATGCTAGTTCGAGGAGGATTTTTCAAATGCTTTGAAATCTTATAGCAGTTTTTAAATGAGATTGCGAAAGTGAGTGCATATGATGGCTAAGACATTGCACAACATATGAAATATCTGGTCTAGTGTGGGTTAAATAAATGAGTTTACTCACTAACTTCTGATATTTAGTAATATTTTTGAAAAACGTTTCTGTCTCAGATTCTTTGTAACTCAAAACACAATTTTTAGGTAAAAGAGTATACAGAGGCTTGGCTGCAAGTAGACCAAACTGATGTCACAACTCCAAACAATACTTCCTTTGAAACATACATATCCCATTTTTATTTTCTAAAATTTCAATTCCAAGAATATATTATAACATACCCAAATCTTTTATCAAAAACTTGCTACTTAAAAAAGATTTAAAAGCATCAATCTCCTTTTATCATTATCTGTCATCACAATGTCATCAACATATACCAGTAAAGCAATGAAAACATCATTAGTTTGCTTAATGTACAAAAATTAATCAAATTTGCTTTGTGCAAAGTCGTGCTTAACCAAGGGAGTAATAAGCTTCGCATGCCACTGTCTTGGGGCTTGCTTTAAGCCATACAATGATTTATTTAACTTACAAACTTGACCTTCATAAAACCCTAAAAACAATTTCTCTCTAGGCGAATTCTGATACCCTAACAAACCCAAAATCCGATCTAAATCTGCCTTAATCTCAATCTCTCTTGCATTTAATCTGCTCTAATTAGGCATTACATTCCTGTTATGCTTGATTTTTTCAGATTCATGTGACAGGTTTGATTTTAGGGTTTATTCTTATCGTTTTTTTTAGGGTTTCGCCAATTATTGATATCAATCGTTAATTCTGCAAACCATGAGGGAAGTCGGTTAGCTGTGTATTTTGTTCTTTTAATGCATGTCTTAACTTGTTAAGGCCCTCGTTTGAAGCTTGACGTTGCTCTTCTTGTTTCCTGGTTTCAATCGTTTTTTTAGTTTAGGGTTTTTATTCTTCTTTATCTGTTTAGTATGGAGAAAGTGGGTGATGTTAGCGTGCATATGGAGGCTTTGAAAGCACGTATGCAGCGATTTAAGGAGTTTGAACCTGGTAGTGTTTGTACGTCTCAGCCAAAGTTAGCCACTAGGGTTTTGCGAAACCCTAGTTTCTCATCGAGTAGCATGGATGTTCCTAACATGAGTCTAACTTCTGAATCTGGTACTGTTGATGTTTGTGGACCTAAACCTAATGATACAACTGATCCTAATGCTTTGGAATCTGGTATAACGCGGGATAATATCATTAATGATGATGGTAAACTTACGTCTACAACTCAGCCAACGCCTATGCATAATGCGTTTGTTAACGATGTTGCGTTTTGGGATGCTGGACCAACTGGTGTTACAAGTACCTTGAATACTATGGATTATCCATCTCTTAGTGATGCTAAGTTTGCTTTTGGTCCATCTAATGTTTATGGTGTCGTGGACACCACTAAGGAGGAAAATCTATCTGGTGGAGATGGTATTAGTGTAACTTCTAAAGCGAGAAGGGTGCATGCTTCTCCTTTGCAAACGAGTGATGCCCAAGGTTCACCTAAGGAGAAACTCACTGGTACTATGCCTATTGTCCAATCTGTTGAGGTGCATGTGTTACCTAAGTCATATGTTGGTATTACAAGTGGTACGAATTCTGCAAATGTTAAAGGTAAATCAAATTTTCGTGCCCTTAAAGTTGATAATGTGTTTTGATGTCTCCATACCTCGTAAAGTTGTTGAAACAATTAGTACTAAATTTGTGCACACTCTTTATGAGTATTTTATCGGAAAGCATATTGCTTTTCCGGTGGTCGATACTTTGTTCGCAACAATTGGGCTAAGTATGGGTTAAAACATATTATGATGAATGCAAATGGTTTCTTTTTCTTTAAGTTTGATTCCCAGGTTGGTTTGGAAGCTGTTCTTGAAGGAGGTCCATGGATGATTAAGAACAGCCCTATTATACTTAAAAAAAAGGACTATGAGTACTAGCTTGATGAAAGAGGAGTTAACCCGCATTCCGGTATGGGTTAAACTTCATGATGTACCGTTACAGGTTTTTAATGAGGATGGTATTAGTATCATTGCTACACACATTGGTTAGCCTATTATGCTTGATTCTTATACTAGCTCTATGTGTATCGACTCTTGGGTTAGGAGTAGTTTTGCTCGATGCTTAATTGAGATTGATTCTAGTTCCTCCCTTAAGGAATCTATCACTGTAGGGGTCCCTTATGTTGATAGACTTGGCTTTTCTTCTGAAACTATTAGGGTGGAATATGAATGGAAACCTCCAAGGTGTGATGCTTGTCTGATTTTTGGCCATTCTGTTGATACTTGTCCTAAGAAAGTTGTGACTACACCGGTTGTGAAGAAAAATAATGACGGGTTTCAACAAGTGGGTAAAAAGGGTAAAACTAAGAAGGGTGCTAAGGAGCAGAAAACTTGGAACCTATTTAATGGTGTTCCAGTTGGTAGAAATATGTATTATAGACCTAAAGCTACTACCACACCCTCTCAAGGGGAAGCTAGTACTAGTTTTGGTCATCCCCCTAACCCGATAGGTGCTTCTACATCAAATAACAATTCGAAACCAAAGGAGGATAGCCAACCTACTCGTAATGTTAGTAGTAGTAATAGCCATCCAAAACCTAAGGTAACTTCTCCAAATTTGGCTGTTAATGTGACTACATCTAACCCGTTTGATTCTTTGGCTTTTGATGATGGTAATGATGAAAATAAAGAGTTAGCTAATGATGACGAGGTTGAAAACATATTTGATGAATCGGGTAACTTGTTTGATAAACCGGGGGATGTTTTGTATCGCCTCTTGGAATATAAGGGGTTTGAACCACTCCCCTAAACAAAAAGAGTTTAGATAGGTAGTTAACGAAAATAATATTAGTGTGTGTGCGGTTTTGGAATCTCATGTGGATGCTTCTGTGGTGTATGACACATGTCGTAATGTGTGTCATCGATGGAAATGGAAGTCTAATGGTAATATTTGTGATAGGGTTTAGGTCGTACAATAGACGTGTACTTTTCGAAATGTACCGTTTTGGTACGTGAACTAAAATCCGTTCCATTTTATGTTGCGTACTTTTATGTTTTGTACCATTTTGCACTCATGTTTACAGGCAACCGGTTGGGAATGTATAAAACCGGCAAAAATGCCTATGTGGCATATTTTTTGAGTAAATTACATAGATAGTCCTTCTTGTTTGTCCCAAATTGCATCTAGTGTCCCTGGTCGTTTTCGTCCGTTTTTTTTTATATTTTCATCTGTTTCTTTACGTTTTCGCCCGTTTTTTACGTTTTCATCCATTTTTTTATAAATTTTTTGTCATTTTTTTACGTTTTCGTCTGTTTCTTTACGTTTTTTCCGTTTTTTTGGTTTTCGTCTCTTTTTTTACGTTTTTGTCCGTTTCGTTACGTTTTCATCATTTTTTTTCGTTTACGTTTCTTTTTTTACAATTTCGTCCGTTTTTTTTTCATTTTCGTATGTTTTTTTACGTTTTCATCCTGTTTTTTTGTTTTCGCCTGTTTTTTTTTTAAGTTTTCATCGGTTTCTTTACGTTTTCGTCTGTTTTTTACGTTTTCGTCTGTTATTTTAGGTTTTCGTCCGTATCTTTACGTTTTTGTCCCTTTTGTAGTTTCGTCTGTTTTTTACAGACGAATACGTCAAAAATGGACGAAAACATAAAAATGTAAAAAAACAGACGAAAACGAAAAAAACAAACAAAAACGTAAAAAACGGACGAAAACGTATAAAAACGGGTAATAACATAAGAAAACGTATAAAACGGGTAAAAACGTAAGAAAAACGGAAGAAAACGGACGAAAACGTATAAAAACGGAAAAAACTTATACACGTACCAAAACGGTACATTTGAAAAAGTACGTAGCTATTTAGCGGCAAAAACCCTATTATTTAACTTATTTTTGTTAGTGGAAATCTGACGTGGCGTGCACTGGCAATAGTGATTATGGTTTCGGTAAAACAAGTTTAACCGTGCAAAATGGTACAAAACATAAAAGTATGCAACATAAAATGGAACGGATTTTAGTTCACGTACCAAAACGGTATATTTCGAAAAGTACACGTCTATTGTACGGCCTAAACCCTTTGTGATAAGGGATCCCAGATTATTCTTAGCTGGAATGATGACATTGTTGATGGTATGATTATGTCTCAAACTAACCAAATTATGCATGTTCAGGTTAACATTCGGGCGGAAAACAAAACCCTTTTTTGTTCTTTTGTGTATGCAGATAACTATTATGTGAACCGACGTGCACTTTGGAGCAATCTTGTGTGTCATGATGGTTTTATGCGTAGTAGGCCTTGGGTCTTGTTGGGTGAATTTAATGCGACTCTTAATTCGGAAGATCATTCTTGTAGTGGCTACACTCCTGACATTGCTATGCGTGAATTTAAAGATTGTGTTCAGAGTATGGAGGTTGCGGATGTTAATAGCACAGGTTTCACTTTAATGGAATCAAAAACCAAAAGGCTCTAATGGTACTTTAAAGAAAATTGATAGGGTTATGGGTAATCTGCAGTTTTGTGATTCCTTCCCAGGTTCTTTTGCTATCTTCCAACCTTATCGTATTTCGGATCATTCTCCTTGTGTGCTTCGTATCTCTCAGTGGCCAAGCTCAATCCTAAACCTTTTAAGTTCTCTAACTTCTTGGTTCATAAAGATGGTTTCTTGATATGGTTACTGCGTGGTGGAATCTTAATGTTAATGGTTGTGCTATGTATCGTGTTGTTAAACGTTTGAAGGGGCTGAAATCCCCTTTTCGTAAGCTTTTGCACAATCAAGGTAATCTTCATGAGCGGGTTGATAGGATTTGCAAGGAGTTAGATGAGGTCCAAAAGGCTATTGATAGGGATCCGTCTAATTCAGCCCTCCGTGATGAGCATGCTCATTACCTTCTTGCGTTTAAGGAGGCTACATTAGATGAAGAGAGGTTTTTAAAGCAGAAATCTAAAGTTCAATAGCTTCATGCAGGTGATTCTGATACGGCTTATTTTCATAAAATTGTAAAAAGTAAGTGTGCCCGTAATCGAATCGAATTGGTTAGAGACTCGGCTAATATCTTGTATGAAGGTAATAAGGTTGCAGGTGCGTTTTGTTGAAACTAGCAGACCTTGATAGATCTTGAGCTCGTGGATCGTTAGCTATGCCTATGTAATCACAAGCACAGTAAAAGACAATCTCTACAACTTGTATTTAGTAGCGGAATATAAACACAAGTAACACAAATAACTAAGAACTCTGTGATCCTCTATGAATCGTTATATTAACTAAAACTTTGTTTTTCAATTGGTACATAACTCATACTATTGTGTTCCTTTTATAGACAAGGAACCCTAAACAAAACCCTAAACCGTTTCCCAAGAAACGTATAAACATAAAACTAAATAAGATATACACAATCACTTCCTAATAAAGCTCATGTATATCCAAACTAAATATACTAAACACGGAATAATAACTTCCGCAGAAACAAACTAATAACTATAAAGCTTCAGCAGAATTATGTCTTTGGTAGAATCCATACACTTCAGTAGAATCCCTTCAGCAGTAAGTTCAGCATAATCCATACTTCACATAATTCCCAACAATCCTCCCCTAAACTGGAATTTGACTTGGTTAAGTTCCAGTTTCTTGATAGATCTTTAACTAGACAGCACCAGAGGATTGTACACGAACTCCAGCAGCAAAGAATCAAAATAAGAACATCTCTGTGATGAATAAACTCTGAAACTCCATATCTTTGCAGCAACAAATGACAACATGTACATCAAAACATAGTAGTTTTCAAACTATTCTCATCACATCCAGGTGTGTTAACTCCTGTGAGAGGTGAATCATTGAAAATAATGGATTTGATGTCTCTTTACCAATAGCCATCACTACTGGAGTAGCCAAATGTTGTAGTTCGAAAACCATGGTACACTGATAACCATCTGATTTATTAGCAAATCAGCAACCATGAACGGATTTGAAATGTCTTTACCTGTAGCCGTTTGCTCAGGACTAGTCAATTCTTAGAATTGGTGAACTGATTACCAAATATGGTAGTCCAATGCCTTTACCACATGCCATATACAAGTGGGCTAGTCAATTATTGGATTCCAAAAAGGAATAACTCATGGTGAATTGATGACCATACAACCCTCAGCAATTAAGCATAGGTGGTTGCAGTCCCTATGATTTTGAGCAAACCATTACAGCTATCAACAGATTTGATGTGTCTTTACCAAAGCTGTACCCCTTGGACTAGCTAACTCTTTGACATACACAAGGTATATCTGGTGAGTCAATAACCATCAAAAATATACAACAAACCTGCAATAAAAGTTAGACATACTCAAATAATTTTTTTTTTTTTTTTTTTTTTAACTAAGAAATAAAGAAAACAAATATTACAAAAGATACAAAATACCACAATCAAGATGAACCTTTATGTTGCAGAAGCCGAGTTTTAATCAGTCCAACACATTGTTTTGCATGAAGGTCATCATTGCCAACTGGATTAGAAGGTACTTCCAACTTCTGTTTAAGCAATCCTTCCATGAATGAGACAGACAAAGGATAAGTCTTATCCGAGAACATACACAAAATCATGCCACATTGTGTCTGAACCACATGAACACATGGCAAAGGATAGAATCTCCAACTCTCAATCTCCCACTTATGTGAATTCTGCCAAATAGAATACCCTTTACCCTCTGGAGAATGAGAATCAAACAAGACTTGAAGATCACCTAATAAATATAAACCAGAACCCTGTGGTGAATGAATAGTATAATGCTGAGTGACATGTTCATACAGCATCTTCAAATCATGTCTATCCACCAAATGAAAGATTTCCTTCAAGAAGTTAAACTGTATAGTAGAATTATCCAGTCGATAAACAGTATTAAGCTTCCCAGCTGTCCAATTGATCAATACAGAATATGTTCCTTCAGGAAAAACATCAACAGTTCCTTCCTTAATAAAAGTTGACTCAGCAGCCTTGAGATCTAAAGAGCTATTCTTGGAAAGGTGTTTTGTAGCTAGTCTCACAGATCTCCTTAAGGAACTAAGTTTCCTTTTAACCATCCTCTTCTTCCTCCTACCAGGTTTATAAATTCCCTGAGATAATCCTTTCTCAGAATCTTCAAGAACATTTTCAGCTTGAGTAGAAGAAGCAGAAGTAGATATAGTTGGAACATCATCACGTAAGAAATTCATTCTGTCAAGCAGCTCTCTTGCTTTCTTAGCTTTAGCAACCTTTAGATCATCTTGCTTACTCAATGCAGCTCCCAAATTATCAACAATAGAAGGTTCAGCAGAAGAAACCTTATCAGTAGAAGGAGTAGCTTCAGGAGTTACGTCAGTAGCAACATCAGGAGAAATCACCTGAGGTGAAACAGCATCAAAATTGTCCACTATATCAACTGTCTTAGGTCTCTTCGCTTTAGGAACATTAGAAGTATCAGCAATCCTTTTCAATGTATAAGAAGAGGTAGAAACAGATGAAGATGAAGAAAACTTCATAATCATATTATATTTTCTAATCAAAGCATCATCAGACAAAGCAAAGACCTGCTTCATTGACATGCCAGAAGTATTATAACTCTGATTTTTCACAATTTTCCTCATATGATCTCTCTTCTGAGCTACAGTCATTGGTTTTTCCCTTTTTGCTTTATACCGTTGAGCAACAATAGCTCTCCTTTTTGCAGTTGCTTCTTGCTTCATTTGTTGTCCTCGAGCCATCATTAGAGCCACAAAAGTATCACTACCAAAATCTGCACCTAATATACTCTGAGCAAGTGTAGGATTAGAAACTACTTGCTGAGTATAAACATCCCAATGTGCAGCAGGCATCTGAATACGCAATTCATCCAGTTCCCTTTGTCTCTCAGGAGACAAAATTGAAGTAGACTGAGCTGCTAGCTGTTTAGCCAATTCCTCACTTTTCTTGTTCTGTGCACACTCATCTAACATTCTTTCTTGTTCTTTCAACTCCTGTTCACTTAACAGATCTGAACCAAGTGCTGCATCAATCACTGCTTCCTTCTCTTTATCAGTAGTCTCCTCAGCAGAACAGACTTGAGGAATATCCATAAAAGAAACTTCAGAAGAAACATCCAATTTAGCATCAGAAGAAACATGTTGAGAAAGAGCCTCAACAGGTGTAGAAAAGACTTCAGTATTAGAATCCAGATTATAACTTCGTCCAGCAACAAACACTGCAGAATCATCTGCTGAAGGTTGAGAACTTAGTTGTTCTTGGACAAAATAAGCTTGACCATGTTCAGAAGCAACATCCTCCATTTGAACATCAGTAGATACTACATCAACACTTGGTTCCTTAGAAGCTTCAGTGGATTCCTTATGCAGATATTGTCTTTTCTGTTTGCTAGTGTATCGAATAGGTTCCTTTTTCTTTGAAGACTCAGCAGCAATAGGAGAAGAACCAGGAGTAGTTAGAGCTGCATCAGCCAAGATTCCTAGTGATGCAAGCTGAGACTCTTCATGCTCCTCATCAGAAGAAACCAAAACTCTCCGTTTGCCCCTTTTTCCAAGTTGTTCTTCCAAGCTCTTAACTTTATTCTGCAACACCACAATCTGATCACCAAGAGTAGACTTGGTCTCTGTAAGCTCCTTCTTGAGATCAGCAACTTCTGCCACATACTTGTTCACTAGAGCATATACAGATGTCAGTGTAATAAGGTCCTCAGCTCCACCAACTGAGATATCAGTGGTAATGGGAGCTTCATTGGGCCTTTCAGGAGAAATATGAACATGCTCAAAATTAGGAAATCCTTCATCAAATTGATTCCTAATAGGACTAGGTGTTGGCAGTCTATCAGAATCATGAACAACCTCATCAAGAGAAACTTGAGTAGGTGGTGGACTAGGACTAGGTCTAGGTGAAGGTATAGGTGGAGGTAGGTCAAGAGAAACATTAGATGCTTCAACAGTAGCAGAAGGGCCCTCATCAATAGCAACTGAAGGATTACCATCAATAGTATTGGTAGAAGATGGATCACCAACAACATTATCCTCATCAGCAGCTTCATTGTTTTGAGGCAACATAGCTGCTAGCAAAGGATGATGTGTCCCCTCATACTTAGTTCTCATTGAAGCAAATAGCTTAGAAGATAAAGCTCCTATAGGATAAAAGGCTTGGGTTTGGGTAGACACATCTAATATCATTTGTAAAAACCTAGGGTACATCAAAAACTTGGTCTTTTTCCTAGTTATATTCTCAACCATATTATCGAAAATAAACCTAGAAAAATTATAAGTTAACCCCTGAGATAGACATATAATACCACATCCCAATTGAGTAGAAAACTGATCCCATCCTCCTGATTTATTGCTTAAACACTGAAGCAATGTATGAACCAAAAACCTCCACATAGGACAAAGCTGATTCTTTAACCACATGTCAGTCCTTGTACCTTGATATCCAATTGCTCTTAGCCCATCAAGTACCACAGCAGCATTAGAATGATAAACCCCATTCTGATCATCCAAATGAAGTTGACTTCTAATCCGCTCCTCTGTCACCACATGCTCTGTTCCGTCGATCACTGCAACAATCTCTGTATCACTCCGTTTTGTAGCAGTTGCCCAAAATTGAGTAACCAACGATTCATAAATCGCATTAGGAGAATGCGTTAAAGCATAATGAATCTTGGACCTCGTTAAGAATTCTACCATTGGTCTATACAACTCATCACCCTTAGCCGTTCCCAGAAAAGCGACTTTATTATGATCATGTTTGAATTGAAGCGCCATGAGAAAAATTGTAAGTTAGGGTTAAGATTCACACAAGTGGAAGTGTTTTGAACGTGAGTAAAGAGGAAATCGTTTAATTTGAGACGAATATATGCAAATAGTGAATAAGTAGTAGTTTCCCAATTTTGGTCAAATAGTTGACCAATGCTGACGTGTACTGCTACTTTTACCCAATTTAACTTTCAACTTCGGTAGAAACACTAGCCATTCTGCTGAAGAATACCGATCAGCAGAAATAGATCACGTATTCAAGAAGCTTCAGTAAATATCTTTTTACTGTTTCACCCATACGCATTCAATCTCATCAAGTCTTGAAACTGTCTATAAAACAATCCCAATGCACACATAACTCTTCATCAAAAACCCCCAAATATCATCACAAACCCTAATTTCATCAATGCTTCAAAATTAATCACAATCAACCATGAGTAGTTCCACCCCAATTACCCTTTCATCAGATGACAATGCATCCTCCTTAAGCAGTCTTGAGAGATGGAAGAAGAACTATTTGTCAAGCAATCCAGGTGATGGTGAAGACAACTCATCCATAAGTTCTTATGTATCACCTTATGAAGACTCAGATGAGGAAGCAACTTCAAAGAGAGTGAATGAGCCTCCCCTAGCTGTTGTGAATGTGCCTTCCCTTGCCGTTGATGATTCTGATGACTCCTGTAAGGAGAGAACATCTTACTCCCAACCTCCAGCACCTTAGCCTCAACGAAGGCCACGAGCCAGAAATCCGCCTCTCCCTAAGGATAGAGAGGTGGTTCTTGGTCTTACTGCACCAGGTTTTGGTGCATCAACACACATCGTATAGAGGAAATGCTTAAAGATGGTGGATTGATTGCATTTTGGTTGAAATCAATAGATGAACCACAAAGGACATATTATTTTTCTCCATCATCATGCGTGGTCATCGTCGTCATCACCATTTTCATCAATCCATCCATTCCATTTTGATCCTTAGCATCCTCATCATAGTAGTTATGCATCTCCACCCATCGAGATAGAATGAATGGGTGGTTATGCAAGACTTCCCAAACGCATATCCAGCATCTAGTGTGAAAGATGTGAGCGATCATGCATATCCAACATTATGTTAGATGTTGGAATAGATGATATGTACTAGATTAGGATTAGTAGATCATGTAGTTGCATTTGATGTTGATTGTACTCTGTAAGCTGTAAGCTGTAAACTGTTTCTCTTGAATGAATGAACAATTTCAGTACATTGTCTTCAGTAGAAACAAATAGCTCACTTCAGCACTTTGAATTCAGTAGAAACAAACTTTAGAGCTTTCTTGACCATTTTCCAAATAATAACCATGGTAAATTCCAACTTGAATAACCAATCTGCAAAATAGAACAAACACAGAGAAACACTCAAACTAACAAGAAAAAACAAACTAAGATAACATTAGCTGGTTAGTGTTAGTGAAAAGCAAACAAACCAAAAGTATACATAAAAACCTACAAAATTACATAAAAACATGCAAAGTGTACACAAATCCTCCCATGAGGCATATGCCTCCCCTGAGGCCTATGCCTCCCCTTAAACTTTGCAGTTAAGGGTTAAGCATACCGATATGGACCACAAGGTGTTGAAACCTTGGTCCATCAAAAGCCTTTGTTAACAAATCTGCCACATTATTATCAGTGTGAATTTTAACCACTTTTATCAAATGTTTATCATATGCATCTCTTATAAAGTGGTGCCTGATTTCAATATGTTTTGTTCTACTGTGAAAAACATGATTTTTAACAATGCATATGGTACTTTGATTATCAATAAAAATTGTTGTGTTCATGAAGTTATACCCATAATCCAACAATTGATTTTGTATCCAAAGAACCTGTCCACAGCAATTAGCAGCAGCAACGTACTCTGCTTCAGTAGATGAGGTAGCCACTATAGTCTGTTTCTTGCATTGCCAAGAAATCAATCTCTTTCCAAGGAATTGGCAACCTCCAGTGGTGGACCTCCTATCCAGATTTGCACCAGCATAGTCACTATCACTATAAGCTTCCAACTTAAAAGGAGACTCTTTTGGGTACCAAAGTCCGAGATGAGGTTGGCCTTTGAGGTACTTAAAGATCTTCTTAACAGCATTGAGATGGGAAGTAAGTGGAGTAACTTGATGTCTCGAACAAACACTCACAGAAAAAGTAATATCAGGCCTTGAAGCTGTTAAATACATCAAAGATCCAATCATAGACCTGTATAAATGAACATTCACAGGAGGATCTGCTTCATTGATGGTCTTTGTCTTAGGAGCTTCATAAGGTGTAGTGGCAGTCCTTACACTTTCCATACCAAACTTCTTCAAGATGTCCCTCACATATTTGTCCTGACTGATAAAGATACCATCAGGTTTCTGCTGAACTTGGAGACCCAAAAAGAAAGTCAACTCCCCCATAGCACTCATCTGAAACTCTCCCTTCATAAGCTCCTCAAACTCCCTGCACCAAGCTTCTTTTGTGGATCCAAAAATAATATCATCCACATATACTTGCACAAGAATAATGTCTGTGGAATTCTTCTTAAGGAAAAGTGTCTTATCAATTGCACCTCGTCTATAACCATGCTTCAGTAAAAATGATGAAAGCCTAGCATACCAAGCTCTGGGTGCCTGATGAAGTCCATAGAGAGCTTTGACTACTTTGTAAACATGATTAGGATGATCTGGATCTTCAAATCCTTTAGGTTGAGTGACATAAACCTCCTCTTCTATTTCTCCATACAGGAAAGCACCTTTAACATCCATTTGATATACCATAAAACCCATGTAGGATGCATAAGCCAAAAATATCCGAATGGCTTCAACTCTAGCAACAGGTGCAAACACCTCATCATAGTCAATTCCCTCCTCTTGGCGATAACCCTGAGCAACTAATCTAGCTTTGTCTTTTATCACAACACCTCTTGCATCTCTCTTATTCTTCAAAATCCATTTGGTCCCAATTGCATACTTGCCTTCAGGTAGTGGTACCAAGATCCAAACCTGCTGATTTTGAAATTGTTGCATTTCATCCTGCATTGCTTCAAGCCAACTGGAATCTTCAAGGGCTTGAGTAACACTGGTTGGTTCCACTTGAGAGAGAAAACAGGCAAAAAGACAATGTTCATAGTCTGTATGATTGTCTCTCTGTTGATTGGAGACATAAGAGATAAATGCCACTTGACCATATTTAGAACTTGTCACAGTGCCCCTAGTTCTAACAGGTGCATTAGGATCACCAATAATATTGGACTGTGGATGAGCATTGTTGATCCTTTTAGTAGCAGTGGTGTTGACATCAATGGAGGAATCAAGATTAGTTACTGTGGGTTCAAAGTCAGTATCATAGGAAGGTGAGGTGAAGATGCCAGCTTTTGGTTGATGATGACCAAGATCAGAAGGTTTTGGAAAACGTGTATAAGGTTCTCCAAGGTCTGTTGACTCTCTAGTAGAAATAGGTGTAGAAACAACATGTCCTTCAGCAGATTTGGAGATGATAGGAGAAACAAGATCACTCTCAGCAGAATGATTGTTTCCACTGATGGTTTCTCTTGCACTCTCCTCAGCATTTCTCTCAGCTTCTAGGTTAGCTGCATACTCCTGTTTCTTTAACCTAGCAAGGTCTTCAGCATATTGTGAATCATCATCACTCTTATCAGCATCATATTTAGTAGCATCTCCTGCAAAATTGTTAGTGGAGAAAGAAGGCACAGTAATAGGTTGTTCAACATCTTCAAACTCACTGTCAGAATCAGCATCCAATGTACCTGCATTGTTAGTAGGAGACTCTTGAGAACCTGCATTTTGGTTAGCCATATGTCTAGAATAACCCAAATAATCAGTTAAGTAATCAAGGTCAAAAGACCACACATGACCCTGTCCTTGAACATTAGGCTTATCTTCAAGAAATCTCAGGTTCAAAGACTCCTCTATCTTCCTAGCAGACAAGTTGTACACTCTGTAAGCTTTACTATGAGCTGAATAGCCCACAATATAACCATCATCAGCCTTTTCATCAAATTTACCAAGTGGATCACTAGTATTAAGAATTGTCACTTGACAGCCAAAAGGTTTGAGGTAATGGATAGCAGGAACTTTCCCAGACAAAAGTTCATATGGTGTTTTGAGGTGAGGTATAGTAATGGATACCCTGTTCAACACATAACAAGATGTGCCAACAGCTTCAGTCCAAAACATAGTGGGTAACTTAGAGTCTGCTAGCATAGATCTTGCAGCCTCTATCAAGGTCCTATTTTTCCTTTCAGCCACCCCATTTTGTTGTGGGGTTCTTGGAGTGCTATAGTCCCTTTTAATACCTTTAGACCTGCAGAGTTCTATAAGTACAGCATTCTTGAACTCTGTCCCATTATCACACCTGATTCCTTTAACCTTCTTGTTCAACTGATTTTCCACAAGGGTAATGAAGTCTTTCAGTACTTGTGATGTTTCATCTTTAGTCCTCAGAAAGAATACCCAACAAAATCTACTAAAGCCATCAGTGATAACCAAACAAAAATACTTGTGATATATGCTTCTTATTTGAGTTGGACCAAAACGATCCATATGAAGCAGCTGAAGAGGTTCAGAAATGATGCTCACAGCAGTAACAACTTTGTATGAGGCTCTGTGTTGCTTTCCTTTGTTGCAGGCAACACAATTATGATCATTGGTGAAAACTTTGAAAGGAAGACCTTCCACAAGACTTAGTTTAGAGAGCTTGTTTATGGTCTTGAAGTTCACATGAGCCATCCTCCTATGCCATTTGGTAGACTCATCCAGGGATGCTTTGGCCACCAAACAAGTTAAATCACCTTCTGGTTTAACATCAGTTAAGTTGAATGTATAAAGATTGTGATTTCGAGGAACTCTCAGCAGAATTGAGGTTTCTTCTGGGAGTTTGAAGTCTTTAGACAGCACAAGACATTCATCCTCTGAGAAGAGTACTTTGTTCTTGGTGTCACAGATTTGTGAGACTGAGAACAAGTTAAAGTGTTGGAGTTCCTTGACAAAGTATACATTCTCAAAATCCAGTTGAGGTGTTTTGATGGTTCCTTTTCCAGTAATTCTCCCATCACTTCCACCAAAGGTCATATTGCCTCCACCTTCTATAGGTACAAAGTTATGCATTAAATCCCTGTTTCCAGACATACTCCTTGAACAACCACTGTCAACAATTCCAATATCCTTATGCTTAAGGGGATGATCCTACAACAACAACAAAAATATACAAAATATTAGTACACTATGGAGGCTCAAGTCATTGCTGACTTGAACCTGCCTTGTGGATCATTTGATTTATGCCAAGCAGATGTAAAAGATCCACTATTGTTCTTGGGTTTCCATTGAAATTTAGGTCCCTTTGATTCCAAGAACAACCTGCTGAGGACTTGACAGCAGTATCCCAATACCCTTTCCCAGTATTCATATTGTCAACATATCCAGGCCAAAAACCATTATTAAAATATGAACTTGTTGGTTGCACATATGGTTTAGCAAAAGATCATCTCCAAGTAAAAGGAGAATCAGTATAAGATGCTTGTGGAACATAAGGTGGTATAGCATTAACATTGGTCCACATTGGTCTAGATGTCCTAGAATCACCACACCTACTCATTCTTTGCTCATGATAATCACAATCCTTAATTAAATGAAATTTACTTCCACACACAAAACATGTCTTCTGTTTAGAAGATTTATTCAAACCAAAAGATGTTCTATTACAAGCAGAAGTATTCAAACCAAAACCATGAAAAGAATTGTTTTTAACAGAATTATTATGCAAAGAATTAGAAAACAGGTCTTCAGAGGGAACTGTCTTGGAAGTTGATTCCTTGGCAGCAACTCTGACATGCTTATAGGTAGTCTTGGGTGCAGGCAGGGGTGAAGACTTGGGAAGGTCAGACTTGGGAAGGTCAGACTTGTCATTTGAATCACACTCTGTGGACCCTTGCTCGGAGGACTTGTCACTGTTAACACAAGAGACAAAGTCATTAGAAGATGTTTCAGGGTCTGGCAAGTCTTTTGACTTTTTGCCATAGAGATGGTGTGATCCATCAAAGTCAGTAGAAATAGAAAGGTCAATTGGCATGTGCTCACCTCTAATAGGTCCACGTACAGCATGTAGGTCACCTTCTTTGACAAAGTTAGCTAAGCCTGCTGGTGTAGATTTACGCCCATCATTCCTAGCTTCTAGCCCTACATACTTTTGAAAACCTAAACCTATTGTAGAAGTCACAGATTGACTACCATATATGTGACTGGCTAGTTTGTTTCCATTCATTTGCCATTCATTATGCCTAGCTATCTCCTCATCAAGTTTCTTTTTCAATTCTAGATTCTCTGACTCTACATCTGCTCTCAACTTCTCAGACCTTTTTAACTCATTATTAGAACATTCAAGATCACTCTCTAATATCCTAATTTTTTCATCATAAGCTATTTGATTCTTCTGAAACCAAACCTTTTGTCTTTCTAATGTTTTTAAAGCATGTTTATAAGCATCAACCTCAACATAGCATTCATTATATTTAGGTTTCAAAGTATCATAAGCTTCTTTGAGTTCATTATAACGCTCACTACAACCAAACACACAGTTTTGTACCTGAGAGATGCCCATCAATGCAATCTGATCATGCCTGTCCTCTGAAGTACAACTTGCAAACAACCCAGTATTGTTACCACCAAGACCATCATCATTTTCCTGCTCATGTTGCGTCCAGTCCACAGTTTTATCAAGAGTAACCAAAGCTGCTGAGGCCTTTCCAGCATCCCTCTGATTCTGCTGATAGGAAGAGTAATTCACCTCATCACCAGCTTTTCTGTCCTTGCACTCTCTGGAGAAGTGACCCATTTGATGACATGTAAAGCACTTGACCTTCTTTTTGTCAAACCTAGCTGGATCTCTTCCCTGAAAGCCGAACTTCCTTTCAGCCTTTCTTTCAAATTTTTTGATGTCCATTGAAAGCATAGCAACCTGCCACTTTAACTTCATCTCTTCCATCTCCAGCGGATCTACCTGATCGAAATCCTCATATGTAAGTTGCTGCTGAGGATCATAATCAGCAAAGAAGGATCCAAGTACATCTTCCATTACCCCACTAGTTCTTTGTTGAGAACTAGATGAAGCAGCAGTATAAGATGAGGATGAGTAATACTCTGTTGGATTTGGAGCATGGATCATCTTTGGGGTAGATGCCCCAACAAAGGCTGTGTGACTAGTAGTGGATGATGACCGATAAGGACTTCTTACATCATGTTCAAGAGCTTTAAGTTTGTTGTACAGCTCATCAAAAGTAAGCATATCCAAACCACCTTTAGCTTTTAAAGCAATGCTTACTTGTAGCCAGGATGAAGGTAATGACCTCAAGAACTTAGAATTACAATCATCATTATCTGGCTTTGTCTGTAGCTGACTTAACTAACTTAAGATCTTGTGAAACTTGTCGTAGCCCTTGTGAATTCCTTCCTCTTCAGAGATTTGAAAGTCTTGAAACTGTTGTCGCAGCATGGACTTTCTCATTCTCCTAGACTCCTCATTCCCTCCGAACTTAGCCTTGATCGCCAACCATATATCCCTAGCATCTCCCATATAATGAAAATCACTCAAGTGATCTTGAGGTATCGCCTGAAGGAGTATAGTTCTCACCTTGTGCTCTCTTTGAACTGCCAGGATCTCATCAGCAGATTTTGGAGGAGCAATGACAACAGTACCATCAGGATCAGTGGTTGTCCTTTTTAAGCTATTTCCCTTCTGCACGATTGACCAGAGATTCCAATCAATGTTGGAAATCCAGTTTTGCATCTGCATGGCCCATAGGTCATACTCTTCTCTCTTCAAGTATGGGAATTTAGCATTGCTGTTGGATAGACTAACCTGTTGTAGGGAGGCACCGTTATTGTTGTTGGCAACTTCAACATCGTCCACAACTCCAGACATGGTGAAGAATGTAGTGATTGAAAGGATTAAAGCAAAGAACAGCTCTTAGTATCGTAGAGACTCTCACGAGGCTCTGATACCACTTGTTGAAACTAGCAGAACTTGATAGATCTTGAGCTCGTGGATCGTTAGCTATGCCTATGTAATCACAAGCACAGTAAAAGACAATCTCTACAACTTGTATTTAGTAGCGGAATATAAACACAAGTAACACAAATAACTAAGAACTCTGTGATCCTCTATGAATCGTTATATTAACTAAAACTTTGTTTTTCAATTGGTACATAACTCATACTATTGTGTTCCTTTTATAGACAAGGAACCCTAAACAAAATCCTAAACCGTTTCCCAAGAAACGTATAAACATAAAACTAAATAAGATATACACAATCACTTCCTAATAAAGCTCATGTATATCCAAACTAAATATACTAAACACGGAATAATAACTTCCGCAGAAACAAACTAATAACTATAAAGCTTCAGCAGAATTATGTCTTCGGTAGAATCCATACACTTCAGTAGAATCCCTTCAGCAGTAAGTTCAGCATAATCCATACTTCACATAATTCCCAACACGTTTGTTTCTCATTATGAGCAGTTTCTTGGTATTAAAGGGGATTGTAGCTCCTTTGTTGACTATGATATATTCTCTAATGTTCTTAATCACCAAATGCCTGATTCTATGGTGCGTCATGTTATAGATTCTGATATAAGGGAAGCTTTGTTTTCGATGGGGGATGATAAAGCTCCCGGACCTGATGGTTACACTGCAGCTTTCTTTAAGAAAGCTTGGGATGTTGTGGGTACTGATGTTACATGTGCTATTAGGGATTTTTTCACTAATGGTAAGCTTCTAAAGGAAATCAATCATACCATTATATCTTTGGTCCCTAAAGTCTCTACCCCTTCTAAGATTAATGATTATAGGCATATTTCTTGTTGCAATGTTCTTTATAAAAGCATTAGCAAAATTATTGCTAACCGTATTAAAGAGGGCCTTGGTGAGTTGGTTAGTATTAATCAATCAGCGTTTGTTCCCGGGCGTCGTATTTCTGATAATATATTGCTTACCCAAGAGCTTATTCGAAATTATCATAGAGGGAGAGGACCTCCTAGGTGTGCGTTTAAAGTTGATATCCAAAAGGCGTATGATACGGTTGACTGGGCGTTTCTTAAAGCAATTCTGATTGGGTTTGGTTTCCATCCCAAAATGGTCGACTGGATCATGGTGTGTGTCTCATCTACATCGTATTCTATATGTGTTAATGGAGATCTTCATGGTTGGTTCCAAGGTAAGCGGGGTCTTAGGCAAGGTAACCCGTTATCTCCATACTTGTTTACGTTGGTTATGGAGGTTCTAACCCTTATTTTGCAGAAAAAGGTTTCTAATGCGGTGGAATTTCAGTTTCATCATTTGTGTGAAGAGAATTATTAACCTTTGTTTCGCAGATGACCTCTTCTTATTTTCTAGAGGCCATCCTGATTCTGTTAATGTTATTATGCAATCTTTGGAGGATTTCAAGAATGTCTCGGGACTTGTCCCGAGTATCCCTAAAAGTACAACTTTCTTTTGTAATGTTCCTAATGCTCTGAAAGCTACTATTCTCCAGTCTATGCCATTTGCAGAAGGTTCTCTCCGTGTTAGGTATCTTGTTGTCGCCCTTATATCGTCTATATTGCTTTATAAGGATTGTAAGGTTCTTTGGAAAAGTTAGAAGGTCGTGTGAATGATTGGCGTAATAAGTTTTTATCTCTTGCGGGTAGGCTTCAATTGGTCAGATATGTGTTGTCATCGATGCATTTATATTGGGCTTCTGTTTTTATCCTTCCTACTCGTATCATTCATGAATTGGAGCAGCTCATGAGGGGTTTCTTATGGTGTCAAGGAGAAATGAAACGGGGTAAGGCCAAAGTTGCTTGGGAGTCTATTTGTAAACCTAAGCAAGAGGGAGGTCTTGGTATTCGTAGATTGGCTGATTTTAATATTGCTCTTATGACTACACATATTTGGAGTATTTTGACTCATAAAGAGTCCTTATGGGTTAAATGGATTCATTCTTACAAACTTCATGGTAGAATATTTTGGGATGTTCCTTGCTTGGGTGATGTTAGCTGGGGATGGCGTAAGCTTCTAGCTATTAGAACCAAGGTACGTCCTTTCATTTGGCATAAGATTAATAATGGAAAGGCTACATCAGTATGGTTTGATATGTGGTGTGATTTAAGCCCTATTCGTGATATGCTTACTGCTAGAGACATTGCTCGGGCTGGTTTAAGTTTATCGGATTCGGTTTGTGATGTGATTGATAATGGTGCTTGGAGATGGCCTGCTGATTGGTTTTCTAGGTTTCCACTTTTAGCTAATCTCCCGGTCCCAAATCTTCTTAATGATACTGATGATGGTTTATTATGGCGCAATTTGGATGGTAACTTAATACTTTTCTCGGTTGCGGGTGCTTATGAATCTCTTCGCCTAAGGGCTGATCTGGTTGAGTGGTTTCATGTTCCATGGTTTCCTCATTGTATCCTACGGCATGCTATACATGTGTGGCTTGTTATTAAGCAGAAGTTGAAGACTCGAGATAGGTTGCGACAATGGGATGTTGGTCCTAATGTTGATTTGAACCTTTTTAGATGCCCACTATGTGACTTGGTTCTGGACTCTCACTCTCACTTGTTTTTTGAGTGCCAGTTCTCTTTGCAGGTTTGGCTGCAGGTTCGGAATTTATCTGGAATGGATGATGTCTCACCTTCATTGGATGATGCTCTCACGTTCCTTATTCCTTTATCAAAGGGGCGTTCGGTTATTAGCATCATATCTCGGTTACTACCTGCTGCTACTACTTATTACATTTGGATGGAACGCAATTCAAGACTTTTCAAGCAGAAGAAGTCTACCATAGCTGAAGTGGTCCAAGTTATTGTCTCTAACCGTCTGGTTGAAGCTGGTTACCTTCAAGTTCAAGAAGATAACCCCACAGGCTCGTATAATACTTGATAAATGGAAGATTCCAAGTGTTTATGTTATACACGATGGGAGTGCTAGGTAAGGGTTGTAATCTTTTTCCCTACTTCAAGGTTTTTCCCTTCAGGTTTTTCTTGGAAAGGATTTTTAAGGAGGCAAACTTCCTGGGTCAACATGCTCCCTTCGTGCTTCTGGGTGGATGCGGGATGCTCGCTTGTTACATGACTTTTCTTGTTATTATACCTAGTTAGGTGATGTAATTTAGCTAGGTTCATTGTGTTTATGGCATGTCATAAGCACTAGTTTATCAAGCTTTTTGCTTGAGGTTAATGTGGTACCTCTGCCACATTCCATTTGTACTTCACATTATATTTTGGTTATATATTTACCGGGGTAAAACCCTTTACCCAAAAAAAAACTTGACCTTCATTATTATTTCCAAAACCAAGAGGCCAAGACATATACACATCTTCAAGCAAATCACCGTACAAGAATGTATTATTCACATCAAGTTGGTATAATGGCCAATTATAACACATAGCAAGACTTATTAATGATCTAACAGTAACCATTTTAACAACATGACTAAAGGTGTCATCAGGGCCGGTGATTGGCATGTGCGGCAAGTGCGAGCGCACAGGGCCACCTAATTTAGAGGGCCTCAAACTCATGCAAGTCCATTATATACATGTAGAATGTAGACGTGTATTTTTAGTTTTCAACCCAATAAAAGCTCATATTTAATTATTTAGGTAAGCTAATACTGTTAAAGGATGATAATTAGGGTCACAACATGCTAAAAGCAAGGGAACAATTAATATGTTACAATTAATTCAGTCAATTTTTAGCAATTAATTTGGATAATTTATTCTCTCTATTTCTCTATATAACATTTCAGAATAATGTCTGAATGTTATTTGAGCTTAATTTGTAAGCTTCTAGTGTAACTACTCTAACTTTATATAGGAATACCAACTATGAATATATCAAACTAACATTGTGTTTTTACTACGTCGATCAGAACATTGTTGTGAGTTGTGGTCTTAGGCAATGCGTCTAGGTTCCTTATTACAAATTGTGTATTAATTAACATTTCATTTACATATAATAAGCATTCCGTATCAATAGGGCCTAGTTTAATTTATAGCACGGGGCCACCGAAATCCACGGGACGGCCCTGGGTGTCATCAAAATCAGTACCCTCTCTTTGGCTATAACCTTTAGCAACCAATCTTGGTAAAGAACGATAGACTTCATTTTATTACTTAAACTAACTTTACTAGAAACAAGATAACTAGCACATAGATTCCTGGATGGTTGATGCCACATCTGTTTACTAGTAATAAGGGCTTGAAGGTAGATGATGGTGTATGTTTGAGGCTTCATGACAGGGTACAAACCTCTGATGTTGTCACATCGAAAAAGGATTTAATGAGTCAAATAGTCTTTCACAAAAAACCATACTCGTTGAATTTAATTAAAACTTTGTTGTCAAGAGTAATTAAGAACGAAAATAAAATTTTAACAGTAGTGTAAGACTAAATTATTTCTCACCACTCAATAGTCATCCAAGTGACAATATAAATACATGATAAATACTAAATGAGCTAGGCCCGGTACAAACAAAACCTCTGTTTATAATAAACCGCTAACATGATATGGGTTTATAATACAATCTTTAATTGCTTTATTATTTAAAAGAAGTAAAAGAAATAAAAAAAGTTATAGGTTTCATATCTAGAAAATATTATGTACTGCAAAATACATTTATGTGGTTTATCAAACACATTACATCTGTGGGACTAACGATGTAACTTTTTTTTGCATTATCCATAGTCAAACACCGTTCTTAAAAAAGTCACTCCCAAACACCTATTTATTAATTTCGTCTTCTTCTTCTCACCACCTCCACCGTGTTAGTTGGTAGAGGTGGAGGAGGTGGTGGTGGTGATGATGGTGGCGGTGGAGGTGGAAGTGGCGATACTAGAAAGTATTATGTTTGTCTGCACAAGCCCGTTTGTGGGCTTAGGGTCTGTTAGTGTTTATATGTTGCATTTATAATATGAGGATTTCATGATTCAACATAGTATGAGCGCTAGTCTAATCATCATATCTAGTCGGCCGTCATGAGCCGTCACATCTAGCCATACCTGCCAAAGCTTCTCCCCTATCAAAATTTCTTGAACTCTGCCTCATTGTCCAATATCGGCCCAAACCATTGTTGTTTACTATTTTGGCCATAACTTATAAACCGCTTGAAGTTAAATAACGACATTAGTGGCATTAGCTTCACTATCAAATTCCGCAAAAAACTCAACCAAAATTACAACCACCTACGCGCCGCCACAACCTGATGCCACAATAAT
The DNA here is from genome assembly GCA_019973895.1 of Chrysanthemum seticuspe. Taxonomy (NCBI): domain Eukaryota; kingdom Viridiplantae; phylum Streptophyta; class Magnoliopsida; order Asterales; family Asteraceae; genus Chrysanthemum; species Chrysanthemum seticuspe. The sequence goes on along the minus strand of BPTQ01000008.1, from coordinate 261,187,031 downwards.
AAACTTGTGCTTCTCTTTTTGGATCTGCAACTATCTATTACGATTCAAATCATACTGATTGCACCATTCTGATACTTTAAGAAACAATAGTTAGAGCTTTGATGTCTTAAGTTTTCTACTACAGTTCAAGCTTTAAGGATTTCGCCGCTCGAACTGTCAGGGAGTATTAGACAATATTATGTTTATCCAAGCATGCTTGTGAGCTTAGGGTCTGTTAGGGTTTATACGTTGCATTTGTAATTAGTTTATAATCGATCAACTATACATTATTCCTTACAGGGGATTTTATCATTAAACGGGCGGAACTTGGTGGTCATATATCCAACGACCACATATCCAAGGGATAGCGGTGGGGGATGGTGGTGGTGGAGGTGGTGAGAAGAAGTTAATGATGATGTGTGATTGAGGTGGTGAAAAGAATAAAATGATCAAACGAATAAATAGGTTTTTATGGTGTTATTTTATTAAGAGGCCTGAATGTTTGACTTTTAGTAGATTACTATGATAAAAGAGAAAAAAATTACATAATTCGTCCGTGGGATGTGTGAACCAAAGATAATCTCGATATTGCTTTTTCAGGAAACTTAAAGGACCAAACGTTGTCAATAGAAACTTAATAACCGCCAAGTTAGTTAAGTTAGTTATTTATGTATTTTGGCAAAGGGGTGTGTCGTTTGGCTTGAACTCATTCGAACAGTCATGACCATTGGGTCATACCCATTCACATACTGTATATACATATGTACTTGTAATGATACAAAAGTTAGACGAAATAAAGTTATCTAGTTATATTGTTTTCAAATCTCATTTCGACTCAACACAACACACAATTCGGGACCAACATTTGGCATCAAGAGCCTTGTTACCCTTGCTCGTTACAACCATCAAAAACCCAGAACTTTTAACGAGACAAAAGGAAACCAAACCAAGAACAATACGTTGAACCCTTGTTTCAGAAACACAAAAAATACGCGACATATAACTTAGACGTTGCCTGGATAACTTAGGGACGCAAGAAAGTCGTATACAACTTATCTTGTGTCGAATTTGCAAACAGAAGGACACCAAACGAAGTGGTGGCCTATTTTGTTGTGATCTTTGTACGCGACAACAAAAATCAAAAGGAAGGAAACAATTGTTTTGAAACTTTGTTGGTGTTTTGCACACGACAACAAAGAAGAAAGAAGAGGCTTGTTGCTTTACAACGCAACAAGGAGAAGAACAAAGACGTCAAGAACAAACCTGGTGTATAAATAACGAAATACACAAGAAGAAAAAAGGCGTTGCTTATATTTTAGATAAGGTATACCGAGAACAAAACAATCAAGGATTGTTTGGAGACGTTTAGCAATACGAAAACAACAACAAATAACAAAAAAGAACGGGTTGATCACTCGTTTATAAGGAATACCGACGGGTATTGAAGAATTTTTGAAGACACGGTGTGGATTTAGAAAGAAGCAAGTAGGTATTGTGGTACAACGTAGAAAAGGGAACAGGAAACAGCAGCAACGACAAACAAAACACTCTATTTGTTTAGTCGTGGAATTAATATCGTGGGGTATTAGTGAAAAAAGGGAAAGCAAACTGATTTGCTTTGGTAAAAAGAATACCGAGAGGTATTTGGTGAAGGACTTGGAAACGAAACAACAACAAACAACTTAGTTTTGATTGTGGCCAAGGACGCTTTGGGTGTTTTTGGAGAAAGAGGCCGAGACAAAAGAAGGTCTAGGGCACGCTGCTAACACAAGTCGACACAAAAGAACAACGTGGAGTTTGGTTTTTAGAAGAAAGAACGTTGGTTGGTTTATTGAACAAGTTCGACAACAACAATAAACAACTGGGTTACTTTGGAGAAAATACGAGGAAAGAAAAGGACGTGGTTGGTATAACACAAGTACCGACACACAAGTGGGAATAAGTTTGTGTTTTGACACAACAACGAGGTCACGAATTCAAATTTTTGGATTTCAATCATAATTTAGATAGTATAGATTCTTATTTTCATACTATTAGGAAATCCCAAGAACTATATATTGATCCCGTATTATTAGGATTCCCGGATAACTACTTTTTTGTTCCCGTAGTAGTAGGATATACCATACTGGTTAGAATTCCCATACGTTTAGAAGGTGAAGATTGTAAACACATCTAAGATGGCCGGTGACGATACGAATAACACTAACACTGTAGCAAAACCCGTAACACCAATTGCACAATATCAATGCCCTAAACTCAAAACCACAAACTACACAGTTTGGACTATACAAATTAAGGTTATACTAGAAGCACGAGGTTTATGGGAAGCAATAGAACCTAAGGATAACACGCAAGTAGATGATAAGAAGGATAAGGCAATGACGGCCTTCCTATATCAAGCGTTGACCAAAGATGTGATTTTACAAGTAGCAAGTTGTAAAACGGCAAAGGAATTATGGGATTCGTTAAGAAAGAGACACGTTGGAGAAGAGAAAGTGTAGCAAGCACGGTTACAATCATTAATGATTGGATTTCAAACCCTTTAGATGAAGGAAGATGACACGCTGGATGCATTCACGGCTAAACTAAACGGCTATGCCACGAAGGCAAAAGAATTAGGAAAAACTTTGGATGAATCACTTTTAGTACGAAAACTATTAGATTCCACACCAGATAGGTTCATTCAAATAGTAGCATCCATAGAACAGACAAATGATCTCGACGACATTACTTTAGATGAGATCATTAGAAAACTTAAGGCATTCGAGGAAAGAATAAAACTCCGAAAGGGAGGACAAGTAGAAAGCCAAGATAACTTATTATTCGTACAAGGCGAACACTCTAGAAATAAGAAACGATTTACCAAATATAGAGGTAGATCAAACTACTCACGAGGAAATTGGCAAAATAAAGGAAACAGAGATAACTCGAATGGAGAAAATTCAACTCACAACGATAAGTCAAATTAGAATAAAGGTGAGTGGAATAAAAAGAAGGGAAAATGTTTCAATTGCGGGAAACATGGACATTTTAAGAGAGACTGTAGAAACCCACCAACAACTCAGGAACAATCAAACCTTATCTTAGAAGACGATGAACCATCACTACTGATGACTACACACAAAACAGAACACGAAGAAGTTTTGTTGAATGAAGGACAAATACAACCCGGAAAATATGCTACAACATATGCTAGCATATGGTATTTAGATAATGGTGCAAGCAACCATATGACGGGAACTAAGAGTCATTTTAAGGATATTGACGAAAGCATCACTGGACGCGTTCGTTTTGGAGATGGATCGTACGTAGAGATAAAGGGTAGAGGTTCTATATTACTAGGATGTAGAAACAAGGAACAAAAGATAGTTTCGGATGTTTACTACATTCCAAACCTCAAGAGCAACATACTTAGTCTAGGACAACTTACGGAGATAGGTTGTAAGATTATCATGGATGGAAACAAATTGACTTTGTATGATAAGAGTAAGAAGTTGTTGATGAAGGTAGAAAGATCTAAAAATAGACTTTACAGTATTAGACTACAGATAGAAGCACCTGTATGTCTCTTAGCAAATGTGGATAACCAAGCATGGTTATGGCACGCTAGATTAGGTCATCTGAACTTTGAAGACATCAACAAGATGACAAGAAAGTGTCTAGTGGAAGGAATACCAAGAATAAATCATGCAGGACAAATATGTGATGCATGTTTATTAGGAAAACACAGTAGAACACCATTTCCCAATCAAGCTAAATTCAGATCAAAGAACCCATTGGACTTAGTATATGGAGATCTCTACAGTCCCATAAGTCCAGCCACACATTCTGGAAAGAAACTCATCTTCTTATTAGTAGATGACTGTACACGTTTCATGTGGGCCTACTTTTTAAGATCGAAAGATCAGGCATTCAACACATTTAAGGAATTTAGACATAATATTGAAATGGAGTTAAGATTGAAGTTAAGAATGCTAAGAACAGATAGAGGAGGTGAATTACATCAAATGAATTCACTAAATACTGTAAGGAGAATGGAATATCAAGACAGTTAACAGCACCATACTCACCGCAACAGAATGGAGTAGTTGAAAGAAAGAATAGGACGGTGTTATCAACTACTAGGAGTATGATGAAAGCGATGAAGTTACCCTTAACTTTTTAGGCGGAAGCAATCAAGCACGCCATTTACATACTAAATAGGGTACCTACACGAGCACTGGAAGATAAAACACCATATGAAGCACTCTACAACAGAAAACCGAATATGGAAAACCTAAGAATATTCGGATGCACAGCTTATGCTAAGATAACGATACCTCACTTGAAGAAGTTGGACAACAGAAGCATACCAATGATTTACTTAGGAGTTGAAGAAGGATCAAAAGCATGTAGGTTATATGATCCAATAGGAAAGAAGAAACATGTTAGTATGGATGTAAAGTTTATGGAAACGAAACCGTGGGATTGGAATAACAATGAAGATGATACAAGTACACAAGACACGTTTTGGACTAGTTTTGTAATAGACGGAGTTGACAATGAGAATCCTACACCAGTCAACACAGAAAACAATGATAACACGTATCATGAACCGGATCCTATACCAGATCCAGCCTCACCAATCACACCACCAACATACACTTACAACCCTAACTCAGAGGATGAAGAAGAAGCTACTTTTAGCTCATTAGGAAGCTTAGATCAAAGATATGATCATAGACCAATACAAGATTTAAAAAATATTACGGAAATCTACGAAACTGCACGTGAAGTAGAAGCACCAAGCTTATTTTTCACAGAAGAAGAACCCCGTAATTACAAGGAAGCATCAAAAGATGAAAAGTGGATTGAGGCCATGGAAATTGAATTAGATTCAATCAACAAAAATAACACATGGACTCTTACCACATTGCCTGCAAATCAGAAGGCAATAGGACTCAAATGGGTTTATAAAACCAAGAGAGATGCACAAGGAAAGATCATTAAATATAAAGCAAGATTAGTAGCAAAAGTTTATGTACAAGAACAAGGAATAGACTTCGATGAGGTGTTTGCACCAGTTGCTAGAATAGAGACAGTTCGCTTAATATTAGCACTAGCTGCATATCATGGATGGCAAGTACACCACTTAGATGTAAAATCAGCTTTTTTACATGGAGAATTAAAGGAAGAAGTCTATGTTACACAACCTGAAGGTTTCATTCAACAAGGAAATATAGGAAAAGTCTACAAGCTAACTAAAGCTTTGTATTGCTTAAGACAAGCACCAAGAGCTTGGAACGTGAAGCTTGACCAAACCTTGAAGTCCTTAGACTTTAAGAAATGTAATCTCGAACAAGCAGTTTATACGAAGAGAAGCAAGACTTCTACACTTATCGTTGGAGTATATGTAGATGATTTGATAATCACGGGCACTCCAAAGAAGGAAATAGACTTGTTCAAATCCCAGATGAAAGATAAATTTGAGATGAGCGACTTAGGGTTGTTAGCATATTACCTTGAGATAGAAGTTACACAGACAGGAGGAGAGATTACAATCAAGCAAACAGGATATATTAACAAGATCTTAAAAGAAACAAGTATGACGGACAGTAATGATACGAAGATACCAATGGATCCCGGCACTAAGTTGGTCAAGGCGGAAGATGGAAACCCAGTTGACGCAACTTACTACCGAAGCTTAATTGGAAGTCTCAGATACTTACTACATACAAGACCAGATCTTAGTTACTCAGTCGGACTACTCAGCAGATTTATGCAAGACCCGAAGGATCATCAGCTGAAAGCAGTGAAACAAGTAATCCGATACATCAAAGGAACAAAGGAACATGGAATAATATACAAGAAAGAAGGCGGCTGCAAGATTACACGTTACAGTGACAGTAGTTATGGAATCAACACCGATAAAGGAAAAGGAACTACTGGAATAGTATTTTACTTTGGAGAGTCACCTATTACTTGGTGTACTCAGAAACAACCAACAGTAGCACTCTCATCATGTGAATCAGAATTCATGGCGGCTACTGGAGCAGCATGTCAAGCCTTATGGTTAAAACGTTTACTCAGTGAATTAACTGGATTAGAAGAAAGAAGGATAACGCTTAGAGTTGACAATATATCAGCAATAGCACTCGTAAAGAACCCAGTATTTCATGGAAGGAGTAAGCACATAGACATTCGCTATCATTTCATTTGTGAATGCGTAGAGAATGGTCATATTAATGTGGAACACGTTAGTGGAGAACTACAAAGAGCAGACATCTTAACAAAATCTTTACCAAGACTCAAGTTCGTGACTATGCGACAAATGCTCGGAGTTCAAGACTTAGGACAAAACAACGATCAAGATTAAGGAGGAGAATGTGAACCAAAGATAATCTCGATATTGCTTTTTCAGGAAACTTAAAGGACCAAACGTGTTCAATAGAAACTTAATAACCGCCAAGTTAGTTAAGTTAGTTATTTCTGTATTTTGGCAAAGGGGTGTGTCGTTTGGCTTGAACCCATTCGAACAGTCATGACCATTGGGTCATACCCAATCGCATACTTGTAATGATACAAAAGTTAGACGAAATAAAGTTATCTAGTTATATTGTTTGCAAATCTCATTTCGATTCAACACAACACACAATTCGGGACCAACAGGATGTAATGTGTTTGACAAGGATTATTAATGTGAAAATTGAAAAACCCGTTTTTTGCTGTTTACTAAGATTAGTACATATGTTTAATTATAAGGAGTTTTTGTTTAACCATTGCATGTCCATAAAACTATAATTTAATACTAGCGTACCCATTATCGGGGAACCAAATATAAATACACATTCAAGTGAGCCTTTACTATCAAGTTATACATAAATCATCTAATTTGTTAGCACATAGATACTCCATATCCACAAAGAGAGACTGTGTGTGAGACAGAAAAATGGCAGCGCTTCAGCATGAACCACGAGTAGCCAGTGGAAGCAACCGTGTTTCAGCTGTTGAGCCAAGTGTAACTACTTCTGATGTTAATAGTGAAGACTATGACCAAAAAGACATGAACCATGATGAGGTCTCTTATTCATGTTTTTTTTTATTTCCAGTTTTACAAAGCTTTGAAGAAAACAAAAATATATCGATGACAACTTATGTTTTTTTTTTTAAAAAAAGCTAAGATTTTATTAAAACGTCTCCGAGAAGGAAACCGAAAAAGAGATACAACGAGGGAAATGATTTTATTAAAACTTATGTTGACAAGAAAAATATATCTAAGTCTCTAATTCTTTTGAAATTGATGATCTCCAGAAATCTGGATGGAGAAATTTTCTCTCATTTGTTGGCCCTGGTTTCCTAGTTTCATTAGCTTATCTTGATCCTGGCAACAGTAAGTGATAGCTTTTGTGATATCTTATATTAGCTAGCTGTAAACCTCATTAACTTATCGTTGCTTGGCATGCAGTGGAAACTGATTTACAAGCTGGATCAAACCACAGATACGAGGTAAATGTTAATGCAAAGAACAATCATGCACAGTCATATATAGTTTATTGCAACACTGTCTTTATTACTAAGTAATATATTGTATATTTCAGCTACTTTGGATTATTTTGATTGGGCTAATCTTCGCACTTGTGATTCAATCTCTTGCTGCAAATCTTGGTGTAAGCACTGGTAAGGCAGTGAACTAATCCAATGAATTTCTTTATATATTGAAAAATTATAATAATTTGATAACAGTTGGTGTCAACTTTATTCAGGAAAACATTTATCGGAACTATGCAAGGCTGAATACCCCATCTTTGTGAAGTATTGCTTGTGGCTGCTGGCTGAGATTGCCGTCATTGCAGCAGATATTCCCGAAGGCATTCTTTTTTGTTAAACATATGAAATCGATTTATTAGATTAACTATATTTGTTTACTTATGTATATGTGTTAATGATTTGTTTTCCTTTGCTTTTTTACAGTGATTGGGACGGCTTTTGCACTGAATATCTTATTCAAGATTCCGGTTTGGGTTGGAGTTCTTCTCACCGGTTTCAGCACCCTACTCCTTCTTGGTCTCCAAAAATATGGTGTAATTTTTCTTATAGAAATAAAAACGTTTGTCTCAAAAAGAAATTGCAAGGCCAAATTAAAGAGTATTGATACTCATACTACAATTTTTTATACTTTCACCACAATCTGTGCATTACACTGTTGTACGATGTGCTATACAGGTTGTATAAAATGGTGTAAGTATCAAATAAAATAGTGTGAGTATCAACACCCAAAATAAAACTTTTGATTTTCTGAGTTCAGATAGGGTTAGATAAAAGTTACAATTAAAAAACAATTTTAAAAACTAATATTCTGCAATCAGTGACCAACTAGCTTTTCATTGGTTATTTGTGGGGCTAATCGTTTGGAAATATATCTAACTTACACATTTTTTATGGTTGTGTGTAGTCATCTTTTTTTCTTTTTCTTTTTTTTTTTTTTTTTTTTTTTTTTGGTAAAAAGTCATCTTTTTCTTTCTCTCATTCTATCACTAAACATTCAAAATTCGTCCTTTCTGTTGTACAGGTGACTTGCTAAACATGCTAGTCCTACGTGGAGCCGGTTAAATTAATGATCGTTTATTTTATTATTGCAACACTAGTCCTTTATTATAACGACCGTTTGTAATTAACTCAAAATTTGATTTTCTTAAAAAAAAAATCTCTTTTCTAATTACTTTTAAAATTTATTTAAGCTTTTATATACGTTTTTATATATATGTTTTATGAACGTTTTTATACACATATTTTTATACACGTTTTTCTACATGGTTTTATACACACGATTTTATACACGTTTTTACACACCTTTTTATATACACGTTTCTATACACAGTTTGACTGTCCAAACATCAATGAAATACAATTTCAATCGTAAACCATTAAAAGGTCAAATAGGGAAACATTCAAACAAGCAAATGATACAAAGTGGTTCAATAATACAACCAAATGTAAAGAAAAGTACAATGTTCTTACATCCATTATCCTACATCTAAACATTCAAACCCCAATATCTTACATCTAACAAACAAACATTGAAACAAACACCCTTCCACTGCATTTCCAACTTCACTTGACTTCATTTCCTGCAAACAAGCAAACAGATACATAAGAGGATTATTGAACATAAATTTCAAAGCACACATGTCTAGGCCACAAGCATTGAAACAAACTGAAACTTTACTTGTATAAAAACGTGTATAAAAAATGTATAAAACGTGTATAAAAACGTGTATAAAACATGTATAAAAACGTGTATAAAAACGTGTACAAAAACGTGTGTATAAAACCATGTAGAAAACGTGTATTAAAATGTGTGTGTCTAAAAAGGTGTATAAAAACGTGCATAAAAACTCGTATAAAAACGTGTATAAAAACGAGTATAAATTTTTAAAAATAATTAGAAAAGAATATTTTTTAAGATTTACAAACGGCCGTTAGTATAAAGGACTAACGTTGCAAATGTTCATTGGATAAGCAACCGGTTAAGGGTTAAGAAGGTCACCCAGCACACAGAAAGGTGAATTTTGAGTGTTTAGTGATAGAATGAGAAAAAAAAAATGGTTACATACAACCATAAAAAGTGTCAAGCTAGATACATTTTCAAGTGATTAGCCCTTATTTGTTCATTTCCTACCCAGATAGTTTATGCATTCGAAAAATCAGCACATTGATTCCAATGTTTGAAAATGACAAAAGAGATAATTAAGACAACAAAAACAGAAATATCTAGACTAAATGAACATGCTAACTGAGTACTTGAAATTTGTGTTTCATATGTAGGTGAGGAAGCTCGAAATATTGATAGCCATTCTAGTTTTTGTGATGGCCGGTTGTTTCTTCGGAGAAATGAGCTATGTGAAGCCACCAGCTGGTGAAGTTCTTAAGGGAATGTTTGTTCCAAAACTTAGTGGCCAAGGCGCCACTGGTGATGCCATTGCACTACTTGGTGCACTTGTCATGCCGTATGATCACACTGCCAAAAAGGCTTGATATATTTTTGTTTATGTGATTCTCTAAAACCTGATGTAGCTTATCCTAACATCGATATCCCCTTTTTTCAATAGGCACAATCTCTTTCTTCATTCTGCTCTTGTTCTTTCACGGAAGATACCAAATTCAGTTCGTGGCATCAATGTAAGTCTTTCCTTGAAATTGGATGCTTATAAAAGGATAATTCTTTTGGATTGAAAGTTGGCCCATTTTATTTACAGAGTAAAACTCAAGTTCTGGCCTCTTAATGGATAATTCTTTTGGATTGCAGGATGCATGCAGATACTTTTTGATAGAGAGTGGTATTGCCCTCTTTGTAGCATTCTTGATCAATGTCTCATTGATAACTGTTTCTGGTACCGTTTGCGCAGAGGAAAATCTACAAAGTGGTGATATAGATCGTTGCAGTGATCTTACCCTTAACTCAGCGTCATTTCTTCTCAGAGTATGATATTTATATGATGTAAATTATCTAACTGTTACGCTAAGAACTTTCACAAAAGCCTCATAAACCTACATTATACTACACAGAATGTTTTAGGAAAGTCCAGTTCGACTCTTTATGCAATTGCCCTGCTAGCTTCCGGCCAGAGTTCAGCAATTACAGGAACTTACGCTGGTCAGTTCATTATGCAGGTAGATTGTAACGAGAGACTGCTTTTTTTGTAATATTCATTCAGCAATACCCTATTCCTTTTTTAGTTCACCTTGTGTATAAAGTTAAGCGTAACTGAGTACTTGTTGCTAGTATAGGGTTTCTTGGACTTAAAAATGAGGAAGTGGCTCAGGAACTTGGTAACAAGATGCATTGCCATCACACCAAGTCTAATAGTGTCAATAATTGGGGGATCTGCTGGAGCTGGAAGACTGATTGTCATAGCATCGGTTTGTATTTCCATCCTCGTTTTATTTAGACATCTAATTGTTTCTTGAAATACAATTTCTATACGGATATATACTGCAGATGATACTGTCCTTTGAACTTCCATTTGCACTAATTCCACTCCTCAAGTTCAGTAGCTCAGCTACCAAAATGGGACCTCACAAGAATTCGATAATTGTGAGTTATCGATCTGGTAACTCTCATCTGTGTATAGTAACTGAATGGATATAAAACTCGGTTTTCTTTTCTTTTTTTGTAGATCATCGTCTTGTCATGGATACTAGGACTTGGGATAATCGGTATCAACATCTACTACTTGACTACAGCGTTTGTCGATTGGCTAATCCATAGCACCTTCCCAAAGGTTGCTAATGTGCTTATTGGGATACTAGTATTCCCCCTCATGACTATCTACATTCTCTCAGTGATCTACCTTATGTTTCGCAAAGACGTTGTCACTACATTCATTGAGCGAACAAAGTTTGACCCTAACGCTCAAATTAGCATGGAAAGTGGACAATATGATGTCGACGGAAGGATGGATTTGATGAATGCTCCTTACAGAGAGGATCTTGCTGATATCCCATTGCCACAATAGTGAAATTTAAACGTCTCAAGTGAATGCTAATACATGTATCATTAATCCTTAATGTTTCATTTTCTCTTGTATCTTGAATAAGTAGTGCTGAGTTTGAGCATCACTATTATTGTTTACATGTCCAATGTATCATCCTATATCCTAATTGAGTGAAATATATATTGAATTACAGCAAACTACTATTGGGATACAGGTTCTTCAATATAATATCAAAGATAATTAGATTTAAACCGTCTAGCTGATGTGATATACCCCACAACGATAATAACCAACATTTCTAACTTTAGACATCAAATTAGATATTATTTTTTTTCGGTAAACTTCATTAGCAATGGATTCAAGCAAGAGGCGGGCCTCAGGGTGTGTTTGTTAAAAGTGAGCAGTAGTAGTAGCTGTGAGCAGTAGCCGTGAAAAAATGGCTACAACTCACCGCTTCTTAAACAAGCATTGGAGAATTAGCCTTCCTAAAAAATAGCCTCAGCTCACCGCTCTTTTTCCAAACGACCACTAAAAATCAAAATGCTCGTTACTCACCGCTCACCGCCCCAAAAAGCTCCATACCGCTCCGCGTCAAACATACCCTGAAGGTACTAGTGGCTTATTTGATCTTAAAAATTCAATATTTTGATGATTGACAGACAAAAACAAAGAAGTAAAGGATTCTTGGAGACTCATGCGGTTACATTTTTCTGTTACCATTAATTGACAGAATATAAATGTGAGAGCTAACACTCAAAAGATTTATGATTTTTATTTTACTCAAAATGAATAAATAAAAATACATCGATTGTGGTTTGTACTTTATCAAACTTATTCAACTTCTTCTGCTATACAAACAATTTTATCATTAGCTGATATTTCATTACTACTCGATTCTTCCACTGATGACGTGTGGGTCTGAGCTATGAACTCTAGATTCCATAACACATCGTCAATGGAAGGTCGATCATTAGAAAGGCATTTAACACAAAGCTCTATTAGATTCTTCAACGATTCATCGCAGCAATCCTTACAAACCAAGGGATCCACTATACTCCTTCGAGCTATCTCATCCGCCACCAAACTTACTTGTAACTGATACAAAAATATAAAGTTTAAGCATTTATGTTATGATATTCAAGGTCAGACTACCTATAGACATGTGAAATTAGACTTACCATATCTTTTGCGATAGTTATATTGTTGATGCAATTGATCGCCCTTCCTAGGATGAGTTCTAACATAATAACTCCAAAATCGTAGACATGATCATGATCATTCTCCTCGATGTCAAATCTGTAAGAATATCGATTATGGTTAGGGATAGATGTTCCTAAAGTTGAATCCAGAAGAAGTCAAACATCCATATTGTCTACCTTTGGCTAAGAGTTTCACTTGATCTGGAGAAAGAATGTCCGGCAGCCACCTGCAGTAAAAACTTTCATACGTTAACTTACATCTTGTATTTACGATTTTATAACAACAAGATAAATGACATACCTTCGCTTCGTCTAGCAAAGAGATAATGTAGCCACTGATCTTTACATGAAAATTTTGATCCAGCAAAACATCAGTTATTTTAAGGTTGTTAGGGAATATTTTTTGCGTGATTCGTGTGCTTAGGAACTGAATCCCTTTTGAAATCCCGATAGCAGCTGCGAGCCTTTGTGCCCATGACAGTTTCTTCCCTGCTGCCAATTTTATCATCATGCAAAATTATTGGATGCCAATTTACTAATCCATGAAAGTCAAGTATTTAGTTTATGTATTTAGAATCGCGTATGTATATGTATATAAGTTAAAGGGTCGAGAGTGTCAAAAGTAAAGTTTACAACCGAAAAAAACAGTTTATTCGGTTATGCCTATTAGTGAACCATTGTGTCGGTTGATGGGTTATAAATACCCATAAAACCCAAGTCTGTAAAAACTAACGATTGTTATTATATCAAATAAACTTAGTATACTTTTTATCCAATTGTTCATAGATAGAGAAGAGACTACAGTGGCATCAGAGCCAAAGGATTCGAACCAGAGAAGAGAAACAGAACCGATTGATTCAGGGAATCAATCAAGAGACAGAGAAGAAGACCAACGATTCAGGGAATCGTTTTAGAGAAGAAAGACCAACGATTCAGGGAATCGTTCTAGAAAAGTGAAAAGAAGAAATTGATTCAGGGAATCAATCAAGAAGAGAAAGACAGAGAAGAGTTTTGATTCAGAGGAATCAAACACGATTCGATTAAAGACAGGATCGAATCAGAGAATTTGAAAAAGAGAAGAGAAACGTACCCGGTTGTGTGAAACCACTGCCGTGTGCTTGCCAGAAAAAAGTAACGATTCAGGGAATCGTTCCAGAAAAGTGAAAAGAAGAAATTGATTCAGGGAATCAATCAAGAAGAGAAACACAGAGAAGAGTTTTGATTCAGAGGAATCAAACACGATTCGATTAAAGACAGGATCGAATCAGAGAATTTGAAAAAGAGAAGAGAAACGTACCCGGTTGTGTGAAACCACTGCCGTGTGCTTGCCAGAAAAGAGTAACCAAGTAACCACCACCATTTGATTAGAAAGAAAACCAGAAGAAGGAGAAGGACCAGGGACGATTACTATTGTGCCCTAACTGCGTGTAGAAGATAAGAAGGTAGGAAGCAGAAGCAGTTTTATTTGGGGATAGAAAAGGCGTGTTTTTTTTGGAACAAAAGAACGCCACTATAATAAGCCCACAAGGATTCTAGAGGCCCAAGGGAAATATACAGGTTCCATTTTTTTTACCTGTGATAGTATTTTTTATTTCTCTATTAGTAGAATAGATTTTACAATTTGCCTTAGGAAAACATTAGAATTGTTTGAGAATTAATTGTGGTTAGATAAGAAAACTTAAGTTCGACTGCTATTAAGATTATATTGGTTTTAGAAGTTGCATATTATTGTGGTTAGAAAGAAGGATTTAAGATTCGACTATTATTAGAATTATATTGGTCTTAGAAGAAAACCAAAACGAAAGATATGACGGGAGATAAAAACGAAAACAGAGTTGTTTTCACCACATCGTTACCATCATATCAATGCCCAGTTTTAAGCAATACAAATTATACATTATGGGCATTAAGAATGAAGAAGATACTATTGGCAAATGGAGTATGAGATTTAGTAGAAGGAACAGGTACATCAAAAGAGATTGATGTAAAAAAGGATAGTTCGGCGTAAGCATACCTATTTCAAGGGTTACCAGAAGATTTGCAAATGCAAGTTGCGGGATGTGAAACAGCAAAAGAAATTTGGGACTCTCTAAAGTCCAGATTTATTGGAACAGAAGATGTACAACAGGCACACTCGCAACAACTTAAATCAGAATTTGAGAGACTTGTGATGAAAGAAGATGAATTAATAGATTCATTTGTTGGGAGGTTGATGAGTATTATTACAAAGGCTGGTACATGTGGATTGACGTTTGATGAACAAACAAAAGTACGGAAATTACTAAATGCAGTGCCAGATAAGTTTGTACCAGTAGTAGCAACCATTGAAATGGTTGTTGATTTTAAGAAAGCAAAATTAGAGGAGATTATTGGGAAACTTAAGACTTATGAAGAAAGGCTTAAGTTTAGAAAAGGAAGTGAGGAAGATAATAGTGAGAAATTGTTATTCACACGTCAAGGGAATAACAGAAATTATGAACGCAACTATGGAAATGATAGACGAGGAGGTGGTAATCAGACACGAGGAAGAGACCAAGGAAGATTCACAAGAGATAGTAAGAATGGAGATAGTTATGATAGAAACAAGAGAAACCATGGAGATCAAAACTACCATAGGAGAGACTTTAGAGAAATAGAGTGTTATAATTGTCATGAGTTTGGACACTTTGCTGCAAATTGTCCAAAACCAAACCATAGAGAAGAAAAAGCAAACCTTGTGTTCGAAGATGACGAACCAGCATTATTGATGGTTACTAGTAAAGATGAAAAGGAGATAACATCCTTAAAGGAAGAACCGAGAGGGAAAGGAATTATCACTGAGAAGGATGAAATTCCAAAAGAAAAGTTAGAAGATATACGGTCAGAGATAGAAATTGATTTGAAGAGTAAATTAGAGTTTTGGAAGTTTGAAATGCTTCAAGAGTTAGAGATGGAAAAACAAGAGTTTGAGAAGAAAATAAGAAATAGAGAAATGGCATTTGAGAAACAAATGCAGTGAGAGTTAGAGAACCTCAAGAAGTTGAGAGATTGCACAAGCAAAGAGATGAAAGAGTTAAAAACAGTAAGAGAACAGTTTGAGAAAGACAACCATGAAGTTGTTTCAGATGAGAAACATTTAGAAGAAGAACCAAGTATTGACAAGGGCAAATGCAAGAAGCATCGAGAGACGCCATCAAGATTAGGAGAACCAGATTGAGAAAGACATTAAATCAAGCAACAAGAAAGTTGAACCAGAAGATCGTGATACAAGAAACAGATTATTGAAAATGCAAGATTATGAAATGATACAAATGAAGGAAGATAGTGACAAAGGAGACAAAGATGACCGAGATGAGATTGAAGACAAGGAAGAAAGAAGTCAAATCAAGGAGGAAGTTCAAAACATAGTTCGCGTTGAAGATCAAGACAAAGGAAATGGAAACAAGCCAAAGTTCAAAGATAAAGATGATGGAGCTTGAAGATATCGAAGACATGGATTAATAAATTAGGAGGGAGTATTGGATGCCAATTTACTAATCCATGAAAGTCAAGTATTTAGTTTATGTATTTAGAATCGCGTATGTATATGTATATAAGTTAAAGGGTCTAGAGTGTCAAAATTAAAGTTTACAACCGAAAAAAACAGTTTATTCGGTTATGCCTATTTGTGAACCATTGTGTCGGTTGATGGGTTATAAATACCCATAAAACCCAAGTCTGTAAAAACTAACGATTGTTATTATATCAAATAAACTTAGTATACTTTTTATCCAATTGTTCATAGATAGAGAAGAGACTACAAAAATAAATATCTTGGGGCATTGTTTTATTGATTTTTTAAGTCAACTACAACAGTTTGACTTTCGAGTTATTATGAAAGTTTTTCAGACTCAGAACAATTTACAGCAACTGAAAGAGTACTATAAAACAAAGCCATTAATGTTTGTATGAGTAGTACTAAATAAAAGCAATCTATTATATAGATTGACATGGCTATGTATAAGTGAATTTGACCTTGAAAGTCAAAGGGTGTATATTTTGGTTACTTAGCGATTTGAATACTGACCGGCTAGGGACGCTCTGAGTGTTCCATTTGGCACAAACTCGCAAACGAGAAAGAGACCATGGATGGAGGCTGAGTCATCTGACTGACGGTCAAAACAGTGACCAATGGGGTTGACCAGGTTGGGGTGCCTGAGTTTAGAAATGAGCTCAATCTGGCGAGTTAAGCTCTGGATGTTACACTTCTTTTTCATTTTAAATTTTCTAACAGCAATCATAGTGCCATCACCAAGCTGCCCTCTGTAAAGCTAATCACACATAAAACAATAAAATGTTTATAGTGTTATATCAGGAAATAAAATTTTAAGTAAAAAAATATATCTGTTTTTTGCTAAACCAACCTGGCCGTGAGAACTATTTCCCAGGCGACTCGTTGTATGAAAGTTATCTGTGGCCTCAGTTAGTTCTCCGATGACATAAGTTCGATATGCTGGAATTCCTACTGAGCCTAGCTTCATTGTCTCTGAAATGTATCCTGCATTTTATGGTTGCTTCATTTAGTCAGTAAAAACTAAGTTACGTAGACATTTATGAAACAGTTGTAACAAGGCATACTCGTTGTAAAAATTGCATAACTATTATTATTCCACACAAAATACTATTACAAACTCAGAATATCGATAGACATTATCATTATAGAAAGACTAATTAAATTACATAAACCGACGACCTCCTTGATACTATTTTCAAAAATAGTCCTTAAGTGCATAGTTTGTTTTCACAGTTGTTCCCTCTAAGGCCTTAATTACATAATTAATTTCGCTTTTGGTGTCTAAATTATCCAAATAAGTCTGCTTTCAGTCTATAAAACATAAAGAGTGAACAACAATGAAAGAAAATTGAAAAAATAAGCAAGTCTTACTTGCATCAGTGAGCATTCTGATAGTATAAGCAGGCGAAACCTTTTCAAGGAAAACCCGAATCTGAGGTGCTGCAGCACATCCACCACCAAAAAACTCACTTCTAATAACAACCAGCACAACACCAAACACAGCAAAACCACCAACCACAACGCCACCAACAACACTAGAAGCAACAACAACCTTAGCCTTATTACTCGACTTATTATCCTCATTCGCCATAGGCGGTTTTATCATAACCGCCAACGCTTCGTTATGACAAAACGATACATTATATTGGTCTTTCTTATCCACATTTGATGTAAAACAATTCCATTTATATAAAACACCTTTTTCCAAGTTCTGCATGCAGCTAGGTAACTGTCCAGTAAACCGGTTTAACGATATATCAGCAAACATAAGCTCGTTACCACACGAAACATTCTTGTCCAACTTTCCAGTAAATTTGTTTCCAGATATGTTAAGAAAACTAAGAGAAGGCAACGAAAACACGAAATCTGGAAATGGGCCATTAAACTCATTTGCAGAAAGATCGAGATTACGTAGCTGATAAAACGAACGTAAATCATACCCTTGTATCCCATTAGTAAACTTGTTATTTCTTAAGGACAAAAATAGTAACCTATTATGTAAAACTGGGAAGCTAGGACCAAAATAATTGTTTTCAAGGTTTAAAACTTGTAAATTAGTCAAGTTCTTAAAATCGACAGGTACGTCTCCAGATAACCTATTAAACGAAAGATCTAAAACTCGAAGTGAGACTAAATGCGATAGCGAAAATGGTAAATAACCATCAAGTGAATTGTTTTTTAAGGATAAAACAGTTAAGGATGAGAGTGTAGACAACCAATCTGGGATGCTTCCTATGAAGTTGTTGTGATCAAACACTAATGTTTGTATGTTTTTTAAGTAGCTTAGCTCATATGGTATATTTCCAACGAAGCGATTCGAGCTAATATTTAGTATCTCTAATGAAGATAATGAGTTTACAAATATATTAGAAGGTAAAGGGCCACTAAGGCCTAATGACACTAATGTAAGTACTTTCAAGTTCGGAAAACTAGACGAAATAGTGTCGAAAAATACTTTAGTAGAAAAAACGTTACTATTACTATTACTATTACTATTACTAATACTGGAGTTGGCGCTTATGTGGAGCTGAGTGATGGTGTTATTGTAACATACTAAAGTGAGAGATGAGTTTGGTGGTGTAGGTAGGTTGATGGCTATGCTACTAGTGATGCTACTTGGGCAATAGTTAGTTTTGCCTCGTGCATGGTAAGTTGTGAGTAGGGATTGAAATGTGTATAGGGGTTGAGAATGAGTATGAAATGGTGTGATGATGAGGAAGGTGATGGTGATGATGAAGATAAAGAAGAGATGATGTTGTGGTGCCATTGGATTTGGAGGTGTGTTGGGAGTTGAAAGGTGCATGTTTTATTCTTTTTACAGAATTTTAGGACTAAAATTTACCCGTGACTAAATGTGTTGTAGCTAGTTTACAAAAGAGTTGATTAGTGATAATATATATAAATTTATTCTGTGCATGATACTGATTTGTAAAAGTTATCAGTAGTTGTAAGTTCTTACTAATTTGTTTGATTGTTTCCAATCATATAGTAATAGTACTGTTTAGCTTAAGTTGCTATGATTGGTAACATGATTCAATATCAATATGGAAAGTATATTTTGCTCCTATCTTAAGAAATTAAACTCCAGCAATAAATTAACACGTAGTAATAACTTTTTACTATTTCAAAAAGTCTTTTGAATGGATTTTTTGCCATTGTATTAAATGCTTTTTAGAAAAATTTGATAAACTTCAAGTCTTTCCTCAAAGTCTATCCAAAATGCTCTAACAGTAACTCTTCTACACTACTAAAAAAAATGTCATTAGCAACAATCATTTTAATAACAATAGAGAAATCGTTGCTAAATTATGCATTTAGCATCTAATTTTAACAACGAAATTGTTAACAAAGTTGCTACTTTTTTAACAATAAAAAAATTAGTTGGTACTTTTAACAAATGACCATAAATATTTGTTGCTAATTTAGCAACCACTAAGCAATTTTGTTGCATTCTCAAATTAGCACCGACCAAATTAGCATCAATTGATGCTAGTTGCTAATTCGACAGGTGCTAATTTTAGAATGCAACAAAATTTCTTAATCGTTGCTAAATTAGCAACAAATATTTATGGTCATTTGTTAAAAATACCAACTAATTTTTTTGTTGCTAAAAAATAGCAACTTTGTTAACAATTTCGTCGCTAAAATTAGATTTTAAATGCATAATTTAACAACGATTTCTCTATTGTTGTTAAAATAATTGTTGCTAATGGCATTTTTTTTAGTAGTGCTATGACTTAAAGCATTTAATGCACTTAATGCATAGTATATTTATTAACTAAAGTTTTTGAGAAAAAAGACTTATGTTTGTCAAGTCTTTGTATAAAGCTTTTAAAAAACTATTGATGCAATACAACAAAACACTTTTAAAAAACTTTTTTAGAATAAGGAAAAACTATTGACAATTTCACTCATTGCGAGAGCTCTTGTACATGTATTAAATGCAAAAAGTCATTAAACACTTTATTCATTATGAATGCTCTTACAAAACCAATCACTATTTTAGTTATCAAAATGAATACTTGCTCGGTCTCAAGTTATTGGTTCATCTTTCTATTTTGGTTTGTATCAAAATAAGTGTTATTTTTCTAATTTAACTTAAAGTCAGTAAAATATTCTACTGGAGGACAATAATAGTATCACTTTTCCTAGATTGCGAATATTATTGTACAAAGAAATACAAATAATACGAGTACTTATTTTGTATTTTACTCTCATTACAAAAAGTACAAAACTCGGTACTAGATTTAATCATGAACCATTTATTTAGAACTAATATATTATAAAACATCTTTATTATTTAAAATTCACGATATGACAATTGCATTGAAAATTTGATGCGTCCTTTACAGCAAATCTAACTTTACATGAATTGTCGGTATCATTATATATTATAGTTGCTCTATTCATATTTTTGTATTTTAGTAAAGAAAATATGGAGATGTCGATGTACTTGATGTGTTGCAATAAAACAAAGAGAAATGAATAATATTATTCCACGATGTGAACTAGCGATAATACAGTTTTGTACAATAATAAACAATGTTTACCGTTTAAAGTGTTTATATATATGTAAACAAATAATGTGAACTTTTGCTCTTTATTTCTTTAAGACAAAATTACACAGTTGGTCCCTGTGGTTTGCTCGTATTGCAAGTTTGGTCCCTAAGTCATTTTAATTACCCCACAGATACCTATTTTTGAAACGTTGCACTCTTTTAGTCCCTATTTTGGATGGCCGTTAGTGCAGTCCGTTAAGTATTTTGCGCTGTTAGTCCTTCGTTAATAAATTTTGCACCGTTAGTCCTTATTTTTTAAAATATAGTTTTCCACAGTTAGTCCCTCCGTTAATAATAGTTATCGCCCGATTTTTTTACGTTTTTGTCCGTTTTCGTTCGTTTTTTATCCGTTTCCTCCCATTTTTTTACGTTTTTCGTCCGTTTTCTTTTGTTTTTTTTATAGTTTTTGTCCGTTTTTCTTACGTTTTATCCGTTTTTCTTACGTTTTTATCGGTTTTCATCCGTTTTTGTCCGTTTTTCTAACATTTTTCTTAAATTTTTATCCGTTTTTCTTACGTTTTGTCTGTTTTCTTTCGTTTTTGCCCGTTTTCATCCTTTTTTGTCTGTTGTTCTTACGTTTTGTCCGTTTTCGTACGTTTTTGTCCGTTTTTCTTTCGTTTTTGTACTATTTCAACATATTGAAAATTTTTCCAAAAAGAAAAAAAATTTGGAAAAAAAAATTTCAAAAAAAAAATATTTCCGAAAAAGAATATTGAAAAAAAAATAAAAATAAAAAAATCAAATTTCAAAAAAAAATTGAATAAAAAATTTTGAAATTTTTTTTTGAAATTTTTTATTCAATTTTTTTTTTGAAATTTAGAAATTTTTTTATTTTTTTTCAATTTTTTTTTTCGGAAATATTTTTTTCCAATTTTTTTTCCAAATTTTTTTTCTTTTTTGAAAAAAGTTTCAATATGTTGAAATAGTACAAAAACGAAATAAAAACGGACAAAATGTAAGAAAACCGGACAAAAACGGATGAAAACCGATAAAAACATACGAAAAACGGACAAAACGTAAGAAAAATGGACAAAAACGGATGAAAACGGGCAAAAACGAAAGAAAACAGACAAAACGGATGAAAACGGGCAAAAACAAAAGAAAACAGACAAAACGTAAGAAAAATGGACAAAAATTTAAGAAAAATGTTAGAAAAACGGACAAAAAAAGATGAAAACCGATAAAAACGTAAGAAAAACTATAAAAAAAAACGAAAGAAAACGGACGAAAAACGTAAAAAAAGGGGGGAAACGGATAAAAAACGAACGAAAACGGACAAAAACGTAAAAAATCGGGCGATAACTATTATTAACGGAGGGACTAACTGTGAAAAACTATATTTTAAAAAATAAGGACTAACGGTGCAAAATTTATTAACGAAGGACTAACAGCGCAAAATACTTAACGGACTGCACTAACGGCCATCCAAAATAGGGACTAAAAGAGTGCAACATTTCAAAAATAGGTATCTGTGAGGTAATTAAAATGACCTAGGGACCAAACTTACAATACGAGCAAACCACAGGGACCAACCGTGTAATTTTGTCTTTCTTTAATTTTGAGACATACTGAGTGACCTAAAAATAAAAAACATAAGTGAGCTGTGGTGTCACGGGGATTGCATAAACATCCAAAATAAGATTCACGTGTTTTGTTTTGCTATGGAACCAAAACCCGATGCATAATTCACAAAATGCTTTTTACTCTCCTGAAAGATATGTTCTGCCTTTTCAAAATAAAAGAAGAAAGTGATTGATTGGGTGTAAATCTAATACAATGTGGTTAATTTTACCATTTTGTGCAACTTTTGCACGACTCAGTGTTATATCAGAAAAAATTCTCACTCAAGTTGTAGAAATTTACATATACAAATGTGTGGAAATACAAGTATAGGTCGGTAGTTACCTGTAGGGTTTAAGTCATACAATAAACGCAAACTTTATTAGAAATATCGTTATGGTACGTGTTTTAAAAAAAATAATAGCTTTTATATTTGTGCTAATATGATACATGAAAACTTATTTTACCGGCAAAAATTACCAAATTATATGTGGCGCTTACTTTTGATGAGGTAGCCCGCTTATATGACATTATATATGTGGGTTTAAGCCCTACAATAGATGTGTATTTTTTTCAAGCGTCTCGTTATGATACGTGTACTAAAAAAGCTAATCGTCTGATACCTTCAACCTCATCCATCTTCAACACCTCTATAATCACCACCTACTACCATCGTGACTCTCATCCCGTAACCTACAACTATTGTATGTGTCATCACCACACCCTATAAAAATCATTAAAAAAAAAGGTGGTGATGAGGGTGTGGGTGATGGCGGGGGTGTAAGGTGGTAGCATGGCGTAGGGTGGTGGTGCGGTGTGTATAAAATGGTGGCACAAGGTGTGAGATGGTGGTAAGGTGGTGGCGGGGTTATGGGGTGGTGGTAGGGTGGTGGCACGAGTCTCGGGTGGTGATGGGGTGCGTGTAAAGTGGTGGTGGGGTGTCGTGTGGGTTGGTGGCGGTGGATTGGTGACCGTGATAGATGTAGAAAAAAAGGCGTTTGGCTCATTAAATAAAAGTGAAATTGTGTGTTTGGAATTAACTTTTAGCGATGAGGGGCTCAAAAAGATCGAAAATTGAAATTTTTTCTTGTTTTTTCCGGTTTAACCTGCAGCCACTAAAAAAAGTTCATATTGAAACTAAACCATGTGTAAATGTATTAGACGAGTAGTTTTTTTTGTACACTTACAATAACGATACATTTAGAAAAGTATGTGTTTACTGTATTGCTTAAACCTTTACTTATAAGAGTTAGTATAACAACAATCAACATCCTACCGCCAACTCAACGCCATATTAGTTTTCACTTCACTGCTAACTCCACCACTAAATAGTGACCATCAACTTCACTATACTAACATATCCCTTTAAAACACAAATATACTCGCCAAAACAAACATACAAACAAACAAAAAGAAAAGAAAAAAAAAAAAATTGGTGGCGTGCACCACCATTTAAGGGAAGACACCTAAAAGAGGGGTTGCATGTGTGGTGCCTTTCGTTATTTATGGCCAGAGATTTACCTTAATATGAACTAACTTATGTGCCAAAAAATCTTCATGATATCACATTCTATATGCATATACTTTTTTAATATAATATTTTAGCCACATGTCTTCACCTTTTCATAAGCAAATAATTTAATTATTACTCCATTCACTTCAAATTAATTGTTCATATTGACTTTTTAAAGTATTTATTTTTTTTAACTTAAACTTTAATTATTTTTGTATATAATACTTGATAAAATACATACCAATAAAAATACATTTAAAACTCAATTCATTCGTATATTTTTCATCAAATATTATATAACACAAAAGAAAATATTAAGGTGAGAGTTAAAAGAAATAATAAATAATAAAAAACTTTAAAAGTCAAAGCTGAACAATTATTTTGATACAGAGAGATTATAAGAATTATTTTGCATTAAAAATTTATTTGAAAATTCAGAGAAATGCATATTTTTTTCTAATATAGTAAAATTTTATTTTGGTAACATGTCTATGGCCTTTTTTTAAAACAAATACTTCAATTATTATGGGAATTAGTTTTCATTAAATATTCATTTGAAAATTCATAGAAAATATCTCAAGTTGCGGAAAAGCATGTTAAATACAGTAACTATTTATTTTCCCAAGTTATAAAAGTCCATCTTTCTAGCTTAATTTATCTTAAAACAAATATTCATTCTCATATTTCAAAATAGTTTTAAAATGCGAATATTAATGGTCAACCTTTTTATAATTTGAGACGAGTAATATTAAGGGGAGCATGGTTCGGTTATTTGCTAAAACCAAACTATAATCACTATTGTTTGGTTATTGATTATTAAATCCATTTGGCTACGGTAATTTTTTTGAGCTCATGTAAATTTTGCCCAATAAATTTGACGCAATGGTTTAAACTATGTCAAGTAAGATAGGAGACACATAATCACTAAGAAAAACGCAATACATACACTACATTATACTCCGTAACGCATTAAGATTTTTATGCATACAAAATATATTTCAATAGCCAATTTAAATAAACGATATACCATCAAGTTTAGCAACATGCTTCTCTTTTGATATTTTATGGAAGGAGTGAAAAAAAAAATAATAAAAAATAAAAAAAATAAAAATAAATGAGTGATATAGTTTGAACAATTTATACAATTAGATATAATGTTGGCGTGGTTATGAATAGAAACCAAACCGAACCAATAAGAGTCGGTTAATTATGATTCGGTTAAAGAGGTTTGGTTTTTTATTCGATTTGGTTGAATCAGTTTTTAGTTCGGTTTTGATTTTTTTTTTTTTTTTTTTTTTTTTTTTTATTTTGCTCAGCCCTAAGTAATAATAATTTAACTATTCATATTAAAGACTATGCGCAAATAGATATACGCCGATCAATAGAGGTGTTCGTTGATTCAGTTATCAGGTTGTTCGGTTAATTTTTTTCTGAGTAAAACCGAACCTAACCGAACTCAAATTAGATTAAACCAAACTGAATATCCAAAGACCAAACCGAAAAACCCGAAATACACAATTTTAATTATTATTTATTTAATCATATAGATTTATTGCAAAGAAAAAAATTTCAAGCTTAAAAAAATGTTATATTTATACAATGAAAGAGTTTTAATGTTCTTTTTTAATAATAAAAATATATATTTATGTCAATTCGGTTTTTAGTTCATTTTAGTTTTTATTTGCTAAAACTATAACCAAACTGAAAATCGAATATTTAATTTGGTTTTGGTAAATTCATTTCGGGTGCAAATTCAGTTTGTTTTTTTTTATTCTTTTTTTTTTTCGATTTTGGTTTTCGGCTTTTGTGGGTCAAACCCGAATTCTGCACACCCCTACATTGATCAACCCAACACATGCAATAAAATAATCCATTTCAACCCAAACCATTTGACCCATTGCCTATTTTGTCACCCCAATCAATACAATTAGCATTTAGCAAACCGAATCTACACAAACTGAGACAGTTATGCAACCTTTTCGAATGTATAAGAACTACCTTTAGCCATTTCTTTCCATCCGAGTAGTCGAGTACTCATACTTAAATAACTGATATTAAATCGAACTTTATAATCTACAAGACTAGTCAACAATATCTGCTATGAAATAGCAATTACATAACATCAATTACTCCTCATTACATTCAAGCACAGTTTTAACCGCTACCCATACGTACCCTCCAGTTGCTACTCACTACATGTTATCCGAATGCAGCTCCGAGAATAACTTTATAACAGTCGTCCCTCAAACAATCATAGCATACAATGATACGCTGTGTCTATAATGCAAAGCCACATGCTAAACTTGCTACATCAATATCACTGTACAACACCATAATACCAATAATCTTACTACATTCTATGTCAAAAACAGCAATTTAAATCAGAATAACATACGCAGCCTAATCAACAAATACCTCGACACCATATTGCAGATTCACTTCGGATGCTTGCAGATTTCAAGAATAAACTAAAATCCTGTTTATTGTTCAAAACCAGTTCTACTTCCGGACACGGGTCTCAACATGGGGTGTGAGCCTGACGAAGATGAAGGGTTTATAGCCGAAAGGGGGAGGCGTGGACCGAGTCCATACATGGACTGCTGAGACATCTGTGGGTGCATTTGTTGGTTAGTAGGGAACCCTGAAATGAATGGTTGTTGTGCGGATGAGCCAGTGACCTGCTGACGGCTAGGTCCGGGGTTGTTGTTGACCATTGAGGGACCGACACCTGGCAAACCTGTGGGTCTGGTTCCAAATTGGGGGTTGAGGAGGAGACCTCGCTCGGCAGTTACCCTTTGTCTTCCTCTCTCAAGTTGTTCACACTCTTTTATTAATAAACTCTCAACTTCGGCGAATTGCTTCAGCTTCAACTCTAACCTCTTCAACTGCAGGAACAGGTGAATGTTTCAGCACAAACAAATTTATTTTGAATAACTGGGTAAATGTAC
Source organism: Chrysanthemum seticuspe (assembly GCA_019973895.1). Classification (NCBI taxonomy): domain Eukaryota; kingdom Viridiplantae; phylum Streptophyta; class Magnoliopsida; order Asterales; family Asteraceae; genus Chrysanthemum; species Chrysanthemum seticuspe. The sequence continues at coordinate 261,160,267 of BPTQ01000008.1, read as the reverse complement.
ACAAAACTAGAGGTGGCATATTCAACCCATTCACTTTTAAATGAGTCGAGTCACGTTATGTTACATCTTTTACAGGTCAAATTGGGTCTCATCAAGAAGTTTAGCTAGAAATGAAACGAGTCAAATGGGTCAAGTGGGTAGAAAATAGCCAATGTGTTTTTATAATGTATAAAACCTCCAAAATCTAATGTTTGTAATTTTATTTGACACACTAAATATTTAATACTCCGTAATAATTTTTACAAATTGGAAAGTAAGTGTTCTAGATCAACCCAACCTAACTTGTTTAATTTGTACCAAAAACTGCCTGTTTTGACCTGATACCCAGCCCACCCATGTTCTCCATTGGAAACTAAAGATAGTATAACAATTATGTAACAAAACTCATTAAAAAGAAATCGACGAAATGAATAAAGTTATTATTTCGGCAACTCTTGATGCTTCATATACATATATGACAGGAACAGCTTTCTTGTGGAAAAAGCTGGGTTGAGGTCAATATTTGATCTCTGTGTGTGTGTGTGTGTGTGTGTGTGTGTGTGTTAGACGAACATAACGAGTATTAACTAGTCCATTCATTCTGATAGAATATGTGATGAGGATTAAACCTGTTCCGAGAACAGATGTTATTCATGGAAAAAGTTATAGGTTTACAGGCTGAAAATCAAGAGAACTCCAAGGCCACAAACTGCTTTTCTTAAGTTAAAACCCTTTAAATGATAAAGGGTTATCAACATACTTACTCAAACTGAATGTAATTCCTAATATACACTATGTAACTCGTCATATAAAATGTCATCATTTGTGATACAACCTGGGAATGACAGAGGAAATAAACAATAGATAGTGCAGAAAAGAGGAAGTTTTTCCATTAAGGATAGGTCATAGGTATAACTCAGGTTCATTCAGGAACCCGCTCCACCCACTTTGTATGACGGGTTATTTGGTTCCCATTGTATAGATGGTAGGTTTCTGATAAAACAGAATAAGAAATTGGATTAATGGTTCGGTCTCAGATTAAGTTGTTTCTAATCAGCCAGGCCTGTAAAAACCTAGATAAGGCATTTTGTTATTTTCATAGTTTTCAGTTTATAAAATCATATTGGTGTAAGTTAAAGATTTCTACGTTTCAAGTTTTAACATTCAAAATTGACGTAAAAAACACGGGGCACCATCCTTTACAGCTTCACCCACCTAGATTGCTGTCAGCAATCGCACGACTCACAGCCAAACACCAACTAGCCAACAGCCGCCCGAATAGTCGCTCTAAAACATGATGATTGCTATCATTTCATATAACATTTTCAGGGGAATCATGAAAAATCGGACACATTTACAATTTTATGAGAGTGTGATTGATGCAGGAAAATAAAATCTGTAGTGTACTTCCACTGAGCTGTTAAGTTAATAATCTTGACCAGTAAATATGTAATTTAAATGTTTTCATTGTTAGTCCAAAACCTTGAATACGCTCTTAACAAGGAAACATAGTGGGCAAATATCAATAGCATCAAAATGTTATAGAGATAGCATTGGGTAAATAGGTCATTCAACTATACCTGATGATTAATGATATTAGCAGACAGCCTTTGAATTTCCCGTTCTTCATGATCTGCAAACAGCTTTGCTTTCGTTGCAGCTGCAGCAAGTCCAGATCGTACTGCATTTCTCATCTTTTCTGAAGATATAGAAGTAGCAGTTGCTCCAGAGTTCTCAGCTGAATATATTATATCACGATATAGTCAGAAAAAGAGGAGATATGTGAAAGCAAGACCAGTAAAGTCAAAAACAACCTTTTGGTTGAATTGGATTTCTGGCATCTCTACCATTCATGCTTTCTGAATTCGTCCTTCAAAACAGAAATCTTAAATTAGAGCAAGGATAAGATAGGAAGACAAAAAAATAATTGGAGCTTGGTGTTAATTTTGAGCAGGACAGTAAATACTACCAACTAACAGACAATAAACTATACTTACAATGTTAATAACAACAATAAAAATTGAATAAATAAACTTCCACTATAATCATTACATTTAAACAGCATACAAACATTTAGCCATAAACGATAATATCATTAGCCACTATACCAGCTAGCAATAAGAGTAACATATTAAGAAATGAAGTGTAAACTAAACAGTGCCTGTCAAATTAATAATAGACATTACCATGCCTTAAAAAGATCAAACACGACTTGTACACTTCAAGCAATCTTTCTTTGTGTTCTGTCTGTTTAACTGAAAATATTCTATAATCACCGTGTTACTGCCATATGATTCGTCATGTTAATAAGTTGAAAGCGAACTTGTACTGGCTATATAAATATGCTATTTGCTTTTACAGGCATATGCAACATACAGTTGGTCCTTATTCAATAGTCAAGCTAAGACCCGTATTAGCTAAACTAAACGAGTAGAACACGTGCAGCATTTCATAAGCATCTACTATAATCCATTGCCTAGAGCAAATAAGCTGACGTAATAAACAGAAAACTAAGGATGGCGAATATTTGAAGCAATACCTATTTTCAGACCCATAACCATCTATTGCTGCATCTTCAGAAGCACCTAGATGATCTTCCTCAGACAATGCTGCCAACGATGCATGGGCACAGGCTGCAGCCACTCTCGGTCCCACTGCAGACGCCAGAAAGGCAACCTAAAGAATCAAAACGGAAGGTAAGAGCATAAGATAATACAGAGAGTCCATTAATGAAAGTCTTCAGCTACACAGATAAAAAAAAAAAAAAAAAAAAAAAAAAAAAAAAAAAAAAAAAGGAGAGGAGGGGTAACTATTAAGTATTAACCACATCCTATTTTTACTCTCCCACCTAAAATTCTTTTCACTTTGTATCAAAAAATATATTATTGAAATCGCAACACCATTTCTAGAAATATGCAATATCAATAAGCGTGACAAAATGTTCCTCAATATATTCAGGGCTCACATAGACCTTTTGGCTGCAGAGTGATGCTTAAAAACATCAATATATCAAAATTCGATGACCTTAGCCTCTTATAAAGTCGATAACCATTATTATTTTAGGTCATTCCTCAAGTCATATAAAAATGTTCGTCTGCCCAAGTTAGTCCATTGCAGCTTTACACATACACGTGTTGAACATCTCTTGCACTGTTGGAATCCTCCCTTAGTCATATGATGCTCATCATAAGTTCTAAACATTAGTAAAGTTCAGGACTTTCGCTCATTCGTATATATCTTAAGACTTAAATTACCTTACACAATTCCCGGACAGAAAATACAAATGAACAGCTCATACATGTACCAATGTGAGTAGATGTATTGTTTCACAGGACTTCTTTTGAATCGCTGATTAGTAACTAACAGTTACATTTTGGGCACTTCAAAAGATATAATCAAACTAGACATCTAGTCATTTAGAGACGTGCTAGCATCAACGTAATATAGTATTAAAATTTTAACTCTCTTGGTTTATATAATCGAAAAGATAATACTTTATATATTTAAGGAGATCTGCTTATCAAGTTATGAACAATGTAATATAAAAGAAACTCTTGGTAGCGAGATTGCATCATAAACTAAAACAGGTAACATATCACATCAAAAACACCTAGCAGAGTAAAGTAACTACAGAAGTCCCCATTATTCATGAAATTATGATGTTCACTGTTTGTATATGTGATATTGAGATGATGTCAGGCAACAAGGGCTACAGGGATGTTGTCACATAGTACGTGATATTAGGTTACGATTGTAACATATAATATATCTCGACAAAGCCACAGCTCACCTGAGACATCACAGGATTTGTAGACTTCTCAAATGGCAATCTCTCTTCAAGTCCAAGGTCTTCAATAACGGACACTGTATTAGCAAGAGAATGTTGCAGGCATAAACTTTATAAGATAACCAAACTACCATAGAAAAAAGAAACTGAAAAAGATGTAAACATACCTTTCCCATTTGCACATGATTGTGGTTTTCCAGAACCATTACCATTGGGCAAGTTTGATACACCTGGAACCTCAATACTTTCCAAAGGTGGCTCCTCTATTGAAAGGCGTACAAAATGGAGGATACACTGAGCTTTTGACTTGGTGCCAACATGCTCAGCAATCTCAACCCAATTCTCACTATAACGTTCCATAGCTTCCAGCAACAATAAGGTCTCCTGATTGGTCCAACAGTCTGCTTCAAGATTACCATAATCCCTAGTGGAATCAACCTTTATGAAATCCAAGCTTGAATGACCAGCAACAAATGCCCCGTCATTATAACAGCTTAAGCATAATAGTGTCTCAACCTGCCAGCAAACAAGTGTAAGCTTTAAAAGACAACCAAACTAGAAACTACTATAATGTCTACTTATAGACCATGGGAAGTTTGAATAGTGGACTTTCCATTTCTATTAAAAACGTGGATAGTCTGAAGCATCAAAGAATAAAATTAAAAATAACATAAAAAATAAAAAAAATCTTATTTTCAAGTCCTCAAAACCCTTATTGGTAATTGAATATTTCATTTAGAAAATTAATAAGAGCCAGCGGCCTCCAAGAGATACGGCCAGAATACACCGTACACCTCACATAGCAAAATTTTCAAGGAGTGCACTAGAACACAACTCTTATCATCTAACTTTTTACAGAGGCAAACTGCAAGAAAATGCAACGTACTATTAAATAATCACTTATTACCAATATAAGCAGGTATGCAACATACTCTTTTAACCATTAATGCAACAATTTAACCATTTGATGCAACAGACTTACCAACATCTTACCAAAATATGCAAATTGTAGTCAGTAAATGGAACGGGCTTACCATCTTTTACCATTATAAGCAACATACTTGCCATCTTTTACCATTAAAAGCAACATGCTTACAATCTTTTAACAATGAATGCAACATGCTTATCATTTTTTACCATTAAACACAGCATGCTTATCAATTTTCCATTAAAAACAACATTCTTAGCTTTTTTTGCCATTTAATCAACAAATTGCATACTTCGGTAAGAGAAGGTAGGTATGTTCCGTGCATATATTGGAAAGATTGAATATTGCATATTGACCTTGTTTACACTACATGCAATCCATAACAAGCCATGCAGGTCTGGCCCTTCTTAAAGTTCATGCCAGTAGTATATTATATTGGGAATAATGCTCAAGGCCACAATACATATTAATGCATAAACACAGGTCATGCACAAAATTGTATTGGGTCTTTACCATTCAGCCTGAGACTCACATATGATGTGGCAGCGCATGTTTCCTAGTGTACACTCTTAAATAGATTTTATCTAATATTGCTTTTTTTTTGGGTATGCATCTATGGTGCATCAAAAACAAGTAGGGTTGGATCAGTTGGTAAACCCCTTGCCTCTCAACCGAGAGGTCAGGGGTTCGATCCTCACTCCCTACAAAAGGCCGGAGGTCCTTTCTACCTTTGGTAGAACTGGAAGCAGCCTCTCTACCTACCTTAGGTAGGGGTAAGGCTGTCTACATCTTAACCTCCCCCATACACCGGAAACGGTATTGGGTACCCATAACCCGTGGAAGACGGCATTGGGTGTTACTTTACTTTACTTTTTTCATCTATGGTGCATCATGAAGTGAATAAGAACAAATGACTAAATAAAGGTTTGATAATTAAGAGTATTTTTGTCAATGTATCTTAGATCAGCATTCAATTCTGGTGGGTCATAGGCATCCTCAATGTTCAGGACACTTGTAAGCCAGTAATCTTATGTCATCAATTCATATACCTTCAATTACAATTTATATGTTCTTGAAGTTGACAACTAGACGCTATTTAAGTTAAGGGTCAATTAAGAAGTGTCGTAATTACTGAACAAGAAAGAAGAAGTACGAAATGGATGGTAATTTACCTCTTTGAGTGACTGATAGTAGACAATACCAAGAGATTTAGAGCAAAAATTGCACCGATTTTCAGATAATAGCTCTCGAATTCTGCTGTCCAAATCAGACTTATTCTCACTATCAACAGCCAATTCAGGATATATATCTGATGCTTTTAGCCTACACCTTGGTCTATCAAATTGTATTAAGCTATCAATAGATCGCAAAGCAGTTGCTGGGACACGTAATTCTCCTTTTGAATCCTCTGTGAGACATGAGTCCTCGTTTCTAGAATCATGATGATTCAGCGGAGCAGCACAGTAATTAATTACACCCCAATTATCAAGAAACCGTACAACTCGAGTTACATCATCGGGATCAACACCAACTAAAAAACCATGACAATCAGAAGCTGACAACCTCTTTGCTGGATTTTCCATGTACTTAGCAACAATATGGTTACGACAATCCATATACTTTTCCGGAGTATGTTCCATTGACTTCCCAGAGAAAAAATGTGGCACTGCCTGTCTCTCTAACCTGTTTACTGATGTCGGTGAAAACCAATCTGCTCAATACAAAAATCAAAACCCACAACAGAAAATCAACCACAAGCTATACACTTAACAACTGCCTACATTCACTAAAAAAACGTAATTGTCCAAGATAGAAGCAGAACTACACCAACATAGAAACGTAAGCCCAAAAATGTATAGTAACTACTCGTCTACTCCCTCCGTCCCAAATTCCGTTTCCACCTTATTTTAATCAGTTCCAAAATAATAGTCCACTTCTAAACAAGAGATGCAAAACTAATTTGGCCACAAAACTCAAACAAAACATTAAAATTTGGTCAAAGAGTAAAACTTTGATTACGCAAAGTTAAAGCTGCAATAATTACACTTTTCTTACACTGTATGTTTTTATCTAGTAGGCAACTACTATCGGACAGATAAAGTATAAGTTTGCATTCGTATGACAAATGAGCATATAAAAAGTATGTAACATTATACCTGCGTGCATTGGCACAACATGAACCCGATTCGCTCCATATCTCTTCACAACACCCTTCCCTTCCATAATCACCGGCGGTGTAATCACAAACCCCCCTTCGTCTCCACCTGTCAAAACAGCGGCATCCCTCGGAAAAAGCGACACCGCCTGCTTCTGGCCGTGCGAGACATTCTCCAAAAACACACTCCCCTCACTTAATCCACCTCTCTCCTTAACCAAAACCTGATTCACCATATAATGATACCGATTCACACTCTGCTTCACAACAGACGGGAAACTCGACACCCTCACCGCCTTATCCGCAAAAACCTCACTCTCACCGCTTGCACTCGCGCGAGCACCAGAAACAACCGTAGGCGCCACAACAGGACCTGGATCGGGCGAGTTCGTGTTAGTGATGACGTCAGCGTCAGCATCAGCATCGTCAATAAGGTCAAGGTCAGCATCTTCTTGTTCTTGTTGCTCGTCTTCTTGTTCGAGTTCGTAGTCCTCGTCGTCCTCCTCTTCGCGGCGATTACGCGGTCTAGGTTTTCGCGATTGTTCGCCACTTCCTCCGCCGCGTTTACGTTTCTTCCATCTGTTCCTAGTTTCTAATAGTACAAAATTATATAAAAAAAATTAATTAATCGTAACAGAATCGTAACAAACTGTAACAGAATTGTAACAAACTGTAACGGAATTGGGTTTTATAAAATATATAATTAATTTAATAAATACCTGAAGAGGAAGCTGGCATTTTGAATTGGGGGAAGAAGAAGGGGTTAAGAGGAATTGGTGGGGTCCGTAAATGGTGGAACAAGGGTTTCTCTCTTCTCTGTTTATTCTTCCCCAATTTTTAAACAACAACCAGATTTGCTTCTTCTCTGATTGTTTCTTTTATCTCTTTTTGTATAAATAGTGGAATAGTTGGGGGACTTGAGACTAATTTTTATGTTGCATCTTTTATCTAAAGCGAGCGTTTGGGCGGAGCTAATTTAGAGCACAAGGTATCGTAGATACCAATAATATGTTATTGATATGACACCTCAGCGCCACATCATACACCTCCCAATAACTCACCAATAACTAAAACACCCTCCCTCATAACACACCACTAACATGTTATTGGGTCCCACAAAATACCCCACTAAGAATACCCACTCACTCACAATACACAAAACAAAAAACAAAAAAACCACTAAACAACACAAATGGCTTGAGCCATTGGAATGGCTCAAATGCCTTTGGCTCACCAATGCCACCAAGTGGTGGTATGGTTTGGCTCACTAATGGCATGAAAAATAAACCTTTGGCATGTTAAAAGCTCCCCATACCTTGTGCTCTTAAATCTGATATTCGTGTCAAACAATTTTAAGCATAAGGCGTTATGTAGTATCATGCGTGTAATGGTTAGTAATTGAAAGTTGTGTATAATGCACAAATCAAGTATAATGCACAATGTATGCCAATAATTAAAACCAACGATCGGATCTATCCAACTCCTCTTCTTGTTTCACGCCTTTTTAATCTAACGATCGGATATGTGGCTTAGTTATCTTAGATAGAATTATGTTGTCTACACGTTTCTGATATCACTAATTCATATATCAAATCATTGCACGAGCAAACGAATAACTAAATAATATAGTAGAAGTAACATGGCTAGCACTATCTTCTCTAATTGATCACAACCTTTGCATAGTTTAATTAGTTTACTTTTATTTATTGTTTTTATTAGAATAATTTAACTCAAATGAAAACCCCCTTTAAATCTACAAAACTCACTAGGTTAGTCCAAAAAAAATTGCTCTTACAAATGACTCGTACTTACCCCACTAGCTACATTCATCGGCTACACTGCCTGTTAGTGTTTCAACAAAATATAAATTTAAAACTTGATAATAAAATATAGACAACGAAAAATACATCAAGTTTTTGGCGCCGCTGCTAGGAAGTAGTTTAGTTTTAGGTTAATTTAGTGCATTTTGTATTTTTATTAGTTTAGTTAATTGTTTTTTTTTTCTGCATTGTTTGTTCTAGTTAACTATTTGTGTCTCAGGTTGGTTATACACTTATACGGCGTATTCACTTTCATTGGATACGGCGTATGCTATCTCTACATACTGCGTTTTGCTTTCTGAGGCTCGGATTGGTTTTCTTTATAATATTTAGTAGATGTTAAATTTTATTTTAATTTTTAATTTAAATTTTTTCTAAAAACCAATTAAAAAAAATACTGTTATTTATAATCTATACGGCGTATTGACTTGTTTGATACGGCGTATCGATCTTTGTTGTAGTACACGTATTCTAAGCAATTGGGGTACGGCGTATTGTTGTCTGAGATTGAATACGGCGTATTGGGTGAACAGTAACACCAAAAATATTTTATTTTTCGTATTTAGATTTAATTTTTCTTTTTTTCATTACACGTATCTACTAATATCTTTTGTTTGATCTCATGTAAAAATTGACTCAAACAATCGAGGAGTACATGGCACAGATTCGGGACAACACTAGCCCGGGTGTTCTTAGACCAGCTTTCGGAGAAGCAATCACTTTTGAGTTGAAAGGTCAATTTCTCAAGGAGCTTCGTGAGAACACCTTTAGTAGATCGGATTTGGAAGATGCTAATGAGCACGTGGAGAGAGTGCTTGAGATTGTCGATTTGTTTCACAGTCCCAATGTGAGCCAAGAACATATGATGTTGTGTGTCTTCCCTAAGACACTTATTTGTCAAGCAAGTCGATGGATCAAGACCATACCTGTCCGGTGAAGACTCTATGGCCAAAATACTAAAGCATCTTCGAGTATGTTCTTCAAATCGACCAAATTTCATATACAGCGTATTCCCAAAGGTTAATATGTTGTATTCATCAAAGTCAGACAAGGTCTTGAAATCTTCTAAGTATATGGATACGGCGTATCTAATTAGCATTGATACGCCGTATTGAGTGTCTGATCAGTAGGGTTTCTTCAATATCATCATTTTTGCTCCAAAACACGTCTTTTTCCATAACTTTCTCCAATGCTCCAATATTAATGAGATTTACAAAAGTAAATGATTAAGTACCAAATCTCATATAAAATAGTATAAATTGAGTAATATACATAGGATAAATGATGCTAATAATATGTTGTTATTTGATGTCATCACATAAGCACATATTTATACGTATAAAAGGAAAAGGTTAAACTACAAACACAAAAATAAATTTTCACACTGAATGATAATAAGTCTTATAAACGATAACATTCTTATTTTCACACTAACTGAAGGTACATTGAAGAAGATTCAGACATAAAGGAAGTTGTTGTTAAAAAAAAAGTCCCGGTTGATAAGGATCCTGAAGAACACGCTTAATAAGGAACTTCACTCAAAATAAGTACTAATAAGGAAATAAAGAATTACGCCAACGGTGTCTGTCAGAATTTTTGGAACTTAGATATGAGGGTCATGGTCTAGCCAACACTTTGTGTTAGAATTTTGTTAACTTTGATATGAGTATCATGGTCTATCCAATGTTGTGTGCTCAATCTCTTAATTCAATAAATATGATTACTATTTTCCTATAGCTCTAGCGCTTGGAACACATCTAATTAGATTTTATGTTATGAAATTGAAGAATGGGATATAAAGAATAAAATTAGTGTTATTTCGACTAATAAACATGAAACCAATCCTTACCTAAATTAACCAAAATACATTGCGAGATTCTGGCCTAAAATAAGCAAAATTCATTGCAAGATTTTGGGCCTATCCTATTGTTATATGTTTTTTTTTTCTCATCACCTTATTAGTATTTGGAAATAAATTTAATGCTAATGTGTAATATCCGAATATATTAGAACTATGAAAAATAAAATTTATAAACAAAAACATTGATTCAGATAGAAAATAAAACCAAAAACATCTGAAGTGCATAAGCTTAAAGAGGGACTTTTTTCCCTCATTTTCAGGCCACACAAAGCCAAGAAACCGCACGATGTTACTCTTGAATTGGAAAGCCTGCAATTTTTAGCATAATTATAGTTAGAAATCTATAACATTATACTTGTTTGAAAAAATTCATTATGCATAACATAATATCTTTACAACACAATTTTCACCAGTACGCACAAACTCTAATTTTATACTTAAAACAAGCTGCAACATTTTCTGAACACTACACAAGTTATGCACCTTTTTGTATCTTAATAAGATGACAATATCATGGTACAAAAGTTTTCTTCTCACAATCTTAAAATTATTATTTCGATTCTACACATATAAGAGTTTAAGATTTTAAGGTCAGTGTGTCACAATCTTATAATTATACCAAATTATACAAAGTGTGGCATGAAACAAACGACTATTTTACCCCAATTCACAATCACATATACATCTTAAAATTCCTTAAACCCAACTTATCACTCACAATCTCCAAACCATAAATCTGAATTCTTACTTGCATCGAATCACATAACCATTCATCAAATTCGGATTAAATCCCCGTATAAAACATTATTATTTCTGTGACAACTGGCAATTTAGGGAGTATATTTTAGGTAACCGCATTACGTTAAACTAAACCGAGCTTTTGCCTTTATCACTATTTTTATAAACCATGACTTGATTTTATATCGTCTATTGGTTTTTATGGGTTATTTTATTATTGAATGAGTTATCGTATGAGTTTTAACTCTGTTTGGTAGGCACTATTCGATTCGGCACTAGAAAAGCCTAAAACGAGAAATAACGTAACTTTTAGACCGTAACTCGAAAATTGACAAATAAATAGTCAAAACTCGTGGAAAAACATAAATAACGATGTTAGAAAGTCGAATGAACGTCGTGGGACACTCGGGGGACAATATATGAGCTCGGGGATGGGTAAATGGGATAGTTACGAAAAATTACAACTCCGACCCCCACCTTTCCCATGGTCGGCGCCCCCTCCTCCCATCTTTATTTATTTTTGAGTCCTTTTTGTCCAAGTATAAAAGGCCTCCCACGCCCTCATTTGTGCTAGTTGTTTCTCTCACTAAAAACACACACAAAACACACTTTCTCTCTCTACACTCTCTCTCCCCAAATTAATATAAACCCTAACCCTAAACACCACCCACCGCTGCCACCTTTTCTGGCCACCACCTCCACACGACGGGGCGTGACCACCCACCACCACCACCATATTGAATCTCTCTTCCCCCTCTTTCCAACCATATATTATACGCTCCATTTGGACCTCCATAACACCTTCAAATCTTTGAATCAAGAATCGGATCTTTAAGGTTTCAAGTGGGTTTTGTAATTCGTGTTTGGATAAGGTAAAAGGGACATAAATACACCTTGTTTAAGCTTGGTAAAGCCACGTATGGCTTATTAGGGTTTCGACCCTATGTTGAAATTTGGGGCTTTTGGCCTAAATGTGGGATTAAGTCTAATTAACATCTAAATAAACATGTAGCTAGTGTTTGGTAAGCATGTGGTGTATCATATTGATGGGTTTTTGCATTTTAGGTCTAGTTTCATGTTTTTGAATAGAATAGATGATGGGTTTGGTGTTTGGTTAATGATTGGAGGTTGATTAATTGTATTTGGATGTTGTGGAATTGATTTGGAAGTGTTTTGGTTGGGTTGAGATGGTGTACGAGCCACCAAGGTCACGTACGCGTGCCTTGGGTTGCGTACGAGACCCACTTGGACCAAGGGTCTTGGTCGGGTCGTTTTGGTAGCTTGTTGGTTGATGTAGTTGATGTTTGGATGAGACGCGTGGAGCCGAAAAGCTTCTAGAGCTTGTTTGGTTCACGTGGTCTTAACTGTAACCGTTCCATGACCATTAGGGTCATAACATTGGTTTCGGGTACATTTTGTTGGTTGATTGGTTGGCGAGATTGATTTGGGATTGAATTGCGCTATTATGACTTTTAATTGGACTTGATATATATAATTGTCAACTTTGAGCAACGTCGGTGTTACTTTCACTTTTTAGTCAATAGTTGACCCCGACAACGCCGTAACATGGACTTTAGTATAGTTTGTACTATTGATTGATTAAAATCCGAGAAGTCATAACTCGTGCTTGTGGACTCGAAACGAATAACGATATGAAATTAATATTGGAATTTGACGAAATATATATATATATATATATATATATATATATATATATATATATATATATATATATATATAAATGCTAATAGACTATGAAATATAAATAATAAAAGGGCTTTTGTACTAAAAATATCGATAACAAGACTTATCTTGTTATTCACTATTTTAAATGGAAACTAACGACTAAAAATGGAAATGTTTTATAGTAAATAAACAATTAATGTTTCGAGTACACGTTTATCGAAATATGCCAATTATGGGCATTTAATACTAGTTTCAAGTAATTATTTACTTACGTTGTGTGCATGGGTTACGGATAACCTAACATTAATAGTGTTAATCCACGTGGGTAGCGGACTTATTAGGTTAACGAATCTAATAATAGACCGCTAGGTACGTCGGGTAACCTTATTAATGGGTGAATTATCCTTATTACTCTTTAGGATGCGACCGGTTTATGGGATAATAAGCGACACGAATAAATAAATGAGTTTATCGAGTTGATGAATTCGATAAGGTCTACTATTTATTCCGAAACGTATTGGACTATGAAGCTTATCGCTTAGATGTCTCATTGTGTTGCATTGAGTCACATATTGGTTGTTTGAGTGCATTCATAGCATCATATTGAGTCGATACACCCACATGAGGATACCAAACACTAGGATTAAATAGCGAAACGAGAAATTTTTGGAAATAACGAAATGAAATACATTGGGGTAGATAACGTTGATTTCGAGAAATATATATATTAAAATTTGGTCTACATTTAAAGGTTGTGCTGAGTCGATAGTTGCTGTGCCGTGATTACCGTTATCTTCTGCTAGTGTTTGTTTGTACGTTGATTGCATGAGGTGAGTTTCATAGCCCCACTTTTATCTACATTTTTAACTATATTGGGGTGAGAATCATGCTACTGTTTTTGGACCGTTAAAACTATTTGGATTTGCTTATATGCTTGACTGTTTAGATAGATGTGCGGTAGTTGTTGCCTTAGTCTAGGTTTAACCGTGCCTAGCTAAGAATAGACTTCTACCTCGACCTAGTCCGGGGTTGGCAATTGTTCTAGATTTTGCCACGACAGTACTGGACTAGAGTCGCGGGGCCCGAGTAATCCCTGGATGCGGGATATGGTTGGTGATCCGGGTAGGATCAGTGTGTGCAAACGGTGTTTATCTATCTTAGGTCTTGCATAGCAAATCAACTCCTACAGGTCCACTATGATTTTACTGAATGTAAACCTATGAACTCACCAGCGTAAGCTGACCTTTTAGCATGATTTCTCATGTATTTGAGAGAAGTTTGGTATACGTGATCGGTGGAAGCTTGGCAAGAAGGCGGGGTTCAAGGATCATTTCTGACTCTGATAAACTTTGGGGACCTATTTTATTAAATCATGTTTTGGGCCTAATATTTACACATTTGGATTAAATGTTTTGAATACTTAAATTTGGGATTGGTTTTGAATGATTAAATGACTATCTTTTGCTATACTTGTGTGCGATACCAATCCAATAGTAACGCCCCAAAAACTTGATTAAGTCTTCCGCTGTACCGAGATTTGGGGGTGTTACAGATTAGTATCAGAGCTCAAGGTTATAGAGAATTAGGTATTTTATAAACCCTAAACTATAACCACTTTTAAGAGAAATTGATCCTCGACCGACGCACGCCCGCTTGCCAGGCCGAAGCTTCTTAATTGATTATGGTATGAACTGCGATTTGAATTATGAGATGATCTGTTAAGGGATATTGTGAACTGGTTATAGAAACGTTGTGATTTGGAGATATGATTATTGATTTTGGGTAAATGAGATGTGATTATCGAGACACTACGGAATTTGATTTGAGTATATGGTATATTATGATTTCGGAATTTTGAACTCGATTGATTTGATATGGGATTATGAGATGGAACTGAACTTACGTGTTCTATTTAAAGGCATATTTTGAGTAATGCGGCACCTCTACTTTTAAAGCTTTCATTATGTGATATATGTTTTGGTTAAGTTGATGCGCTTATTAAAACTAGTTGTTTCGAACACTTATACCTACCCTATGCCATTGTCACAGACTATGCCTTCACTAGCTTTTGATGTGTCTGAGGGGGTCCTTTTTGTTGCTAGTTCGCCAGCATTGATTCTCATGACGGTTGCGCAGGGTGATCCTTATGAGATTTTCCGTCACACTAGTTCATCATCATCATCAGATCGCCTAGCTCATCTAGGCAGCTCACTTTACATCAGGTCTTAGCATGAGCCCAGACTCCTAGGCTTGCTCATAGTACTGCCCGCATGTCCGTGAGACCACCATCATCACCTATCCGTTTAGCAGCCCACTCTCTTCTGTCATTACCACCAGCATCACCATGTCTTAGGAGACCTAGATCTCCTACTATACCACCTCAGGATTTACCTGCACAGAGACTCCGACTCATGGACTCTTCCTCTATGGATGAGGGCGAGGAGGAGCATGAGGTCGAGGAGGAGCATGAGATTGAGGAGCAGTATGTAGATGAGGATGAAGATCCTCATGAGGAGGATGGTGAGGATATCCCAGAAGGGGGTACTCCTCCATTGCAGAGTCCTGCACATTCTCCGGGACCAGCTTCTCCTTTTCTTGAGCCTGATTCCCCTGGACAACCTTTAGACATTGACTCACCACCTTACTCACCTTATATAGGTAGCCTGTTAGGATCTGAGATACCATCAAAGATTGCTTCAGAGCCCGAGGAGTATGGTGAGACGGGTCTGATGTGGGAGAGGATTACATCATAGGGTACTAGGGTTAGTAGGTTGATAGATCGATTGGTTGGAGTATCGAGGGCTAGTATAGAGGATCTGAGAGCTGATATGGGTATTGTTGTCAGGAGGACTAGGGTTTTGTGTGATGGTATGTCGGAGCTCCAGGAGCAGGTTGGGGACCTGCTGAGAGGGTTCGCGACAGCTCATGATGCAGATAGAGCGATTTGGCGTAGGATTAGTGAGTTGGAGAGAGAGGTCGTTGATCTTAAAAGTGATCGCGACGCTCGACGTGTTGAGTTGGCATCTTTGTGAAGAGAGGTTGACGATGTTAGGAGATCTGTTAGTGGTATTCAAGATCGTGGCTAAATAGTACGAGGTTCATAGCTTTGTTCCATCTTGAAACTAATTAGTACTTGGTTTGAGATGTAGGATTATCCTAGTTGTCTTACTATTATCTTTGTTAGGATCGTTTTTGATTTCTTCGTATCCTTCCATGTATTTCCACTTTTGAAACCTATGAGTTATGGTTATTGGAACGTGCATCCTTTAGTTATGATTCGGTATCTGATTGTTTCGCTTTGGTATAGCGTTATCCTTGTTGACCTTGATTATGTATTCGAGCGTTATTTGGTGATCCTTGGAACCCAACTCTATCTTTAGAGCGTGAATTGTAAACTTATGAAATTGTTATTCTTGCCTTCAGAATGATGGCAACAAGACGAAACCCGCTTAGGAACAACCGAGCAGCTCCTGCTGCTGTTCTTGCCCCTGTTCGTCGAGGTCGTCATCTGACCCCGACCACTCCACCTGTTGAGAATCTGAACACTGATAACCCAGCTGTAGAAAACCCAAATGTGAACGACCGTGCTGAGAATGGTCCTGTTCCACAAAACCCTCCACCTGTGAACCCAGCCCATGTTGACCAATTAGTGGCGCAGCGTGTCGCTGAACTGCTAGCTGAGACTGATATCTCTAACACCTCTGGTGGAACCCCAATGCTGAATCAAACTCGAGGTTGTACCTACAAAGAGTTCCGATTCTGTGGTTCCATTGAGTTCGGAGGAACTGAGGGAGTAGTTTACTTAATTAGGTGGTTGGAGAAAACTGAATATGTGTTTGCCGTTAGTAACTGTGATGAGGATTGTAAGGTTAAGTATGCAACATTCACCTTGAAGGACGAAGCATTGACCTGGTGGAACAACTATCACAGATCAGTAGGAATTGATGTAGCTTATAGCATGACTTGGACTCAGTTTAAGACTCTCCTGATCAAGACTTACTCTCCTAGGAATGAAGTTAAGAAGTTAGAAAGTGAGTTCTGGAACCATAAGGTTAAGGGTACTGACATGGCGACTTATACTCGTCGTTTCCAAGAGTTATCGTTGCTTTGCCCTGACATGGTTCGTAGTGAAGACCTTAAGATTGAGAGGTATACTGATGGATTGCCTTTAGCTACTCGAAATGATGGATTGCCTTTAACTCTTTGTCAAAGGTGAATGTTGCATACTTAACCTTACAATCCTATGGACTGTGCCCGAATGTGTGTAGGAAGTGCTCTAAGGTAGGACATTTGGCCAAAGACTGTAGGTCCCGACCACTTGCTGCAGCTCAAACTGCACAAGGAGCGGACTGGAAGGCCACTGTCAACTGTTTTGGATGTGGAAAGAAAAGACATTTCAAGAATGAGTGCCGAGAGCCGTGGATGAGAGGAAATCCCAGTAATGTAGGAGGATTTGCTAGCCGAGGTGTGGGAAGTAATGGCCTAAACCCTGTGAAGTGTGAGTTTGTGGAGAACCAGGGAAACCATGGTGCTAGGAATCAGCAGATAGACATGGGAACATCGCATGTTTACACTATTGGGAAGGAAGCTGGTGAGGACCCTAACGTAGTTATGGGTACGTTCCTTCTCAATAATCGCTATGCTTCCATATTGTTTGATACCGGTGCGGATATGAGTTTCGTATCCACCAACTTTATGCCATTACTAGGAATCTCCCAAACACCTCTAGGGTTTAGTTACGATGTGGAATTAGCTAATGGGAATAGGGAAAAGATAGACACTGTAGTTCGAGGTTGTACCTTAAGTTTCCTAGACCGCCCGTTTAGTATAGACCTATTGCCACTTACCTTGGGAAGTTTTGACGTCATTATCGGAATGGATTGGTTATCGAAGAACGGTGCACACATCATCTGTGATGAGAAGATCGTGCGTTTACCGTATGGCGGAAAAGTTCTGAGCATACAAGGAGATCGGAGCGACTGTGGAAGTCCTTCCCGGTTGAGCATCATCTCTTGTATTAAGGCCCAGAATTACATCGATAGAGGAAGTTGTCTTTTCTTGGCTCGAATTTCTGAAAAGAAAAGCGAGGAGAAGGGTGAAAGACACCTTAATGATGTACTCGTCGTTAGAGAATTTTCGGATGTGTTTCCCGACGATCTGCCAGGGATTCCACATGTCCGACAAGTGGAATTCCAAATAGAGTTGATACCCGGTGCGGCACCCGTAGCCCGGGCACCTTATCGACTTGCTCCAAGAGAATTGGAGGAACTGTCTAAATAGTTGGCAGAATTGTCAGAGAAGGGATTCATTCGACCAAGTTCGTCACCGTGGGGAGCACCAGTGTTGTTTGTGAAGAAGAAGGATGGATCGTTTCGGATGTGTATTGATTATAGGGAGTTAAATAAGTTGACAGTGAAGAACCGATATCCGTTACCTAGAATAGATGACCTATTCGACCAAATCCAAGGAGCTTGTGTCTTTTCTAAGATCGATTTACGATCTGGTTATCACCAACTTAGAGTTCGAGAAGAGGATATCCCTAAGACGGCGTTTAGGACTCGTTATGGACACTATGAATTCCAAGTGATGTCGTTTGGTTTGACCAACGCGCCAACGGTTTTCATGGATCTCATGAACCGAGTGTGTAATCCATACCTGGATAAGTTTGTGATAGTATTCATAGACGACATCTTGATATACTCCAGGAGTAGAGAGGAGCACGAAGAGCATTTGAGGCTCATTTTAGGATTGTTGAGAGAGAAGAAGTTGTATGCCAAATTCTCTAAGTGTGAATTTTGGATTCCGTCCGTTCAATTCTTAGGTCACGTGATAGATAGTCGAGGTGTTCATGTTGACCCAGCTAAGATTTAGGCCATTAAGGAATGGGCAGCTCCTAAGAACTCATCAGAAATCCGACAGTTTCTAGGTTTAGCAGGCTATTATAGGAGATTCATTGAGGGATTTTCCAAGATAGCTAAGTCGCTGACCAAACTGACACAGAAGGATGTTAAGTATGAATGGGGAGAAAAGGAAGAAGAAGCATTCCAACTTCTGAAGGAGAAGTTGTGTAGTGCACCCATCCTAGCTTTGCCTGAAGGAAGCGAAGACTTTATCGTGTACTGCGACACTTCGCATAAAGGCTTAGGTGCTGTTTTGATGCAACGGGAGAAGGTGATTGCTTATGCATCCCGACAACTTAAGAAGCATGAGAAAAACTACACCACCCATAACCTTGAGTTAGGTGCTGTACTATTTGCTCTTAGGATCTGGAGACATTATCTGTATAGAACCAAGTGTGTAGTATTCACCGACCATAAGAGCTTGAAGCATATCTTAGATCAGAAGGAACTGAACATGAGACAACGTCGTTGGTTAGAGTTGCTTAGTGATTATGACTGTGAGATTCGTTATCATCCTGGTAAGGCTAATGTTGTGGCTGATGCACTTAGTCGTAAGGAGGACATTCCACCCCTACTCGTTCGATCCCTAGGAATGACCATTGTTTCGCCCTACCGTCTCAAATCTTAGCCGCCCAAGCAGAGGTATTGACGGAAGAGAACCGTCCTTATGAGAATCTTCATGGAATGGTAGAAAGTAAAAACGGCTTCTTGAAGCGTTCCGACGGAACCTTATGCTTCAAAGACAGAAGCTGGATACCATTTCATGGTGGGATCCGTGAGTTGATTATGCACGAGTTGCATAAATCAAAATACTCTATTCATCTCGGAGCCGATAAGATGTATCAGGACCTTAAGAAACTTTACTGGTGGCCTAATATGAAAGCCGATATAGCTCAGTATGTCAGTTGGTGCCTGACTTGTTCTAAGGTAAAGGCCAAACATCAGAAACCCTCTGGACTCTTAGTTCAACCCGAACTCCCAGAGTGGAAATGGGAGCGAATCACCATGGACTTTATCACTAAATTATCGAGAACAGCTAGCGGCAATGACGCTATCTGGGTAATAGTTGATCGTTTAACTAAGTCTGCTCACTTCTTAGCCATTAGTGAAACCGATAGTCTCGATAAGCTTGCTCGAATGTATCTTAAGGAGATAGTATCGCGTCATGGAGTACCGATATCTATCATTTCTGATAGGGATAGCCGTTTTACATCCCACTTTTGGAGATCATTACAGACAGCATTAGGAACAAACTTGGATATGAGCACTGCTTACCATCCTCAGACCGATGGTCAAAGCGAGAGAACCATTCAGACTTTAGAGGACATGCTTAGAGCCTGTGTTATTGATTTCGGCAAAGGATGGGAGAGACATCTCCCTTTGGCCGAATTCTCTTATAACAATAGTTATCATTCTAGCATTAAGGCCGCTCCATTTGAAGCATTGTATGGCCGAAAATGTCGTTCTCCTGTTTGTTGGGCTGAAGTTGGCGAGAGTCAACTTACAGGTCACGAACTTGTCCTAGAAACCACTGAGAAGATAGTTCAGATTCGTAACCACTTGCAAACCGCTCGTGATAGACAAAAGAGTTATGCCGATAAGAGACATAAACCTTTAGAATTTCAGGTTGGAGATCGTGTTATGTTGAAAGTTTCTCCTTGGAAAGGAGTGATTCGTTTTGGAAAGCGTGGAAACTCAATCCCCGATATATTGGTCCCTTTCCAATCCTGGAAAGAATCGGACCGGTAGCATACCGCCTGGAGCTATAATTGGAATTGAGCAGTGTACACAATGTCTTTCATGTTAGTAATCTTAAGAAATGTTTTTTCGGAGGAAAACATAGTGGTGCCCTTAAGAGATATTCGTATCGATGAGAAATTGAATTTTGTTGAGGAACCGATTGAGATCATGGATCGTGAGATTAAACGGTTGAAGAATAGCCGTATTCCAATTGTCAAAGTTCGATGGAACACCCGACATGGACCGGAGTTCACTTGGGAACGTGAGGACGTTTTCCGTAGGAAGTATCCTAAACTTTACATGACATCAAGCAACTCAGAGTGAAACCCGGGACGGGTTTCTTCTGAGGCTGGGAGGCTGTGATAACTGGAAATTTAGGGAGTCTATTTTAGGTAACCGCATTACGTTAAACTAAACCGATCTTTTGCCTTTATTACTATTTTTATAAACCATGACTTGATTTTATATCGTCTATTGGTGTTTATGGGTTATTTCATTATTGAATGAGTTATCGTATGAGTTTTAACTCTATTTGGTAGGCACTATTCGATTCGGCACTAGAAAAGCCTAAAACGAGAAATAACGTAACTTTTAGATAGTAACTCGAAAATTGACAAATAAATAGTCAAAACTCATGTAAAAATATAAATAACGATGTTAGAAAGTCGAATGAACGTCTTGGGACACTCGGGGGACAATATATGAGCTCGGGGATGGGTAAACGGGATAGTTACGAAAAATTACAACTCCGACCCCCCACCTTTCCCATGGCCGGCGCCCCCCTCTTCCCATATTTATTTATTTTTGAGTCATTTTTGTCCAAGTATAAAAGGCCTCCCACACCCTCATTTGTGCTAGTTGTTTCTCTCACTAAAAACACACACAAAACACACTTTCTCTCTCTACACTCTCTCTCCCCAAATTAATATAAACCCTAACCCTAAACACCACCCACCGCCGCCACCTTTTTCGGCCACCACCGCCACACGATGGTGCGTGACCACCCACCACCACCACCATATTGAAGCTCTCTTCCCCCTCTTTCCAACCATATATTACTGATTGGCTCCCAAACGGTCAGTTTTATTACACAAGTCAACCACTTGTGAATGGTCAACCGTAATAAAAGCCAGACAGCCTGAAACCAAAGCAATTAAGTCCAGGAGAGTTTAGTGTTTCCCCAGGTCGTTAAGTCCCAACGAGCTGTGCGACTGAATAACCAAACGTATAGTGATCGGGTGATATTGAACGGGAAAAGGTTTGTGATTTTGCATAATTATACCTAAAGAAAAAGTTTGTAAATTACAGGGGCTTAAATGCAAATTAAAGAAAATTAAAAAGCTAAATTATATTAAATAAACGCTATCACTATTTTTAAAATTTGATTTTTCTTGATTTTTCTTTTATAAATTTAAATTAAAAACTACGTAACGTACAAAAGAAAATGTGAAATTGAAACAGTATTAATCCTAAAAATATAAAAATGAAATTTTTACAAACCTAATGATAAGAGAAAATATTGAGAAAAAGAAAATTATTTTTATGACTATTTATTTAATTATTATTAATTAAAAACTATTTTTACCTATTTAATAATACCCTAAAATATAAGAAAATATGAAATAAAGCAGAAAAGTGAAATTATGACTTAGAAAAATCTAAAATAACTAAAGAGAATTTTCAAAACTAATTTTGTATTTTTCTGATTTATATTCTAATTTCTATGATTTAAAAACTATTTAAAACTAATTAAATTGCTAAAAATTACTATTTAAACTAGGAAAAATCTAGAAAAATATTTTTTTGGCTTTTTATATTTATCTTAACCTATGAAAATTGAAAACTTATTTTTTTGAAGCTTTTCTGATTTAATTGCAATAAAGGTTAATTAAAAAGTCCTAAAAACTGTTTTAAATATGGAAAAATAGCAAACAGTGATGAAAAATTATGAAAAATTCAGGAAAAGTCTAAAATATTATTCTAAATCTATGAAAAATATAAAAACATGGGCTTATGTGTGAGAATATGAGGCTGCAGTGCAAACTGCTTATGAATAAGCTAGACAAAATAAGCTATAAGCTGTAGAAGAGCACCAATTAACCACAGAAGCTATAATATGCTAAAACTACTCTAAGGCAACTTATTGCAACTACTTTTAACTTCTAAAAATCAATCCACAAGAATTTTAGCTAATTAACTACTAAGGCAAAACAGCCTTAACCCCCTATCTTTAAGCTAATACACAGGCTTATCAAGAGAGCTTATCTGAAATCCAGAAATGAGGAACTTGAGGCAACCAACTAGACTACAACTAAACCAAATTACAGCTCCCAACTACCTAATTTGAGATCTGTGCAAGGCCTGCAAGTTGCCTTTGCACACTCAGTGTATGCTGAGTTTGTGCACATGGCACTTTTGCCCCATTTGACAAGCTGATTTGAAGCGTATAAAAAATTACAAAAATTCTACAAAAATCAGATTTCCACTCTTGACCAACTGAACTTGTTAAGTCCAAAATTTCACTTGAATTGATCCAATAATGAATCAATGAAAATTCCACAAACCTTGGTGAAAAACTGACTTTTACAATTTTTGACTTTTTTGACAGAAATGAGATTTGACTTTTATGAACTTCTAAGCTAGATTTAATGACTGAAAATGATGTTTGATGATATAATAAACCTAATGCAAGCTATTTCTATGGTTTCTAAGCCTAAATGCAAAATCACACATACTGATTCAAACAGAAATTAGAACTAGAGCTGATTTTGTATGATTTTGACTTTAAGACAGAATAGATGCAATATAGTTACCAAAATGATTATAACTAGCCTATATGAGAATGCAGATTCAATACTTAACCAGTATTCAACCCTCTAGCACAGATTTAAAGTCTAAACCAAAAGCTCCTTTAACTAACTAAATTGCAACTACTCTAACCAGATCAATTATAGTGGAATAACTAAACTCTAACTACTGAATAGGTGCTGATAACTGCAATGTCAAACATTAAATTTCACAAAAACAGTTTATGCAATAATTCTACTTAGATATTAACTTACATGTGGTCCTAGCCACTATGGCTTGTAACAGAGATGAGAGTATCACTATCCTAAACCCATTATCATCACAAAATCAACCCAGATCCAGATCTAACACCAGCAATTCACCAAATCCTTCTTCCTTAATGAGCAGTTGACTTTTGTTGACCAAGTTGAGATTTAGCTTGAAACTGAAATTTTAGCTTATTAACAGCTATATGAAGCTGTAATAAGCTCAATTAAGTTCTAACTAGGCTATTTGAAGCCTGGATTTAGCACACTTGATACTGAATTTAGAACAGGGAACATAAAAACAAGTTTTTGGTTCAAACTTCAAATTAATACTTGAAATCAAATTACAACTGATAAAACAAGTTTTTCTTAGTACAATACAGAAGGAAATTAAACATTTAGAACTAATTTAAGACATTGATATTAAAAACGACATGAAAGAAAAATACAAACTAAAACTACTACTTGTCTCTCCATCTCTTTCTTCTTTTTATACACCAAAATGCTCCCACTTGTCTTCAGATCATTTCCCACTTCTTTTCTGGACCATTGGATCACTGGAGTGGTTTTTAGCCATTGATGGCTTTTTGGCGGGAAAATGATATTTGCAACTGGGACAGGTTGAGTGCAAGGAGGGGGGAGCATTTAATGCTTCTTGGATTGTTGGGTGAGGTGGAGTTATAAGGGTGGATTATGTTGAGCTGGAAGCATGGTTGTCTGGGTTTGCAGGTGAGTGGGTGAAGAAGAAGACTTTGGAGGGAAAAGGTGAGTTGACTGGGTGGTTTGACTGGGGATATATTAATAGTAGACGGGGTCAAAACAGGGGGGGTCAAGGTGTTTTGGCAGGGGGTCATGGTTCAAAAGGGTTCAAGGGTCATGGTTTGGTTTTAATAACAAGGACCTTTTTTGCAATTCCACAAAAACCAAGGGACCAAATCTGCCATTTTGCAAAGTTATTCCAAGGGACCAATTATGACAAGTTTCAATAGTACAAGGACCATTAACGACATTTTTAAACTTCCAAGGACTATTTTTACCAATTTTGAAACTTGAAGGACCAAACTTGTAAATTCTCAAAACTTTTGAAATTTTTCACCAAAGGACTAATTATGACAACTTATGATTTCAAAAGGACCTTTGGTGACTTTTCTTTTAAAATAAGTGCTCAGGGACTGATTTTGTCAAGATTTTGAAAGTTGAGGGACTGAAACTGCCAATTATGCAAACTTAGCTCGATTTTCATCTGATTTTAAACATTTTGCATCTGAAACATATAAAATACAATTTTGGGATATTTTCAGTATTTTGATGCATTTCTGAGCGTTTTTAAATGTTTTGCAGTTCAGATTTGACCAAAAATGATGAGTATTTACACACTCATCAATTACACGCTCCATTTGGACCTCCATAACACCTTCAAATCTTTGAATCAAGAATCGGATCTTTAGGGTTTCAAGTGGATTTTGTAATTCGTGTTTGGATAAGGTAAAAGGGACATAAATACACCTTGTTTAAGCTTGGTAAAGCCACGTATGGCTTATTAGGGTTTCGACCCTATGTTGAAATTTGGGGCTTTTGGTCTAAACGTGGGATTAAGTCTAATTAACATCTAAATAAACATGTAGCTTGTGTTTGGTAAGCATGTGGTGTATCATATTGATGGTTTTTTGCATTTTAGGTATAGTTTCATGTCTTTGAATAGAATAGATGATGGGTTTGGTGTTTGGTTAATGATTGGAGGTTGATTGATTGTATTTGGATGTTGTGGAATTGATTTGGAAGTGTTTTGGTTGGGTTGAGATGGTGTACGAGCCACCAAGGTCACGTACGCGTGCCTTGGGTTGCGTACGAGACCCACTTGGACCAAGGGTCTGGGTCGGGTCGTTTTGGTAGCTTGTTGGTTGATGTAGTTGATGTTTGGATGAGACGCGTGGAGCCGAAAAGCTTCTAGAGCTTGTTTGGTTCACGTGGTCTTAACTGTAACCGTTCCATGACCATTAGGGTCATAACATTGGTTTCGAGTACATTTTGTTGGTTGATTGGTTGGCGAGATTGATTTGGGATTGAATTGCGCTATTATGACTTTTAATTGGACTTGATATATATAATTGTCAACTTTGAGCAACGTCAGTGTTACTTTGGCTTTTTAGTCAATAGTTGACCCCGACAACGCCGTAACATGGACTTTAGTATAGTTTGGACTATTGATTGATTAAAAGCCGAGAAGTCATGACTCGTGCTTGTGGACTCGAAACGAATAACGACATGAAATTAATATTGGAATTTGACGATATATATATATATATATATATATATATATATATATATATATATATATATATATATATATATATATATAAATGCTAATAGACTATGAAATATAAATAATAAAAGGGCTTTTGTACTAAAAATATCGATAACAAGAATTATCTTGTTATGCACTATTTTAAATAGAAACTAACGACTAAAAATGGAATTGTTTTATAGTAAATAAACAATTAATGTTTTGAGTACACGTTTATCGAAATATGCCAATTATGGGCATTTAATACTAGTTTCAAGTAATTATTTACTTACGTTGTGTGCATGGGTTACGGATAACCTTGCATTAATAGTGTTAATCCACGTGGGTAGCGGACTTATTAGGTTGATGAATCTAATAAGAGCCCGCTAGGTACGTCGTGTAACCTTATTAATGGATGAATTATCCTTATGACTCTTTAGGATGCGACCGGTTTATGGGATAATAAGCGACACAAATAAATAAATGAGTTTATCGAGTTGACGAATTCGATAAGGTCTACTATTTATTCCGAAACTTATTGGACTATGGAGCTTATCGCTTAGATGCCTCATTGTGTTGCATTGAGTCACGTATTGGTTGTTTGAGTGCATTCATAGCATCATATTGAGTCGATACACCCACATGAGGATACCAAACACTAGGATTAAATAGCGAAACGAGACATCTTTGGAAATAACGAAATAGAATACATTGGGGTAGATAACGTTGATTTCGAGAAATATATATATTAAAACTTGGTCTACATTAATAGGTTGTGCCGAGTCGATAGTTGCTGTGCCATGATTACCGTTATCTTCTGCTAGTGTTTGTTTGTACGTTGATTGCTTGAGGTGAGTTTCATAGCCCCACTTTTATCTACGTTTTTAACTATATTGGGGTGAGAATCATGCTACTGTTTTTGGACCATTAAAACTATTTGGATTTGCTTATATGCTTGACTGTTTAGATAGATGTGTGGTAGTTGTTGCCTTTGTCTAGGTTTAACCGTGCCTACTAGTAATAGACTTCTACCTCGACCTAGTCCGGGGTTGGCAATTGTTCTATATTTTGCCACGACAGTGCTGGACTAGAGTCGCGGGGCCCGAGTAATCCCTGGATGCGGGATATGGTTGGTGATCCGGGTAGGATCGGTGTGTGCAAACGGTGTTTATCAATCTTAGGTCTTGCATAGCAAATGAACTCCTACAGGTCTACTATGATTTTATTGAATGTAAACCTATGAACTCACCAACGTAAGCTGACCTTTTAGCATGATTTCTCAGGTATTTGAGAGAAGTTTGGTATACGTGATCGGTGGAAGCTTGGCAAGAAGGCGTGGTTCAAGGATCATTTCTGACTCTGATAAACTTTGGGGACCTATTTTATTAAATCATGTTTTGGGCCTAATATTAACACTTTTGGATTAAATGTTTTGAATACTTAAATTTGGGATTGGTTTTGAATGATTAAATGACTATCTTTTGCTATACTTGTGTGCGATACCAATCCAATAGTAGCACCTCAAAAACTTGATTAAGTCTTCCGCTGTACCGAGATTTGGGGGTGTTACAATTTCAAATGGAGTGTTTGGATTTAGGTTTATAGAAGACAAATGAACGAGAGGTGGTAGGGGAAGAGGGTGGCCCCAGTGGTGAAGGTGGATGCAAATCGGCGACGTGAACGCATCATGTAGCAATGGTGTGAAGCTGGCAGCAGACCAATGTGGTAGAGAGATGGAACAGTGAAATGTTTGATCATGAAGAGAAGAAGATAATGCTTTTTTTTAGCAAGAGAAGAAGATAATGTTATTAGGTAAAAAATTACCAAACTACCACTAAACTACCCCATAAACACATCTTGCTTCTCCAACCTACATTCAACGCTAACAGAAAATAAATGATGAATCTGGTGATAGACCCGAGACGGAGACAAAAACCATGAAAACTTTTGCCAAAACTCATTGATGACGGCACTTGAGAACTCAAATCTTGGAGCAAATATGTAGTTTATAAATTTTAACGAACATATATGAATTTTTCTTCGAATGAAATGAAAGATGGGTAATGACTTATGAGTTTATGATATAATGTAGAAGATAAGAGATAAAGACAAGAGTTGGATAAGTGGAAAAGAGTTTGGTAGATTACAAATAAACTTATAATAATATGTAAAAAAGAGTGTAAGCACAAATGTATGTTTTCTAAAAAGATTTAAATTTTATGAATCGTATAAAAGTCAAAAAATGTTATGTTAAATTATAATTAATTAATGCAATATAAGATTATTGTGATATAAAACAACAAAATCAAATCCAAATACTATATTTTAAAACCACGTTTTCCAACATCTGATTATCTGATTATCCATTTTTCAAACGAATAATCTATTTTGCATAAGCAATCCCAAACACCCACTTAGTGTGTATAATGGAATTTATGTTTAATTTATGGTTTCTGATAAAGAAATGGTGGGTTTTTGGAGCCCATCAACCTCTAGGAATCATTTGTATTAAACTTAAAAAAGAAACACACTTTTGAATTTTGTTTTCAGACAAGTATATGTAGATTATTTTACATCCATTTTATTTATCACTTTTCTTAAAAAAAAAAACTTTATGCTTATTCAGTTTTGATTATTTTGACCCTGAATGACATGAGGCCATTAACACAAAAACTAAACCACATTTAAAGCAATAAAAAAACAATATTATGTGATTTGAATCAAGTGAAAACCTGTGAAAGAAATCTTCAATTGTTGTTTGAAATCAACCAATTATGCATACCCCATTTACTCCCACCATAAAGGATGCAACTTGTCAAACAGATTTTCCCATCTTATACCTTTCATTTTATTATAGATCTATGTATCTATCATATTATTCACCCATTTAGAGTTATTTTCCCATCTTGCAACATGTAATTCATACCATCTTTTTCTTCTTCAACATTTTCTTTTTCAGATTGAACTTGATCTAATTTAGTTTTAAGCTCATTCATGGTCTGATCTCTTAAGTATACTTCAACCTCTAATGTTCTAATCTTTTCACATAAGACAGTTTCTTTAGATTTAAAAAATTCTAATCTAGCCTCTACTAATTTCAGACCTTCTTTATAGCCTAAAAGTAATAATTTAGCATCATCAAGTTCCTTTGTCACTTTATTATAATCATCTCTATAAAAACATGAATCTGAACATGATTCAAAGGATACCTCAGAATCTGAAGAGCTTGAGGTTGAAGAATGCACCATGAGAGCATAGTCAATGGGGCCTTCTGCAGCTTGATCACTCCAGTCATAGCCACCAAGCCCATCACAGGACACCAAGGCAGTTGTTGAAGTCTCCTGAACTGGAATGGTCCTTTTTTCACCTCCATTGTCATGTTCTCCTGAGACCTTGGGAATATGCATTCCCTTGCAAAATCACATTTCTTTTTGTAGTTATAGCACTCCACTTTGGACTTGTCAAAGTCCACCTTATCAGAACTAGTCATTTGCAGACTCTTTCCAGTCCTCTGGAGAAACCTTTTTTCCCTCATAGTAAGCATGGACATTTGCCACCTAAGATCCATCTCTTCAGTATCATCAGGATGGATCTATTGAATGTCCTCATTTGCCAGTTGAGTAACAGAACTTTGACTAGCAAAGAAGGAGTACACTGCAGCATCATTCAAATTCTCACTTCCAGCAGCACTTCCTTCCCTAGTAGTAGGGACATCAACCAATGTGCTGCTAATGCTATTGGATGAAACAAATGTCAAGTTATATGAACATGTGCTTGAAATTGACTTTTGTTTCATTTCAGCCTCATAGACCTTCAGGTTGTTGAGAAGATTGATAACATCAAATAGTCCTGAATATTAAGTGTCAATTTCCCCCGATAATGCTCGTTATTTATATCATTTATATGGATTTACGCTTGTTTTCCATTGTTTTCCACTTTCAGGTAAATTACGAGCATTGGAGCTAAAGAGACGCGGAAATGGAAACATTACTAAAGATTTATCACAGTATGCCTATTTTGAAGAAGTTCTGGCGTAACTCCTCTCTCACATTACGCCGTAACTATTGCGTGACCCTGAATACCAACTTATCAAGAGGTTACGGCGTAACTCTTCCCAAAGGTTACGACGTAACTCCATTAGGTCAAAAGAGGTTCCACGCCGCTGTTATTTACGCCGTAACTACTGCCTCACTTACGACGTAACCGAGTTTATTGAAGACTACGGTGTAACCACTTATTTGGTTACGCCGTAACTAGCAGATCTAGTGCATTTACGAAGAAATAGAAGGTTACGGCGTAACTCCTTTATTGGTTACGCCGTAACCCAGACCTGGCCTATAAATACCCCACGAATTCCAGCATTTCTAAGCATCCCATTCCACACAAAACACTCTGAGAACGTGGGAAATAGCTCAAGGCAGGTCTAAGGGAGCATACGAAGCTGTTTCCAAGGGAGAAGTCACTCCATTACGATAAGCTTTAGCGTTTTATATTTCTTTTACTTTCAATTCATGTATTTCATACCTTTGAATATTGAATTGATTTGCATGATTAATATGAGCGGCTAAGCACCCTTTGGTGCTAGCCTAGTTATGATTCCTTAATTGTTTTGTTTGCGTTTACCTTTACTTCCGTACAATTATTTCTAAGTGTATGCATGCATAGTTCTTTGGTAGTCACCCTTGATTCGGTAGTTTTGAATGGCGGTAGAGGCCAATTGCCTAGGAGATATGACCAACTGACCCTAAGTGAGCGGACTGAGACGGGAAGGGTAATATATGACCAACTGACGACCCTTTCTATTTGTGCGATTTGACCAACTGATCACATATCGTTTGGTTGAACTTAAGAATTGGGGGTGTAGTGTCTAAGTTCCTAACGGCCGGGTACTCACTATTTAGAATCTAGCATGTAGCGGTACTTAATGACTTGGATTAGGGGACCAGGAACGACATGACTTATGACGGTGCGCCTGATTTCTCCTATGGTGGCATGTTTGCTGATAGGTTAGGGCGAATTGACCAAATGTTGTCCTCTCGAATTTGACCCCACCTGAAGTAATTGGAAGTAGGTAGACGTAGACATAACTAGCTAGGATGATTGACTAGGTTAGCACCACTATTCCTCTATTGATTTCCTTTTACCCATTTATCTGCTTTTATTTTATTCTGCATTAGTAGTTTAATTAATTAAATCCCTATCGAAACCATTATTATTATGTGACAATTAGACTTAGTAATAATCCAACACACATAGCTCTTGGGACGACCTCGACTTTACCATTTACTATACTACACGCGACCGGGTACACTGCCCGTTAGTGCATTAGGGTAGACCATAGGTATAGCGAGACACTATAAATATTAAGACCTGGTCAGTAAAATCTGCATAGTGTTTTTGGCGCCGCTGCCGGGGAGCTATTTTAGGATTTCTTATTAAGTCTGTTTTTAATTTTCTTTCTGATAATGTCAGGATACAAGACTCGCAGCTCGAGGCCCTTTCAGGCTACCCCATTTGCTGACCCGGAGAAGCAATTTCGAAAAAGGAAAATCTATTCTCCGGTTCCTATTCACAACATCTTCTCATTTTACGAGTCAGACCAGTCGTACGCAGAACCGGAGGTCATCAATGAATATAATATCGATGACCTAACTATGGAGCAGTATTTAGAGCGACCGAATGAGAACTGCCAGCGAAGCTTTACTCAAGATTCTCACACTGAAAAATACTCTATTCCAGATCATATTATTCGAGTGTTACATGAACTTGAGTTTTCTGGAAACGAAGATGAGGACGCTCAGAACCACGTAGAAGAAGTTCTCCACTTGTCCTCTCTTTTCAACGTCAGAGGTACTCCAAGCTATTCAGTCAATGCAAGGCTTTTTCCTATGACTCTATAACAACCCGTAAATTTCCCTAGTCATTATTCACCTGTAAAGAACGAAGTAATCGTTTATTAAGGATTTAGTTTAATCATCTTAAGCATTTTTGCGTACGGATTTTTACTTTTATATGAATTATGTAATCACGAGTAGCATTGATAAACAAATGATGCAAATAAATCATTTCTCGATATTTACTGATAGCTGAATCAGTCTCACAAGAAACTTTCTTGTCTCACAAGTCCGCACGCGTACCAATATAATAAAAGAAAACCACGAAAAGTAAAAACGAACTAACAAAATCGTAAATCACATCATCGTATCAGTCTATTTAAAACGTGTCCGGAAGTATAAGTGTTATATTTTTCACGTTAAGCGACATACTATTACAAACTAAACAGCGGAGTACGAAATACGCTAAATACCAAATCTATACACAAAATAAATAAACTACAACATATATTAACTACATTTTTACAAAATAAAAATAAACTTTATCCTACCCTATGCCCTCTCCTACTAGCCTAGACCTTAAACTACTAATAAACCCATAATATTCTTGTCTTCTCTTTTGACTACAAATACCATACTAGTAATATTTTATTAGAGATACCATTCTTGGCATCCTTGGCTACTGTGAACAAGGCAACAAAATGAAAGCAACACATTTGCTTTACTTCCTTCTTGCGTGGAGATTCAAACAAAGGAGACAACACTTAAAGCTAGACCACACTAACCTATTATTATAATAACCATAGCATTCTATTCTGATTGTATAATACTAAATAATGCAAGTAAAGTACCATGTTCCTGTGATGAATAAGCCTCCACAAAAGCAACCCATCAAACCCTTGGTCAAATATATGTGTGCGTGGGTGTGGAGACAAAAAACAAACACAATATATTTTCTCTATTTCCTGCGTACGAGATGCAGTAAAACAAACCTCACCCTTTTCCAACCTGTGTTACGAGCGTGTATATCCAAGATGAGACAAACCTAAAGCTTATCTATCCACCCTAGTTACATATATTCGCCTTTGACTCCAAGAACCGAGAGGTTTTATGTTTCTTTGTTCCATGATTGATTCAACAACACACAAAACGTGCCCCCCATTTCAGCTGAAGATTCCCGCATGCGCAAGATCACAAACAACCAGCACTTTCTTTTTCTTGAAACTATGAAGATGCAAATAAAATAATGAAAGGGCCATGTTTGGTTCTAGTATAAAACACTACCTAAGACAAGCCATGAGGTTAGGTCATTTTCAAACTCCTCTCTTCCCCATGAGAAATCACGGATTCGCCTCAAAAGCTTCAAAGGAGATAGGTCGCTTTCTACTCTGCTCCCTCATTCTCAAAACCACTTCACGAGATCACCTTGAAGATGAAAGTTGATAAGGATCTTTGCCCATTGCCCCCATTACATGTCACGTGAAATCCATATCTTTAAATGGGTTGACACAAACTGGTGACCTTTAAAGATGATTCAAACTTTACCATAGATATTCCTACATAAGATGTGAACTTCTCATGCACCTTCAAAAGAAAACCACAAACAACCTCTCCTACTCTCACTCCTTTACTCATCTTCATTAGTTTTGTTTGATCGAGCATCACCAAAGCCATCCTCACTGTCACCACTCAAACTCTCACTATTGTCTCACTCACATTCACTGTTAACCAATGAAGAATAAAAAGAAGGGTTTTACAAAAGGTTTCATAAGCTTAAAGAAACGGGTTCTCATTTTTGGAAGCAAACGTGTTTACTTTGGAAAGCATATCGGGTTTCTCTGGTTCTCATTCTTGTCCGTACGTGTTCTCCACCACCATTCTTGGTGTCGTAAGTATTCCTCTCCTTTTCCATACATAGGACGATATAGTTTCTCAACAAAATCATTTATAACACATCGATACGTTGTCACGACCACTTGTGTTGTTAACTTGTGTGGTTAAGAAACTCATTTTATCAACACTTACAATGGCCTCGTTGTTCTTGCTTCGTATAACTAAACGTACCTGTTTTACATTTTACAAACCAAATGTACTTTTATAAGTTTTCTACAAACCAAGGTTGCCTTTTTATAAATGTATTCAACCAAACCACAACTCAGTAAGGATACAATTGGTTCTCTATCCATGAGCTTATTCACTTATTCACATTTTTTTTGAAAACCATACGCATGCAAACATAAAGCTCAACCACTAAAGAATGCATGCTCAGTAGGAAATTTTGGATACAAAATATACAGTTACACGTTCGTTAAATACTTTTAAACGACAAAGGAAAACATGAAACACCCCTTGGCTCAGATGGATGAGTCGTCCTTCTTGTAAGTAAGAGGTCACGAGTTCGAAACCTGCACTTGGCAGTTCTTGTTTATTTTTGGTTAGTTATTTTGCAAGTTTCGCATTTTGGCACCCTTAGCCCCTCAACTTCAAATCCCTTGCCACTTTTCTTTAAAATCTTATAAGTTTGTAACTTATATATGTTTTTAAAACTATAGTCCCTTAACTTCAAACCAACTAACAATTTTCTTAGAAACTTTTATATGTTTTGAAACATTTAATAATCTTTACGACTTCATTCCTCAAGCTTGGCACTTTGACACTTGTCACCCTAAAACTTTTACAAATTTGATAAACTTATACATTTTACCACTTTTTCGTTTAAGTAAATATATGTAACACATATTTTTATTTGACGACCACATCCCCGTAGACTATAAATATTATATTTTTCCAAATATATTATTTTCTCACAAATCCGATAAATATATATTGTACTTTACACACCTCGAAGACTAACAAATCTAATAAATACAATTCGACTTGTAATTATTCCCACATCAATAATACTCGAGCCAATATTCCAAGTCAACTCCTATACGAAAGTTTCGTAAACCTTTCCACTCACTATTTCCAAGAGCCAAAAGTTAAGAAATATTTTCACAACTACATTTCATGAATGTCGATAACGTCCACATAAGCTACGTAACACAAACACATGAGAAAGTCTTTGAAAACATTTATTTTTGAACTTTAAGCATTACCACACAAGTTAAAATGATACAAGTGTCTCATAGCAAATCATTTTTCAAACATTACAATCTAGGGACGTAAACGGAATATATTATCTAAGACTGGCCATATTATATCTAGGTTTTGTGTTGAAGCCGTTGTCATATCGTAATTGCTATTGTTGTGCATTTCTTACCGTATCGCTAAGGTGAGTTCATAGCCCCTCTTTTACTCTTTTAACTGTTTTATAAACTCCTTGGGGGAGAATACATGCTGCTACTGCTTTTATGATCACAATTGCTTGAAAACTATTTGCTGTTCTCTTGATATTATGACTCTGCCTAAGTTGTTTGCCAAAAGACCCCTTCATCATGAACCATTAGTCACTTGCGAGTGAGCGCAAATATTGTGGATAGTACTATGGGAATTGACGACCCCGACTCGGTTATTGGAAATAACCGGGGCGCACCATATTTGGTATCTCTATGTAATTGGCTATTACATCTGGGGGGAAATTTTATTACATACACCAGTAATTAGGTGTATGCAGTTAGTATTGGTGTCATGAGCTTAGTGCATAATAATAATCTCTGTTTTTCTATGGTAATTGTCTTCGAAACAATTATCATGTCTTACTTGTGTTCAACTATTTACTAAACCTATGAATATCACTCAACCTTTGTGTTGATCTTTTTAAGCATGTTTATCTCAGGCATTAAAAAGGCGATAGCTAACTCTGGAGGCGCTTGGGCATTGGCATGGCATGGTCATAGATGACTCTGATTTACTTATGGGGACCATATTTTATTAATGGACCATTTTCCGCAACAATTCAAACTTTGTAAACTCTATTTTACTTCAATAAATGAAATCTTTTACGAAAAAGCTAATATTTTTCACTTGTGTTATGATCCAACTATGTAGCATCCCAAAAACTTTTCCTTCCGCTGCAAACCATTTTTGGGGGTGTTACAGACTCTTTCTGGGACAGCGAAAAGATGGTACAACAAACTCCCTCACGATTGTAAAGGAGCATGGGATAAACTTAGAAAATAATTCGTCTTGCAATTTTGCCCTCCTTCAAAGATGGCCAAGCTTCTTGGGAAAATCTATCAATTCATTCAGGTTGGCGAAGAAACGCTTCACCAAGCATGGGAAAGATTTAATGAGCTTCTCTATCGATGCCCTACTCATGATTTAAACAAACATCAGATCGTATACGTCTTCTATCGTGGGATTAATGCGCGAACACGAGAACTTCTCGATTCACCAAGACCTATTCCTAGCATGACTCCTGATCAGGCCTTGGAATGTATTCAGAGGATTTCTGAACATTGCTACAAGTGGCACATGGATACAGGGTACGAACCGAGAGATAATTTCGATCATAAGGTAATGAAGACGATAACGAAGCAAGAATACAATTACGGGGAAATTTTTGAAAGACGAAGGTTGGAAAGAGAAGCTGAAGCATGCAAGGTTGAAAAGGTTAAGAGCGTGTTTGGAACCAAAACCGGGAGCGATCTTGAAAGAAAAATTCTCGACCACATCAGAGAATCTAGAGAACGAGATGATAGGATTGAAAAATTGATGAAGACATTCGTAGATAATACAATCTCTTATCTCAAAATGCACGATGATAGGATTAAAAGATTGGAAAAGAGTGTTAGTTCATGTTCAGAAGCTATCTCTGATTATTTAGCAGCCAAGGAGGAGGAAGTTGTCCACACTATCGAAACTATCCTCGAAGAACCTTTGACTTTTTTGGAAAAAGTTAAGCGATGAATCAGCATGGAGAGATGATGAGTGTGTAAATACTCATCATTTTTGGTTAAATCTGAACTGCAAAACGTTTAAAAATGCTCAGAAATGCATCAAAATACTGAAAATATTCCAAAATTGCATTTTATATGTTTCAGATGCAAAATGTTTAAAATCAGACGAAAAATGAGCTAAATTTGCATAATTGGCAGTTTCAGTCCCCCAAGTTTCAAAAATTGTCAGAAATAGTCCCTGAGCACATAATTTCAAAAGAAAAATCACCAAAGGTCCTTTTAAAATCATAAGTTGTCAAAATTAGTCCTTTGGTGAAAAATATAAAAAGTTTGAGAAAATTACAAAATTGGTCCTTCAAGTTTGAAAATTGGCAAAAATGGTCCCTGGAAATTTGAAAATGTCAAGTTTGGTCCCTAAACTATTGGAGCTTGTCACTTTTAGTCCCTTGGAGCAACTTTGCAAATTGGCAGTTTTGGTCCCTTGAATTTCAGAAATTGCACATTAGGCCCTTGTGTTTTAAACCTTTATACCCCTTGGCCTTGTCAAAACCAATTGTGACCCTGCCTTTTACCATATTGACCCCCTGTCAATAACACTTTTGGACCCCCCCATTTTAATATTACCACCAGTCAAACCCAATAGTCAAAATCCCAAAAACCCGCCAAATCCCCTTCTCCTTCCCCGACCACTTTGTCTGCAACATCCCCCCTCCAGCCACCCTACTCCTCCTTGTTTCCCCTACCTCAACAAACCTACAAGATACATTTAATGCTCCCCTCCTAACACTCAATCTCAACCCCAACTGTCATAAGCCATTTCCCGCCAAAAACCTAATCTATGGCTATTATCAAACAAAGTCATCCAATGGTCTCAAAACAAGCTGGGATTTGAAGAGAGAGGTGTGAGAAGATGTTTGGAGTATATAAGGAAGCAAAAGAAGCAAGAATGAGAGAGTAGTTAGTTTTTTATTTTTTCTTAATGTCGTTTTTTTAAATAAATGTTGTAGTTTAATCAAAATGATGTAATTTCAGTTTCTATGTATCCCATTTAAGTAAAACTTTCAGTGTAATGTGTTTTGAATAAGTAATTCCAAGTTCTATTATAAGTTTCAAGTTTTAAGCTAACTGTTGAAATTTTCAGTTTACAACTCTTATACATAAGCTCTTAGAAGCATATTTCTAAACTCAACTAAGCTTCTATAAGCTATTTACAGCTTTTTGTAAGTTTAAAAATCATTTTGAAGCAAGTTTGGTCCATGGTCAACAAAAGTCAAACTGAGCTAGAATTTGGAATGGTGATGATAATAGTTGTTGCAGAGGATGGATATGGGGTGGATTAGACCAGATTAGGTTAGTTTTGGGTTTGGTTTAGCCTGCAACTCCAGCTGGACAGTTGTAAGCATCTGTTTCACTTTTCATTTTCAAGCCATTTTGCAAATTTTGTTTGTACTTATATCTGTGGTCATAAACTGCTCAAATGTGTTTATCCAGTTGTATTTAGGTCATTTAAGCTCAGTTTGATCATTGGTACTAGCTAGTGCAGTGTTTCTATCAATTTTAGTTGCATAACAGTTATTAAAGGGGTGTTTGGTTTAGAGTATTAAGCTGCCTTTGGGTTGGTTTCAGGAAATAAAAGGTGCTTAGGTAGTTTACTTTAAGGCTAGGATCAGTATTTTTAGCATAAATTCAATAGACATTTCATCAAAAAGTCAAATCCAACTCAAATCTGTCTCATCAGCTAACTGTTTGGATTTTTGACATTCATAAGCTTGTTTCATGTTTAGAATTCATAGACATAGGTTGCATCAGCTTTACTTTATCTTAAAACATCATATTCAGTCTATAAATCAAGATCAAACTTCAAAATAGTCAACTTTTCAGTTTTGTCAAAAGTCAAAAAATTGCAACAAGTCAGTTTTCAGCCACCTAGGAGGATTTTTCATTTAATCATTTCTGAGCCAAAGCAAGAGAAACTTGTTGCTTTAAAAACTTCAGCTGGTCTTGTCTCTTATTAGCATTTTTCCAGATTTTTATCAAATTTTTAGAAGCTTCATATGAGCTTGTCAAAATGGGACTAACTGCCCTGTGCAGGGCATTAAGTCTGCACAGGGGTTATGCAGGTTTTGCAGAGCTTGTGCAAAGCTCATTTGAGCTCATCTAAGTCTGTTTTTTGTTTTACATGTTCCCACCCAGGTCTAGTGTAAGTTCCAAGCTTTGTTTTTTGGTTTCTAGCTTATTTGAGTGCTTATTCTTTGGCTCAAAGTAGACCACTGAAAACTGTTTTAGCTTATAATATCAAATCTTCATAATCTTGGTAATTTGCAATCCAGAGGTTATAGCTTGTTGATTCTAGTTGCATTTGGTCACTTTTAACATATTTTAGCTTGTGTATCAGTTTGGTGCTTGTTTTGTCCCTTTAGCTTATCCAAGTGCTTATTTCATAAGCACTTTACACATCAGTTCCAATATTCCACACATAAGCACCTGTTTTTCCATTTTTCTTAGATTCCTAATAATATTTTAGACTTTTCCTGAAATTTTCATATTTTTCCAAGCTTGTTTGCTATTTTTCTTAATTTAAATTAGTTTTTAAGCATTTTTAATTAGCATTTAATACAAAAAATTAAGAAAAGTTTCAAAAAAACAAGTTTTCATTTTTCTTAAGTTTAGATAAATATAAAAAGACAAAAAAATATTTTTCTAGATTTTTCTTAGTTAAATTTGTATTTTTAAATAATTTAATTAGTTTTTAATAGCTTTTAATTCCTAGAAAATACAAAAATAATCAGAAAAATATAAAAATAGTTTTGAAAATTCTATTTTGTTATTTTAGATTTTTCTAAGTCAAAATTTTATTTTTCTAGCTTTGTTTCATATTTTCTTGTATTATAAGCTATTATTTAATAGTTAAAAATAGTTTTTAATTAATAATAATTAGATAATTAGTTATAAAAAATAATTTTCTTTTTCTATAAATTTTCTTTTATCATTAGGATTGTAAAAATGTATTTTTCATATTTTTAGGATTTATATTGTATAAGTTTCACTTTTTCACTTGTACGTTACGTAATTTTTAATTCAAGTTTTATAAAAACATAAAATCAAAAACATCATTTTGCAAATAGTGATAGCGTTTATTTAATATTTTTTATCTTTTTAACTTTCTTTAATTTGCATTTAAGCCGTTGTAATTTGTTGGCTTTTTCTGTAGTTATAATTATTCAAATCCCTTTCTCCGTTCAAATCTCTCGATCACTATTCGTTTGGTGATTCTTCGCATAGCTCGCTGGGACATAACGACCCGGGGAAACACTATACTCCCCAGATCTTCATTGCATTCGTGCTTGAACCGTTTTAAGTTTGTTACGGTCGGCCATTCACAAGTGGTCGGCTTGAGTGATAAAACTTGACGGTTTGGCACAGATCAAGAGAAAATCACTTCTGGACAAAACTTTGCTGGTAAACCCTCTTACTAATGATTCTGATAATACTAATCGTCATGATATTGTGCAGGAATTAAGTTATGATGAGACTATTCGCCTCAATGAAAGATGCACAACGGTTTTGATGAACGAGCTACCACAAAAGGAAAAAGATCCAGGATGCTTTACTCTCCCTTGCTATATCGGGAGTCTAAACATGTGTAATGCCCTGGCAGATCTTGGAGCTAGTATTAGCATAATGCCTCGTTCAATGTTTTTGCGTATGGGAATTGGTAACTTAAAGCCGGCCAAGATGAAAATTGAAATGGCTGATCGATCAATGCAATCGCCATTAGGAATTGTTGAAAATGTGTTGGTGAAGATTAAGAGATTCCTTTTCCTAGTAGATTTTGTGATTCTTGACATTCCGGAAGACAACAGGATACCTGTCATTTTGGGAAGACCCATGCTTGCCACTGCTCACACTAAGGTGGATGTCTTTGCCGGAAAATTGACTCTTGAAGCTAATGGAGAAATCGCCACATTCGGACCTAATGAACATTTGTCTACCCCGGAGAAAGTATGTGCAATTGACCCAGTAGGAAATTTTGGTGAAGCTTTAGAAAAATTTCTTAGCGACCCCCCAGATCCTGGAGAGGTTGACTCGGGGAAAGATTTTGATGCTTTCATGAATTTTGAGGAAGAGGATAACTTAGGATTAAGTACTGAAGACCTCTCGAGTGATGTCGAGATGACCCATTGGCAAGATAACTCTGAAAAAACATTCTTGCAATCGGACCAACCACAGTTTTATGAGATGGGGGCACGAATCCATCATAGGAATCCCTATTATCTGAAAATCTCATGCAAAATTAGGTTAATTGATTTTCACCCATTTATCGACACAGATTCCCCAGTTAACATTATCTCTAAGGAATGCTACAACCAGGTTATGGAAAAGGATCTTGATTACAAAGGAAACAAATTCCTCGGGATTGCAACAAACATACGTGTTTTTGTAGGAACTCACTCGTTTCTAGTCGACTTTGTGGTTTTGGATGATGTTAGCGAGTTCGTGTCAGATGGGCTGACTGGGGTGATTTTCGGAAAAACCTTTAAAGAAATATCTAGGCTTGATAAAAACGAGAAGGAAGGACTGGTTTGGTTAAAGATTGGCGATGATAAAACTATTTTCAAAATGCCAAGGACTGTCAAGAATTTTAAAAATTGGACTAAAAAACAGTTAAGTTATGATCGGCCGCTGCTTGGTATTAGTGACGAAGATAAGGCCAAAGGTTTTGATCACCCCTACCAAAAGATCAATTTTTTTTACTTAGGGTGTCTAGAACTTGGATAAGGGTACAAACGGGATGAGAATTTGATCAGCTGGCTTCAACATGGAGATTGCTAAGTCCACGAGATGACGAACAAGCACTGGTAGCCCCACGGCTCTGAGTCTAACTTAAAGACTCGTTAATAAAGAAAAGTGCTCTTTCGGGAGACAACCTGAATTATCCCTTTCTTTTGTTTTTATTTCCTTTCTGTTGGGTTTTGTGTTTTCTAACCATTTTTGCAGGAAACGAGGAACTAATTGCTGCTGCAGTTGCTGATCTGAACAGAGTTACGGCGTAACTCATCTTGGTGATTATGCCGTAACCAACATTTTAGCAGCAGAATTCTTGACGCATTACCAATTACGGCGTAATACCATCTCTGTGGTTACGCCGTAACTACTCGCTTGACAGCTCATACCAGGTTTTGCCAGTTACGGCGCAACTCTCTCATAGTAGTTACGACGTAACTTTTCTCTGCTTTAATTCTTTCATTTTAAAACACAGTAACCTTTTATTAGTTTTTAAATGAACTTTGTGGGTGTGTTCCCTGTAAATCCTCACGAGACTTCACTCGTCCACTTGGGACACCAAGTGGTTTAAAAGGCTTGTTGCATTCGCTAAATGCAACCGTGATTCCTACGAAAGTGAGTTAGGTTTGTTTCTCATTTTATTTTTTCTTTTTAGAATTATGCTTGTCGGTATTGTGATTTCAGGGATTGAAGTTTGTTCATGACGCTTAAATGAAGGCACGTTTCTTTTTCGTGGGCCTTCTTCTTTTTTGGAGCAAATTTCAGGGAAGTTCTCGCTCTAATTCTACCTTTCTCTTCACCTTTATTTTAATGCCTAGTACAAAAGGGACTTTATACAATTCAAGTGGGGGGACGGGAGTAGAATTATCTCTTGAACTTTATTTCGCCCTCATTTTTCTAGTTTATTTTGAAAAATTATGCCATTTTTAAAATTTTGACATGTTTTTTCGAACCTAACTAGATTAGACCTTAGCCGAGCACATACAACCCTTGAAATTACATGGTGAGATTAGCCTTATCCGTTTCCAATATTTTACCCCAAATCCACCAAGTTATGAGTGTGCCGGTAGCTTGTAAACTTTAGAACTTGGCCTTTGCATCATTTCGAGACCATAGACGAGGTATGTTGAGTTATAGGATTATCACCCAAACAGCCTACCATTGTGAGTCTATCGATTAGTCACCTCGACTTTTCGACCCCCATGTGAAACCCTTTTGTTGCACTCCCCTTTAGTGCAAGATACCCCTAGATACACCCTTCTGAGCCATTCCTTTCATTTTGTCAACCCAATATATTGTTTCGTTACACCTATACACCTTAGCCTACCCTGTAGTCTTTATTTGTGATTGGGAAGTCATCATTTGCCTAAGTTCAAGGTTCGAGTGGAAAGGTTTGGAAATCACGCTTTCATCGACGACATTTATGAAGATCATTGAAGACCCCCCGAATTCCCATTGTTCATCTCAAGTGGGGGGGATGTTATGTTATTATGTTATGTTGAAAAAATATATATATATATAGTTGATTGAGTTATGATATTGTAAAGTGCGATGTTATAAGCACTGTAGTATGAGCTTTATTGATTAGTATCGAGGAGGCCAACTCGGTCACATTTGAAGATTGGAGTTGGTAGTTTTGCCGACAGGAGAAGAAAAGGTAGTGTGCCCATCACGACGTCCTCTAATGACACATCTACCTTGAATTTCATGATCCGGTCTCTAGACTTCTAAGCTTGAACTTTGGGCAGACGGTAAGTGGTGATGACTTGGTTATAGATTTAGGCTACCT
The DNA here is from genome assembly GCA_019973895.1 of Chrysanthemum seticuspe. Classification (NCBI taxonomy): domain Eukaryota; kingdom Viridiplantae; phylum Streptophyta; class Magnoliopsida; order Asterales; family Asteraceae; genus Chrysanthemum; species Chrysanthemum seticuspe. The sequence continues at coordinate 261,117,087 of BPTQ01000008.1, read as the reverse complement.
GCTTGTTTTTCATTTTACACCAATTATATATCCCACGTCTTATCCTACCCTTTAGTCATGAAGCGTGTCTAGGTGATGCAGCGAGCAATCTTTGGTGTCTTGGCCATGGATTTGGTCATGTATCATTGATTTTGTCCACTTCGCCGTGACATGTTAGTAATGACGAGTCACCCCTTAACTTTTGTCATGTCTACCCATATTGCCTTCGAGAATTGTTTAGCTCTTAACTCTAGTGGTGCAGATTTGTGTAACCGCCAAGCTTATGATAAAATACATGCTATGACTGTGCGATTGAGTGATCACCCCGAAATTGACACTTAGAATAGTTGAGAGATTTGAGTGTTTGTTCCCCTTTAGTGAGGTGTTCGGCTTTATTTTATTCTAGCATAAGGGATTTTTAAACTCATATTTTCCAGGTTTTGGGAGATATCTTTTTAGGAATCTATCTAACATGGTCTACTTGAGAGCAAGTAGAGTTTAAGTGGGGGGATATTTGATAACATCAAATAGTCCTGAATATTAAGTGTCAATTTCCCCTGATAATGCTTGTTATTTATATCATTTATATGGATTTACGCTTGTTTTCCATTGTTTTCCACTTTCAGGTAAATTACGAGCATTAGAGCTAAAGAGACGCGGAAATGGAAACATTATTAAAGATGTTGGGAATTATGGAAACAGTTGGATTCTGCTGATGATGATTCTGCTGAAGCATATTTTGATTCTGCTGAATCAATGGTTTCTGCTGAAGTTATAATGCTCTGAAGGTTTCTGCTGAAGGCATACGTCTCAGCAGATAATTCCACTGTATTAGTTTATTCAAAATGTTAGGTAAAGATATATATAAGTGCTTAGCAATCTGTAATGATAAAAGATATATATCTTGTGAGTGTGGTAGGTATGTGTAATAGTTTATACATAAATAGTGAGTGCTTGGTATTATTATAGTAGTTTCCTTAGTCTATAAAAGGAAACTACGATCAATGTTGTAGACACACCTTTCACAACATTAATAGTCAATTATACTGATCTATAGAAGATCAGAAAATAGTGTTTAAAAGTCTTCTTGTGTCTTGTATTTATTTTCCGTGTAAATACATTACATGCAAAGGTTCTCCTTAGTTGTTTTGTGATTACATAGAACAACTATACTAATTCTAGGCTCGAAAAGATCTATCTGGGATTTAGTCTCTACAATTGGTATCAGAGCCTTGTGAGAATCTTTATAAGAAGACACTCTTTTTCTTCACAAAACCACAACATGTCATCACCAAAACATTCTGATGCTGAGAGTGATGATCAGCCAGAAGTATCAAACGACCAGTCTAACCAAAATAACACCCAGCCTTCAATTCAACAAGTAGTCAACATGTCCAACTCAAGTGCAAAATTTCCTTACCTTAAAAAGGAGGAATATGAGATATGGGCCATGAAAATGGAAAATTAAATTTCCAACATGGATATCAATCTCTGGCAAATCGTTCTTAAAGGAAACAGTAGGAAGGCTACTACAAGAGATGGTCAAGGGAATGTCATAATACTTCCACCCTCAACAGCTGCTGAACAAATCGCTGTCCAAAGAGAAATCAAGGCAAGGACTACCTTACTGCAAGCTCTTCCAGATGAACACATGGGTGATTTCTATCATCTAGATGATGCAAAACAGATTTGGAAAGGAATAAAAGCAAGATTTGGTGGAAATGATGAATCCAAGAAAATGAGGAAGTCCATGCTCAAACAAAGCTTTCAGGAGTTTTCTATCTCTGAAGAAGAAGGTATCCATAAAGGATATGACAGGTTTCAGAAGATCCTCAGTCAGCTTAATCAGTTGCAATCTAAACCTGATGATGAGGAATGCAATCTCAAGTTTCTCCGTGCTTTACATGCTTCTTGGAGTCAAGTGTCTATAACTCTCAAAGCAAAAGGTGGCCTAGAGTACTTAAACTTTGATGATCTCTACAACAAACTAAAATCTCTAGAGATTGACATCAAGGGTTATTCTACTTATTCTCCAGTTCCATCACACTCTGCATTTGTTGGTACTACCAGTGGAAACAAAATTGTTTCATATACTGATAGTCCCAAGTCTTCATCAGCAACAACATCAACTCACAAGTCTTCTACAAGAAGATCAAAGTCTAATTCTGTCATAGAAGATGTGTTCTATTCACTTGTTGCTGAATCTGATGATCAACAACAGTTGACATATGAAGACTTTGAACAAGTAGATAAATGGGATATGGAGGAAATGGATCTTAAGTGGCAGATGGCTATGCTTGCTGTGAAAGTTAAGAGATATGAAGAAGGCTATGGAAGAAAGTTTGGTTACAAAGGAAGAGAACCAGCCAGGTTTGACAGGAAGAAAGTCAGATGTTTTGAATGCAATCAAATTGGTCACTTTGCTAGAGAATGTCCTAATAGGAAGGGAGGTGACAGAAGAAAGTACAATGCGTACAAACTTAAGGAAGCTGAAGAAGTGAAGACAGCAGCCATGCTGTCTTTAGAAGACAGAGTTGACTGGGATGATCATGTGAATGGTGATGAGGATGAAGAACCTCAGGTTGGACTGATTGCTGATTCTGCTGAAGAAGTTGGAATGATGGGCATTACTTCTCAGGTACACAATTGCATTTTTGGTTGCAGTACTCAATATAATATTCTTAAATGTGAGTTTGATGATGTCAATGAAAAATATAAAGAGTATTTTATACAAGCCAAGGCCTATAAGAGAGGAGTTAAAACTCTAGAAAAACAAAAAGTCTGGTATGATCAAAATCAATTGGCTCTTGAGGAGAGAATAAGTGTTTTGGAAAGAGACTTAGAAAGCACAACAAATAAGCTAAAATATAAAAAGAAACAATATGTGAAGATTGTTGCTGAAAAGGAGAGTCTTAAATCTGAGTTAGACTTAGAGGTGGCTAGACATAAACAATGGCAAGAACAGGCTAAGAACTTAGGAAAATTGTGGAATAGTTCAATGTCTGTTAAAACAAAATTGGGGTTAGGATTTAAGGATTGTATTAATCCAGACCAAGTGTATGACCCAAATGAGTACAGTGTTTTTAATCTTGTCACAGATATAGAAGAAGAAAAATATAGAAAACCTGTTGAATTCATTAAACAAGGTGAAATGCATAAAGTTCCTTCTTCTATAAATGGTATTGTTAAGCCTCCTAATCCAGACTATGATTCAGATGAATCACTCATGTCCTTTGGTAAAAAGTCCAATGACTTATCAGACACTGGCAGTGAGTCTAACACGTTTGTCTCTTGTTCTTCTAGGACTACAGAGACTCAATCTAAAGAAAATGCCAGCTGTGATTCGAATAAAGAGTCTGTAGAGTCAACCTCTCCTAAGTTTTTTCAAGTTCCTCAAACCCAAAGTGTTACTATTAAAGAACCTTCCTCAGAGAAAGTTTTTTCTAGAAACACTTCTTGCTCTGTTGATTTTGTTGAAAACAATTCTGTTTTTGGTTGTGTTTTAAATAAATCTGTGTGTAATGAAACTGTTCCTATTTTGAACAAGAAATTCAAGAAGAAAACATGTTTTGTTTGTGGAAGTGTCTTTCATCTAATAAAAGATTGTGATTATCATGAGAAAAAGATGAATGTATGTGCTAATCAACAGAGGAATAACAATGGTTGGAATGATGTGGCTAACATACCTCCATATATTCCCATCGGAACATATGTGAGAACCAACATAAACAGTTCTGCTGAAAGATCAAATTCCCAGTTGGTAATCATAGGCCATCTTCCTTACAATGGAGAAGAAAAGGAAATAGACCAATTAACAGACCTACAAGCTCTTATTTTCAAAATGATTATAGGACTGTTAACCCTGTCTATTACCATCAAAGGGGGGCTTGGTGGGACACTGCTGTTAAGCCCTCAGCAGGTTGTTCTTGGAGACCAACTAAATCTAGTTATATGCAAATGTCCAAGAACAATAATGGATCTCATCTTAATGCCAATTTTTCTAATGTGATCCACAAGGCAGGCTCAAGTCAGTAATGACTTGGGTCACCATGTAGTCTAATGTTTGTACATAATTTTTTGTAGGATGATCCTCTTTCAAATAAAGATATAGGAATTGTAGATAATGGTTGTTCTAGAAGTATGACAGGAAATGAAGACAGGCTTCATGATTTTATGGGAATACAAGGTGGAACAGTTACCTTTGGAGGAGGAGATGGTAAAATCACAGGGAAGGGAACTATAAGAACTGCTCAACTGGACTTTGAGAATGTGTATTATGTGGAGGCACTGAGAAATTTTAATCTATTTTCTGTGTCACAAATTTGTGACAAGAAAAACTTTGTGCTCTTCACAGATAAAGAATGTCTTGTTCTTTCAGAAGATTTCCAATTACCTGATGACAGCCAAGTTGTTCTGAAGGTACCAAGAAAACACAATCTCTACACATTCAATCTGAATGATGTCCACCCTTCTGGAGATATAGCTTGTTTGATGTCCAAAGCATCCTTAGATGAATCTCTTAAATGGCATAGAAGGATGGCTCATGTGAACTTCAAAACCATAAACAAACTAGCTAAACTCCGTTTAGTTAATGGTCTACCTTCCAAGATGTTTACTAATGAGCACAACTGTGTGGCTTGCAACAAAGGGAAGCAACACAAAGCTTCATACAAGGCCATTACTGTTGTCAGCACTATCTCTGAGCCTTTGCAGCTTCTTCACATGGATCTCTTTGGTCCTACATCTGTAAGAAGCATTGATCACAAATATTACTGCTTGGTGGTGACTGATGATTATAGTCGGTATAGTTGGGCATTCTTCTTGAAGACTAAAGATGAAACATTTCAGCTCCTTCAAGATTTTATTGTCCTGGTGGAGAATCAGTTGAATAAGAAGGTCAAAGCTATAAGGTGTGATAATGGGACAGAGTTCAAGAATGTAAAATTAATAGATCTCTGTGCTACAAAAGGGATTAAAAGGTTCTATAGCATTGCCAGGACTCCACAACAAAATGGAGTTGCTAAAAGGAAAAACAGAACCTTAATTGAAGCAGCAAGATCAATGCTTGCTGATTCAATGTTGCCTACCATGTTTTGGACTGAAGCAGTTAGCACTGCTTGTTATGTCTTAAACAGGGTATCAATAACTTCTCCTCACACAAAAACACCTTATGAACTTCTTTCCAACAAAATTCCTACCATCATTCATCTTAAACCCTTTGGTTGTCATGTCACCATCCTCAATACAAGTGATCCTCTGGGCAAGTTTGATGGAAAAGCAGATGAAGGATATGTGGTAGGCTATTCAGCTCAGAGTAAAGCATACGGAGTGTATAACCTCTCCACAAAGAGGGTCGAAGAGACTCTGAATCTCAGATTTATGGAAGACAAGCCAAATGTTCAAGGTGCAGGTCAAGAATGGTATTTTGATTTAGACTATCTAACTGATTATTTGGGTTATACTCGTTATAAATCTAACATTCCTGCAGGACCAAAAGAAAATTTCACTAACATTGCAGGATCTTCAGATGTTGAGTCAGATTCAGAAAGTGATGAACAAGTTATACTTGTCCCCTCTTTTCCTTCTAACCAATTTTCAGGTACAAAGAACTCAGCTGCTCTTGACAAGACTTCCAATGATATGGGATATGCAGAAGAACTTGTGAAGCTCCAATGTCAAGAATATGCAGCTAAAGAAGATGTTGAAAAGTTTGGTTATGAATTCTCCAAAGAAACTCAAGATATCTTGAGACAGGCTAAAATTGAAGCTACCAAAGACTTTGAAACTGCTCAGCGTGGATCATATTCTGCTAATAATGTTGCTCATTCAAATGACAAGAATTCAAAAGCTGCAGATGCTGATACTGCTGAACCTGTACCGGTTTCTACTGAAAGTGAAGCTGTCCGTGTTGTTTCGAAATCTGTTCCTTCTTCTAGTGTTTTGGGTTTTGAAGCTTCTCCTACCAGATTTCCAAGTCCTTCTGACTTAGCAAATTCACAACAATCAAGCTCTTCAATGGATAGCATTCATCATCAATCAAGAACAGGCATTTTTGATTCTTCATCTTATAATGAGGACTATGGAGCCACTCTTACTAATCTAGCAACATCTGTTGATGTTAGTCCAAACATCACAAAAAGGATTAACACAGTTCATCCACAATCTCTTATAATTGGTGATCCTACTTCTTCTGTTAAAACAAAAAGCAGGGTCAAGAAGACGAAATCTGGTGAATCCGCTTTTCTCAGCTACATAAGGGTTCAACATAGAAACAATCATATAGACTATCAACATTGTCTATTTGCTTGTTTCTTATCTCAAGTTGAACCTACGAGTATTTCACAGGCACTTGGTGATGAAGATTGGGTAGCTGCCATGCAAGAAGAAATGCAACAATTTTTGAATCAAAATGTATGGGAACTTATTGATTTACCTCCTGGTAAATATGCTATTGGCACAAAGTGGATTCTCAAATGTAAAAGAGATGCAAGAGGCATTGTGGTACGAAATAAGGCTAGATTGGTGGCTCAAGGTCACAGACAAGAAGAAGGCATTGATTATTATGAAGTTTTTGCTCATGTTGCAAGAGTGGAAGCCATACGACTTTTCTTGGCATTTGCTTCATATATGGGCTTTATGGTGTACCAGATGGATGTGAAGAGTGCTTTCTTGTATGGTGAAATTGAAGAAGAAGTGTATGTCACTCAGCCTAAGGGTTTTGTAGACCCACATCATCCTGATAAGGTCTATAAGGTGGTCAAGGCATTATATGGGCTTCATCAGGCTCCTAGAGCTTGGTATGCTAGACTTTCTTCATTTCTTCTGAAGCATGGTTACAGAAGGAGTGCAATTGATAAAACTCTCTTTATCAAGAAATCCTCTACAGACATCATTCTTGTGCAGGTGTATGTGGATGATATTATCTTTGGATCCACCAAAGAAGAATGGTGTAGAGAGTTTGAAGAATTGATGAAAAGCGAATTTGAAATGAGTGCCATGGGTGAACTTACTTTCTTCTTGGGTCTTCAAGTGAAACAGAAATCAGATGGGATTTTCATTCATTAAGAGAAGTATGTGCATGATATCCTCAAGAAGTTTGATATGGAACTTGTCAGGACTGCTACTACTCCATTCGAAGCTCTTAAGGCAAAGTCAAACAATGATCCAGATCCAGCTGTTAATGTACATTTGTACAGGTCTATGATTGGATCTCTCATGTATTTGACTGCTTCTAGGCCTGACATCATGTTTGCAGTCAGTGCTTGTTCAAGGCATCAAGTCACTCCTTTAACTTCTAATTTAACTGCTGTCAAGAAGATTTTCAAGTATATAAAGGGTCAACCAAAACTAGGCCTTTGGTATCCTAGAGAATCTCCATTTCGGTTGGAGGCATACAGTGATAGTGATTATGCTGGTGCTAATTTTGATCGCAAATCTACAACTGGAGGTTGTCAGTTCTTGGGGAGAAGATTAATATCTTGGCAATGCAAGAAGCAGACCATCGTGGCTACATCAACTACTGAAGCTGAATATGTTGCTGCTGCAAGTTGTTGTGGTCAGGTACTTTGGATTCAAAGTCAATTATTGGATTATGGGTTCAATTTTATGAACACTAAAATTTTCATAGATAACCAAAGTACAATTTGCATTGTTAAAAATCCTGTTTTTCATCAAAGAACTAAACACATCGAAATTAGACATCACTTTATAAGAGATGCTAATGAAAAACACCTTATTCAAGTGGTTAAAGTTCTTTCAGAATAAAACGTTGCTGATTTGTTAACAAAAGCATTTGATGGACCCAGATTTCAATATTTGATTGTCAATATAGGCATGATCAACCCCTGAATCTTGTGTTTGAGGGGAGGATTATGTCTAAGGGGAGGATTTTGGTTTAAGGGGAGGATCTTGTTAGTGTATATATTGTGCATTTGCTGTGATGTTTTGAATTTGATTTTTATTAGTGTAGAATTTTTGTATGATTCTGTATTGTTAATTTAGATTTTCTCTATACATTTTTGTGTGTGTGTTGTGTTCTTCTAATCATTTTGCAGATCTAAGATTCAAACACAAATTCAGGGAAATCAATTGTCTGACTCAGAAGAAACAAAGTTTTATTCATTATAAACAACCTGCATTCTAAGATGCGAGTACATCATTCAGACATTGAAAATTACAATCACGACCAACACCCAACATTTCTTCTTCCATTAACCTACTCTTCAGACAACAGTTTCACTCATCAAGGCCTCCTCTCTGGCCTTACATTTCCCCACTGAGGCATCCTGTGATGCTTTCTTCCCCATCTATCCATCCATTCCCACACTGGACGTGCAGGTAGACCCATCACAGTGGTTCTTCTGGTGAGATTGGATGTGGAGGGTTGAGGATCTGGAATAGGTACATTTGGTGGTAACACAGTAAGAGGAGCTACAACTCTAAAGTTGCGAGGTCTGTAGGTTGGGTCATTCACTTCATCATCAGAAACTTCCTGCATATCTCTGAGCTCTGAGCTTGAGACCTCAACTTCATTTTGAGGACCATTTGGAACTTCTTCCTCTGAAGAGGTATGATAGAAAGGGGATTGATAAGAAGATGGGGTTGACATGTAGGTGATTCTGTTGAGAGCACCAGGTGGAAAATAGTTAAGCCAAGTGGTTCCATTTTCAGAAGAAGATGTTTCACTGGAATGATTTGGAGAATTGCTCATGGTCAAAATGGTTTTTGGGTAATAAGTTTGTGGTTGAATTTCTGGTGCATTGTATATGGTTAGTTTTATAAGAGTTTATGGAATCTTAGGGCAGTAAAAGTTGTGGTAAATATTAATGGTTGGAATTTGAAACGCTAAAAGTATTGGATGGAGACAGTTAAGGCACTGTTATGAGTCAAAGATTTGATAAGATTCCCTTTTCATTTCTGCTGAGGATCTTTGAATTCTGCTGAAGACTTAGGGAATTTACTACAGACAAAAGATGATTATCCAATGATATGACTCATGCAGAGCAACTTGTCAAACAACTAATCCTTCCAACCATTTGCTATGGTTTGTGTATAATTGTTGTATATTATAGTATTTAAAAATAAAAATAAAAATTCTAAGGGTTATCAATGTCCCTGGTTTCTCATATACCAAACATTGGCTAGTCCTGAGCAAACGGCTACAGGTAAAGACATGTCAAATCCGTTGATGGTTGTGATGATTTACCAAAAATCATTAGGGTTATCCAATACACCAATGATTCATGTTCTAAGTATTTGACTGGTTACTAATTCACCAGGGTGATGCCATGATTCCACCAAAGAACTAGCTAGCCTAAGAGTGAGTAGCTACTTGGTAAAGGCTCATCAAATCTACTCTGGGTACTAATATTGATGAGGCTATTGGACTTCATTGCTTATCTGGTGGTTCTAGATGTTCTATTGGATTTTCTTGCTTATACAGATAGCTGATAAACTAACATCCTCTTGGTTAATAAAGATCTATCTGGAAACTTGAAGTTAACAAAGTTAACATCAAGTTTAGGGGAGGATTGTTGGGAATTATGGAAACAGTTGGATTCTGCTGATGATGATTCTGCTGAAGCATATTTTGATTCTGCTGAATCAATGGTTTCTGCTGAAGTTATAATGCTCTGAAGGTTTCTGCTGAAGGCATACGTCTCAGCAGATAATTCCACTGTATTAGTTTATTCAAAATGTTAGGTAAAGATATATATAAGTGCTTAGCAATCTGTAATGATAAAAGATATATATCTTGTGAGTGTGGTAGGTATGTGTAATAGTTTATACATAAATAGTGAGTGCTTGGTATTATTATAGTAGTTTCCTTAGTCTATAAAAGGAAACTACGATCAATGTTGTAGACACACCTTTCACAACATCAATAGTCAATTATACTGATCTATAGAAGATCAGATAATAGTGTTTAAAAGTCTTCTTGTGTCTTGTATTTATTTTCCGCGTAAATACATTACATGCAAAGGTTCTCCTTAGTTGTTTTGTGATTACATAGAACAACTATACTAATTCTAGGCTCGAAAAGATCTATCTGGGATTTAGTCTCTACAAAAGATTTATCAAAGTATGCCTATTTTGAATAAGTTTCGGCGTAACTCCTCTCTCACATTACGCCATAACTATTGCGTGACCCTGAATACCAACTTATCAAGAGGTTACGGCGTAACTCTTCCCAAAGGTTACGACGTAACTCCATTAGGTCAAAAGAGGTTCCACGCCGCTTTTATTTACGCCGTAACTACTGGCTCACTTACGACGTAACCGAGTTTATTGAAGACTATGGCGTAACCACTTATTTGGTTACGCCGTAACTAGCAGATCTAGTGCATTTACGAAGAAATAGAAGGTTATGGCGTAACTCCTTTATTGGTTACGCCGTAACCCAGACCTGGCCTATAAATACCCCACGAATTCCAGCATTTCTAAGCATCCCATTCCACACACAACACTCTGAGAACGTGGGAAATAGCTCAAGGCAGGTCTAGGGGAGCATACGGAGCTGTTTCCAAGGGAGAAGTCACTCCATTACGATAAGCTTTAGCGTTTTATATTTCTTTTACTTTCAATTCATGTATTTCGTACCTTTGAATATTGAATTGATTTGCATGATTAATATGAGCGGCTAAGCACCCTTTGGTGCTAGCCTAGTTATGATTCCTTAATTGTTTTGTTTGCGTTTACCTTTACTTTCGTACAATTATTTCTAAGTGTATGCATGCATAGTTCTTTGGTAGTCACCCTTGACTCGGTAGTTTTGAATGGCGGTAGAGGCTAATTGCCTAGGAGATATGACCAACTGACCCTAGGTGAGCGGACTGAGACGGGAAGGGTAAGATATGACCAACTGATGACTCTTTCAATTTGTGCGATTTGACCAAATGATATCGTTTGGATGAACTTAAGAATTGGGGGGTGTAGTGTCTAAGTTCCTAACGGCCGGGCACTCACTATTTAGAATCTAGCATGTAGCGGTACTTAATGACTTGGCTTAGGGGACCAGGAACAACATGACTTATGACGGTGCGCCTGATTTCTCCTGTGGTGGCATCTTTGCTGATAGGTTAGGGCGAATTGACCAAATGTTGTTCTCTCTAATTTGACCCCACCTGAAGTAATTGGAAGTAGGTAGACGTAGACATAACTAGCTAGGAGGATTGACTAGGTTAGCACCACTATTCCTCTATTGATTTCCCTTTACCCATTTATCTGCTTTTATTTTATTCTGCATTAGTAGTTTATTAATTAAATCCCTATCAAAACCATTATTATTCTGTGACAATTAGACTTAGTAATAATCCAACACACATAGCTCTTAGGACGACCTCGACTTTACCATTTACTACACTACACGCGACCGGGTACACTGCCCGTTAGTGCATTAGGGTAGACCATAGGTATAGCGAGACACTATAAATATTAAGACCTGGTCAGTAAAACCTGCATCAAAGATCATCCAAGCTTGACTTCTCCAATTCTGGCTTGTTCCTCCACACAATAGCATGTGTGTCCATTCTGATGGAAGACTTGCCAACAACTTTTGGTTTAAGTCTTCTTGTTCTGTCACTACTTCCACAAGCTCTAATTGGCTAACAAGCTTTTGCAGTCTGTTGCTGATAAGAGATTCAGTGCTAGAGGCAGAAAAATTGGCATATTGCTGCTTCAGAAGATTCTTCTTGCTCTTCTTTGTAGCTTCATTTCCTCCAAACTTCTTTTCTAAAGCCTCCATTAAAAGCTTAACATCTTTAATGGAGTTGAAGGATAATCGATACTTATCTGGAATGGCCGTCATGAGAATAGTTCTGGCCTTCATCTATAATATTCTTTTGGCTATGTCCTCTATGGCAGTAAGAGGGATAATCTTTCCATCTTTTCCTGCTTTAATCGGAACAGTGTTGCCAGTTTCTATGATCTCCAAGAGACCAATATCTATCATTTGAATGTGTTGTTCTATCCTCATCTTCCACATCTCATACTCATTTGGTTTGAGCATGGGAACCCTGTTATGAGTCACAGTCACAACATTTGCAGAGTCTATCTTTCATAGTTGTTGGTAGTATTCTTCTTGTTGTAACATCTTATTGATCACACAAGCTCTGATACCACTTGTTGATCCCAGTTCACCTTGTAAATATAGATCTTTGATAACTTCTATATAAGAAACTATTTGATCCTATAAGTATCACGCGGAATATAACACTTATAGAATAAGAAGAACACAAATGAATAACAATCAAAAGCTTCAATATTGTTAGAATAATAATACGCGTGATCTTGATATCACTAGGGTTTACAACCTTGAAGCCGCCTTAAACAAATGACCTAGGATCTCCTTTTATATGCTAAGGAGTCCTACTAGGTTACAATCACTTCCTATACAATCGTATCTTTTCTATACTTATCTAATACTACATAATAGGAACACGTCATTCGATAAATACAAAACAGACTCTAAGACTCCAGCAGTAGCTTGACATAACTAGCAGTAGGTACATATACTCTGGAAGTACTTCAGTCTTCAGCAGCAGAATTTTTACTTTAGCAGTAGTTTCTCCAAGTCCAGCAGCAGTTACCACTTAGTGTATTCCTTTGATTCTTTCCAGCAACACCTAGCAGTAGGTAGAATACACCAGCAGCAGTTTCAGTAACACCAGCAGCAGTTAACACTTAGACCATTTCTTCAAGAACCCTATAAGCAGTTGATTCTCCCAAAAGCAGTAGTGTCCATAAAACCCAACATTATAATTAGTTTTGGGTTGGTTGACTGGCAACTAATTCTGCCCACTCTTTCAAAACCCGAGATTTTTACTTGCTTTCTATAAAAATATAAAAACACAAAAAGAATCATCCCTCTCCTCTAGACCTATCTCGACATACACTTTGACCTTTCCACAACTATTGCGAGACTATTCCCCTAGAGAACGATCGATCCCCCAGACTTACCAATACTACACTACAACGGTTAGGTACACTGCCTAGAGGGTTGTAAAAATTCCTTTGAGAGGTTCGCGTCCCTCACATCAGTTACCAATTTACTTTTCTTGTTATTAGTTTAATTTAGTTTAACTGTAGTTTTGGTTTAGTTAATTAGTAACTAAATTCGCCCACTCTCCAAACCCCTATATTTTTAATTTCATTCTAAAAAATATAAAAATACAAAAAGAATCATCCATCACCTTTAGACCTATCTCGACATATACTTTGGCCTAACGACACTATTCCCCTAGAGAACGGTCAATCCACCGAGTCTTACCTATACTAAACTACAACGATTAGGTACACTGCTTAGGAGGATTGTAAAACTCGTTGAGGGTTAGAATAATCCGCATTAGGCGTCACAATCCCAACGTGATGTCGTCACTTGCAAATCGAAGAGAAGAATCTGCATAGATTTTACAAGTGACGGTTCAGACTTTTGTGACGATGTAGAGCTGACGGCGTCACTACCAGAAGAAATAGTAGCTGACGGCGTCACAGCTTATAAAGTGACGCCGTCACAACGGCGACACAGCTAAAGACGAAACCCTAATGATGGTTGGCTGACGGCGTCACAACCATAAAGTGACGCCGTCACATTTGTACAACTATGTATATTTCCGAAGACCCTTTGAATAAAAAAAATATTGTAAACTCAGATAGAGAAGTCGAGGTGTTTAATAGTGTGTGTTAGGTATTGGGTCAAAACATGAACAAGTCTTTGTCATGGCGGTGTTCGAAGTGCATCATATGTGTCTTATCAACATATAGTTGTAGGTTTAAGTCCCTATTGAGACTACATTTATGTTTAGTTCGGTCGCTCCGGAGTTTGATATGGGTCGTTCTAGCGTTCAAAGACTTGTCAGAGATTAAAGATCATCAATTAACATTGGACATTAATAAATAGGTTGAAATTACAAATAAAGCAACAACTCTAATCTTTTATGGTAATTTGTTCTTAGAATTTTGTGGACAACTTCTTTGAACTATATATGCCCACCAAGAATTTTCTATGCATCAAATGCAAATTGTTGGTAATTCGTCACGAAACAAACAAACAAATCCAAACAAACGAAGCGGAAGCTTAATTAAATTATCAAACTAAATCCAAAGGTACCAACACAAAAACTAATTCAAAAGGTACAAAGAAAACTAATGTCATTGACCTCTATTTATAGACAACCAATTACCTAAACTTACCAAATCCTAAACCGACTCAAAATTAGAAAATACACTAAAAAACTAATATCTATCCGAGGACAAATTTATGAAACAAACCCAAAAATTTAAGTCACTTTATAACACAAATAATTCTCTTTTCATCATAAGTATTGCATTATATGTAATGCAATATTCTTCTATAATGCTTGTAAGTTCAGATAATCTACTTCTCAGCTTTTCCTTCTAATAAACTAAGAAAACCAAAAACTTGCTTTAGCAGTAGAAGAATCAAAGTGCAGTATCTCTATAGAACGGACGGACTATGAAACATGCATGTTGGGATTCGCCTATTAGGGGGAACCTCGTCTGATTTAATTTATTTTTAATTTGTAACACGGTACCTTAGAACAAAACGGTATAGTCACATGAGTTGAGATTAATATGGATCATATTTGTCATATATCCAAAGAACCAATCTTAGCCATTAATTTTTCATCTAAATTAATAAAAAATTATTTTTCACATTTTTCTTTAAAACAACATATCTTGCAAACGGTAAATCTTCAAGCTACAAAAGATACACCATCGCGACGAGAACTAAATTAACTATTTGTAGATATACACATCTCTATACTTTCAATGATTTTTTTTTAAATTTCCGCCCAGAAAAATCACACGTGATTAATTTTGAAAAAAAAAAATGGTTCATCGAAAGTATATAGAAGTGCATATCCATAGGAAGATAATTTCTCGTTGCGATGGCATGATTTTTTTTCGCTTAACGATTAACGGTTTGCGAGATATTTAATTTTTAAAAAAAAATGTGAAAGTTTATTTATTTATTTATTTTTGATTAAAAATATTAATAGCCAAAATTGGTTCATTGGATCTATGACTAACATGAGATTTATATTGAACTTTTGCCATAGTCACATAGCCTTAGTAAGAAACCTCAATGTCTTACAACCATAATATTGCCATCAAGATATCAATTTAACCATAACAGACCGATTACCAACTCAGAATCAAAGTCTTGGTCTTCAGTGAGTGAAAATGTGCTGTTGCAAAAGACCAAAATAAAGAAAAACTTTATAGATACTTGATTCTCCATATATAATGTTATATACTATAACTAAAAGTTATAGATAGATATAGGGTGCGTTTAGTTATGGGAAAACACTTTTGTTTTCTACAAAATGTTTTGTGGAAACAAGTAAAATAGAGATCGCGTTCAAATCAACGTTTTCTAACAAAATGTTTTCCAAAACACAAAATCTCATATTTCCTAACTTAACAAGGAAAACTACAAAACAAATTTTAGTTGTTTTCCTTGTTTTCCTTTGTAACCCACAACCCTCCTTCCTCTTCTTAAAAATAGAAAATACAAACATCAACTAAACGCGTTTTCTATATTTTCAAATATTTTGTGGAGATAAATTTCTTTTCATATTTTTACAAAATTAGAGATAGAAGACAAGACCAACTAAACACACCGTAACTAATAAGCATGTAGTTACCGGTTTGTTCGGTTTACATGAAGTGGCCACAAAGGAATATTAGATGCCATGAGGCAAAAGAAACTCACGTTACAAGGTGAAGTTCAATATGTAATAAATCCTAAGAGGTTGTAAGCAAAGCGGCTAATTTACTCACTATGTCCAATATAGGAAAAGGCGTAGCAGGTTCTCTTATATCTGATGAAGATTTGGAGAATATGATGGGAGGTCCAACTCTACAAAAGATGGTCTTTCCGTAAGTTATCTCATTCTATCTTCTCTTTTGTCGCACGAGATATTGTTTGGATTTGCTTTCTGCTGCTTGAATTTTTAATACACACTATTGATGGTCTTATGGGGTGTTTGCACAGTAATATAGTGTTTGGTTTTAGCCTGCTAAAAAAATAAATATGTAATATGGAAGTGTTATTCTATTTGTTTATATAAACTCAGGGTACTGCACTTGCTGCTAAAAAATGTATGAGGTATGACGAGGAGTTCGAGAGTATCCCAGAGACTAGAATTACATGGTACTAATTTTACACCTTTTGGTTCATTTTTATTTTGAGTTCGCATATGCCACCAATGGCTGCTATGGAGATGCGAATGGGAATGACACGTATAGGAATAAACCGACCCATGATTCCATATTTAAATGCTCTTCCAAGTCCACCCATGCCAAATCTAGCAACAACGTCTACAATCCAAAATACAACAGCTACAGCTTATTGCATTTTGATGGTGTACGGAATAGTTTGGGATTTATTATTTAAATACTTATCAGGTTATTGCATCTTGATGTTGCACGAAATAATTTATCAAAACGATTATTGGTGAGACAAATATATTGTTTTTTATAAACCGGTTGAAATTGTTTATTCTTTACAACACTGTAATGCCAGACACCTCCTTAGGGTGATGGGGGTCGTTGCCAAATTTTGGCATAGAAAAAAATTTGGCATGGAAATGGACCAATGACACGATGCCATGTCACTTGCCAATTTCCATGCCAATTCTACCATAACTAATGGGGGTCGTTGCCAATTTTTGGCATCAAACTAAAAATTACACAAACTACATACGACATATACATAAGACAAACGATCATAGGCTCAGAATAATGGGGGTCGGGACAATTCGAAGGTGCGGAACACGCCATGGCTGCAAACACACAGTTGCATACGTACACTTAAACAGATTTCGGCAACAAACATATGAACCGAAACACATTCCGGCCACAAATATACATACCAAAAACGATTCCAGCCACAAATATACATACCAGAAAAGATTTTGGCCACATATATATATATATATATATATATATATATATATATATATATAACAGAAAAGATTCCGGCCACATATATACATAACAAAAAAGATTCCGGCCACAAATATGTATACTGAAAAAGGATTTGGCCACAAATAACACCACCACCACCATACACATACATATATACATACACATATACATACCAGAAAAAGGATTCCGGCTTTTTGGCCGGAATCAAGTATAGAGGATCATCGGCACCGTTGGACATCGATACCACCATCAAGTGGAATAAATTTAGTGGATCATTGGTGAACCACTCCGGCAAGGCCTCAAGAGACCGCCGGCGGCTCTACCTCCCATGTATTCAAAACCCCCATTTTTTCCGGCGAAAAACCCTAAAAAGGGCGCCGGAAATCTATGAAAAGCGACGAAAAACCCCCAAAAAAGGGGAAATCATTGTTTGTTTCATTTATCAAAACCCCCATGTTAATCGGCCGGAAAATTGACGGAAAAGCCCATCAAATCGTCGGCGACTTCCCCAAGAAAGGGGTTAAAGATGAGAAAAAAACGGTCACAAAAATCCCAACGGTTACATCCATCGGCATACATATGCCGATATATAAAGCCGATGCCGATGCCGAAAAACGGTAAGGGTGATGGGGGTGGCGTTTGCCGATGCCAAACAGCGGTACCTATGTCCCATGTCAATGACCCCTCTCACCCTTACAGCCTAAAATTTTTGCTAAATAGTAATGATGAGGTCTCCTTTGGATGGGGACAAGCTTAACCTGATATTATTTGGAAGAGTAAGATGAACACTCTTATTTTGTCGGAATTCGTCATAAGTTTCAGGACGCAAATATCACATACGATTCGTTTCAGGGATTTTTCTAAAATTTATTTCTCTGAGACGTGTTTTGTTACAAGGAGAAGAATGTTGTGCAACAGTTGGATCTCATGATTGATTTGCTTAGCACTCCTCCTAAAGTTATTAGTTTGGGTTTTAAAGCATTGCCTTAAAGTGTCGTGAAAAATAAATCTAACTACTTGGCTTCCAAATATGCAGATTCGTACTGAAAAGGCAAGAAGATACCTTAATATCATGCAGAAGAAATAACCAATTCCTTTGACACACAAATTTCATAATGTAGACCTATTGCCTCTTAAACTACTGGAACGCTTTATTGCATTTGATCCAAAAGACCGGCTTTCAGTTGAGAGGTATGCTACCAAAATTTCAACCCATTAAGATATCACCGGTGTTGTTTAGCTTAAGTTTTATTTCTAATAGCCAATGGGTAAATTCGTTATAAGCTTTACCAGAAAACAATTACACGTTTTGACCCGCTGCTGACCTTTCATGGTTATGAGGGTTAAGATAAATGATATCCTATGAATTTGGCTACAAACTGCGTTTCTTCTTATTTTAACAGAATGATTTTGTTGTTATTTGTTTTAGTGGGGCTGATCGGTTTAAGAGGCAGTTTGCACATTGATGACGTATAGTCTATATTCGGGTCACGAACCCGACTAAAGTCCAACACTAATTTAGCCCGGTACGAACTAGGCTACGTTGATTAAGAGTTTGGGCTCACGAAAGCCCAAGCCGAAATCTATTTACGGAATAGATATCGGATATCTCCTAAATGTGGAGATAATCATTCCCAACCGACTTAGGCGGGATACGCCGAAGGTTGAGGAACACGGAACCAACAAGGATTCCGTGTGTATATAAAGGGAATCTCATCCCTCGTTTAAGGGACGATCTCAAACCCTAAAACCGATTACTTACTCTCACGCCGGAGGATAATCGTGGGAGACAATCCCACGGTAAGCCTAACGGTGTTTTCCGTCTTTAGTGCGCAGGTCTCAAGCAACGATTCTCAATTGGTACGAGAGCCGGAGCCCCGAACAAGGAACGCCCAACTTTTGTATCAACACACATCTTGAGGAGGGCTTAGGTAAAGGAGGAAATAATACCACTCCACTGTTAAGGCATGATGCCTTCCGACGCAAGTTACTATATTACATACTTCCGTACCATTGTTACATTTAGCAAAGGAGACCTGATATGAGTGTTCATTTGACTACTCCAAATAATATCAGGTTGATATGAAATCTGCAAAGGCATATGCTAGGTTTCTGTTTGTAAATTCTATCAGTCAAGGGAAACAAAATCTGCGTATAGAAAGGGTACATGTAAGTTCATATTTTATTTCAAATTAATCATGTATATCACTATCAAATCTCAAATACGCGTATTCAATTATATACTTTACCCAAAATATAAATTCCTATAGATTATTTTAGTAAAAATATCACTTTTTCTATATCTCAAAAGAAAATGTATATAAAGATGAAAAGTCATCTATATGTATTCCAAAGATATATTGAACATGCCACCATCCACCACCCTCCCACACAAACTAATTAACCCAAAAACACAAATTATGTCCAGGCAAGATTTCATGTCAATAAATTAGGTGTTTTACAGTACTATAACTCATATCACTTAAATGGAAAGAGTCGCATACGAGTTTGATTCAGCAATAGCTTAATATATATACATACATTTTAAGAATGGTTATATGTTTAATGCCTATAAATGGAGTTCAAACGTTCAATACAAATTTCGATTTCGAATACTTATTTACAAAGAACATAATACGAATAACCAAACAACATATTTGCCCCTGGAAAAAAGAAGAAATCTGTTTCTTCATCTGATGGTACAACAGGGGCGATAAAAACAAAACCATGTGATCAATCATGGGCATGAGGCCAATAACTTTGGCACGTAAGAAGCAGCCTGGCGGTATCGGATCCTGTATTATAGCAGATTTAATTTTAAGCAAATTTCGAAACCCCCTAACAATTTATGTGAATATGTTATAGCTTAAAAAAATTCAAAACTTTTCAGACCTACATGATGACCAAGACATCTATTGGATCATTGTCCTCACATAGAGACACAGAGAGTACTTGGAACAAAACCATAATTGTGAGGGTACACAACTGATGAGTATAGGACACGATCAACCTGAAAAAGCATATTTGGAACTCATATGAGTATGAATCTTCTGTCATAGTATCATTTTGCTAGTTATGAGATGAAAATTTTGACTCTTCACTTGTGAACGGGTAGATTCAGGTTATTTATCTCTAGCAGACTAAATGATTATGATAAAAAATTAACTAAATAAACATGTTCCTTATGTGCACAAAATGAACCACATCCAACACTGGAAACATAAACAAATACTAAATTGTTCTACTAACAAAGTTCATACGACATATTCATCCTAGATTCGGCATCGCCACACGAGATGCAGAAGCATCTTTATCATCATCCTTATCAGAAGCATCCTAATTAGAAGGACAAGAAAAAGCATACTCACCCTAAGCATCCTCATCATCAGAGGTGACATCCTCATCATAAGTAGCCATACGAGCAACAATGTGAGGAGCATCACACTCCAAGTTCAAATGCACAAGATAACCTCTCACCTTGGAATACTCAACCGCATAGTGCCAATCACGATCTGTCTTGAGCGGATTAAAAACTGTTTCCGGGTGCTCGTAGGTTAGTTCGTAACATTTACCATGCAGCCCAAGAGGAAGCTCAATCATAAAGATAACATCAGAAAACCCAAGAGTGCCCTCCATGACAAATAACTTGTGTATATTCTTTATGGAAATACTTATTTTATAAGGACCCCCATGGATCCTTACACGTAAACCATTAGGCTCATTCCAAACAAAGATGTTTAACTCCACTAGCTTTGCTTTAAAAGTCGGCAAGTCAACTGCATACAAAGATATCAAAACTCGATAAAACTTGCACAGGATAGTATAATATCAATAAGTAATGCAAATGAAAAAAAAAATCATGGTGCTGATAATATAACAGTTTTTCACTATGCGGATATGTAAATAACGCTGATAAATAGCATAAATATGAATTCAAAACTCGGTAAAAAAAAAATAATAGTAATAAAAAATAAAGCAAAGTTAATATTAACTCATCTTCTATCTAGATAGAGATATTATATTTTTGTGGAATCTGAATGGGTATGGTAACCTGAAAACAAGCACTTAGTATTTGACATGCGGTAGGTATACATTTAACTGTTGTGTTGGTCAACTTGTAATATAAATCATTGAAACCAAAGGTAAAAAAGCCACACGAATCAACTCGTGTAATACTGAATAAACCAAGATGACGTGTTGAGAAGACTTGAACAAAAAATGAGAATCAGATCTCTAAACGTATGGCATCAAGTAAGTTTATACGCCAAATATTTATGCATGGGAGTGATTTACAACGCCGAACTCTACTGATACAAATTTAAGTTTAGAAAATTCATCGAAGAGTTATGGTGAATAACATATACAGGGGTGGATCTAGCTTGCGGGCAGGGTTGTGTAAACTTTTACTAGTGTAATATATATATATATATATATATATATATATATATATATATATATATATATATATATATATATATATTACTTCAAAACTTGGTACAAAATACACTAGAGATTTACAAGCGCACACCCTCTATATAATAAAACTGTAAAATGATCAGTGCATACCCAAAGATTTTAAAAGAAATGAAGAAAAAGGATGACATACAGATATAGATATAGTTTCTCAGCCATAAAGCTAATTAGTTGTGGCATTGAATTTTGAATCTGTCGGGTGCCCTTACCAAGCGGCCCAGCCACTAGAAACTATAAAGTTTGACATAGAGATATAGTGTTTTCAATATATATTTTGTCATTTGTGTTGTAGAATGCAGAGTACCAAGCAATTAAGTTGAAGTTAATATAGTTTTTTCATCCATGATAATTATTTATGTTTCACTTGATTAAAACCTAACAACATTATACCTTATATAATCTGAATAAGCTACCCTAAGCTGTTTTAACATACTACATAATATAATATAAGCACGTCTATATTAAGCTACTCTAATATAACTTGATTAAAAAGCTAAAAGCTTATCTGAATAAGCTACCCTAAGCTGTTTTAAGGGACTTAATAAGCTGCAAGGGGTAAATAATTTATACTAGGTTGTAAATTAAGCCATTATAAGCACTAGTAAAAGCCAGAAATAAGTAGAACTCAAATAAGCATTTAAGAGATTCATACAATCCAAACAGCCTAGGGGGTGACTTTTAGCTTATGCACAAGCTACCAAACAATAAGCTAGTGCTCCAAATAAGCAAATTAGCACTCACAAGCTGGCAAATATTATGTGTACCAATTTTCAGACTTAATTGAGCTTTTGAGAGCTTATTTATAAGCTTGTGAAAAACCTGGTTTGAAAACACAGTTTTTACCCTTTATGAAAATGAGTGTGTACAACCAACTTTAAGCCACAAATAAGCTGAGTAAATGAATTGGCAGACCTCTACAAACCTAAAACAGATAAAGTTAAGCTAAAATAGATCACTAAAAAGCATTTTGTAAGAATTTTTAAGCTTAAATAAGCTGATGAAAAAGTGACAGACTACTATTTTTGGATTTTTTTTCTTTTTGAAACTGATTTGGAAAATGCAATTTGACTTTTAACTTGGAGTCTAACCAAAACAGATTGGTGAACTTAATTTGACACAAAATAAACTACTAAAACTGAATTAATAAGACCTTATCCTAATAAGCTAAAAAAAAAAAAAAAAAAAAAAAAAAAAAAAAAAACTGCAATTGGACTTAAACACCCTTTAATCTACTTAAAACTTTTATTAACTATTTTTAAATTACTGAATTATCTTACTACTAGCTAGATCTAATGAAACTAATTGACCAAACAATGTAAAACAGATTATGACCATGGCTAAAATGCAAATCCAAACACCCCTTTAACTATCTAATATTTCAATTTTAAGCTTATTTTAACCATAAACCATGACTGATTTAGACTTTAAGCAACTAATATGACTCGAATGACTAGTAAAATTCATATTTGGCCCACAGAATACGCTAGTAATAAGCTAACAGATTATTAACATAAATAAGTTATATTAGAAAAAACAAGAAACCCCAATTGGAAAACCAAATTTATCAATAACCATACTACAATCCTATTATTTTAAATTCCTAGATAAAAATAGACTAAAAACAAAGACGACACTGGAATTGCATAGAGTTTGAGAAATTACCACCAAACAAAGACCGGGCATGCTCAAAAGTCACTGAATAGTTGTTTAGCGCCATCACAGCTTCCCTTGTAAGAGCAAGTGGCGGCACCAAACCTCCCTCCATCGAATTCTGTACAAACAAACATAATATGAAATGAAAAAACAGGTTTAATAACTAAAAAACATTTATTACTATCAATCTAAAAAAACGTTTATTTCGAGTTCCTCTTTCAAGCACTAACAATAGTCTGTATAATTTGCAGTGATCGGCTAAGTTATACTAACAACTACTAGTAGTATTAAACTATTTTACTCAATCGGTTTTCGACATAAAAAATATACTACTAAAACACAGATTAGCAGTTACTTTTACCTCATTTCACACATTATAATAACACTAAACATTATTATTACAATCATTATCATTATGAACAAAACTGCCACGTCATCAAAACTAAAAAAGGTTTTCAGCTTCTCAAACTCTCTACCAAAAGATAACTAAATAACTTAACAAATACTACTATAAACTAGAAGAATATTCAACAAAAAAAAATAACTATCGTCATCAAAACTTAAAACCACACATTTTACTTGTAGTAAAAAACGACGGTGAAGAAACGGCTACCTGAAGTATGAATGTGTGAGGTGGTGAGTGATGTACACGCGCCGGAGGAATAAAGTGAGAATGAAGGGTGTGGCCTGTGGGGTGGGGGTAATGGAGCATATGAGGAGGAACGAATGTTTGTGATATGAGGAGGAAGGAATGTACGTTGTGCGTCGGTGTTGGTGAGTGGGATTGGATGTAGTGCTTTTTTAGGTGTAAGGAGTGAAATGGGAATGACCTGGAGGAAACTTGTGCGCTAGTGAGTGTTTGGTAGCGAGCATAAACAGAGCAATTAACATTTAGCATTTAGCGTTTTTGAAAAAAGCTTGTTTGTAATGATTAATAATTAGCATTTATAAGCAAAAAAACGCTAAATGCTAAATGCTTTTTGAATAAGCATTTAGCATTATGCTATTTTACACAATAAAATTAAGACTACAGCTATTCTACCAAACATTTATATAAATTAAACTGCTATTGCTAACTGCTTACTGCTAACTGCTACTGCTAGTTTCACCAAACACACCCTAAATTTGGAGCACACTCAAATAATTTTTATAAAAATAAATCCATACATACATGTGTCACTTAATCATTGGGAGTAAAAACAAGAAAGAGAAAATTTAATTTAATTCTACTGGTACAAGACATTTGGCACATGTATGTGTGGATTTCTTTTTGTAAACATTATGTGGGTGTAGCATTTCTCCTAAATTTGGGGCCGTTTGGTTTCTTGCTAGAAATCATAATGGGTATAAGATTTAGTATGAGGTAGAATGACAATAAATATGAAAAAGTGTATCATTATGATTGTTTATGTTTGATTGATAAAATATGAAATGAAAACGTATATAGATACTCCCTCCATCCCTTATTAAATGTCCACCACAATTATGCACAAAGTTTTAGGTAAGAAAGGTTTAAAAAATTAAATGACAAAATTACCCATAATGTACTTGTACTAATGTATCACTTTTAGACTAGGAACCAAAAATTTCAAAAAAAAAAAAAAAAAAAAAAAAAAAAAAAAAAAAAAACATTTTTAGATTGACATCAGTACTAAACTTAAACTTTGGAGGAAAGTTTAATTTTTTGACATCTCAAATATATTCTCACTAGGCGCCAATTTTCTAGAACAAAATCTCAAATAAAGTAGGAGTATACTTCAACCCATTTTTTACGTACCACACCTGCCCACATATTCATTCAAAATGAATTTTCACATTTTTATTTAAACTTATGTCTTTATTGTCTTCTTGATCTTGGATATGGAAGATTTTAGAATCTCATGCATTAAACCCAACTTAAGCGATTCCGAACATCAAACAATTTATCATTTGTTGTTGCAAGAGAGTTTGGATGGAATATTAAAGAAAGGGTCAATAACTCATGTACCAAAGCAGTTTGGTGTATGCAACCGAACCGTTAGTCGCATTTGGCATCAAGCCCGACATCAAGTCTCGAATGGATTAATGGTTAATCTGTCTTCGAAGAGGCCAAAAATCGTTGGACCGAAAAGGGTACATATAGATTTTTCACAAGTTTCGGAAATTCCATTGTGTCGTCGAACCAACATACGCTCTCTTGCAAACTCGGTTGGTGTTTTGAAATCGACCATGCATAGGCGAATCAAAGAAGGTGCATTTAGACCACATACAAATGCTATCAAGCTGGTTCTTACCAATGAGAATAAAATAGCAAGATTGAAATTTTGTTTATCTATGCTTACTCGATCGATGTCAGGTACTACAAACTTTGTCGATATGTTTAATGTTTAATTTTATACACATTGATGAAAAATGGTTTTACATGTCAAAACCAACAAAACGATATTATCTTCTTCCCAGTGAGGAAGAGCCGTTAAGAACATGTAAATCGAAAAAGTTTATAACAAAAGTCATGTTTCTTGCCGCGGTTGCACGACCTCGGTTTGATACGTCGGGAAATGAAAATATTTTCTAGAAAGATTGGTATATTCCCTTTCACAACCTTAGAACCGACAAAGCGTTCTAGTAAAAATCGTGTTGCGGGAACATTAGAAACGAAGCCTATATTATCCGTAACTAAAGATGTAACGAGATCATGGTTGATCCATAAAGTTTTACCGGCTATTCGAGCTAAATGACCAGAAGCATAAAAAATGAAACATGTCTTTTGTTTAACAAAAAAGAAAGAAATGAACCATGTCTTTTTTATTCTTGCGTGGGAGTTTGTGGTTTGCTTTTTCACAATAGTTTTTCCTTTCAATAATCAGTAACATTAAGTTTACAGTTTTGTGTCCATATTTAAAGGGTAGTTTTGGAAGTTTGCTTATTTTCACTTAGTCATTTTTGGAAATGGACATTTAATGTGGGACAACCAAATATGGTAATGTGGACATTTAATAAGGCACGGAGGGAGTATTTGAATTTTGTAGTGGAAAAGAGAGTGGCTCGCTGGAATGGATTTCATAGACACCAAATTAGTGTGTAATGAATCTATTACTATCATATACTCATTTCATTCACGGACCCACTAAAAGAACACCATTAATCGGAATGAAGTCCATAGATCCATTCCGATAGGCGCATACCAAACGCACCCTTGGACTCGAAAATTTATATTTAAACGATAAACGCACTCACAATGTCAATGTTGGTTTTAAACCGTTTTTATTAGATTGGGATATGCGTCTACATCTAATCTAATCTACCTTATAACTTGTCTCCGGTGAGATGAGGGATTCAGGTTGTTACTAATTCACTCTAAAAACTTTATAATTGAACTAGTTATCGAGACAAGTATAGTGGTTAAAGTTGAGTACACGCTAACTTTGTTTTTGTCCCCAGTTTTGCACAGTCTTCGTGCTAGATTTACCCATTTATTACAGATGATTGTTGTGTTAGATGTGTGCGTTTGGTATCCCGGAATGTGAGATGTGAGGGTTTACAAATGATCGAGGGTTTCCGGTGTTTTTTCTAAACTTTTTAATTAGAGTAAATTACATGGATGGTCTAAGTGGTATGTCAAAAGTAACAACCTTCATCCCTCGGAGTTTGAAGTTGCATTGGTAGTCCCTAAGTTGGTAAACAAATATGTAAGATATTGGATATCATAATTGATAACATCAAATAGTCCTGAATATTAAGTGTCAATTTCCCCCGATAATGCTTGTAATTTAGATCATTTATATGGATTTACGCTTGTTTTCCATTGTTTTCCACTTTCCGGTAAATTACGAGCATTGGAGCTAAAGAGACGCGAAATTGGAGAATTATCTAAAGATTTATCATAGTATGCTGATTTTGTAGAAGTTACGGCGTAACTCATCTCTCACATTACGCCGTAACTATTGCGTGACTCAGAAAACCAACTCATCAGAAGGTTACGGCGTAACTCTCCCCAAAGGCTACGACGTAACTCTATTAGGTCAAATGAGGTTCCACGCCGCTGATAATTACGCCGTAACTACTCCATCAACTACGGCGTAACCAAGTTTTATTGAAGACTACGGCGTAACCACCCATAAGGTTACGCCGTAACCAGCAGATCTAGTGCAAATTACGAAGAAATAGAAGGTTACGGCGTAACTCTTATATTAGTTACGCCGTAACCCAGATCTGGCCTATAAATACCCCCCGAATTCCAGCATTTCTAATCATCCCATTCCACACACAACTATCAGAGAACATGGGAAAAAGCTAAAGGAAGGTCCAGAGGAGCATACGGAGCTGTCTCCAAGGGAGAAATCACTCCCCTACGATAAGCATTGGCATTTTATATTTTTCTTATTTCCGATTTATGTATTTCGTACCTTTGAATATTGAATTGGTTTGTATGATTAATATGAGCGGCTAAGCACCTCTTGGTGCTGGCCTAGTTATGATTCCTTAATTGTTTTGTTTGCGTTTACTTTACTTCCGTACAATTATTTCTAAGTGTATGCATGCATAGTTTATTGGTAGCCACCCTTGGTTCGGTAGTTTTGAATGGTGGTAGAGGCCAATTGCCTAGGAGATATGACCAACTGACCCTAGGTGAGCGGACTGAGACGGGAAGGGTAAGATATGACCAACCGACGACCCTTTCTACTTGTGCTATTTGACCAACTGATCACCTACCGTTTGGATGAACTTAAGAATTAGGGGGTGAGTGTTTAAGTTGCTAACACCCGGGCACTCACTATTATAAATCTAGCATGTAGCGGTACTTAATGACTTGGCTTAGGGGACCAGGAACAACAGGACTTATGAGGGGACACCTGACTTCTCCTGTGGTGGCATCTTTGCTGATAGGTTAGGGCGAATTGATCAAATACTGTCCTCTCGACTTTGACCCCACCTGAAGTAATTGGAAGTAAGTAGACGTAGAGATAACTAGCTAGGAGGATTAACTAGGTTAACACCACTCTCCTCTATTGATTTATCCTTTATCTGCCTTTATCTACTTTATTCTACTTTAGTAGTTAAATTAGTAGTTCCTTATCGAAACCATTATTAATTCTGTGACACTTAGACTTAGTAATAATTCAACACACATAGCTCTTGGGACGACCTCGGTTTTACTGATTACTACACTACACACGACCGGGTACACTGCCGGTTAGTGCATTAGGGTAGACCATAGGTATAACGAGTCTTTATAAATATTAAAACCTGGTCAGTAAAACCTGCATCAAGTTTTTGGCGCCGTTGCCGCGGAGCTATTTTAGGATTTCATATTAAGTCTGTTTTTAATTTTCTTTTTTCTCTTAAATGTCAGGATATAAGACTCGTAGCTCAAGGCCCTTCTTGGCCACCTCATTCGACGATCCGGAGAAGTAATTCTGGACAAGGAAAGTCTATTCTCCGGTTCCTATTCACAACATCTTCTCATTTTACGAATCAGACCAGTCTGACGCAGAGCCGGAGGTCGTCAATGAATATAATATCAATGACCTAACTATGGAACAGTATTTGGAGCGACCAAATGAGAACTGCCAACGAAGCTTCACACAGGATTTTAATACTGAAAAATACTCTATCCAGATCATATTATTCGAGAGTTACACAAACTTAAGTTTTCTGGAGATAAAGATGGGGACGTTCAGGATCACGTAGAAGAAGTTCTCCACTCATCCTCTCTTTTCAACATCAGAGGTACTCCGAGCTATTCGGTCACCGCAAGGATTTTTCCTATGACTCTTACTGGGACCGCGAAAAGATGGTATAACAAACTCCCTAACGAATGTAAAGAAGCATGTGCTAAACTAAGAAAAGAATTCGTCCAGCAATTTTGCCCTCCTTAAAAAATGGCCAAACTTCTTGGTAAAATCTATCAATTCTTCCAGGTTGGAGAAGAAACGCTTTACCAGGCATGGAAAAGATTTAATGAGCTACTCTATCGATGCCCCACCCATGATTTAAACAAACATCGGATTGTCTACGTCTTCTATCGTGGAATTAATGCGCTAACACGAGAACTACTCGATTCCCCGAGACCTATTCCTAGCATGACTCCTGACCAAGCCTTGGAATGTATTCAATGGATTTCTGAACATTGCTACAAGTGGCATATAGATACAGGGTACGGACCAAGAGACAATTTCGATCATAAGGTAATGAAGACGATAGCAAAGCAAGAATACAATTATGGGGAAATTTTCAAAAAACGAAGGTTAGAAAGAGAAACTGAAGCATGGAAGACTGAGAGGGTTAAGAGCGTGTTTGGGACCAAAACCGGGAGCAATCTTGAGAAAAAGATTCTTGACCACATAAAGGAATCAAGAGAACGAGATGATAGAATTGAAAAAATGATGAAGACATTCGTGGATAATACAGTCTCTTCTCTAGAAATTCAAGAAGACAGGATTAAGAGATTGGAGAAGAGCGTCAGCTCATGTTCAGAAGCCATCTCTGATTACCTTGCAGCTCGGGAGGAGGAAGTTGTCCACACGGTAGAAACTATCCTTGAAGAACCAATGACCTTTTCGGAAAAAGTTAAGCGACGAATCATCATAGAAAGACAGTCACTTCTGGACCAAGCTTCTCTGGTAAACTTCCCTATCAATAGTTCCATTAAAACTAATCATGAGAATATTGCACATGAATTAAGCAATGATGAGACAGTTCACCTAAACGAAAGATGTTCAGCAGTTTTGAGGAACGAGCTACCACAAAAGGAAAAAGACCCAGGGTGTTTCACTCTCCCTTGCTTGATCGGGAGTCTAAACATGTGTAATGCCCTAGATGATCTTGGAGCAAGTATTAGCATAATGCCTCATTCGATGTTCCTGCGTATGGGGATTAGTGACTTAAAGCCAACCAAGATGAAAATTGAAATGGCCGATCGGTCCATGCAATCACCGTTGGGCATTGTTGAAAATGTGTTAGTAAAGATTAAGAAATTCCTTTTCCCAGTCGATTTTGTGATTCTTGACATTCCGGAAGACAACAGAATACTTGTCATTTTAGGTAGACCTATGCTTGCGACTGCCCATACTAAGGTAGATGTCTTTGCTGGAAAGTTAACTCTTGAAGCTAATGGAGAAATTGCAACGTTCGGTCCAAATGAACTCCTATATACTCCTCAAAAAGTGTGTGCGGTCGACCCAGTAGGCAATTTTGGTGATGCTTTAGAAGAATTTCATAGTATCCTCCCAGACCCTGGCGAGGTTGATTCAGGGAGAGATTTTGATGTTTTTGTCAACTTCGAAGAAGAGGATAATTTAGGAATCAGTGTTGAAGACCTCTCAAGTGACATCGAGATGGCCCATTGGCAAGACAACTCTGTGAAGGGTTTCTCGCAAGCCAACCAACCTAGATTTCATGAGGTAGGAACCCACATACATCATAGAAACCCTTATTATCTTAAGATCTCATGCAAAATCGAGTTCATCGACTTCCACCCATTTATTGACACAACCTCCCCAGTCAACATCATGTCAAAAGAATGCTACAACCGGGTTATGAAGAAAGAATTAGAATATATGGGGAATAACCTTCTTGGGTTCGCCACTAACATCCATGTCTTCGTTGGAACTCATTCATTTTTGGTGGACTTTATGGTCTTAGACGACGTAAGTGAATTTGTGGAAGATGGACTTACGGGAGTAATTTTAGGAAAGCCTTTTCAAGAAATATCAGGGTTAGATAAAAATGAAAAAGAAGGATTAGTATGGTTAAAGATAAACGATGATAAGACTATCTTCAAAATGCCGAGAACCGTTAAGAATTTTAAAAATTGGACCAAGAGGCAGTTAAGCCAAGCCCAACCATTGCTCGATATCAGTGAGGAAGACAAGGCAAAAGGTATTGACCATCCTTACCATAAAATAAAAAGCTTCTACTCGGGCTGTCTTGAATTAGGGGATGACTACAAACGAGATGAGAATCTGATAAGTTGGATCCAACGTGGAGATTGCCACATCCACAAAATGACCAACAAGCACTGGTAGCCCCTCGGCTCTGAGTCTAACTTAAAGACTCGTAAATAAAGAAAAGTGCTCTTTCGGGAGACAACCCGAATTATCCATTTCTTTTGTTTTATTTCCATTTTTGTAGGGTTTTGTGTTTTCTAACCATTTTTGCAGGAAACGAGGAAGTAATTGCTGCTGCAGTTGCTGATCTGACCAGAGTTACGGCGTAACTCATCCATGTGATTACGCCGTAACCAAATTTTTGCAGCAGAATTCCTGACGTATTACTAATTACGGCGTAATACCATCTATGTGGTTACGCCGTAACCACTCGCTTTGCAGCTTATGCCAGGTTTTGCCAGTTACGGCATAACTCCCTCAAAAGAGTTACGACGTAACCTTCCTCTGCTTTAGTTCTTTCATTTTAAAACACAGTAATCTTGTATTAACATTTTAAATGAACTTTGTGGGTGTGTTCCCTGTAAACCCTCACGAGACTTCACTCGTCCACTTGGGACACCAAGTGGTTTAAAAGGCTTGTTGCATATGCTAAATGCAACCGTGATTCCTACGAAAGTGAGTTAGGTTTGTTTTTCATTTCTCATTTTTTTTCTTTTTTTAGAGTTATGCTTGTCGGTAGTGTGATTTCAGGGAATGAAGTTTGCTCAAGGATGCTTACACGAAGGCACGTCTCTTTTTCGTGTGCCTTCTTTCTTTGTGGAGCAAATTTCAGGGAAGTTCTCGCTCTAATTCTACTTTTCTCTTCACCTTTATTTAATGCTTAGTACAAAAGGGACTTTGTACAACTCAAGTGGGGGGACGGGAGTAGAATTATCTCTTGAACATTACTTTGCCCTCGTTTTTAAAATTTTGACATGTTTTTCTTAACCTAACTAGATTAGACCTTAGCCGATCACATACAACCATTGATATTATATGGTGAGTTTAGCCTTATCCGTTTCCAATATTTTACCCCAAATTCACCAAATTATGAGTGTGCCGGTAGCTTGTAAACTTTAGAACTTGGCCTTTGCATCATTTCGAGACCATAGACGAGGTATGTTGAGTTAGCTCGATGTATTTGGACTTTTCAGTTTTAGAAGGCAATATTATAGGATTATCACCCAAACAGCCTACCATTATGTATCTATCGATTAGTCACCTTGACTTTTTGACCCCCATGTGAAACCCCTTTTGTTGCACTCACCTTTAGTGCAAGATACCCCTAGATACAGCCCTCTGAGCCATTCCTTTCATCTTGTCAACCCAATATATTGTTTCGTTACACCTATACACCTTAGCCTATCCTGTAGTCTTTATTTGTGATTGGGAAGTCATTATTTGCCTAAGTTCAAGGTTCAAGTGGAAAGGTTCGGAAATCACGCTTTCATCGACAACATATTCCTGAAGATCATTGAAGACCCCCCGAATTCCCATTGTTCATCTCAAGTGGGGGGATATTATGTTTATTTGTTATTGTTATGATTAAAAAATAATAATAAAAAAAATAATTTGAAAAAAAAAAACAGTTGTTATGTTATTGTAAAGTGCGATGTTATAAGCACTATGATATGAGCTTTATAGATTTAGTGTCGAGGAGGCCACCTCGGTCACATTCGAAGATTGGAGTTGGTTAATTTGCCAACAGTTGGAGAAAAGGTAGTGTGCCCATCACGACGTCCTCTAATGACACACTTACATGATATTTCATGATCCGGTTTCTTGACTTCAAAGCTTGAACTTTTGGCGGACAGTAAGCGGTGATGACTTGGTTATAGATTTAGACTACCTGTTTGATTTTTATTTTTACACCATTTATATATCCCATGTCTTATCCTACCCTTTTAGTCATGAAGCGTGTCTAGGTGATACAACGAGCAATCCTTGGTGTCTTGGCCATGGATTTGGTCATGTACCACTGGTTTTGTCCACTTCGCCGTGACATGTTAGTAATGACGAGTCACCCCTTAACCTTTGTCATGTCTACTCATATTGCCTTCGAGAATTGTTTAGCCGTTAACTCTAGTGGTGGAGATTTGTGTAACCACCAAGCTTATGATAGAATACATGCTATGACTGTGCGATTGAGTGATCACCCCGAAATTGACACTTAGAATAGTTGAGAGATTTGAGTGTTTTGTTCCCCTTTCGTGAGGTGTTCGGCTTTGTTTTATTCTAGCATAAGGGATTTGTAAACTTATATTTTCCAGGATTTGGGAAATATCTTTTTAGGAATCTTTCTAATAAGGTCTACTTGAGGGCAAGTAGAGTTCAAGTGGGGGGATATTTGATAACATCAAATAGTCCTGAATATTAAGTGTCAATTTCCCCTGATAATGCTTGTAATTTATATCATTTATATTGATTTACGCTTGTTTTCCATTGTTTTCGCTTTCAGGTAAATTACGAGCATTGGAGCTAAAGAGACGCGGAATTGGAGAATTATCTAAAGATTTATCATAGTATGCTGATTTTGAAGAAGTTACGGCGTAACTCATCTCTCACATTACGCCGTAACTATTGCGTGACTCAGAAAACCAACTCATCAGAAGGTTACGGCGTAACTCTCCCCAAAGGCTACGACGTAACTCTATTAGGTCAAATGAGGTTCTATGCCGCTGATAATTACGCCGTAACTACGCCATCAACTACGGAGTAACCAAGTTTTATTGAAGACTACGGCGTAACCACCCATAAGGTTACGCCGTAACCAGCGGATCTAGTGCAAATTACGAAGAAATAGAAGGTTACGGCGTAACTCTTATATTAGTTATGCCGTAACCAAGATTTGGCCTATAAATACCCCACGAATTCCAGCATTTCTAATCATCCCATTCCACACACAACTATCAGAGAACGTGGGAAAAATCTAAAGGAAGGTCCAGAGGAGCATACGGAGCTGTCTCCAAGGGAGAAATCACTCCACTACGATAAGCATTAGCATTTTATATTTTTTTTACTTTTGATTTATGTATTTCGTACCTTTGAATATTGAATTGGTTTGTATGATTAATATTAGCGGCTAAGCACCTCTTGTTGCTGGCCTAGTTATGATTCTTTAATTGTTTTGTTTGCGTTTACTTTACTTCCGTACAATTATTTCTAAGTGTATGCATGCATAGTTTATTGGTAGCCACCCTTGGTTTGGTAGTTTTGAATGGCGGTAGAGGCCAATTGCCTAGGAGATATGACCAACTGACCCTAGGTGAGCGGACTAAGACGAGAAGGGTAAGATATGACCAACTGACGACCCTTTCTACTTGTGCGATTTGACCAACTGATCACCTACCGTTTGGATGAACTTAAGAATTAGGGGGTGAGTGTTTAAGTTGCTAACGCCCGGGCACTCACTATTATAAATCTAGCATGTAGTGGTACTTAATGACTTGGCTTAGGGGACCAGGAACAACAGGACTTATGAGGGGACACCTGACTTCTCCTGTGGTGGCATCTTTGCTGATAGGTTAGGGCGAATTGACCAAATGCCGTCCTCTCGATTTTGACCCCACCTGAAGTAATTGGAAGTAAGTAGACGTAAACATAACTAGCTAGGAGGATTAACTAGGTTAGCACCACTCTCCTCTATTGATTTATCCTTTATCTGCCTTTATCTGCTTTAGTAGTTAAATTAGTAGTTCCTTATCGAAACCATTATTAATTCTGTGACACTTAGACTTAGTAATAATACAACACACATATCTCTTGGGACGACCTCGGTTTTACTGATTACTACACTATACACGACCGGGTACACTGCCCGTTAGTGCATTAGGGTAGACCATAGGTATAACGAGTCTTTATAAATATTAAAACCTGGTCAGTAAAACCTGCATCAATAACACCACAATTCAACAAGCTTTGGATCGTTTATATTATAGAGAGAGAAAGAGAGAGAATGGGATGTTTGTAGAGAGAGAAACAAAAGAAAGGTTAGATTAACTTTTAACATCCAACCCTCTCCCTTGTGGGGAGAGGGCTATTTATACATATAGTTACACCCTCCTCCGGGCTGTGGATCAGACATACAGTGGTAAAAACCCGTCCTTCTTCCTTGGTGTTACTTATACTACCGTAGACTAACTAATATAACATTATGTCTATGAGCTATAATATGCTAGACTATTGTTGGGGTGACCGACACTTCAACATGGATTTTCCAAATCCCAACAATCTCCCCCAAGGGAGGTCACCCCATGAATTACATTGTGAATCCTAGCATTCTATCTTTAATCTTTCATGCTCGAGCTCGTAGACTTTGAAACTTCCTTAAGTTCAACTTTGCATATCACTAGTGGTTCTTTGGCTTGTACGTTTCTTTGTTATGTGATCACGAGCTTTCTTTGAGATCATCAGCCACATAGAATCTCAAGCTTATTCTTTGAAGTATCGCCATTATGTGATGTTGTGACTTTTGGACCGACATGCTCACAATTTTGGATCATGACATCTTTTCATCTGAGTAGCGGACGTTTTGTTGTGTGTTTTGATCGTCATAATTTTCTTTAAGTATGATTGAGAGATGTGAGCATGCGGTTATGAATTGACGTCTCATCGGCAATCAGCTGCAATCATCAGGAGTACCTGCAAACGACAGTTAGCAATAAACACACGAAAGTGTCTTTGTTCACTTTCGTTGAATATGGTTGCAAGAACCACGGTTCCCCGTTGATCAGTATAAATACTGCCTGTGATCAGGTAGAGTTCCTAAGAATCTCCTTAACAGGGTTTCGCAGCTGTACTAGCCGTTCTTAAACCGGAGCATCTCAAAGCAGACAACACGGAGTGAGTGAATCAGCGAATTGATATTCATTGATTGATGAGAAATTGATTTGATAAACAATCGCGTATTGCTTGAATAAAGAGTTTCTGCAATACGACGAAGGTTTTATGAATTAAATCAAAGTTCACTCAAAAATACTTTTGTTTGTAAACATTAATGCGCATTCGACGTGCTGGAAAACAATTTTGAGCCCATCGAAAGGTTTTATCAAAAGTATACATCAATTCATAACCTTGACCAAGGTTAATTCAAGAGTGAATCACCCCATTGTTTCTATCCAGTTGTCACAAGTTTGATCTTTTGAAAGGATCTCACGTGTCACCCACCAAGAGCTTGTTTGATTTTGGCTCTAGAAGGATTTCCATCTTCATCGTGAATATTTTACATATCACTCGGATGTTTTGGCAATACCTCAAGGATAATGCGTAGGACTCTCAACATATTATCTTACTTTCCACGTTGTGTGAAACAAAAGTTTTCATGAATTGTGTGTCCTAATGAGATTTATTGATGATCTCTTGGCTCTAGACTCATTTGTGCACTTTGGTTTCCTATATCGGAGACTAGGGAGAGGGTCTCCTTCTTCAATATCAACTATCTCTAACAGAAAGTCGATCGATTATGTAGGTTTCCCGTGAGAATGAAACAAGTCCTTTTAAGAGAAGTTGAGTGGCTAGGGAAGTTTAGTGCAGTGCGTCACTGGGTCCATGACGTCTTGTCGTCAATACCGGCGTTACCTTAGTAACCACCAGTAGCATATGTATTGAACCCGGTTTCTGCCCTAAGGTTGAATTATTGGAGGGCTATTTCTTTTCACCCTTTCACTTTTCATTTCTTTTTCATTCTTCAACCCCTTCAGTGCTTACCGAGACTTCATAACTAGAACCTTGTTGGGTTTATTCTAGTTCTAGCTCTATCTCAGTCGGCACTCTTCCCTTGTTCTCATTTTTCTCCTTTTTTCATCATACCTAAGGACTTCTACACTAACTAGTGGATTGTCCTTGGGTAGATCTCTCTGACTCTGGCGGGATCGTGGGAACTGATACCTAACCTTACCATCCTTATAACTCCAATGCATAAAGAAAAATGGTCGGTCTTTTGGTACAGTTCTTTCCTTCTTGAACCCAAATGAAAATCATTTAGAAAATCAATCAAGGTACTTGTGATACGAGATCAAATCATTTTGTACCTTGATAGTTTTGATTTTTCATAAATGCTCCCCCTCAACATATGCATAGGCTTTTGAGATTATTTTGCACATGGAGGAAGACATGTTCGTTTGAGATTTTACTAATGCTCCCCTCAACATGTGCATGATGAATTTTGAAATACTTTTAACACATGGAGGACAGAGTGTTTTGAAGCACTTTTCACGGTCGCAATAGCCAAGGAAACCATTTAAAATCAATCAAGGTACTTGTGATAAAACGTTGATGCTTTAGTACCTTGATAGTTTTAATTAGAATTTTGAAACGCCCCCCCTCAATATGTGCATCGATATACAAAAATGTTTAGCACATATGGGAGAACTGCCTATACATTGAGTTTTAAAAGATCACATTTTATCAGATTTCATATTTATATCACATTTTCTCCCCCGATCGAAAATTTCAAATCCTTTGAGATTTTGGATCCCAAGTGATTTAAATATGTTAAAAAAATTGGAGAAAAATGTGTCCTGATTTTTATTTAATCTGAAAGGAAACATTACAGTGCTCCCCCTCAATTTGAGAGGGAAACAACAAGCCATAATCCTATCACTACTATATATTGCATAATTATATTTGTTCATATTACAATCACCACATCACAAATAAGAGTTCATGAATAATAACCACCATAGTGAAGATATCATCATTCGGTTCTCTGTAGTAGCTTGTAATGCCCTTCACGAACTCTACCACCCACAAAACTTTCCAGATTTCGGAAGATTCTCCGAGTCTTGAGCCTTCTCTCGATAGCAACAATAAAAGCCTCACTCATTTCCACGTCTTTCTTAGTCCAAAACCTTGTGCTCGTACCTGGTCTCATCTGTAGCTTATACTCCTTAACCTGATAATTCAATGCTTCTTCTATTTGACGTAGAGTACCATCGCTGAACTTGTACAACTCACACAGCCTCATGAGCATCCTTGTCCCATATTTGTCAGTGAAGACAACTGCTCGTGGAGTATCAATTACTGAGTAGTCATGCATGTATTCCAATCTTGTTGCTTCCCATCGAGGCTTGGTGAGATTGACTTGAGTATGGTAGCTCTCCATGCCAAGCTGAAAGTCACCAGATCTTTGTCGAATCATTAAGCCTCTGATACATAGGTTGACTGCTGCAGCAACAGACTTCTTTTGATGAATGGGCAGGTGATCAAGGTGGCCTTGAAGGTTCAACAGATATAGATCTTCGAAGTCATTGGGATATAAATTTTTGAAGTCATTTTCCTCTATCACATGGTCTTTCTGATCTGCTCTTCGGAGGACAATCTTCTTCAAATAATCATATCCATACATCGGGAAGATCTCCACACTGACGACTCTTAGGATTCGCAATTTTGAATGAACAGCTCTGCGACTCTTCTCCGAACCGTGTCTTTCAA
This sequence comes from Chrysanthemum seticuspe, assembly GCA_019973895.1. Classification (NCBI taxonomy): domain Eukaryota; kingdom Viridiplantae; phylum Streptophyta; class Magnoliopsida; order Asterales; family Asteraceae; genus Chrysanthemum; species Chrysanthemum seticuspe. The sequence continues at coordinate 261,078,691 of BPTQ01000008.1, read as the reverse complement.
TGTAGAACCGCTTCTTTTTGAACCACCAATGTGAGATTCCATATGAGGCAGCAACGTCATACTCATATTCTTTATCAGCCCAAAACTGATTTGGGACCATCTGTTCTAGACCAGCATCTGGATAGTTGGCAGCCTTCATTTTCAAGATTGAAAGAGTCGGTCTGGTTCCCTGATTCCCGACATGCAGATAATCCAGATCTCTGTTGAAGAAGAAATATGCTTGGATGGTTATTTGACCAGGTTCACCACCTAGATGAAGTGGTTTGTTGACGTTGAATTGAAGTACATTATTGTCTACTTGATCCGTCAACAACTTGTAGCACTCCTCCATTTGGTATTGTAAGTGAGCAGCATCTGGATGAAAGGCCTTCACTATCTCATATTATTTTGGCGTGATCTTTGAAATTCCTTTCCTCTCGCAGTACCACTTCATAAAGCTTCCCATATCCCCTGTTATGTGTAGCAAAGAGTCCTCTGGAGGGGTCACATGGTTAGCTGTGATGGTGTTCGCCCAGTTGTTATCAGGAGTGATAAGATCAGATGTAGGAATTGTCCATGAAGGCTTCGGAGTTGCTGGTCGCTCTTCTGTCCACCAGTCTTGAGTCATTTCCTTTGTTGGTGCAGACCAGGATGACTTAATGCTCTTATCTCCCATATATGCTTTCCATCAGTCATCGTTACGATTCACCTTAGGGATGTGTCTGGTGGAAGCATCATCTTCTTCTAAATCAGACTCTTGGTCAAAAGTTGATTCTTCATTCATTTCTTGTCCTTCGGGAATGGAAGAGAAGTTAGGTGTGAATCTTGAGTCAACCGTGGTCCAGGCATCATTCGCCGAGGTTTTAGCTGTCTTGTGAGAACCTTGACCAGCTGAGGAACCGGGTTGACTTGATGACGATGGAGTAGGTGGTGGTGGATTGTTCTTTGTTGTATCAGAAGTGCCCATAGATCCACCTGTTCCAGAAGAACCAGCACCACCAGTTGGAGGAGGGGGAGGTGGTGGTTTTGGAGTTCCTGACAATGACTTAGATAGCTCAAGTCTCTTTATCTTCTTTTCTTTGAGTTCCCCGATGTCCTTCAGAAACTGCACATGGTTATCCTGATCCATCGACTTCTAAAGAGCATCATAGAGTTGCGTATGGGCATCGTGCTCCTTGTATTCACCAGTTTCATACATCCTTTGTTAAAGAATCACTTTCATATCTGATGTAGGTAGGTCTTTGAACCTTGTATACAACGGAGCTTTCATGGCCCATTCGACCGCTTCTTTTACTTCAACTTCAATAGCATTAACCACTTCATGGTCAAAATTGAGTCGTTCCAGTTTTGATAGTCGATGATCATGATGATTAACTTTTTCTGGCAATTTTTGCTTCTCGAGGGCATCAAGACGTTTTAGAGCCTCGTCCAGTTGTTGTTCGACGGTTTTGCTTGTCGGTGGTGATGGTGGTGGTGTTGTTTCACTAGTATCAAAAACGGTTGTGACGACGGTTATTGTTGTTGATTCGGTTGTCACGGGTGGTGGAAGAGCAGTTGTAGAGGTGTCATCGGTGGTGGAAGTGCGGTTGTTGCATGAGTTACAGATGGAGTTGGTGTCGGTATGGACATAGGTGGAATGGTGGAAGTATCCTATTGAATAGTAATGGAAACCATGGATTCGACCTCTTTTTCTTCATTTTGTTTATCAGACTCGGCATCAGATGGTCTATCTTTGAGGAATTGGTCTCCAAAGTTTAAGTCTTGTTCAAGGATTTGATATGAGGGCAGGGTTTCTGAAGATACATTTGTGTCATCCAGGTGTGATTGATTGTCAGTTCTTTGTTTGAGATTATCCTGGATATTTGGATAGGCTTGTTTCACAAACTCTTCTGCTGTAATACTGCTATCTTTAACACCAGGTACTTTTTCCGTGTCCTCTTTGACTGACTTCTCCATTGTGCCGGCTTCTGTAAGAACCTCTGTCTGACTGTATGTAGGAACTTTCCGGGGTCTCCTAACTTCTCGGGAAGTTTCTTAAGGATGACCGCTGAGCAGTTCTCGTTCAAAGACGTTTTTGCTAGTTCAGATCATTTTTATTTACTTATTAAACTCTTGATCGTTGAAGCAAATTTCGGCATTAAAAGTAGAGCATCTGCGAAGCTTATGTCGCTAGAAAATTTTCTAAAAATTTCTCCATTTGGACGCTAGCTTTCTCGCGAAGCTTTTGGTCATTAAGTCTCGAAGGATAACGAATCGATGGTTTAGACTTTTGAGTACAAACGGGAGTCACTTTGGGCTCATAAATTTTAGGCTAAGAAATCTTAGGCTCAGAGATGTGGACAACCACGGGTTGGACATTCTCGGTACTTCCCTTATTAGTAGGAAGCACCGGGTCCTTTGTCACCCCGGTCTCACGATCTACTACTTGAGGAGAAGAAGAAGTAGTTGGAACTGAGGGTCCATCATAAGCTACTGATGCGCGTACGAAGTGCATTCAGGGTCAAAGGAACTTCCTGTTCGTCGAGCAAGTTTTTCAACACCCTAGGCAGTGAACCTAATCGTTGTAGTTTAGTGTTGGGTAAATCTCGGGTATTGATATCGTTCTCTAGGGGAATAGGAATGCTAGTAAGAAGTGTATTACGCTAAGGTGGGGTTGAGGATGATTCTCTTTTATCTTTTATTGGTTTTTTAGAAAGCTAAGGTAAATATCTCGGGGAAATTGGTTTGGGGTGGTACTTCTACCGATTACTTCTACTATTCTAATTATCTAATACTAAGGGTAGCTATGTCTTTTTGATTGTGTGCTCGTATGATGATTAAAAATGTGTTTACCTAGGTACTATTACTCCCTAGTTATCTTTTATTATTGGTTGAATTGTCACGTCCTTATTCTTAACGCGTTGTGTTTTCTAAGGTCGTAGGGTTTGCCTTTGTCCTAACTCTTTGAAAATACCTTTAGGTTATTGTCTACGAAGTCCTCTAGATGATTCATAAACTAACTTTAAGGTTATCTTTGGATGTTTAGACTACGCAATCCACTAAATGATTCATAAACTAATGTTCACAAAGATTACTCAAGCATTTAAACACAATGATAGCCTAGTGCACTCCTAAGCCATTTACAATTAAGATAAGAGACAACCAATCAATAATTAATAACTAGGTTTCATAGATCTAAACAAACACACAAGAAATTTAGCTAAACATGTTAAACAAGCAAGCATATACACATTCAATGGAAGACATAATGATACTAATGGATTAAAACACTTATCTTAATGTGTAAAATAGGGTTTAGGACCCTAAGATACTGTCCAAGTCGGACTACAAACGTTTAGGGTTTTTACTCCAAAAGTATACCTCTTCAAATACAGAAAAATTGAATTCTATATATAAATTTACACTTGCGACAGCGTCGCCTTATAGGTGGAACGCCGTCATATCGCCATCATTAGGGTTTTCGTCTTGGCCAAGTTATCGATGGGACGGCGTCACGTTGTAGTTGTGACGCCGTCGGGCTTCATATGGGACGTCGTCTGATTCTGAATCTGGGCCGTCTGAGATGAAAAGTCTTAGTGACGCCCTTCCTCTTCAAAGCCTGACGCCGTCAGGTGTTATTAGCAAAACGTCCACTGAGCCGTCAAGTGTATTCTTTATCAAATCTGTAGAGAGGGACGGTGTCGCCCTTTGATTGGGACGCCGTCAGGTTCAGTTTTAGCAGCTTGAGTGGCTTCGATCTTGACTTTGCCATTTTCATCATGTATTAACTTCTTTTCGTCCAAATAAGCATCATTCCAGCATTTTGCTTCCAAAAGACCTAAAAAGTGAAAAGGAACGAAATTAAGCAGTAACGGATATAAAAGTGCTCGATTAAGGGCTTAAATGACCCCTTAAAAGTGTACGTTTTAAATCCTTATCAGCTACACCACTTTGAGTACTGATTGCTTTCATCTCACCCGCGGGTTAGGAATCGTGTTACTTGGGAGACATCCCGATCCCGATGGTTGACTTATTTGACACATAAGACTCGCAAACATGTTCTCAATTTTACTCTGTGATTGATCAATTTTGTTATTTGTGGTCCTAAGTTCATTCTTAAGTTCATGACCCTGAGTTTGGAACTCATTCTTCAACGTTGTTATTTAATTTTGCATTGCCCTTATATTGGCATCCTTCGTCTTCATGTAATTTGACAAATCATTGGTAGGTCCAACTTGATGAGGCGGTTGTTGATAAACTTGTTGTTGAGGTGGAGGAGGAGGTTGTTGATAAACTTGTGGTGGAGGAGCTTGGTAATTTTGATTATTGAAATTTGCTCCTCGGTTTTGAGTCACATTTTGGTTACCATTGAAACGAATTTGGTTTTGGTTATTGGGTTGGTTGAAACCGGGAGGTCCAAGGTGATTGTTTGAACGATAGCTAAGGAGATTTCGATCTCCTTGCAGTTGGTTGTAGGTTCCCGTGGCAGCATAAACATTCTCTTGAGTACAGCCACCAACGGCTGGGCACTCAAAATAAGAATGCGGACCTCCGCAAGTCTCAAAACTTGGCTTCACAACTTTCACTTGTTGAGTCTGATTTATTAAATTCAATTGGTACAATTTCAACATAGCCGTGGACATATCATCAAGCTTTTTAGTAAGAGCCGTTATTTCTGAAGAGGAAGACGTGTTTGATCTAGTTGACTCACCCCTCTGAGCGGAAGAGTCCTAATAATTATGGTGGGCGGTGGTCATGTTCTCGATAAGGTCATAACATTCTTCGGATCGCCTTTTCATGAAAGTACCACCGGCAGCAGCATTGATCGTATCACGGTGTCTCAACGTCAAACCATTATAAAAGGTATCGATTATGGTAACAAGTAACATGTTATGAGTGGGACACCGATCAATCGAAAGCTTATAACGTTCCCATGCTTCAAATAAGGATTCATCGGGAAGTTTTCAAAAATTACTGATATCATTCCTTAACTTCATCACCATCGACGGTGGAAAATATTTTGCCAAAAGTTTTGAAACCATTTCCTCAAAAGTATGAATCGAATTCTTCGGGAGACGATCAAACCAAGCGGTGGAATGATGTGTCAACGAATACGGGAAAAGGTATAACCGTATAAACGAAGGGCGTCATCGGTGACCCCATTTTGATTCATACTCTGGGTGATGGTTAAAAATTTATCGAAATGCTTATTTGCATCGTCACCCGGTAATCCGTGAAATTAACAACTATTCTGAACTTGTTGTATCATATGGTGCTTTAAACCAAAATCCGTGGCTTGTATATTAACGGGAGCAATCGGTCCACCCCTCCCGACTCCCGTACATAGTCAATTGGCAAAGCTCCTCAATCGTTCGGAGATCGGGAGCCGCATTTTGATGTACGGGAGGAGGGTCATTAGGAATGGGACCCGCAGCGGGTGGTCCTTGATATCTTGCCATATTACGTAACTTGGGTATGTTTCGGTTAAAATTTTGTTTCGATTGGGAACGAGTGCGCATAAACTAAAAATCAAATGAAAAAGAAAAATAAATTTGAAAAAGAAAATATTTTTGGTTTTTTATATAAGAAAACTTTGAAAAACAATATTTTTGCAAATCAATTCGCCAACCGATGATAGGTAGCTCTCTAGAATTACGCACAAAGGAGCGGAGAAACAAAGGTCATCGCAAAGCGTATTAAAAACCCGTTTCTTTATGGCCACAATTTAATGTGAAACCTTCCTTATACCCCTCTTATAGTTTGTAACCTAAAGGTGAGCCGACGTAACAATTGGTTTCACGATTTCTTTTGTTCGTTATTTAATTTTTTTTTGTGTTTTAAACACTCTAGGGGGATGTTTGGTAGGAGTGAATGGAATGCAAAGAAACGGAATGAGAATGCATTCTCTTGTTTGTGTACGTCGAGAATGAAAATGAGGAATGAAATTTTGATTCTTATTCCAGCCTTTTCATTCTTTGAAAAAAGCGGAGAAAGCTAGGAATTTAGTAACAAAAGGTAAGTCATTCTTTGCTTCATTCTTGGTTAAAAGCAACCAGTCACGTAAGTTTAACCATAACAGACCGATTACCAACTCAGAATCAAAGTCTTGGTCTTCAGTGAGTGAAAATGTGTTGTTGCAAAAGACCAAAATAAAGAAAAACTTTATGGATACTTGATTCTCCATATATAATGTTACATACTATAACTAAAAGTTATAGATAGATATTAGGGTGCGTTTAGTAAGGGGAAAACACCTTTGTTTTCTACAAAATGTTTTATGGAAACAAGTAAAATAGAGATCGCGTTCAAATCAACGTTTTCTAACAAAATGTTTTGCAAAACACAAAATCTCATATTTCCTAACTTAACAAGGAAAACTACAAAACAAATTTTAGTTGTTTTCCTTTGTAACCCACAACCCTCCTTCCTCTTCCTAAAAATAGAAAATACAAACATCAACTAAACGTGTTTTCTATATTTTCAAATATTTTGTGAAGATAAATTTCCCTTTCATATTTTTACAAAATTACAGATAGAAAACAAGACCAACTAAACGCACCCTAACTAATAAGCATGTAGTTACCAGTTTGTTCGGTTTACAGGAAGTGGCCACAAGGGGAATATTAGATGCCATGAGGCAAAAGAAACTCACGTTACAAGGTGAAGTTCAGTATGTAATAAATCCTAAGAGGTTTTAAGCAAAGCGGCTAATTTACTCACTATGTCCAATATAGGAAAAGGCGTAGTAGGTTCTCTTATATCAGATGAAGATTTGGAGAATATGATGGGTGGTCCAACTCTACAAAAGATGGTCTTTCCGTAAGGTATCTCATTCTATCTTCTCTTTTGTCGCACGAGATATTGTTTGGATTTGCTTTTTGCTGCTTGAATTTGTAATACACACTATTGATGGTCTTATCGGGTGTTTGCACAGTAATATAGTGTTTGGTTTTAGCCTGCTAAAAAAATAAATATGTAATATGGAAGTGTTATTCTATTTGTTTATATAAACTCAGGGTACTGCACTTGCTGCTAAAAAATGTATGAGTTATGACGAGGAGTTCGAGAGTATCCCAGAGACTAGAATTACATGGTACTAATTTTACACCTTTTGGTTCATTTTTATTTTGAGTTCGCATATGCCACCAATGGCTGCTATGGAGATGGGAATGAGAATGGCACGTATAGGAATAAACCGACCCATGATTCCATATTTAAATGCTCTTCCAGGTCCACCCATGCCAAATCCAGCAACAACATCTGCAATCCAACATACAACAGCTACAGCTTATTGCATTTTGATAGTGTACGGAATAGTTTGGGATTTATTATTTAAATACTTATTAGGTTATTGCATCTTCATGTTGCACGGGATAATTTATCAAAACGATTATTGGTGAGACAAATATATTGTTTTTTATAAACCGGTTGAAATTGGTTATTCTTTACAACACTGCAATGCCAGACACCCCTTTAGGGTGATGGGGGTCGTTGCCAAATTTTGGCATAGAAAAAAAATTGGCATGGAAATGGACCAATGACACGATGCAATGTCACTTGCCAATTTCCATGCCAATTCTACCATAACTAATGGGGGTCGTTGCCAATTTTTGGCATCAAACTAAAGAGTACACAAACTACATACGACATATACATATGACAAACGATCATAGGCTCAGAATAATGGGGATCGGGACAATTCGAAGGTGCGGAACACGCCATGGCTACAAACACACAGTTGCATACGCATACTTAAACATATTACGGCAACAAACATATGAACCGAAACACATTCCGGCCACAAATATACATACCAAAAATGATTCCGGCCACAAATATACACAACATAAAAGATTCCGGCCACAAATATACATACCAGAAAAGATTCCGGCCACATATATATATATATAACAACACAGATTCCGGCCACATATATACATAACAAAAAAGATTCCGGCCACAAATATGTATACTGAAAAAGGATTTGGCCACAAATAACACCACCACCACCATACACATACACATACACATATACATACCCGAAAAAGGATTCCTGCTTTTTGGCCGGAATCAAGTATAGAGGATCATCGGCACCGTTGGACATCGACACCACCATCAAGTGGAATAAATTTAGTGGATCATCGGTGAACCACTCCGGCAAGGCCTCAAGAGACCGTCGGCGGCTCTACCTCCCCTGTATTCAAAACCCCCATTTTTTCCGGCGAAAAACCCTAAAAAGGGCGCCAGAAATCTCTGAAAAGCGACCAAAAACCCCAAAAAAAAGGGGGAAATCATTTTTTTGTTTCATTTATCAAAACCCCCATGTTAATCGGCCGAAAAATCGACGGAAAAGCCCATCAAATCGTCGGCAACTTCCCCAAGAAAGGGGTCAAAGATGAGAAAAAAATGGTCACAAAAAAAGCCCAACGGTTACATCCATCGGCATACATATGCCGATATATAAAGCCGATGCCGAAAAACGGTAAGGGTGATGGGGGTGGCGTTTGCCGATGCCAAACAGCGGTACCGATGTCCCATGCCAATGACCCCTCTCACCCTTACAACCTAAAAAATTTGCTAAATAGTAATGATGAGGTCTCCTTTGGATGGGGACACGCTTAACCTGATATTATTTGGAAGAGTAAGATGAACACTCTTATTTTGTCGGAATTCGTCATAAGTTTCAGGACGCAAATATCACATGCGCTTCGTTTCAGGGATTTTTCTAAAATTTATTTCTCGGAGACGTGTTTTGTTACAAGGAAAAGAATGTTGTGCAGCAGTTGGATCTCATGGTTGATTTGCTTGGCAATCCTCCTAAAGTTATTAGTTTTGGTTTTAAAGCATTGCCTTAAAGTGTCGTGAAAAATAAATCTAACTACTTGGCTTCCAAATATGCAGATTCGTACTGAAAAGGCAAGAAGATACCTTAATATCATGCAAAAGAAATAACCAATTCCTTTGACACACAAATTTCCTAATGTAGACCTATTGCCTCTTAAACTACTGGAACGCTTTATTGCGTTTGATCCAAAAGACCGGCTTTCAGCTGAGAGGTATGCTACCAAAATTTCAACCCATTAAGATATCACCGGTGTGGTTTAGCTTATGTTTTATTTCTAATAGCCAATGGGTAAATTCGTTATAAGCTTTACCAGAAAACAATTACACGTTTTGACCCCCTGCCGACCTTTCATGGTTATGAGGGTTAAGATAAATGATATCCTATGAATTTGGCTACAAACTGCGTTTCTTCTTATTTTAACAGAATGATTTTGTTGTTATTTGTTTTAGTGGGGCTGATCGGTTTAAGAGGCAGTTTGCACATCTTGAGGAGGGCTTAGGTAAAGGAGGAAATAATACCACTCCACTGTTAAGGCATGATGCCTCACTTCCGAGGGAAGTTACTATATTACATACTTCCGTACCATTGTTACATTTAGCAAAGGAGACCTGATATGAGTGTTCATCTGACTACTCCAAATAATATCAGGTTGATATGAAATCTGCAAAGGCATATGCTAGGTTTCTGTTTGTAAATTCTATCAGTCAAGGGAAACAAAATCTGCGTATAGAAAGGGTACATGTAAGTTCATATTTTATTTCTAATTAATCAAGTATATCACTATCAAATCTCAAATACGTGTATTCAATTATACTTTACCCAAAATATAAATTCCTATAGATTATTTTAGTAAAAATATCACTTTTTCTATATCTCAAAAGAAAATGTATATAAAGATGAAAAGTCATCTATATGTATTCCAAAGATATGTAATATATTGAACATGCAACCATCCACCACCCTCCCACACAAACTAATTAACCCAAAAACACAAATTATGTCCAGGCAAGATTTCATGTCAATAAATTAGGTGTTGTACAGTACTATAACTCATATCACTTAAATGGAAAGAGTCGCATACGAGTTTGATTCAGCAATAGCTTAATATATATACATACATTTTAAGAATGGTCATATGTTTAATGCCTATAAATGGAGTTCAAATGTTCAATACAAATTTCAATTTCAAATACTTATTTACAAAGAACATAATACGAATAACCAAACAACATATTTGCCCCTGGAAAAAAGAAGAAATCTGTTTCTTCATCTGATGGTACAACAGGGGCGATAAAAACAAAATCATGTGATCATGGGCATGAGGCCAATAACTTTGCCACGCAAGAAGCAGCCTGGCGGTATGGGATCCTGTACTATAGCAGATTTAATTTTAAGAAAATTTTGAAACCCCCTAACAATTTATGTGAATTTGTTATAGCTTAAAAAAAATTCAAAATTTTTCAGACCTACATGATGACCAAGAGAGTACTTGGAACAAAACCATAATTGTGAGGGTACACAACTGATGAGTATAGGACATGATCAACCTGATAAAAACATTTACAGACGACCATGCATAAAATCCAGGTGTTAAAAACGACATATTCATCCTAGATTCGGCATCGCCACACGCGATGCAGAAGCATCTTTATCATCATCCTTATCAGAAGCATCCTAATTAGAAGGACAAGAAAAAGCAACTCACCCTAAGCATCCTCATCATCAGAGGTGACATCCTCATCATAAGTAGCCATACGAGCAACAATGTGAGGAGCATCGCACTCCAAGTTCAAATGCACAAGATAACCTCTCACCTTGGAATACTCAACCGCATAGTGCCAATCACGATCTGTCTTGAGCGGATTATAAACTGTTAGGGGGTGCTCGTAGGTTAGTTCGCAATCTTCACCATGCAGCCCAAGAGGAAGCTCAATCATAAAGATAACATCAGAAAACCCAAGAGTGCCCTCCACGACAAATAACTTGTGTATATTCTTTATGGACATGCTTATTTCATAAGGACCACCGTGAATCCTAACTCATAAACCATTAGGCTCATTCCAAACAAAGATGTTTAACTCCATTAGCTTTGCTTTAAAAGTCGGCAAGTCAACTGCATACACACATATAAACTCGATAAAACTTGCACAGGATAGCATAATATCAATAAGAAAACAATGCAAATGAAAAAAAAAATCATGGTGCTGATAATATAAGATAACAATTTTTCACTATGGGGATATGTAAATAACACTGATGTATAGCATAAATATGAACTTCAAAACTGGATAAAAAAAATAATAGTAATAAGAAATAAAGCAAAGTTAATATGAACTCATCTTCTATCTAGATAGAGATATAATAGATTTGTGGAATCTGAATGGGTATGGTAACCTGAAAACAAGCACTTAGTATTTAACATGCGGTAGGTATACATTTAACTGTTGTGTTGGTCAAATTGTAATATAAATAATTGAAACCAAAGGTAAAAAAGCCACACTAATCAACTTGTGCTATACTGAATAAAAACCAAGATGACGTGTTGCGAAGACTTGAACGAAAAATGAGAATTAGAGATGAGCACCAGGAATCAGATCTCTAAACGTATGGCATCAAGTAAGTTTATACGCCAAATATTTATGCATGGGAGTGATTTACAACGCCGAACTCTATTGATACAAATTTAAGTTTAGAAAATTCATCAAAGAGTTATGGTGAATAATATATACAGGGGTGGATCTAGCTTGCGGACAGGGTTGTGTAAACTTTTACTAGTGTAAAATATGTATATATTGCTTCAAAACTTGGTACAAAATACACTAGAGATTTACAAGCGCACACCCTCTATATAATAAAACTGTAAAATGATCAGTGCATACCCAAAGATTTTAAAAGAAATGGAGAAAAAGGATGACATACAGATATAAATATAGTTTCTCAGCCATAAAGCTAATTAGTTGTGGCATTGAATTTTGAATCTGTCTGGTGCCCTTACCAACCGGCCCAGCCACTAGAAACTATAAAGTTAGACATAGAGATATAGTGTTTTCAATATATATTTTGTCATTTGTGTTGTAGAATGCAGAGTACCAAGCAATTAAGTTGAAGTTAATATAGTTTTTTCATCCATGATAATTATTTATGTTTAACTTGATTAAAACCTAACAACATTATACCTTATATAATCTGAATAAGCTACCCTAAGCTGTTTTAACATACTACATAATATAATATAAGCACATCTATGTTAAGCTACCCTAATATAACTTGATTAAAAAGCTAAAAGCTCATCTGAATAAGCTACCCTAAGCTGTTTTAAGGGACTTAATAAGCTGCAAGGGGTAAATAAGCTATACTAGGTTGTAAATTAAGCCATTATAAGTACTAGTAAAAGCCAGAAATAAGTAGAACTCAAATAAGCATTTAAGAGATTCAAACAATCCAAACAGCCTAGGGGTGACTTTTAGCTTATGCACAAGCTACCAAACAATAAGCTAGTGCTCCAAATAAGCAAATTAGCACTCACAAGCTGGAAAATATTATGTGTACCAATTTTCAGACTTAATTGAGCTTTTGAGAGCGTATTTATAAGCTTGTGAAAAACCTGGTTTGAAAACTCAGTTTTTACCCTTTATGAAAATGAGTGTGTACAACCAACTTTACGCCACAAATAAGCTGAGTAAATGAATTGGCAGACCTCTACAAACCTAAAACAGATAAAGTTAAGCTAAAATAGATCACTAAAAAGCATTTTGTAAGAATTTTTAAGCTTAAATAAGCCTTGAAATAGGCTGATGAAAAAGTGACAGACTACTATTTTTGGATTTTTTTTTTTTCTTTTTGGAAAATGCAATTTGACTTTTAACTTGGGAGTCTAAATGACCAAAACAGATTGGTGAACTTAATTTGACACAAAATAAACTACTAAAACTGAATTAATAAGACCTTATCCTAATAAGCTAACTAAACTGACTCAAAGCTTGTGAAACTGCAATTGGACTTAAACACCCTTTAATCTACTTAAAACTTTTATTAACTATTTTTAAATTACTGAATTATCTTACCACTAGCTAGATCTAATGAAACTAATTGACCAAACAATGTAAAACAGATTATGACCAGGGCTAAAATGCAAATCCAAACACCCCTTTAACTATCTAATTTCAATTTTAAGCTTATTTTAACCATAAACCATGACTGATTTAGACTTTAAGCAACTAATATGACTAGTAAAATTCATATTTGGCCCACAGAATAAGCTAGTAATAAGCTAACAGATTATTAACATAAATAAGTTATATTAGAAAAAAGGGCAAATGACAAAAAAATGCATCGAACTTGACACTTTTTATGATTGTGTGTAGTCAACTATTTTTTTTCTTATTGTGTGTACTGAACTTTGAAAATTCGATTATTGTGTGTATTTTGTGACCATTTTACCCTTAATTTTTTCAAATTTTGAAGGGTAAAATGGTCATTTTACATGGCAGAATAGTCACAAAATACACATAATGATCGAAATTTGAAAGTTCAGTACATACAATAAGAAAAAAAATAGTTGGCTACACACAATCACATAAAGTGTCAAGTTCGATACATTTTTTTCTCATTTGCCCTAGAAAAAACTAGAAACCCCAATTGAAAAACCAAATTTATGAATAACCATACTACAATCCTATTATTTTAAATTCCTAGATAAAAACAAAGACGACATTGGAATTGCATAGAGTTTGAGAAATTACCACCAAACAAAGACCGGGCATGCTCAAAAGTCACTGAATAGTTGTTTAGCGCCATCACAACTTCCCTTGTAAGAGCAAGTGGCGGCACCAAACCTCCCTCCATCGAATTCTGTACAAACATATATCAAAAACAGATTTAATAACTAAAAAACATTTATTACTTATAAATCTAAATTAGAAAAGAAGGAAAGAAAAAAGAGATGGAGGGTTTACAGATGAGATGATTGTTGTGTGAGATGTGTGAGTTTGGTATCCCGGAATGTGAGATGTGAGGGTTTACAGATAATCGAGGGTTTCCCGTGTTTTTTCTAAACTTTTTAGGGTCCGTTTGGTTTGGTGGGTGGGTTTATGTGAAGGTCGTTTGGTTGAGTTTTTTCCTTTTTTTTCAAAGAGGAATGTTAGATCCACGTAAAAGTTTCAACAAAAAAATTTACAGTTTTGCTTTACTTTCTCTCTCTTTTATATAATAAGACCAATCACTGTCTCACATATCAGCGTGTGAATTTTTTTTGTGAGTTTCTTATGTGGTTCTAGCATTTCTCATTCTCAAAACCCATAAATAAGGGGCCGTTTGGTTTAAAAAATGTTAGAATTGAATTTGGATTTAGATTTAGTTTGAAAGAAAAGTACGAGAGAGAAAATGAATGATAGTATAAAATGTTGTTTGTTTTATAAATTTGTTTGGAAATGGTTTAAAATTTAATATATATTTTTTTATTATAATAACATGCTGCTTGTTTTATATATCCGAACATATCATAGTTTTAACTGTAATTTATATACGAACTACTGTATTATTTTCAAATTCTACTTACACAACTACATTAATAGGTTTAACTGGAGTTAAACTACAACTAGAATGAATGCAATCTTTTTCATAATAAAAGTTGGTATACTTTTTGATTTGCAACACAAAACTTACACGCCATGAAGATGAAAACATTGCACTAACTAAAGAATATCGATCTCGACATAGTCTACGAGAGAAAGAGGATAAAATATGCAAGAATATGCTAGGGATTTAACACTTAACGATTTGGATACAAAATATCACACAATAACATACAACTTGAGTTCCAACATAGTTTGTTTTACATCATGTGATATAATTACTCGAGAGAGGACCTCGCCTCGAGACCAAAAGAGTTATGCTCGTTCAACTATTCAAACTTACAATCTAATCATTTGATGATCAACTTTTCCCAAAATATAAAGTTTGGCAAATATAAGATCACTCGAGGAATTCCCACTCTCGAGAACAAAAGATTTACTAGTCATATACTACTATGTAACATATAATCTAGTTACCTGAAGAGAGGCCTATTAACTTATACACGTAGGACACTCACAACTCATCAGGCAAGTTTAGGAATAGATCAAGCTTTTCTTTATTTGCAGCGAATATTTCACCTGCATGAAGTATATCACTGCTCGGTATTTTAAGTTTCACGAGCTCGGCTACTCCATCCTTCAGTTTTTCATTTGCAGCTTTCTGTCGGTTGTTCTCATCTGACATAGCATGAGCCACGGAATTTGCCATAGTTCCAAAGTTAGCATTAAATCCTTGAACAAACATGCGGAAAGAATGATTAATTCCTTCTAATTGCACTTCTTGTGTTTCCCTTCTTTTCACAGTCTTATTGCCTTGAAAAGTTGCCTTTTGTTTACTAGTCGTCTTTGTTGCATTGCTAGAGTTTGAGGTTGTTTACTTTCTTGTGGGCACTCTCACTGCACACACTTGCCGGAGGTCTTCTTGGAAGCAGTCTCCTTACCCTCAGGTTTACCCTGGGGTAGGGGTAAGATCTATCTACATTCTACCTCCCCCATACCCCGTGTAAGATATAACTTTTCACATACACATCAAACCATAACACAAGGTGGCGAATAAGATGGAATTCTAGAGAGAGAAAGTTAGAGGTTTAGGGAACTTAGTGAGAGAAAGTGAAAGATATTATTATGAGCTCCAACTCTCTACCTTGGAAGGTAGAGAGTATTTATAGTCTTACATAACTCGCCACACTTTGGGCTGTGGATCAGGCATACAGTGGGTAAAGACCCGTCCGTCCTCCACGGTGTTACTTAACTAAAATACTACTTAACTTAAAAGAACTACGACTACGAGCTTTCTAACGATTACATATACTTGAGGTGACCGACTCTTTAATACCGGGAATTTCTAATTCCTAACACCCCGCCCCGGCGGGATTGGGTATGTTGTTGTTGTTGTTGAATGAAGATACACTATTTATAAGCAAAAATGGCATCCCAATAATCCCAAAAACAAAATCAGTATTGTTGTGGCTAGCTGGCTACTGCAAAACTAACAATATAAATCTAATTATTTGAGCATGTATGGTTAGATAATCGATATTACTTTAGCACTATGCAAACATTATGAAACACAGTCACCTTCAAAACACAATGTCAAACACCCTCTAAGATAGAGATACTTTAAGTGGTTAGTTTGTTACTTTTAGCAAGTTACTCTCCGAATGAATAATTGAGTTTGTGATTTTGGGTTGGTGATAGCTTTTTTAGATTAATTAGAAACGCATATCTGCAACTGCAACTAACAATATGATGTAATCAATTTCGTGAAAAGTTAACCACCAAGGGGTGTGAAGTTGGTTATCTGCATGGGGTAAAAGACCGGGGAATGGTAGGTCCAAGGTTGAAAACTTGGCTAGTACAATGAAAGAATTAAAACAACCATTGTGTGGTCACGCCAGTTTCCCTATGGGAGAGCTTCACCCACTTCAAGTTTGTGTGGCACTGGATTCAGAATTGGGAAAAATGTCTAAAAAGGCATCGAACTTGCCACCTTTTCTTTTTGTGAGCATCAAACTTTTTTTTTTCTAAAGTAGTCAAGAACTTCCTTGATTTTCCTATTGTAGCCTCTAATCAAAAATTAATTACATAAATTTACATAAATCATCCCTGTGGCTCTAAACAATTACACCATTCATCCTTGAGTCAATTACATAAAGGTCCCTGTGGCACTAATAATTTACACATTTCGTCCTTGTAGCTATAAACTTAAACTAATCCGGGCAACCACCATCCACCTGTAGGGACTATTTTATCAAGTTATGCTTAACTGATTGAGCAGATGCGAGTTGGACCCTTTGACCCGCACAGTTTTGGATGATAACAACCGGTTAAACCACCAAAAGTGAACATCTTCCATTTATCTAGTTGTGAATTAATGTAAACTGATTGAGCAGATCCGAGTTGGACCATTTGACCCGGTTAAGCCACAAACTGGACCCTTTAACCCTCTCATTTCTCTTCATCTTAGCATTTTTTTTGCAAGACGATAATTAGATGAGTTTAGGTTGCTTATTATTTCATCTTATGTTTCTGCTTATTAATAAGCAATTATAAGCCTTATAATAAAAATTAGTTTAGTCGGCTAAAAATGTCGGAAACCAGGGTTATCCAAAAAAAAATCCACTGTAATAATAGATAATGCATGATGTTGCTTACACATGGAATGATTAGTTTTAATGGTGTTGCTTTTCTTGCATATTGTTATTATTTAATGAAGTATAATAGATAAAATAAGGTTATATAAGCTATTTTACTCTGCCATTTGATTAATCAGTTTTGTTGTAGCTGAATTATACATTGATTCATAATCACAAGTAGATTACTCGACTGACTTTTACTATCCAAACACATACTGAATATAGAGCTGGATGAGTATAAAAAGATGATTTAGTAACCAATATTTAGATACGACAACCTATCTCAAACCCCATCCCTTTGTACCAAACAATTTCAAAACCTCAAAACCATATAAAAACACGCCTCAAGTTTTCCAAGTGTTACGTTAAACCAAGTGTATCTACATCGGTTTTTACTATTAACTAACTTTTGCCGTGTTGTCAAGTGTCAGTCCAACAACACCACCCTGAGATGAAACCTCAAGTTAATCATGTTGTCTTTAGATAGAATCAGCACCCTACCTGAAAACATAACAGAAAACATCCTATCTCTATTACCAATTAAAGATGCAGTGAGAACAAGTATCCTCTCAAAGAGTTGGAAACACGGTTGGACCAAAATTCCTAACTTTGTGTTCAATGAGAAAGCCGTGTGTGAACTTTTCTGTGCTATACACCGAGTTTTGTTAATGCACTAAGGTCCAATACTTGAGTTCACCCTTACTAAGGATGGAGCCAAGACATGTGCTGTAAATGGAATTGAGCAAATAATAACATAGTTGTCAAGGAAGAATATTGTCAAGAAATTTACACTTAATGTGACATGACTGGTTACGATACATACAAGTTACCTCATCTCAGGTTATGTATGTGTGGATGAAAACGGATAACGCTAATCCAGCCAATTCTATTTTGAAAAATCCAGATAGTCAACAACATGATCGGATCCTACGTCTTTGCCTGAAACTTCAACTGTCCGTCAAAGAAATATCAAGAACTGGGGAATATCACTTAAAAAATGTATAACAGAAGCAATATTTGGTTCAGATTTAAAATAGTCCCTATTTGTTAAACAATACCGGATTTCGAAGTTCTTTTTTCGTTACAAACTGAATTTATACTTGTGTTACTTTTTAGTCAAGATTATCACTAAAAACATATTTAACTCTAATATGCAATTTAAGACATACTGATGACGTATAGTCCACATTCGGGCCACGAACCCGACTAATGACCGCTACTAGCGAGCCCAGCATGGACTGGGCTAAGCCGATAAGGGTTTGGGCTCACGAAGGCCCAAACCCAAAGTTATTTATGGAATAAGATATCGGACATCTCCTATCTTTGGAGATAAGCATTTACCAACCGACTTAGGCGGGATACGCCGAAGTTTGGGGAACACGAAACCAACAAGGAGTTCGTGTGTATATAAAGGGAACCCTATCCCTCATTAAAGGTACAATCTAAAACCCAAAACTCTCCATTAACCCTAAAACCGATTACTTACTCTCACGCCGGAGGATAATCGTGGGAGACAATCCCACGATAAGCCTAACTGTGTTTTCTGTTTACTTAGTGCGCAGGTCTCAAGCATCAAGATTTAATTGGTACGAGAACCGGAGTCCAAACAAGGAACGCCCAACTTTTGTATCAACAAGTGGCGCCATCCGTGGGACCATCACTAAGAACTAAGAACTAGAATGACAAAGCAAGGAAATCAAAACCAGCGATCGCATGGTGACATACATGGGAAGAAGCAGCAAAGTGGGTCAGTTTCTAAACAAGCCTCTGGGACAACCAGCGCTACTAGAAACCAAGGATCAGGCCCAGATCTGGTCTTCCCGACGGTGGAACCACGCTCGGGGACAACCCAGGCCACCCCAGCCACCACTGGCGCAGAAGGTCCACTGCGCAATCCTTTTACCACTCCACTCCAATCGGTGCTAGAGGCGGACCTCACAAAAGCACCAGACGCACCTGACAGAAACAAGAGTTTAGTGGTAGAAATAGACACCCCTGCTCTAGAAGGGGTTGCGCCGGAACTAGCGCCAAGCGATTTCGTGTCTCAAAACTACGAAACCTTGGCTGCTCTCATGCAAGAGGAGGCTAAAAAGAGGTCTAGTCGGAGTTTGCACGCCCGTCTCGACTTCGGCCCGGAATATGAGATATCTCCACCGCGTCATCAGAAGGAAAAACGCGGAAGGGATAACCGACAACCCCCAGTATTTACCAGGATTGGGAGGAGAGTTGAGAATGATGAAGCAGCGGACATGCAGCACCTTGGGGAATACGAGGAAGATGGACGGCGTACCAATGTCCACGCTAGGCTTGGCAGCCGTAGGGTCCATGACAGACTGGGACGACGGTACTCTCCAAGTGAAAGCCCAAGTGAAAGTCCTTCAAGTAGGAACTCTGAGGACAGTCGGCGCAAGCGCCGAAAGAGGGAAAACTCGTCCTCTGGTAACTCCTCGGACAACGAGGATAGCGAAACCGGACACTGGAAATCCAGGAGAAAATATCGCGACCAAGAGAATGAAGACATATCCCTTCCGTGGCGCCGCCAAAAAGTAGATGCATTCACTCGGCGCATCAGCGATTTCTCAGATAAATAAAAGGAGGCGCATGCCCGCCAACGTGAAAACCTATGATGGAACAGGTGATCCGGACGATCACCTAAAGATTTTTGAATCAGCTGCTACCATTGAAAATTGGCCACAGCCTGTGTGGTGCCACATGTTCAATTCCACATTAGTGGGAAACGCGCGAAACTGGTTCAGTAAGCTTCCACGCAGAAGCATTGATGGCTTTGAAGAGTTGCGGAAGGCGTTCCGCCTGAACTTCACTCAAAGGAAGAAGTGCGCTAAAAACCCTGTCGAACTCGCCAGGGAGAATCTACAAGCGCTTATGTAGAGCGCTTCAAAGATGAGTGCATACAGGTTAAGGCATGCCCCGAAGTACTGAAGATCTCAGGGTTCATGAACGGGATCAATAACCCAGAACTCATCAAAAGGTTGAACGACAAGATCCCCCAAACCTTTGATGAACTTATGAAACGCACAAGGTCCTTTATCCAAGGAGAAGCCGTCGCGGCGGACAGCAAGAAAGGCTACTCAAACTATCGGTCACAGGAACAACCTCGGAGACAATCCACTGACCAGAGTAGCAACCGTAACAAGAACTACCGCGGCCAGGGGAGCGGACGGGATAATGACAGATATACCCCGCTAACCAAGACTCCAAAGGAGATATTCGCGACGGAAGGTGCGAACTTCCCAAGACCCCCACCAATGCGCACCCCAGAGGATCGACGCGTGGGGAGTGGATACTGTGACTATCATGGGCAGAAGGGCCATACCACCAATGAATGTGTCCAATTGCGCCAGTTAATTGATAAACTAGTAAAAGAAGGCAGATTGGACCATCTGGTCAAGAACATCAAGGAGGGAAAAGATAGGCAGAAGACTGGGAGCAAAAAAGAGGCCCCCAAAGATAAGGCCGACACCATCTACATGATACAATCATGACAGCGAGTAACTAGGCAGAAGATCAACCAGAAGTTTTCCCGTGGAAGTGAAATCTCTTTCCCCACCTTGACTGCGGACAACGCAGTGGTAGAACCGCTCACCATTGAAATTAATGCAGGGGGTCACGATATCCACCTCATGTATGTTGATGGAGGAGCATCTGCAGACATAATGTACGAACATTGTTTCAAGCGACTGAGACCTGAGATACGCAGTCAGTTAAGCCCGGCCATGACAGCGTTGACTGGCTTTACAGGAGAAAAGATATGGCCTATGGGGCAAATACGCCTACTAGTCAATGTTGGTAATAAGGAACACTCCGCGACAGCCTGGATGAATTTTATGGTGATCAAATCCCCTTCGCCATACAATGGCATTATAGGAAGACCAGGGATATCAGCCATACGCGCAGTACCGTCTACAGCACATGGGATGTTCAAATTCCCAGTGGAAGGAGGTATTGTTACTCTCTACAATGCCACTGTACCACCTAGAGAATGTAACACGATTACGTGTGAGACGGCAGACAGTTCAGAGCAACGCGCACCTAAAGTACCAAACCTGAGGATTGTAATTCATCATGACTACCCAGATCAAGAAGTATCGATTGGGGGATCGCTGTCTGATAAAGGCAGGGCAGCCGTGTGCGCACTCTTGCAAAGGAATTTGGATATCTTTGCATGGGAACCAAAGCACATGACCGGTGTACCACGCTCAATTACAGAACACAAGTTGAGAATCCGACAAGGATACTCTCCAGTACGTCAGAAGAAGCGCGGCCAGGCTCCGGAGCGCGCACAAGCAATTCTAGCAGAAGTACACAAACTTGTGGACGCAGGTATCATGCGAGAGGTCTATTACCATGACTGGCTGTCCAACCCAGTGATGGTCAAGAAGAGCGATGGTAGTTGGAGGATGTGCGTGGACTTCACAGATCTCAACAAGGCATGTCCACAAGACTGCTACCCGCTACCTGAGATAGACTGGAAGGTAGAGTCCTTGTGTGGATACCCACTTAAATGCTTCCTAGACGCATACAAAGGATACCACCAAATCCATATGGCTAAGGAAGATGAGGAAAAAACGGCCTTCCACACAAGCCAAGGTGTCTTTTGCTACACTAAAATGCCCTTTGGCTTAAAGAACGCAGGCGCCACCTACCAGCGACTGGTAGATAACGCATTTGAAAAACAGGTGGGGCGCAACCTAGAGGTTTACGTTGACGACCTGGTCATAAAAAGCCACACTGAGGATGAATTGGTGCGTGACATAGAGGAAACGTTTAAGACACTACGAGATATCAACATGAAGCTAAATCTTAAGAAATGCACTTTTGGCGCTACAGAAGGCATGTTCCTTGGATATTTGATAGAGCCCGATGGCATTAAACCGTGTCCAGAAAAAACGAAGGCTGTCATCCAACTACCTTCACCGCGCACGTTGAAGGAGGTCCAATCCCTGAATGGGAAGCTAGCTGGTTTGAACAGATTCTTGTCCAAATCGGTAGAAAAGTCACTTCCTCTCTTCAAAACGCTCAAGAAGTGTACGAAGAAGGGAGATTTTCGCTGGACTACGGAAGCAGAAGAAGCCTTCATACAGCTTAAACAACACCTAGCAGCACTCCCCATGCTAGTCGCACCCCGACCAGGGGAAGAATTAATTATGTATTTATCTGCGACCCAGTGAGCAGTCAGCGCAGTGCTGTTGACAGACAGGAATTCAGTGCAAACACCGATATATTTTGTAAGCAAGGCACTCAAGAAAACATAGATTAACTACAACGCAATGGAAAAGTTGGTCCTGGAATTAGTGTTCGCCGCCAAACGGCTGCGCAGGTACTTCCAGGCGCATCCAATAGCAGTTATCACAGACCAACCGATCAAGCAAATCATCTCCAAACCCGACGCATCGGGACGACTGCAGAAGTGGAGTGTGTTGCTAGGTGAGCATAATATCTCCTACAGACCACGTACCGCGGTTAAGGGGCAGATACTAGCAGACTTTATCATCGAAAAACCGGATACTGAGGACTTACCCTCACAATGTAATGTGGCAATACAAGACCCATGGATCTTGTTCACGGACGGATCTTCATGCGTGGATGGGTCAGGAGCAGGCCTTATCCTCACAAACCCAGACGGAATGGAATTCACTTACGCACTGCGTTTTGAATTCACAGCGACAAACAATGAGGCAGAGTATGAAGCCCTAATCGCCGGACTGCGCATTGCAGCTCGAATGGGCGTACGCAACCTGGAAGCAAATGTGGATTCCCGGCTAGTGGCCAACCATGTGTTGGGCGAGTATGTGGCTAAAGAAGAAAACATGATCCAATACCTCGACAAGACCAAGTCACTAATCCAGAGTTTTGACAGGTTTACCATCAAGTAGGTTCCTAGAGGGGAAAATCGAAAGGCGGTTGCACTAAGCAAGATTGCATCCACAAGCTTTGCACACCTGTCAAAACAAGTGTTGGTGGAGACGCTGAAGTGCAAGTCCATCTCAGAGATGGAAATATCCACGGTAATAGAGGAGGAAGGTCCTACGTGGATGACACCAATAAGGGAATTCATAAGCAAGGGCGTCTTGCCCCAAGAGCAGAAGGAAGCCCGAAGAATACGGCGCACAGCGCAGAGGTTTGAACTTCGAGACGGTATACTATATCGACGCTCCTTTCTGCAACCATGGCTCCACTGTGTCGGCCACCTGCAAGCGAACTATGTACTCCGGGAAATCCATGCCGGCTCATGCAGCATGCATTCAGGACCACGGTCCATGGTGACACGCGCTTTACGGTCAGGATACTACTGGCCCACCATGCACCATGATGCGCGGGACTTAATAAGAAAGTGCGGCGACTGCCAGGTTCACAGACCCGTTCCATGCCAACCACAACAGGAGCTAACACCTATCACGGCGCCATGGCCATTCTACAAGTGGGGTATCGACATTGCAGGTCCCTTCCCCGTTGCAGCAGGAGGATTGAAGTTCCTCATAGTAGCCATAGACTACTTCACCAAGTGGATCGAAGCAAAGGCGGTTGTAACAATTACTGGCAATCAGGTAAAACGCTTTGTTTGGAAAAATATTGTATGCCGCTTCGGACTACCTGGGGAGATTATCTCGGACAACGGGAAACAATTCTGTGACAACCCTTTCAAGGACTGGTGCGAGAAGTTAAATATCACACATCACTTCGCGTCGGTTAAACACCCACAAACCAACGGCTTGGTAGAACGTGCAAATCGAAGTCTGGGTGAAGGAATTAAGGCACGTCTGGACAAGCACAAAGGAAGGTGGGTGGAAGAATTATCACATGTTCTGTGGGCACACCGCACTTCAATCAAAACTAGCACGGGAGACACTTCCTTTTCTCTGGTCTATGGGACAGAGGCCGTCATACCAGCCGAAATTGGGATGCCAACTATTCGCACTGCTGAAGTCAATGTTGCAACCAATGACGACGAACGGCGTATCGACCTAGACCTGTTGGAAGAAAGACGCGAGCGCGCAGCTATATGAGAAGCGAGATCCAAGGCAAAAATGAAGGGATACTACGATGCTAAAGTGCGAAGTGTTTCATTCAGACCAGGCGACTTCGTATACCGCGCCAATGATGCGAGCCACGCAGAAGATACAGGTAAACTTGGACCGAAGTGGGAAGGACCCTATGAGGTTACTGAAGCATTAGGAAAAGGCGCGTACAAGCTACGAGACATGGATGGTCGTGAACTACCACGCACATGGAACATTTGCAATCTTAAGCGATGTTATCTCTAGGAATGGCTACGGCCCAGCACACGGACATTCTCGCACTTTAGTGAAGTTCCCAATAAATATCCGAGTATTTACATTTTGTTTTACTTAGGCAAATGTCTTATTTATTTTCTTTCACAAAAACTTGCAAGTATTAATAAAACGTCGCGGTTTCTAGCTAATTCCGTGACACATTTCAATTTGTTATTTCTATATACTTTATGTCTTAACATTGTTTATCTTTTGCCTACATGGCGCGCATGCACTTAATAAACCCACGATGGTAAAAGGATGAGTAAACCTACTAAATAACTCGTTGAGTAAGAGGGTTGCAAACCCATCAACATTGGATCATGAATCCTTGTTAAACACCTTATTCTCAAGACGTTGGAATAAGTTCGGTGCGCATCCCACGATGGGTGCGCAACAATGCATACTGTGCGCGTTTAACAAATTAGGAATCAAGACACTTGACTCCTTGATATGATATTTACAGTACGCTGCATATCACACCATACACGATTATGATGCGAGTACTTAGAAATTATGTTTCAAGTATCCCGTGACTTTCATACATGATTATGAACTTCATATATTATTCGCGCTTATGTAACAGTTTGATTCTTCGACTACAAGTACGTTTTTTATGCAAAGACGAATAACTAGGTACAAACATTACAAGTCGCAATAATATCAACACGCATTCAACAAAAGGGATATCTTATTAAGGACCATGCGTTCTTACAAAAGGATATTTACACAACAACTATAAACTACCAACTATTTCAACGCTTAAGAGAAGAGCTTTCCACTTGGCTTGCAGCAGTCCCAGCCTCCTGCAACCGCTTCAACAGGTCAGAATCCTTTTGCGACACTGTGGCTACACTCACAGGTACCCCGTCAGCCCTGGGAAGGTGCGCCGCGCCAACACCACAAAGAATGGCTTTTCCCTTCACGCCCTTCTTCTTAGCAACCCTCATAACATGGGCCTCTAAGGATTCCTTCAAGGGAATCTCCTTTTCCAGCGCGAAGGGGTTCAAAAGGTCGCGGGGGCGAGCGAAAATGGGCACCTGCAGTTGTGACTCGTCAGGCTTCAGGAAAAAGTCCAGCTGTGCCTCGGCCCCATCAGCACGGTGGCGGGCCAGAGTTAACCCCTCCATAATTACATTTATAGGGTAGTCTTGGTCGCGCTCCATCTGCGAAATATGCGGGAGCTCCAATATTTTTATTTGCCCCAGAGCAGCAACAAGCTCCTCATATGCGCGATTATTGTACCCAGGCACCTTATCAATAGCCACTTTCAAAAGATCAGCCTCGTGAAGCTCCTCCACAGCCTCAGCCTTGCCACGCACAAGCGCGCACCGCACCACAGCCCCAAACTTATCTACCACCTCTTGGGATTCTAATGTGCTAAGTGCGGCAAGACGCAACCCGTGGCTAATTAGCCATCTGCGCTCGGAAATAGAAGAAACCAGCTGCGGATATAACTCCTCATCATACTCAATACTGAGCTGGCGCAACTTCATCTCCTGCTCTTCCAGCGAGCTTCCCACTGTCGCACCAAAATCCCCTAAACGCGAGAACAATGCGTCTTTCCCCTTCTCCAAATACTTAAGCGCCCAGGAGCAGTTAGCCTTATAAGCCCCTAGTGCGGCACGTTCCTGACTCACTTGGGTCATCAAGGACATCCTCTCATCAGCAAGTTTCTGTGCATACAAGCTCCCAGCATCTACTTCAGCCTGGGCACTAGCCAACTGTGCCTCCAACAACGCAATCTTTTGGTCCTTCGGTGCGCACCGGCTACTTTCTCCAGCATACCTCGCCTTTAGCCGCGCAACCAGCGCTTCTTGGTGCGCAGCAGCTGACACTAACTCCTCAACCAGCTGCTCTATTGGCGCATCCCCAGATGCCAATGGCTCAGCGCTTTGGCTCTTCAGTTCAGCGGATTCAGCACGCACAGGACTAACCTTGGGGGGCGACTCCACAGACTGTTCAAACCTGCACACATACAAGCGAATTAGAAATTATTTCATAGCATCAACAGGGAATGCGATAAGGACTTGGGAAGTAACACTTACTGATGAGCAGCAGTATCAGCTGAAGGGGGAGGTGATGCAACATCACTTGAGGACGACTCCACGTCCAAAATCATAGGACGCTTCTTCCTGGAGGAGCCTGCGCCATCGCCACCAAGCGCTCTCTTGCGCTTCAATCCATGGCTCGCCTCATCCTCATCTTCTTCTTCAATATTTTCAGCCACATTTGTCTCCACCAACGGGGAAGGAACCCTGGGGCTAGGCACGCTTTGAAGATGAGTCGCCTCCAGCGCGGCGGAAGAACTACCCCCCCCGTCTCTCCCAACTGCATGTCTAAGGTGCGCCCCGCGGTAGCCTCCAGAACGGGCTCTTCCCCCTCCTTCAACGGACGTACCCCCACAGTGACCTGGCGCGGCTTCGCCAATTGCACAACTCCGAATAGATCCATTTCTGCGCAACAGAAGACAACAACAAACAGGTTACATAAAGTGCAAAAGGAAAAAGAAAAGCTTGCATTAATAAAGTAAAGGGATGCGAAAGGACGAGCACCCACCCTGGCCGTCCGTGTCTAAGAAGATTGGCACCTCGTCAGGTCTGCCAAAATAATTGCGACTGATGCCCACGTGCACCAAAAATTCCTCGGGGTAGGAACTGATGGGAATACGATTGGCATTTATCGTATTTGCATCGTCAGCGCTGTATGAACCAGGGAGGGGGCGCTCATCCTTTGGCAGCGAACTCTGGGTGTAGAAATCAAAGTGCCATGGGAACAACGCTTCATCGACCCAGAAAAAATTCTCCCTCCAGTCCCTAAGCGCGTCCAATTTATCGGTGTAACATTGTGGACCCCCGACGCGCTTAGCGAACGAAACCCACCCGTTTGACCACATCGTGTGGTAAAACGCGCGGAAGAGGTAGATGGTGGGATTAATTGCCAATAATCGGCAATTAACCTCGAAGTTTGTTAATTTTGCTGCACCTATACAGTGCAGCTGAGAGATGTGCAGGCGATAGTAGTTTAAAACGTCACACAAAAATAGGGATAGAGGCACACGTTGATTCGCAAATTCGAAAAAACGTGTGTATACCCCTACCTTCCCCTCGGGGAAGTCCGCTATTGACGCCTTCGCAGCCGGCACCTCAGGATGCAGAGCCATCGGGATATAATAATCCGAGGTGAACTCACGCAGTTCATCCTCGGTCAGATCGGAGGTGAAGTCAGACAAACCACGGACCATGGCGTAGTTTTTAAAGGCGCACGCGCGGTTAGCTTTGAAGTATTAAGGTTTTCTTGCTGGAAAGGTTGAAGCTTTTTTAACAATGGCGGAAATGCTTTTTACTGTGATAATCACAGTAATAAGGAGGCGGAAGGTTATATAAGTTTCTTCATCCACGCGATGAACGCCACGTGGATCCCACTATCTCTAATTGAGTGGATAAGATCTGTTGATATGACGCGGTTACAGTTACTTTCCCCCGATTTACGAGGCATTCATTTGAAATATTTTGTCTAGATTCACCGTGTATCTTTTAAGGCGGGAAACTTTTTTGGCTTCTTTGCTACGCTTCGCAGATTTTATTGGCTGCAGTTATTAGTCTAGCATCCGCAGTTCGTCACTGCGCATACTAGACTGGGGGGACATGATGACGTATAGTCCACATTCGGGCCACGAACCCGACTAATGACCGCTACTAGCGAGCCCAGCATGGACTGGGCTAAGCCGATAAGGGTTTGGGCCCACGAAGGCCCAAACCCAAAGTTATTTATGGAATAAGATATCGGACATCTCCTATCTTTGGAGATAAGCGTTTACCAACCGACTTAGGCGGGATACACCGAAGTTTGGGGAACACGAAACCAACAAGGAGTTCGTGTGTATATAAAGGGAACCCTATCCCTCATTAAAGGTATGATCTAAAACCCAAAACTCTCCATTAACCCTAAAACCGATTACTTACTCTCACGCCGGAGGATAATCGTGGGAGACAATCCCACGATAAGCCTAACGGTGTTTTCTGTTTACTTAGTGCGCAGGTCTCAAGCATCAAGATTTAATTGGTACGAGAACCGGAGTCCAAACAAGGAACGCCCAACTTTTGTATCAACACACACTTTGATGTAAAATGGTGAAATATGAACTTACAAACTCATGTGCTCAAAACCAGGGTAACAATCAATGTCTACAAGCTCTAGCTTGTTAGAAACAAGCTAGTAAAGTCCACCTCGCTTTTCCATTACAAGCCACTTCCAAAAGCTATCCATAGTCACTTGTATAGGTAATTTTGGAACTTTTTTAGAATGTGACTGATTTTAATGGTTGAAGTAAGTTAGAGGCAGGTTATGAGAGCTTTATTTAAACAGCTTATCGAAGAAAAACATAATTTCTGTAAGTTTCTCACCATACAAAAATTTGTTCACTCAAGGATTTACTACACAGAATTTACTACTGTATTGTATTATATAATCAAATGTAGCAATGCATTTGTTCACTCAAGGATTTACTACACATAATTTCTGTAAGTTTCTCACCATACAAACATATTGACAGAGAATTCTAATAAAGTAACTCATTACACACTTAACTTAGGTGTACCGAGTTATACACATGTGTTTGTAATGGATGGTGGTGGCAGGCGGATGGTGGCGGCAGGCGGTGGATGGTGGTTGCCCGGATTAGTTTAAGTTTATAGCTACAAGGACGAAATGTGTAAATTATTAGTGTCACAGGGACCTTTTATGTAATTGACTCAAGGATGAATGGTGTAATTGTTTAGAGCCACACGGACGATTTATGTAAATTTATGTAATTAATTTCTGATTAGAGGCTACAATAGGAAAATCAAGGAAGTTCTTGACTACTTTAGGGGAAAAAAGTTTGATGCTCACAAAAGAAAAAGGTGGCAAATTCGATGATTTTTTAGACATTTTTCCCTTCAGAATTTCAGACCCCATGGATTTAGATAGAGCGTCAGAGACCATGATCGCTTTTAAAATTTTGTTACTTGGTAGCTTTTTCAAACCTGATACTTGTACTTATTGGCTTGGGTTATAATGTCTTGCGAGATGCTGATAACCGGCAAATCTGAGGTTATAATGTCTAACAGATGAGCATGCCTAAAATTAATAAGTTTTGCTATATGGGTCATGTGGGGATACAAAGTGTATTAATCCATGATATACAGTTTGTTTATATGCATAAAGCTAATTTGGTTTTTTTTCTTTCTAAATTTACTATGAACAGGCTGCGAAACTTATAGGCCCTCCAGCAACATTTGATGCCTCAAAACTTGAAGTTATTTTCAAGGGAGAAGAAAAAGATCAGTACACAAGAATTATCCCGAGGACCTACAACCTTTCACATTGCGACTTTACCGCTGATCTCACATTAACCATCTCAAATGTTATTGACCATGACCAGGTGCCTATTTTCTTCTGTTCTTTTTTACCAATAATACCTTCTAAAGTTTCCAACATTGAACATTCGTACTTGTAATTTGATGGTAGTTGAAAGGGTGGTATAATAAGGACGACGTAGTAGCTCAATGGGCTGAAGTGAAGGGACATATGTGTCTTGATGTACATTGCTATGTTAGTGGACCTAATTCATTACTTGACATCGCCGCAGAGTTCAGATACTACATTTTCTCAAAGGAATTATATATTGGCATTAAGCTATTAAAGAAAAAGTATAAGATTATTGGTTAATGATGCAGGTGCTTTCAGCAGTGTTGTACGGGGACCGTTTACTATTTAGTGAACATAAAGAACTAATGGATGCTTTTGTTCGCGTCTTTTTCCACTCTAGTATAAGGAAGTACAACAGAGTAGAGTGTTGGGGTCCTCTTAAGGACGCTGCTAAGGTATAATACACAATCTTGAACTTATGATGATTCAAATACGGCCAAATTGCTCATAAAAAGAAGTGTTCTTTTAGTTGATTTCTATTAAAGGTGCGTGTATGTTATAAGTTCACAATCAAATATCAGTTACCTGGTCAAGGGTTATACCAGTAACATGGTCTCCTATAAGATTATAGCTTATAATATACCAGCTGCAAAGTACGTTTTCTAAAAATGGAAAGTACTGAAAGTGCTTTCTTTTTACATACAAATTGGCCTTCAAATACGATCAGATAGTTTTAATATCCGTGAAATTTAATGTTCAGGGACGAGTAGGGGATCAGATACAAGGTTTATTGGCTGGTAACATGGAGCGATCTGAGCCTCCAAAGAGCGTGGGAGTACCAAAATCTATTTTTCAACTTCTTTTTACATTTCTTCTGTAATTAACATGGATCTCTTGTGTCTGTCGCAACAAAAACCAACTATATGGGAGAGGCAAACAACTAATTTTCGAAATCATATTAACTTCGATCCCTTTTCTTTTTGTTGTTTATATTCAATCTGATCATGTGATGAGTTAGAAAAGCATGCAAATCATTTCTCTCTAAACACAATATTGGCATGAAAAAATCACAGAACAAACACCAAAATGTGCAGGTTCCATTCCCATTACATCTTTACATAACTAAATCAAAATTTACATTTGTTTTGAGATAGCATTTCGGGTTTCTGTTGATTCAAACAAACAAGAAATGCAATCACATATGGCAAATGCTATGCTACATAGTTGTGAAATCATCTTTTGTTTATTGGCCAAATTGCATCCATTTTCATAATCAATAATTGATAGATATAAAACTAGTATTGTTTAAACTGTTAACAACATTATAATTATGATTAATTTTTATACAATAGGTTGATGCAAATGCTAATGGAAATGGTGATGAAAAAGATGGTGTTGCTTCGCCCAAAGTCACAATTCCAAGAATTTTAAGAACAGCAAGCACTGGTTTATTGCCTTCCTCCCTACCCAAATCGACGAGCCAAAGAAGAAGTAAGACGCCAGGCCGTATTAGGCCTGTGAATAGTCTAGTACGAAGCTTTAGCAGGAAGAGTATGGACTCAAATTCTTTCAATGGTGCTCCTTCGCTTTCCAGAAGGAACAGTTCAACTATCATGTATTCCAATGCTAACGGACTCCAAAAACCTCCCAATATGGTGAAGCGGCTTGAGTGCACCCTTGAAGAATTGTGCTTTGGCTGCATCAAGAAGGTCAACATCAAACGTGATGTACTTACTAGCGACGGGTATGTATCCATATGACCACTATGGGTGTTTGGATTTGTTTTTAGAAACTTATAATCTAATTAATGTGATTTCTAGGCTTAATCATTATACTTTATATTTCATAAACATATTACGCTTCTGACTATGTCACCAGTTACTGGCAAAATATAGTCACCAGTTACTGGCAAAATAAACTGGTTCTAGACAATCAGTTCCATATCAGCCGCAATATAATCAAATTCATATGAGCTGTATCAAAACTCACTAACAGACCGTAAAGTTACATGCCTCATCTGTGACACTTCTACCCCATATATAAATCACACAAACTTGTCTCCTTTTTTCACATGAAAGTATTTTTTATCCATTTTATGAATTACTTTCATAAATCAGAATATTCCAAACATGCACTTGAACAATGCATATCTAAACACCTCCAATCACAAGACAATACATAGTACATACTTATATTTTCATGCTAATTAATACTTTGCAGACAAATAATACAAGAAGATGAAGTGCTAACGATAAATGTGAAGCCAGGATGGAAGAAGGAACAAAGGTAACCTTTGACGGTATGGGAAACGAGAACCCAGGAAATTATGCAGCCGACATTACATTTGTGATTGATGAAAAAATACGTCCTATTTTCAAAAGAAATGGGGACGATTTGGAAGTATCCATTGAACTTCCTTTAGTGGACGCCTTGACTGGTTGCACACTTACCATACCTTTTCTAGACGGGCACGAATCATGTTTGATAATTGATGACATAATTACCCCTGGCTACAGAAAAACCATTGAAGGACAAGGCATGACGTTGCCCAAAGAAGAAGAAACAAGAGGAAACTTGAATATCAGATTCTCAGTTCGGTTTCCACAGCATTTGACTGAAGAACAACGAACAGAATGTTTTAATATCTTACAAAATTCATGCCAATTTCATTTAGATCACCAGTTTCAAAAAGATTTTTTTTTCGAGAAACTTGTAGTAAATTATTGCACTCATATACTTTCTGTTTGTAACTGTAACCATGATGTACAGAAGTAGAATTAATGGAAACTTTTTCATAAGTTTTTGCAAGTTGCAGATTTATAATTAGGAAAAGCCAAAAAGAGCGCGAATGATGCCAAATACACTGCCATCTAAAAGAGCCTCGAGGAGCGTAACCTTTCCTGGTGTGTATGGTGGGTACCTTGCTAATGCATCTCCCATAAAACTTCTGTACAGGACGGCTTTCTTATGACTAAAAGCATCAAATGAGAATTTCAATGGTATGCCCCCGTTCCACTTTCACCAATCCCACCAAATGGTAACGTGTCAACAATAAGCTGCACATTCAAGCCACCAGATACATAAATGAATTATCAAGCCCATATGTAAAATGAATGGGGCGCAGGCTTAGATAATTTATCAAAATAGGTTTCAGTCAAAATGGCTAACTTATATATAGGTCAGCTCAGGGTCAAACCATCAGTATTTTATGTCCATCTTCATATTTTCTATAAATAACTGATGTATTAGATAAGATTTAGAAACCATACTGCTGACATAATAGCTGTTCTTTTTTGTTTAAAGAAAGCAATATAGGTCTTAAGCATATCTAAAAACACATTGGCGACTTTCAGTCCAACCCCTATGACTGCCTACCCGTTTGATGCGTTGGAGATTAAAATACACCCCAAATCGACCCCAATTTAAATTGAATGGGGTTGAAATTGCCATTTCTTGTGTGTGCCAAAAAGCACGGAAATAAGTGTTAGATGATAACTGTAGAAACTGAAAGTTGTTTGATAGAAGTTGAGTAGTACATGTAAGGTAACATCATTTATGACTACACCACCGGCAGATATAGTGCTCACAAACTCCTCCTTGAGCTCCTTCTTGTTGGTAAACACGTATGCTGCAAGCGGCTTGACCTTGAGTCACTAAAATCTATGCCATCTTTAACTTTTTCAACCTACAAAAACCAAAAGAAAGATCAGTGACTGGATTTAGTTTAAAAATACTGAACCAAATGTCAATATTTACCGTAACTGTAGGAAGTATAGGTCCAAATATCTCCTCGTTCATAATCAGGGAGTCTTTGGGGCAATCCAACACAATGGTCGGAGCGATTTTTTTGAAACAACAGTAAGACGGTTAACTCTACTAATCCTGCAGCACTTTTTTGTTACTATTGTGTTAAACTGTTAAATACTTGATGCAAATTTCGTAAGTCTATGATGGCCGGCTTAGGAGCAGCTCACACAATGTTGTAGAAGAGATAATTGTGTCACCCATTGAAGTTATGGAGCTACATAAGGTCTGAGCAGTAAACTAAAAGAACCTAGTGTGTCGACTACGATTAGTGTAACTTTTTCTAGTGGTATTCTAAAGGACATGATGGAAAAATCAAACTTTATGTCTATATGTAATTATTTGACTCATCTTGTCATGTAAATAAAAGTGTTTCGTCTATTATTAGTCATGTTGCCATGTTCAATTCATGCTCTCTTTTAGCATGTTTCATATTTGAGCTTCTTTCTTTATGTTTCAATTGCAGAAAAGTAAAATCAAGGTGATTATCAAAACTCCAACTTATACAACTGTTTAAAACGAATAGAGAAAAAAGTTGAATAAGATAAAGATGCGATTAACAACAATTGTCATACGATGAAATAAACTTTCTCGGAGGTTATTCTCATTCTCTGCGTTTCCATTCTCTTTTTCAATTCCATAGTAATGATGACAAAAATACAGCTATGGCGCAGCGAACAGGGCCCCTATATATAGTGGTTCTATGGAAACCGTATGGGACATGCAGTTATAACATAAAGACACCGAGCATAAGGAACATGGAAACTAAAAGGGTTAATGAACAGGAATCATGCTAAAAAGGAACCACATCCAATACTGCAAACATAAACAAATACTACATTGTTCTACTAACAAAGTTCATAACCAAAAATAACAAATGAGCAAATTAAAGGGAAAAAAAAAAGAAAAGAAAAAAAAAAAAGAAAAGAAAAACATGCATAAAATCCAGGTGTTAAAAATGACATATTCAACCTAGATTCAGTATCGCCAGATGCGATGCAGAAGCATCCTTATCAGCAGAAGCATCCTTATCAGTATCAGCATACTCACCAGCATACACACCATCATACTCATCAGCATACTCACCAACAAACCCATCAGCATACTCAGGGTCATAGCCATCATCATAAGCAGCCTTATAAATAGCAATGTGTTTATCTTTGGACTCCAAGTTCAAACGCACAAATCCCGCCTCGGAACCCCGAACCGCATGGTGCCAATCAAGATCTGTCTTGAGCACATTCCAGTTTAATGTTTTTGGATCCTCGTAGGTTAGTTCGTAATTTCCAGGAGTCAGAGAAAGATCATCCTCAATCATATTTTGAACATCAGAAAACGTCTCAGTGCCTTTCACGCCATAACTACGAAATCGTAGTTTATTGATGGCAACAACTATTCCATGATCACCCCCATGAATCCTTATTTGTTTTCCATTAGGCTCATTCCAAACAAGGATGTTAAACTCCAGTAGCTTTGCTTTAAAAGTCGGCAAGTCAACTGCATACAAAACTCGATAAAACTTGCACAAGAAGATAGTATAATATCAATAAGAAAACAAAGACATTGGCAGGGGGGTACCATGAAACAAAGAGCGGGCATGCTCAAAAGTGACTGAATGATTGTTTAGAGCCATAACTGCTTCCTTTGTAAGAGCCAAACCTCCCTCCATCGAATTCTGTACAAACAAACATAAATATGAAATGAAGAAACAGGTTTAATAACTAAAAAATATTTATACTTATCAATCTAAATTAGAAAAGAAAAACGAGGGTTTACAGATTCTTGTTGTGTGAGAGGATTATAAAGGCTGGAAACGTTAGGGTTTTATCCGGACCCTTATTTTTGATCCAACGGTGCGCATGTAAGTATTTTTATTTTGGCTGGAATAGCATATCTTTATCTTTTATACATTCCCGTGTTTTGTCTAAACTTTTTAATTATGTATCATTATGAATTAAAAAAACAAACAACTTAAATGATTTTTTCTCGACTTATTAAAAATAAGATGTTTTTTTATATATATAATTCAAACTAGTAGGGTATCCGCGTAATACGGGTACCCGGTGCCTAATTATAGCGAGCAAATATTTTTTATTTATACGTTTTTACGAATGAATGACAATTTTTAATTAAAATAACTATAAGCAATAGCAATGCAAATTATTTTATATCCATATAAAAGTTGTCATTCTATTTCTATAATCCGATAAGCAAAGCTTATTTATATCTACTGTAGGTAACCGAATACCAAGATGAGAGCAAATTTATCTAATTTTGTGTGTGTTTTTTATCTGTGCTCGAAAAAAGAATAGAGTGTGTTTCGTATTGGTGTTTGAGTTTTTAGGTTGGCTTATATACCATTGAGCTTTGGGCTGTTACAAGTCGACACTTAATGGACTGCATAAATATTCGACTGTATTAATGGACTCTATAAATAAATGAAGGTTGTTACAAAGTGAATGAAGGAATGCTACTTTTTATTTATGAAAATTGTCATGGAAACTATATGATGAATAACATTAACTAATGACTTATTAGTTTCCTATTAAATAAGTGTTTTTGGTCTTAAAAATTTCAAGACTTCTTTATTTAAAAAGTCCTAAACACTTTATAAAATAGTATAGATAGGTCATCAAAAAAGTTCTTTTACATATCATTTCAGCTAACCATAAAATAAAGAACACATTTCAAATAGCAAATCAACCATATTACATTTAAAATAAGAATGAACTAAAAAAAAATTAAAACACTAATTTTCAACTCTCAAAGCTTAAACTCAATAGTTAAACCTTGAACTCACAAACCAAATTATGTGATCGCCAACGAATTTAGCATTAAATGTTACACTTTCTCGCCAGTTGTAGTAGCCCCTACACCAGCTCCTATATATAACACAAAATAAAGGAGCATAATAAAAAAACGTACAAAGTAAAAAAAAATTGTGTAAATTGAGCAAAACTTGCCTCTTTGTAGTTTGTACTTTTCGATTCTATTAGGATGCCATCACCAGCCACAACTTGCGTGTTTCATTAGCATTCCAATGAGGACCGAACTCAAATACACTCTTAGAGATAGGAACCAATGATTGGTGAATGATGACAATGCACGACACACATGTGACTCTTTTTTCATTGTAATTTCTTCTAATACGGAGTATTACTTTTCAGTTTGATTAAGACAGTCCTCATAAACAAACTCTTCTTCTCTTAGTGCCATGTCTTATATTAAAGCTGGTTTTCAGCAGCATAGGAAGACAAAACTTGTAAACGAAATTAGTAACAACGTGTGAAAATAGTGACATTTATGCCAAACCTTATTTCAATACTCCTAAATTTAATGCAAAACTAAAATACCATTGCATATACTATCAACTTACCAACACTACAAGAAAACCGGGTATTTGGGAGGGTGGAAAACTGTGTCAAATAATCAAAAAGCCATGCCAAATGTTATTTGGCACGGTTTTAGCTATGTGCTAAACATGAGGGCGCCAAATATTTATGGGTCGCGTTGAAACCGTGCTAAATAGTATTTGGCACGATCCATGGGATGGTTTAACTTTAAGGTGCCATTAGTGAGGTATTTGGCACAGCTAACAATATTCCGTTCTAAAATGGGCATTTGTCACACTTTTATATCTCATGCCAAATGTATATTTTGTACCAATTCATCTCCCGTGCCGAATAAGTACTTGGTACAATTTTTATTTACTATGCAAAAATTAACTAGGACGTTTTTATCTACCGTGACAAACGTATTTGGCACGGTTTCAGTTTTTTGTGCCAATCATATTTGGCACATTTTTATCCACCTTGCCAAAAAACATTTGGCATGCGTTTGCGTTCATTATAAAAAAATCATTTGGCACGTCATTGCTAACGTGTATTAGCACCATTTTCTGTTAGAAATAGGTATTAATGCACCATCGTATCAACCAACCATCTCATATATGCGCAAATATAATTCAATCGAAGCCAAAAATAAATTGAACTCAATTTTTATTAATTATCCATAAATTCAAGTCAACATGGTCACTTGAATATTATAAAGTAAAAACCAATACGTCCAACATCCTTGTACCATGGTCTTTAGAATGATAGTCATAATTAGAACTCAATGTAAATCACTAAGACAATTTATTATTAACGAAAACAAATAAAGCTCACTCGATCACGTTTTCATCATAAACCCTGCATAATATAAAAATTATACATAAGAAATACGTGTGAAACAAGAAAAAGTTTCGATATACAAAATATAACAATAGAAATGGTTTACAATTTTTAAAATGATTCAAAAGTTTCAAACTCAAAACCAAGCTTGGTCAAATGGGTTTAAATATCTCTTTTGAAGCGTAATGCCTAAAAACTGTTAGGAGAACTACAACATCCTTTGTAATAAACTCCCCAATATCTCTTTTGAAGCGCAAATCTACACATAAAAACTAGCAACTTTAATATATGAAAGTTACACATTAAACTATGATGTGAAAATTGATAAGCTTTCAACACACAAACACATTTTAACAAGAACACCTGGTGATTAGTTTTGATCCTTTTTTTCTTTTAGCTCTACCCAACACTTTCATAAATAATAATCGTGACCAGAGTGATGATCCATGATTTCAACTCCGGCTTAATTATTTGATTCAATTCCTTGCTGCAAGATTGATAACAATGGTGTATATGGTATAGAGAAATTCAGAGAAATAAAATGAAGCAGGGAATAGAAATGTAAGGAAATGAAATTGATTGAAATTTTTTATACAACTCCACTGTATGACATGATCGAGAAATCAACCCGAGAAATAAAAAAAAATTATTTTTCTAAACTCATGATATGAAAAGATGAAATCTTCTTGAACCACTTCCTATATGAGACTTTCTAACTCATATCACATCAAGCAATTTAACAGTTGGCTTCTTAAATTCATCATATAATTGTCTATCACTACTGCAACACAACCAAACAACCCGTTAACTTTCTATCACTACGTACAATACTAATCTTCATATCAGAATAAACAACAAAACAAAAAATATCTAAGATGAGAAACACTCAATTTATAATCTTGTTTATTTATTTTTAATATATAATAAAGGTTAAATGAAGTTACTAGCTACATGAACAATACAATGTCTACAACCAACAATTACAAAACACTTTTGACGATGAATACAAACTTCAACACATGGTGTCATATCATGCCTAGATCTAATGAACTGAAATATATGGCTAAAGTAAACAACATATTCGACGACTACAAAACACATCAATTATGGCTTATTGGATTAAAATATATTATGAAGAGTCAACTGCAAAAATCATCCATGTGGTTTGTGTATTTTTGCAAATATCATCCTTATCTCAAACCTTTGGCATTAAACATCACCAAGTCCTCAAACCTTTGGCACTAATCATCCCTGAGCACTAATGAGGTTACTTTTCCCCGTTATCTACCCCACGTGCAATAACACGTGAGGGTATTTTTGTCCTTCTAGATTTGTTTCCCCTTCTATTTCTTTTATTGGGATAAACCCAAAAACATTAAACTACTTCACCAACTCTCTGTATTCATCGCAAATCAAACATAAACCCTAAATCCCTAAATCCTATGCACAATCGTTAAGTAAATCTATAATCGCTAAATAATTAATTAACAATGGTGGTTTCTGAGTGGCATATTCGTATGAAAGATCAAGAAATTGATGAAGTACATGCATATAGTAAGTTATACCCAATTCCCAATTTTGTGTTTTGTTTTTTGTGGATAATGTGGTGATCTAACCCTAGTTTTGAATTTATGTTTTGTTTTTTTATAGTTAATGATCCAAACATGTTCTCAATCAAGATTTACCATGGTGGATATTTCACTGACCCACAGAATAGAAAATACAAGTCAGGCACTTTCAACTACTTTGATATGGTAGATGTTGATTTGTTTTCAATTATTGAGTTAAATGATATAATTGTTCAGTTAGGTTATGATAGAAAAGATATCATGTATTATCATTACAAAATACCCAATAATAATTTAGATTATGGTCTACAAGCATTAGGAAGTGATTTAGATGTTTAGGGCATGACAAAATATATAGATAAGTGTAAAAGAGTTGAGGTTTATGTTGAACATGGGTTTACATGTCTTGAAACTTACCTTAAGACACCCCAAAAAGTTATGATAGAGCAACTCCCAGATGAAAAAGCAAGCTTGAAGGTAAAAGGAGATTACACAGAGCAGTATGCACATTCAAGGGATTATGCTTTAGAGTTGCAAAGTGCAAACGTTGACACCACAGTGAAAATTGAAGTTGAAAGGTGTACTGATCCAGCCACATTAGAAAGGCATTTTAAAAGGATTTACGTCTGCATAGGAGCTCTTAAGAAAGGGTATAAAGCTGGATTAAAAGACTTGCTAGGACTTGATGGCTGTTCTACGAAAGGGCCTTAACCTGGTCAGTTTCTAACTGCTGTTGGTGTGGATCCAAATCATGGCACATATCCACTTGTTTATGAAATGGTTGAAGCTGAAACATCAAGTTCTTGGACATGGTTTCTTACATGCTTATGAGATGATATGGATTTGGGCAAGAACTCCAATTTCACCTTTATGAGTGATAGACAAAAGGTACTCTTATAACCTTCTTGTTTCTTCTTTGCAATTTTAAATATACTTATTTCTTCTTTGTTAAGGACTCATTATTTTTTACTGTTATAAACATAGGGTATCATATCTGCCATTGCAAAGCTATTCCCTTGTGCAGAACATAGGTTTTGCTTAAAGCATATACATGAAAATATGAAACTACAATGGAGGGGTAAATTGTTTAAGGACCTTTTGTGGAGGGCTACAACTGCTAGCACTGTCCCATATTTTGATAAAGCCATGGATGAACTTAGGAGTGTGAATGATAAGGCTTATGAGTACTTGAAAAAGATCCCACCACAACACTGGTCAAGATCTCATTTTAGTGGTAAGCTTTAGTGACATAGTTTATTCCTGTTTAGATAACATAATTTGTCCCTGTTTAGATAATATAGTATTTTTGTTCTAAATTTTGCAGGCATGTCTCACTATGATGTATTGCTTAACAATATGTGTGAGGTATTCAATAGACAGCTACTAAATGGAAGGGATGTGCCAATTATCACATGCTTGGAGTTTTCAATGGAGTATTTAATGAAAAGAACTGTGAATGTCCAAAAAGTTATTCAGAAATCCAATGGACCTCTTACATCAGCTGCAACTGCTTTGTTCAAGCAAATAGAAATTGAATCCAAAGCATACATGGTAAATTATTTTCTTATTTCTTATTTTGTTTATTACTTGTTTTATTAGTGAAATATTGTGTTAAAGGGGTCTCTTATGTTAATGAAATTTGAAGGTAACATGGAATGGTGGACACAAGTAAGGGGTTAAGGGACCATGGGATGATCAAGTTGTTGTTGATGTGCAAGAAAGGACCTGCAGTTGCAGAAAGTGGGAACTTACAAGGATGGTTTGCAAGCATGCCTTAGCAACTATATGGGTGATGGCTGCAAATAACATGGAACTTGGGACACTTGAAAGATGGGTGCATCCTCCTTATTGGTTGGTCACTTGGCAAAAGGTTTACAGCTACAAAATCAATCCTGTCACTGGTAAACAATTATGGAGCAAACATCCTTCACCAAACATTATCACTCCACCAAAGCACCATCCACAGATTGGGAGGCCACCCAAGGCAAGGAAAAAATCAGCTGATGAACTATCAAGCCAAAGTATGGTGGATGGAGTCAAACTATCTAGAAAAGGAAAGATTGTTACTTGTCTCAAGTGTAAGCAGACTGGACATAACAAAAGTACTTGTACAGGAAGACCATCAGTTTCATTAAGTAGAGGACAAGGTACTTCAAATGGAGGGTCAAGGAGAACAAAAAAAATTGCATCAAGATCAAGTCAAGAATCTGCAAAGGACAAAGGAAAACAACCAATGCAAAGAGCAACTCAGTAATGGCAACTATGATTAGTTTTAAATGGTTATTTTGAACACTTTTTATTTGAAAAAACTTGTAGTATTTGGTATTTTCAAAAACTTGTGGTTATTTTGTATTAGATGGTAATTATGATTAGTTTATGGCAACTATTATTAGTTTAAGTGGTTATTTTGTTACTGTGAAACAATCATGTACTGACATCTATGATTAGCTTATGATCTTATTATTTGGTATTTGCAGTTTGGGTATTTGGTATTTGCAGGCATGGTACTTGGTAATTTCAGTTTATGGTTCCGTTTTGATTCACTTTTGGTTCAGTTTTGTTCACTTTGGTATTTGCAGGCATGGTATTTGCATTTTATGGTTTAGTTTTGTTTGACTTTGGTATTTTCAGTTTTAGTTCACTTATGGTATTTGCACACATTTATTCTTGTGCAGGTTTGGGAAAAATGGTGTCTGGGGTTAAGAGGGATTATATAGGTGGGGAAATGGGCGGGAAAGGGGTGTAAAAAATGTGTTGCGAAAACCATCCCTGATACTAATTTACAAAAATACCCTTACGTGTTATTGAGGATTAGTGCCAAAGGTTTGAGGACTTGGTGATGTTTAATGCCCAAAGGTTTGAGATAGGGATGATATCTGCAAAAATACACAAACCACAGGGATGATTTTTGCAGTTTACTCTATTATGAATTAAGAAGCAAGCAAATGGCGAGATCTCACTCATTCTTTCGCACACATTGCGGGATCCAGTTCATATTTGATCATTCCATCTACCCTTTCCTTTATAACTTTCTATGTAATTAAATTAACTTTTCTAATACATTGTATCATACCAGGCTTGATGATAAGATTAGCAAAAGAACATTAGTGGTGAGAGAATTATAAACCATGCGTCTATGACATTGGAGAGCCTGAGGGGTAGGGTTTTTTAATTATAAATCGCATATGAAAAGTTTGAGTGATTAAAAGACCGCTCACTATTATTAGAATATTTAACAATGGCCAGCCAATATAGTTGAAAACTTGAAATTTGAGAAGTTATTTTTAAGATAATACACTTCCACTTAGATTTACACACAATCCAAGTCTTCACACGGACGTACACACCGTCCACTTGAATCTTCACACGATCCAAGTCTTCACACTACACTTCACGGACTTTCACTTAGTCCTAATCTACATACACCACTTCACTGACTTACACTATGTTTGAATTTACACTCACACACCTAATCACGATTCACACACAAGTCGGATACACTAATGTACAATATAGACAAATGAGAGAGTTGGGAGGAAGAAGAGAATCGTAACACAAGTTATGTGTGCGTGATGACTAATCTATAACACTTCGATTCTTGACGACTTCGAGTGTTCTTCTCTTGCACTTTGAGATAGAGGATGATGGGATCACTTATAAACATATATCAACACGTTATAGTGATCGAAGAAGAAGAAAGAAATAACATAATATTTTTGTGCCAAGAGGGTTAATTTTTCTGAAGAAACAGTTCAATATTTATAGACACCAGGAGGAGTGGGGACGGTCCCATAAGCATTGGACGGTGCCGTATATATAAGGGATCGTCGCCTATTTAAGGGATCGTCACCTTAAGACGCTCCTATTTTTGTCCTGGTGTGGTGAAAATTTATCTGGTAAAAATCTTAACTGATTTTAGGCGGGAAAACTAGTTGTTGGAGAATTTGAAATTCAAATTTATTTTCTTATTAGAACATTTCTTTATAA
The DNA here is from genome assembly GCA_019973895.1 of Chrysanthemum seticuspe. Classification (NCBI taxonomy): domain Eukaryota; kingdom Viridiplantae; phylum Streptophyta; class Magnoliopsida; order Asterales; family Asteraceae; genus Chrysanthemum; species Chrysanthemum seticuspe. The sequence continues at coordinate 261,035,447 of BPTQ01000008.1, read as the reverse complement.
TTACAAAAATAATTTTGTAAAAATGTTTTGTCACATAAAAATGTGAGGTTTTAAGAAAAATATCTTCTTTGATCACTTAACTAAGTTGGTAGATTGTTTGTTCATACTTTAAGTGGTGTTGTAGTCGAAACGATTTTTCTCGAAAAAAAACTTATCAAATGTAGTTTTATGCAACGTGTCTTTATATTTTGTGATTATCAAAACGTATAGAGATCGAATAACGAAAATGACATTTTTGACATTATTTTTATTAACAAGAGGAATGATAGGCTCACTAATATACCTACTTGCCTCAAGGCCTAACATACAATTTGCAGTCTGCCTATGTGCAAGATATCAGTCAGATCCAAGAGAATCACATCTCACTGCTGCAAAGAGAATCATCAGATACCTGAAGGGTCACTACAAGAAAATGTGGTTTTTGGGACGAAACTTTTTGGAACAGTAAAAAAATCGTGCCAAATACGCGTATTTGGCACTTCTTGCATAAGCGTGCCAAAAAAATAGGTATTTGGGACGGCTATTAAAAAATCGTTCCAAATACATAGGCGTTTGGAACGGTTTCAAATAATGGTGCCAAATACATGTGTATTTGGAACACTTTGAGTTAACGGTGCCAAATACTTATATATTTGGGACGGTTGGTACAAATGGTGCCAAATTTGTATATGTATTCGGAACGCTATCTAATGTTGGTTCCAAATACTTATGTATCCGGAACGGTTGGTACCAGCGGTGCCAAATACATATATATATTTGGGACATTTTCTTGCATGTTAATAATGAAATAAAAACATATATATTAGAAGAAAAGGCAACCCCCGTGGAATTCGTATCGATTTTTGTTAGTATCAAATACTTTTGTATTGGAATAGTTTTTATAACTTATGGAATAGTTCTTATGTATATCTTTAGAACTGATCACCCGATTTACACTTTTACCGAGCCCGATTATAATTATTTATGGTCTAATACTCATACGTAATTCGAGCGACAAAATCCTGAAAGCTGAAAGTGGAGTATAAACTATAATTACTAAAGAAAAAAAATATAATTATCTTGTTAAGAAAACAAGATTTCGATTGAATCGGTCGCAGTGGATAAACGTATAAAAATCGGGAAAAAAGAGTTTTTATTTTATTTTATTATTATATCTTTACCAATGGATGATAATATAAAGAGAAGTGATGGTGCGTCTAACCAGTGGATTCAGTGATTCTGGTTGCATTTCTACGAAATTTAATTTGAATCCGTAACTCTAAGCAGTTTGGGATCTATAAGCAATACAACAAACCATGTTTTTTTACTTCGAATATGTGCAAGAATAACTTCATTCATAAAAAATTATTATATGATAATTATGTGGCTTAACTAAGGCACCTCCCGACCATTTTTGACCCATTTTCCGGCCAACCCCAAATGTACATGTAGTGAGTAAGTTTGAACCCTAGACGTACCGTGAGAAAGTTAGAGACTTACTACAAAGTTATTTGATTATATATGGTTATTCATATTATATATATTGATACATAAATAGTAACCATATACTTTTGATATAAGGTTGCAATGAATTTCTATCTATCAATATTCAAGCATCGAAAGAGATACTCATTACAAATGTGTATGTATTTGTTTTTCATGATAAGAAGTGAATAAGATACGTCTTGAGGTCGAATCGATTACATTACAGGTATAAAAGATCGAACCGACATGCTCAATTATCAGAAATAGTATCGCCACCGTGCCAAATACATATGTTTTTAGAACTCATTTAAAAACATTATCTCAAACACATAAAAGAAATTCTGAAAGAAATTCCCTACGATCCATTATTTTCATTCTCTCAATTATTTTCATTCCCTCCAAACTTTTCCCTCCTAACCCAATGCAATCCCGAGTTTCGCTCCTCACTAATCGTAACTGTGATACCAAAATTACTATGAAATCTCATTACTATATATTGGGTTCACACCAGAGAATTTCCCCTAAAATTATCCATCACCATAGGTCACACGGCAAAGTAATTGGGCATCTAGGGTTTAATAGTTTGAGGTATGAAATCAACCATGTTCAATATTGAATTGATTAATAGTGTTATTTATTTGTGGCTTTTTGTATATGAAATTGGTCGCTCGTGTAATTTATTTAGTTAATTACTAGAAATTAGTTTGATATTTTAATTAAGCATCTTGTCTGTGTGAATTAAGTTAGCATAGTTGTATTTGATAATCAATAATTTGTATGAAATATATGTTTATACTTATTGGAGATGTTTAGATATTAGCTTCCATCGATATTGATGTTCTTATATTTATTTAAGATTGTTGCTTTTGTATCTGTTAATCAACTATGTGTAGATTTATGTTTTTAATACCATAAATGTTTACAATAATATATTGTTTTAATGAAATTCTAGCTATTTTTGAACTATAATCCCGAAACACTGAATGAGATCTTTTGAATTGGTGTTTTATAAGTAGTTATCAGTTTTTCACGTTTACACCATTTACATGGTTAGTTTCTGGGGTTTGGCCTTGCTTAATAAAGTTAGTTATAGTTTTAGAACAAATAAGTATAAGGACTGTTTTTAAGTATGCGTTAAACCAATATCAGAAATGCTTGTCTTTAAAATTTTCACTAGAACTCAGTAAACAAATATAGCAGTACAGGGGTTTTTCTTTAAGTATGCGTTGTATGAACCATTTAGATATTATAGTTGCAGCTTGTTTTTGTTACACGTGGTTATATGTTCTCATTTTTAACATGTTGTTTGGCATTGCTTATTATATTTAGTTATAGTTTTAGAACATATAAGTACCGGGGCTATTCTTTAAGTATGCGTTATATCAATATCACAAATGCTTATCTTAAGAACCTCTACCAGAACTCACTTACAAATATAGCAGTGCATGGGCTGTTCTTTTAGTACGCATTATAAAAACCATTTAGATACTATATTTGCAGCTTATTTTTGTTACATGTGGTTATCTATTCTCATTTTTAAAATGCTCTTTGGATTTCTTAGTAAGATTGGTTGTAGTTTTAGAAAAAAAACAAGTACAGGGGCTGTCCTTTTAGTATGTGGTATACCAATCTTAGAAGTGATTATCTTTAAACTCGTACTAGAACTCAGTAAACATATATAGCCGTAGATATTCATTAAGTATGTGCTATACCAATTGGTTACTGATTTTGTTTCATTTAATTATTGTACCTGTTATTTTTATTCAAGTCACTAGTCTTAAAAGTTCTTATTTATTTATAGGTTTTATCACGGCTGCTAGAAAGAGACGACGCACCTACACTTTCATGTCTGAAGTGCCACAGTCAACTCAGGAAAAAAACAAAAATCAAGAGTTGGACACCAATGTCTTTGTTCAGACTCCTATGGAACACAATCAGGATACTCATATCACACCAACACAATTAGGAGACTCGTCACAAGAACTAAATTGCAACAATACCAGTGATACATCAGCTCAGTCTTCTTTAGGATCACATGGATCCGGTAAAATATATGTTATTTTTTCATTGTTTAGTATTCTTAGAAGGGTCAAGTACATAACATATTGTTCGGTTGGAATTGTTATAGGATCTAGCATGAGCAATGATGTACGTAAGAGGTGTCGAGGATCAGCATTTGGTTATCAAGAGGTGGAAACAGATGTCTCTGTTCAGACTCCTATTGAATACAACCAGGATACTCATGTTGCACAAACACAGTTAGGACACTCGTCACAAGAACTAAATCACAGCAATGTCACTGATGGATCTGTTCAGTCTTCTTTAGCATCAAGTGGATCTGGTAAAAAAATATATCCTATTTTTTCATTATTCAGTATCCTAAAAAGGGCCAAGGAAATAACATATGGTTCGGTTGGAATTGTTATAGGTTCCAGCACGAGCAATGATGTACGCAAGAAGGGTCGAGGACCAGCACTTGGCTATCAAGGAAAAGAGAAAATCCATATTATTTTCAATGAGCGCATGCAACCTATCGGGGATAGTAGTACTGATCTCGCAAATTTGCTTGGTGGAATAGCAAAATGTGGGGCTCGTGCTCCTCTTAATGTTGTTTCATGGAATTTAATGCCAGATACCAATCTTGAATTAATGTGGCGAGATGTTAAGGTATTATCGTGTATATAGATACTTTTTGCATGTATTATTGTTAGTATGAAGTATAATATAGATATTAACAAAAAATTGTTTCACTCAGCATAAGACAGATGCTCCAGAAGGTTATAAAGAAACTTGTTTGAAGTTGATTGGTGGTCATTGGAAAAAATGGAAAAGTAGAGTAAAGCATGATTTCTTTACTCCAAACAAAGATGATCCGGAAAAACTTTTAACTCCTCCTTCAGACACTCGGGTAAATCCCGAACAATGGCCAGATTTAGTGAACTATTGGCAACGTAAGGATGTTCAGGTAAGGACAATTTCCTATGAAAAAATAATTTATATTTAACACCAAGCCAAAATGTTTTGGTTTAGGATGTTCAAAATTTTAGGTTTAACATATTTCTCCCATTATAGATACAACATCACTATAATCTATTCCATGACAGGTTTTAGTTTATTTTATTAACTTAGTTAGTTTATTCTATTTTTTTCCAAGCTCAATCCTTGAAAAATTCCAATAATCGAAAAAATCTAGAGTTTTTACCAAGAACTGGTAGAAAATTACATGCCAACATTCGAGAGGAGGTACAAACACACATACTACATTCATTCAGTGTATGTTATATAATTTTCACCGCTTCCAGATACTAACTTGAAATATTTGAAACTTTATCTATAGATGAAAGCTAACAAAGAGGACTTGTGTCGTGCTAATGTGTTTGTTAAAACGCGTAGTACGAAAAATGGTACTATACCAGATGAAGATACACAGATAGTGGTTGTAAGTACTTTAGTTACATTCATGTCACCTAAAGTTATATTACTTGATAGCTTAGAATTATTAGTCAATGTATAATAAATGAGTTACATTACTTGCAGTTATTTTGATTACGTATTTACAGTCTCAATTTTAGCCACTTGAATGTGCAAACTCAAATCAGGCATTACATTTTAAAATGCTTACTCATGTTAAGTGTGTTGTTTTTACATGTTATATTCGTGTCTTAGAAGTTAGGTTTAGCGATAATTAGCTCCCTGGATATGTTTGATAACGTACCATGTATCTGCACACACAAACTTATCGCTCTAGTATAACCTCACAACCAGGGAATGGTTCTTTTCAATCGTACATGTATATGCTTAGCTTGTTACTTGATGATAGTGCCGAGAACTATTTCAGAATGTAAAGCTATTCCTCTATTTGTTTTAGGCAACTAGTCATGTTAGTCTTACTAGGTGGTATTTATTTAAAGCTTATTTGACTTGGCTTATGTTTACTAAGCCCATTTTTCGTCGTATTTTTTTTACTTATGAGGTTATTAGGACTTAATTATGGAAAAAGAGCCCGAGCCAGAAAAAAACGAGCTTAAGAAATATAAGCCAAACCATATAAGCTCACATGCCAAAAAATATTGTAGTTAACAGTAGTATTTACATTGAAGATGCTGGTTCACTTTGGTTACTTGTGGTGTATGGCTCTGTAGTTATGTACAATTGAATCAGACTACTTTGTGTATTGTGGCTATGTGTTTATCTTACTTAATATGGGCTAGTACGTTGGTTCAGGTAATATACTATTTGTTTAGGTGATTATGTTACAAGTCTTTGGGCTACACATAATTACTAATTTTACCGTTAATAGGGTTTCCATTTGATTAGTTCAGCACACAGTCATGGTTAGCTTGTTACTTGATGAAAATACTGAGACCTGTTTCAGAATGTATAGCTATTCCTCTATTTATTTGGGCAATTGGTAGTAGGGTTTGCATTTGATTAGTTCAGCGCAGATGGTAACTGAGGTTGTGTCTTCGGATATTGTTACTTGTCATTAATTCGTGGCTGCAAACAAGTCATATATACCTTTTATATTGCTATTTTCTATATCGAACTTTTTTCTTGTTTCATATATATTTCTAATGTTAGAATGTTATATTATGTAGGGTTTATGAAGAAGACGTGATGAAGAAAATGTGATGAAGAAGACGTGATCCGATAAGATTTATTCGTTTCCGTTAGTAATAAATCATCTTAGTAATTTTTATTCAGTTCTAATTATGAATTTTTCATTCTGAAGATTATGGTTTACAAGCATGTTGAACGTATTGTTTTTACTTAATGGTATTCAAGTAACCATGTTGAATTGATTTTATTGGTGATTAATAAAAATTGAATTCAACTTATTTTTGCCTTCGATTGAATTATATTTGTGAAAAATTGAGATGGTTGGTTGCTACGATGATTAACTAATTGACGAATGCAAAAGTGTGCCAATTGACTTTTATAACGAACGAAAAAAATGTGCCAAATGTTATTTGGCAAGGCGGATAAAAATGTGCCAAATACGTTTGGTACAAAAAATGAAACCATGCCAAATACATTTGGCATGGTAAATCAAAATTGTACCAAATAAGCATCCGGCACGAGAAATCAATTGGTATCAAATACGCATTTGGCACGGGATATAAAAGTGTGACGAATGCTCATTTGAAACGGAATATTATCAGTCGTGCCAAATACCTCTCTCATGGCACCCAAAGTTAAACCGTCCCAAGAACCGTGCCAAATACTATTTAGCACAGATTCATCCCGACCCAAATGTATTTGGCACCCTCATATTTAGGACGGAGCAAAAAGTGTGCCAAAGCCGTGCCAAATAGCATTTGGCACGGTTTTTTGAATATTTGGCACGGTTTTTCACCCTCTCAAATACCCCCTTTTCTTGTAGTGGGTACTCCAAACATTGGACTTTACTACCCAAAATGTTCAGGCTTTGATCTCAAAGGCTATTCAGACTCAGACTATTCAGGCTGCAACATGGATAGGAAAAGCACCTTAGGGTCCTGTCAATTTCTTGGAGGTAAACTAGCCCGTTGGAGTGCCAAGAAACAACAATCAATGGCCATGTCCTCAGCTGAGGCTGAATATGTTGTTGCTGCTAGTTGTTGTGCAAATGTGCTATGGATGAAAAGTCAACTCAGTGACTATGATATCCATTTCAAGATGGTACCCATCTTTTGTGATAACACAAGTGCAATTGCCATCTCCAACAACCCATTACTTCATCAAAGAACCAAACACATTTATATCAAATATCATTTCATCAGGGACCATATCATGAAAGGTGACATTAAATTACACTTCATCCCCACTAAATATCAGCTAGCTGATATCTTCACTAAACCATTGGATGAACCTAGTTTCACAAGACTGAAAATTGAATTAAGAATGCTAGATATTGATAGTCAGGCAACTGATTAAACATATTCAACAAAGTGTAAATAAAGTCTACCTTACTGAAAATGGTCCCTGAACAAAACATCTCTCAGTGAGTAACCCAACCAACAACTCACTGAATAACCTGCACATAAAAAACTCCCACTGAATGAAAATTCATTCAGAGACTCATGACACTGACAGAAGATACATTTAATGAAGAACTAAATGATTAAAGGATTTAGTTACTAAATGTCCTAGGTTGGTAACTGAACGTATAAACTAAGGAATATATGTTCTTTTTCCTAACTATCATCCAAATCATGGGTTCCCCAAACATCCCACTTAGTATTAAATGCCCTCACTCACATATAATATCTTTGGTTATTTTATGTGGTGACATCATCTCTACAAAAGTGTCTTTTGCAGGACTGCACAACTGTTCACCTTGACTGTTGTGAAAAAAATGTAATAGAGTGGTGGCATTAAATGCGGAGATCAGACGTCTCCATTCAAAACAGTTTTTTTCAAAATAATCTTTTGATATTTGCAAAACCAACCCTCACCAGCACTCTATAAATACCCCCTCAAAACCAAGAAACACACACAAATTTTAAGAAAAGAAGTTCTGCTCAAATTCTCTCTCATTGCAAACAAAGTGTGTGTTCTTCATTTTTCTGGTAAAAAGTTTCAATCTTCTTGTTACTTACCTGCACCCAAAATCTTTCTAAATCATTTTTCTTAGTCAAGTTGATTCATATTAAGATATCTGATGTGTGTTTCGTTGTAGGTATTTTTATTCAAGTTTTAATATTTATATTTAGCCGGACTTGCACCTTAAAGACACACTTTCACGGGCAGTGTACCCGATCAGATGTAGCCAGTGGGGTAAGTACGAGGTCAATCTCGCAAATAGTATTGTTAGATCCTATCTAGTGTATTTTACAAGTTTAGAAGGGGGTTTCGATTGATCTGATTAATTAACCACTAAAAGCATAAAATTTAAACTAGACTAAATTATACTAAAGTTGTTATTTGTGAGAGAAAGTAGTGCTAGCCATGTTAATCCTATTTCATTCTAGTCACCCGTTTATCAATGATCTATTTGTAAAGTACTGGTGATGTCAGGATAAGTGGGAAATGTCTCCTTGGTCCAGACAACATCCCCACACTCTTATCTAACCTAAACTAGTCCACTTGGTCCATGCAACTAGCTACTATGCATGCAATCTCCTAGGCCACTTGGTATATGCACCTATCGGACTATAAGCATGTCGTGTCAACTAATCTATGTGATTTATCAGTGGTACCCATTTGGTCCATGCGATAGCTTACCCATTCCCCATTTGGTCCATGCAAGAAAGGTATGCGCCTACTTAAATGTTCTCATAATATACATCCAATACCCATTTGGTCCATGCGATACTAGACTTAAACTACTCAAAGAAATAAACGAGCATTGAAATGATAAACACATAAACTAAACAATACAAGACAACGAATATAAAAAAACGTAAATAACTATCGTAGAATATTCATAAACATGGCTAACACCCAAGGATGTTAATGTATGTAAAAGCACAAAGAGATAATTCAAACGATACACAAATGGAAATCATAATGAAATCAATAAGCAAACCGAATGATTAAGCCTAATATAATGATATGAGACCTTCTCTCCTTGTTATCCTAGCTCTTGGGACTGATCTTGGGGCCTTGGAGTGGTGAAATTCGGCTGTGGTTAAGAGTGGTGAGTGAAAGATATCAAAAACTCCCGTTTAGGTCTGTACTTATAGTCTTCTATTAGGGCGAGATTATGACGTAATCATAAGGGAATACAACGTAATCTAGATATCTTGATTGTTGACGAAGAAAGCATATTCCAAGCATATTCTGCGTAAAAATGTTTTGTCACATTTATGAAAATGTGAGTTTAAAACCAAAATAACTTCTTTGATCGCTTAACTAAATTGGTACATTTTGTTCATACCTAAAGTGATTTTGAAGTCGAAACGAACTTTCTCGATTAAAAACTTATCAACTATATTTTTACGTAACGTGTTTTTACATTTTGTGATTATCAAAATGTATAGAGATCGAATAATCAAATGACGTTTTTGACATTATTTGTATTAACAAAGTTGTTGAGAGAAGGCTGCGACGAGAGACCAAGGTGTCAGAAAACCAATTCGGTTTTATGTCGGGACGATCTTCAACTAAGGCAACACACATTATTATAAGCCTTATGAAGAAGTATAGAAAGAGACAAAAAGACTTGCATGTGGCATTTTTAGATATAGATAAGGCCTATGAAAGTGTCCAACGATAGTTGATTTGGAAGACCCTAAGAGATAAAGGTGCCCTAGTGAGGTACATAAAACTTATTCAGGATATGTAAAAAGGGGTGAGGACTTGTGTGCAGACCCGAGTGGGAAACACATAGTATTTTTCGGTAGAAGCAGGTCTACACCAAGGCTCGGCTATAAGCCTATACCTTTTTGCCTTGATTCTTGATGAGTTATCACGAGGGATATTGGAGAGCATCCCCTGTCGCTTGATATTCGCCGATGATCTTGTGCTAGTTTTGGAAACGCTAGAGGGGCTAAGTGATATATTAGAGTAGTGGAGGGAGGCTGTAAAACCCTAAAATCTCAAACGCGTGAAATGACAATTTTGCCCTCAAACTTAAAATTATACAAATTCGGAAAAACACGTCAACATCGTTTAACAAATTATCTCATCAATAATATTCACACATTATGAAAGAAATTAACTTATGATATAAATTAAAAGAACATAAATAATTAAACTCTAAGTATCAAATAAACATGTCAATATGTGCACAATTCACTTGGACTACAAAGGAGACTACATACATGATGAAGTGATAAGTTGGAAAGTCTATGAATTGGTCCTTGTTTTCCCTTGATGGCCGGCCCCTAGTTACTCCCTCTTTAATCTCACAATCAATTATCATTAATCCCATTATTCTCTTCCATTTCATTTCAAAAACACACCAAGAAACCCTAAGTCTCTCTCTCATCTTCCTAAGTGGCGGCATCATTTTTATTTCATCATCTCCATCCGAAAATCATTCAAACAAAGTGTTCCTAGGAGGCTCGTGATCGTGTGTGATCGATTGGTGGACGTGGTGATCGTGTTTGGCTCAAAAGAAAGCTAGGTCGTGGGTTTGTTTCCTGGCCGTGGGTTTTGATATAGCCAAGGAAGGCTTGGTTTGATCGTGGTGGTTTGATTCTTGTTTCTTTGTCACGTATACGCTACTAGGGTAACGTATCATCATCTCAAATCTTTTCCTCCTTGTTTTCATAATCAATTCGTGGCATAGAAGTTTTCTAGGGCTTGTAATATGTAAATGGAACACATAAAATCATTAATACGTTTGTCACATGAAATGATAAAACAAGACTACATAAAACATTGATTCTTAACCTATATAATTCGAATGATATAGGGTATGTAAATATGAATACGAAACTGAATTTTAATCTCTTTATATGTCGACATATGTGTGGATTTTAAATGGATTTAATGAGCCTACGAAAATATGCTTATACGTATGTGATAAATGGAATCGATAACGAATGATTTACACACTCGTTTTAGTCTTTTAATGGGGCGTACAAAACTGAATTTGGGGAGGATGTTTCGACCTAAAAATGATATCACATAAGGAGTCATATAAGCTTGTAATAATCGAGCTAAAATGGTTTGGAACGGATACGATAACTATAACATAAAACCTAGGGTTTATAATGTTTTATGTCGATTAATAAAATTAAGGGGGTTATTTGTAAATTATGAAACTTGATGGATTAACTTGTTAATATAGTAACTTAATGGATTTAATGAGTAAAATGAGTAAACTTGCTATATTTACACTTTTAACCCTATACTTTGCATTAATGGCATTTTAAACCCTAAACTTTTGTAACTTGTCATAAATGATCCTTAAATCATAATAACACTCATTTTCATTATTTAACTTTAGATAAGTAACTAAACTTACTAAATATGGAAACCTGCTAATTATGGAAAGTTACTAAATATGGAAACCTGTCTAAAATAGAAAGTTACATAAAATAGAAAGATTTCTAAAAGTGGAAACCTGCTAAAAATGGAAAGCCGTCTTAAACGAGTGATCTGATTCTTATAGAAGTTATTTAATTCATATAGGTTCCGAGCGACGGGATTGATCTCCTTTCTTGATTTTTACTTTCATTGTGATTTGCTCCGAATAAGGTACAGATATTCTGACCTTACCTCTTAAGGTTTCTCTTGATTCGTATTCATCTTTCGATTCTAGCTTGATATGTTATGCTTTACTCTAAGCCTCTTTATTAGGGCTTCCCTATGACTCTGCTATGCTCCCTTTGATATGAAACTATATGAAACTTTGATATGAAAACTTCGATATGAAACTTTGATATGAACTTTGATATGAAAACTTCGATATGAAACTTCGATATGACCCTTGATATGAACTCTGATATGACTTTGATATGAACCATTATGATATGAACATGCTTTGACCCTTCAGTTTGATACCCGAGCCAAATATGTTTCCTAGTCAGGAAGGTAACCTGACCGTGTCATTGATGCACCAATGGCATGACTTTAGTGTGGTTGAGTGATGTTCCACACCGTCCCCTATTATGATATGTTATGATATGATATGATTTGTATATGATTTGGCCACTGGGGGCGTATGGATGCATCCTAGATATGATATGTTTCGAGGGATTTGATCTGTTTGGAGATATATATGGTGAATGATGTCGGGTGCAATCCGCGTCTTCACAATTCTGGGAGCTAGCTACTCCATTTGTTACTGAGGTCTCCCCTCCTATTATGTATGGTATTCCGAGGCCACCCCTCCGAATACAATGGCTACTTATGATATGATATGATATGTTTCCAGGCTCGGGTAGATTTCTGATAACCCTTACACTTTTGACATACCTATATTGTACCTTCTACATTCCCCAACGCACCATATTCTGTGTACCCTTATATGACTCACTCTTTTACCAAGATATAGATACTCCATTACATTGATCTGTCACACTTTCATTCCGTTACTTCAGACTATGGTTCCATTCACGTACCGGGTTATTATATGTTATTGGATTTGATTATGATATTCATGTTTATATGACTACTGATTACTCTGTATAAGATGTATGTATGCGATATAAGATTTACCTGTTGTCATCTGATGATATGCTATCTTACTGTTATGTGATCCTTTGATTTGTCTGGTAACCGTGCTTGTGTGAAATCGATTGTTGATCTGTTTATCTTTTGTACTTCGTTCGATTAATCTCGTGGACTATGACTATCCGTGGTATCCTTATCTGCTTGTTGTTGACCTGCCATGTTTGCATTTCTGTTTATGCTACGGTTTGATTTGGTAGATGGTTCAACTTATGACGTCTAGCTTGTTAACTTGTTTAATTGCCCTGCTATGTTTTTAATTCATTTAATTATAGTGTTCTTACTGTATTCCTACTTGCTAAGTGTGACTGCCATGTTCTGACTGCTGCTATGATACTTGTTATGTTTTCAATTAAGAGTTTTGACCTGTGTGAATTGCCATGCTCACTGATTAATTAATTGCTTCCGCTTTCCTGTAGACATCTGTTGGCTTGTATGATTTCCTGAATTGATTGTATGACATATATGTTGTGTGGATGCTACGCCTGCTATACTTGCTTATGTTTCAGTATTGTATGTCTGGTTTGTATGTGCTTGTTTATATGTCATCGACGCTTTGCTTTGCTTGGTTCTTCTTGTTATCTGTTCGTTTAGATATATGTATAATTGTGTTATGCAGGATCCTCTTTGACTCATTACTCTCATTTCGCTGCGACTTTGTTATCCGTTCCTTTGTTTCATTTTGCATCTCAGATTTTATTTAGCTTTCGCTTTGTTATATCTGTTCACTGGGCTTTTTAAGCTCAGCCGCATTTCTTTTCCTGCGGCAGGTTTTAGGTTTGAAGATGGGCTTTGTGTGGGCTGAGAGTTGGATCATTTGAGTGGACTAACCATAGTTACCTTTCTGTTGGACTTATTTTGGCGGGCTATTGTTGTGAGATTTAGATTTATTTTAGGTATTTTGGATTTGGTATTTTCCCTTGTAAATCTTTGGGTATTTTGACTTGGTACATTATTATTTCAAGACTTCCGCTTGAAAATTTTACTTGTGTGTTCTGATATGACACCAGACTGTGACACTTCTACCCTCGTCGGGTTGGGGTGTTACAGAGGCGCTAGAAGACAAAGGCCTACGAGTAAGTAGGGAGAAGATATAATACCTACGGTGAGACTTCAACAGGAACGTGAACGCCCAGAACGAGGAAGCAGAAATCCGCATAGGCAAACATCTTACAACCGAAGGAGTACTTTAGATATCTCGGATACGTGATTCACAAATCCGAAAGAATAAAGGATGATGTAACGCACCGTATACGAGCAGGATGGTTTGAAGTGCAGAGCGGCCACAAGATTCCTTTGTGACAAGAACGCCCCTCTAAAGCTGAAAGGAAAATTTTATAGAGTGGTGATTCGAGTACTATGTTGTACGGTTCAGATTGTTGGTCGTTAACGAAGACTCAAGCAAATAGTATGGAATTGGCGGAAATAAGGATGCTAAGGTGGACTTGTGATAAAACTATGCTAGACATGATCCCGACTCCAAGTTTCGACTATGATCAACAAGATGATAGAAAGACGGTTGCAATATTTTGGGCATATTAAGAGGAGACCCCAATCAACACCTTTTAGGGGAGTGGAGTCTATCATTGTCGATAGCTTGAGGAGAAAGGGTAGACCATAACTCAAGTGGGAGGACAAACTGAAGCTTGACCTAAAGGAGCCCCTATTTCCCAAGGACATGAACTTTGATAGGAGCACGTGAATAACTAGGATTAGGGTAGATGAGTAAGGCATATAGGTGTAGAGTTGCATGGTAGCTTGAGGGTAGGCCCTTTTAGAGTTCATGCTTGTAGGTTTTCTTGCTTTTATGCGTAATCGGCTTTTGTATATTTGTTTAGCTCTTTCCCCTATTTTGCTCGTTTGTTTGTATCCTTTAGATGGCTTTTATGCATGCTTTTATTCTTTATTTTATTTATGCTATTGCGCTTTTATTGCCTATAATTATATTTGTTATGTGTGTTTTGCTTTTTCTTTTTATATGTTGCCTCTAGGGGTGTTATCGGGTCGGGTTATCGGGGTTATCGGGTTTGTCGGGTCGGGTTGAGTCGGGTTTTATAATTTTAAAAAGTCACCCGCAACCCGATCCGATAAGTAATCGGGTTATCGGGTTCGGGTGTTATCGGGTCGGGTTAAGTCGGGTCAGGTTAAGTCGGGTTGTCGGGTTAAGTTATGCACACTGTTTTGCTGTACCAGTAATGAACATACAACATTTAATAATTGAAATATTGAATATATATGGTGACAAACTTACAACATCAAAAGCATATCTGTTATTGTACAATTGCAAGTTAACATCATTTAATGTATACGAATCGTATATGTTGTATGTTCATTACTATGTATAATTGAATATAAATGTTGTATGTTCATTACTAAGTGGAGTATTGCACAATTGCAACTTGCAAGTTTGCAACATAACAGCACTTACAATTGCAAGTTAACATCATTTAATGTATAACAACACTTACATAACAACACAATTGCAATGGAAAATTGATTATCGGGTTGACCCGATAACATAATTTTTTTAACCCTAACCCGACCCGATAACATTATCGGGTTATCGGGTTCGGGTCAAAACAACCCGACTAGATTTTTGACCCGATTAGACCCGACCCGATAAGGCCTTATCGGGTTCGGGTCGGGTTGACCCGACCCTACTGACACCCCTAGTTGCCTCTGTGAAATTTGATCTAATGTGCCGCTAGTGCTTTCCCCCCTTTATTTTGGCATGCATGCTCACTTGTTCTTTGCCTTTATGCATTTATGTCTTTGCTCGCTTGTATATTTTTGCTTTATACACTTCTGTTTATGTCATTGTCTCTCTTTCCTCGCACACACCCTACATATTGTCTGTTTGCGCGCGCGCGCACACAGACACACTTGTTGGAGGTCTTTGTAGAAGCAGTCCCTTTACCCTCGGGTAGGGGTGTGACTGTCTATATCTCACCTCTCTCATACATAGCTCCGGCGAGATTGAGTATTGTTATTGCTTTTGTATTTATTTAATAATAATTATAATAAAAAATAAATACAATACTATATGTGTTATACATATATTCTCGCAACCTATTAGATATAAATTGGCACATATTAAAATTAAATTATAAAAAAATCAAGCATGTTTATTTTAGTCATTTTACCTATTAAGTTACTGGATGATCTAATTTGTCAAAAACTAAAAAAAATGATTATATTTTTATTACGATATCGAACAACGTAATCAAATCCAAAAACTATATTTTCATAATCACGTTTTGTCAAAGCTGATTTTCTGATTATCCATTTCAAAACGCTTAAATAATCCCAAACACCCTCTAAATACGTACTATATGTTTGTTGAAGCTTAATTTTGACTTATCTATATTAAATATAAAGTATTTTAGACCTTCTCTCACAATTTTTTTAAAATTCTTATAAAAAAATTTTAAGCAATTATAAATCAACGAGCACCATGTACAAGCAAATAATGCAACAACACATAAAAAATTGATTGGTCAACGTCTAATTAATTTTATTATAAAAAAACTTAAGAACTAATGATAAATAACGTTTCGCACTTAAAAACTAGCGACGCATTTTTTCGATCAAAGAACGAAAGGCCGCTGTCAACGCAACCCCGGGCATGAATCCTCTAATTTACTCTTAAAAAAAATAAATAAGCCACCCCAAAATTCCACCACCATCACAACTTCACAAAACATGAAGAGACACCGTCCCCTCCGCTCACCACCGTCACAAACCACCACCACCACCATCTCCTCCTACTTCCCATCCAAAAAACCAAAACCCATTTCTTCAAACCTCAAAACACCCATCCAAACACCCCTCAAATGGACCCCACTAAACCTACCAAAATCAGAGCTTTACTTACCTTTAACATTCCCAACCGGCCAAACATTCAGATGGAAACAAACATCCCCTTTTCAATACACAGGTGTCATTGGGTCCCACCTAATCTCCTTAAAACAACACAACCTTAAAAACACACATTACTGTATTCACAACCTTAATAGTAGTACTACTAATGATGATGATCAAGAATCTGTTAAGTTGGCTTTATTAGATTTTTTGAACATGGGTATTTGTTTAAATGATTTATGGACTGAGTTTAGTGCTTCTGATGAAAGATTTGCTGAGTTGGCAGTCAATT
Source organism: Chrysanthemum seticuspe (assembly GCA_019973895.1). Taxonomy (NCBI): domain Eukaryota; kingdom Viridiplantae; phylum Streptophyta; class Magnoliopsida; order Asterales; family Asteraceae; genus Chrysanthemum; species Chrysanthemum seticuspe. The sequence continues at coordinate 261,018,724 of BPTQ01000008.1, read as the reverse complement.
TGAGTGGTGCTAGAGTGTTGCGCCAAGACCCGTTAGAGTGTTTGGTTCAGTTTATTTGTAGTAGTAATAATAATATTAAGAGGATTACTAAAATGGTGGATTTCGTGTCGTGTTTGGGGGAGTTTGTTGGTGTGGTGGACGGGGTTGAGTTTTATAAGTTTCCTAGTTTGGAACGGTTGGCGAGTGTAACGGAGGATGAGTTGAGGGAAGCGGGATTTGGTTACAGGTTAGTTGATTTTGGTTATGGAACGTGTTGCTTTTTAATGCATATTTGTGTAAAAGAATATGTATGTAGATTAAGTATGTTAGTATAGGTAACGAAATCTGTATGTTAAACTTTGTAGGAAAGTTGGATAAAAGGGCAATATACTTTCACCTGATTTTTGAAACATGTACCAAAGCTAGGGACTTTGTTAAAAATAGTTTTTTGTTGGAATGTTTGGAAGTTAAATGATTTTCATACAGATGGATAATAGTGATTCTACTATTCATTGTTAAAAGTCCTGTAACCAAGCTAGAAATGGGGCGGAAATGTGTTTGCTGTTTGTTGCAATTTGCTTAACTATCGATTTGGAAAGTGCCAACTTTGCTAGCCTTGGCATATTCCACTAATGGTGTTTTGGTATAGATGGAGAAACGTATTATGATGATAGTTGGTATGATTAGATATCGGATTCAATTAAATTTGCACTAAAAGTCCAAATCTCCAATATTTCTACAATATTGTCCATTGCTAAATCAAACTATATGATTTTTCTGATTGACATGAAGATCATAATCTGTAATTGAATTTAATCACTGATAGATAATGTTGAACACTATAGCGATATTAGTAGGAGATAAGATGAGGGACATAAATGTGAATTCCATTATGTTCCTTATGTGGAATGCAACGGGTTATTTCATTCCTCTGTAGTTGCTTAATACATTCTTCAATTCCTTCTGTTAGAAGCAGTTTATCCATTTCTTGAGGGTAGTGCCATTACGTTCATTAGCACTGCAACTTTCTTGGGATGTGCATCATCGAGATCCTATTCCTGGTCTTCTTCATTTCTCCATTTTTAGTTTTATTGATTTTTGAGAATCATCATCTTGATCCCGAAAAACCCTTTATATTACATTATAGTGTGGATCAAATACTCTCGGGTTCCTGGTCTTAGTTGTTTGACTTGGCATATAGTATAATAAAAAAGCTTGACTGCATATCAATACTAAAATCCCTTAGATAAGGAGTAAGAACAGACTAGAATAACCTTTTAGCACGAAAATGAAAGTTATAAATATCAAGTAGTGATTACCAACCCGAAAAAGAGTAAAACTGGGTTAACTTGCCACAAAAGATCTTCAGTCATAGAGGAATATTATCTTCCTCTTCTTCTTCTTCTTCTTTTTTTTTTTTTTTTTTTTTTTTTTCTTTAATAAAAAGTTTGCCACCTTTTGGTTTATTGGTGTGACGGATCAGGGACGGATGTATGTAGTTAGTATGGGGGACGGTATTATTTTTTTAATTTTTAATTTTGACCTTTTTTCGAAGGTGCCCCCCACCCACATACTAAAATCTAACGGTCAACACTCTAAAGCCTTATAAATCCTTCATCTCTAAGTAAAAATACTCGATTTATCATTGCGATCCTAGTTTTCTCTTCCGCATTTTGTTGCTATTGTCAAAAAAAATAAAAAAATAATTGCCCCCGACATCCTATTTTCCTGGTTCCACCACTGGTGACGATCAGTTGTACTAGCCTGCTTCAGTTCAGCATCTCCACATTTTGAGCGTTATAAAACGTCAGATAGCGACTTATGTGACTTTGGCTTTCTAAAAGTATTACAGTATGCTTTTTAAAACATTAGGTCAATAGGAACGAAAAAATGGGACCCAGCAAAATAATACTTGCCGGAGTGCGTAATCTTGATTTGCTAATGACTTTGGAGGGTCTCTTATATACTACAGAAGATAATTACTTGATAGTTAAATAATTTACTGGAGTCCTAGCATAAGCTGGATTCTAGGCTTGTCACTGAATTGCTGCTTATTGTTCTCATGCCATGTCTGATTCCTTAAATATCGAGAAAGAGGTGGCAATTCCAATCGATCAGTTATCTCTAGTTGTCGGCTTGTCGCATTAAGTAAAACATTTTAAAAACGATAATGTAATTATATTGAAATAATACAATTCATGGTTATCCTATTTGACAAACTATATATAAAACAATTTAGAAGTTTCAATTCTGACTCATCGCCCAGCTTGCCTGACCTCCCATATTGCCCCCTTTACAAAGAAAGGAGTGAAGGCTTTAACATTAATGTGTTTTTCGTTCCAAACATAGTTTATTTCAACCTATAATGTGATACTATTTTCGTTTAAAATGAGCAGGGCTAAGTACATAACTGGCACTGTAAAAGTACTGCAATCAAAACCTGGCGGAGGTGTAGAGTGGCTTCTTTCTCTCCGGAAATTAGATCTTGAAAGTGCCATCAAGGCTCTCACTACTCTACCTGGTGTTGGCCCCAAAGTTGCAGCGTGCATAGCTTTGTTTTCTCTAGATCAACATCATGCGGTTCCTGTTGATACACATGTCTGGAAGGTTAGCTTCTTAGATTTTACATATAATATCGTGTACGTTTTTGCAATGGTCATTTGTTGATTTCATTGCTGTCTACTAATAGTATGAAATATAAGCATAATATCCTGTTCAAATTGTGTGATTGGTGTCCATTGCTATATATAGTTCTGTGGTCATCTGTGATAAAAAGGTGCAAACAGTCAAACAATGTGGACAAATCCCATTTGAAATGAATGGTGTGAGTTTGTCAAATGCTCGCCAAGCCGCTACATTAGCGGCGCATAAATTATGTGCCTCAACCAAGTAGCCTTTTGCGCCCACATGTTTGAATTTGAGGGTAAAGAGCTTTCTCTGACTTGACTCAGCTTGACCTACTTTACAGTCCTCACAGTTTCTCTATCCCACGGCCATATTTAATGATACATAAGGTTTGTTGCAAATTTGAGCATGATAATGTTCTATTTGTAATCTTTGCAATTAAGTTGAATGCAACTGAAAGAAGCTGGACCTTAGTATCTAAGAAATTACATTATTTTATAGGAAAGCAATCTAGGAGTAAAGGTGGCAATTTCTACGTATTTACCTGGGTGTATATGTTTTATCTTTAGCGGGTGAGATGAGTTTTGTTTTAAAATTTAACTAGAGAGGAAATTGGTCAGATGGGCCAGAAGTCATCTAAAGCTTATTCAAGTGCGATGAAATGCTTGGTGTTTCCCAAATTAAAGGTTATTCAAATGCATAAAACCTGCTAAGTTGTATCAAACGTTTGTGTTATTATCTAATATAGTTTTTGTAGTCATAATTCACAAATAACTACAGTATTAATTATTGGAAACTAGAAAGTGTTTACACTAAAGTTACCCAATCTATTTTGTCTCACACTAAAAGTTCCCTTTTATAATCTGAATCCACTGAAACCAATTACCCAACCCGCATGACCTGCCGATCTTGTGACCTCTAGAAAGGAGGAAATCTTATAATGTATATCATTTCTTGATAAAAAATTATTGAAGTTGAATATCCTTTTTGATGCAAGATTGCAACTAGAGACCTCCTTCCTGAGCTGGCTGGCACACGCCTAACACCCAAGGTTTGCAGCCGTGTATCTGATGCTTTTGTCGAAAAATATGGGAAATATGCTGGTTGGGCACAAACCCTACTTTTCATCGCAGAATTACCTTCACAAAAGGCGCTTCTTCAGTCTTTAACTAATGAAACCAAGGACGCAGCCAAAGATGAAATTGATGAGTTGCAACAATCTGTGGTCAAAGGTAACGTTTTCATTTTGTTTTCAAATGGCAATGAAAGTTTAAAGTTTTAAAATTTAATAATCTCATTATTTACGGGGCCGTATATTCAGTTTTGAATAATCAGCTTCCTACTTATATGTCCTTTATCTATTACTTCGTACTTCATGAAAGAAGCTGCAGAAGCGTATCCAAAACACTTACCGTTGTACCATGTTTTATAAAAACTAATTTTTTGATATTATCAAGTCAATATGACATTATCACTTTATGACACATCCAGTATTCAGTTGTTTATTAATTGAACCGTACTTTGTGGCAGAAGAGGAAGAGCCCTAGGTGGATGTGCTCTTTCATCAAAGTGACCATATTTTCTTCATTTGGTACAAAGTCTGGAAGGGCGATCCTTGTTTAAATTATATATTGAAGGTAATGTCTTTGTTCCCGGCTTCGTCCTTCATTACATGGCATTTATTCTCAGTTACATGCAGTGAACAGTTAGGATAATAAGTTAATAACAGTGTTTGCTCAATGATAAATCACATGCAATTTGTGAAACTCTTATGGTTATCCGATGAAGGGTCGATGTTAACTTTATCTAATAAGAATCATATTGATTTCTAATCTGGAAAGATAATCCATATGACATCAAAAGTGAAATACCTCTTGTTTTATTCAGTCTATTTATCAACTTAGCTGAAGTATAGTTTTATTATTAACGGATATCACATCAAATTTTTAGAGTTTTGAGAAAACTTCGAACACTTTGTCGCTACTTTGCTTTAAGATAAATATGCCAAATTCTTCATGTTTAACCATATTAAAGTGCATCCGTGCAGGTTATAGATGATGCCAGGCTTCAAAATTACACCACTTTGGACATCAAGCATTGTGTATTTGTATTCTTTATGTTGTTGAAACGAGAAAGAGCTGAAATTATGGCTTTGAGGCAACAAGGAAACTGAGAATTCTTCATATTATTAGGCTGATGTAATTTTTATGTGGTAATTGATTAATCTGCCCTGAATTTGAAGTTTGTATTGCAGTTGGTTTGACTCTAGAAGTCAATTATGTGGTGGAAGTTTTTTTCTCGTATCTAATGAATGGGTTGATTTGATTTCTGTTTCAAATTGGGAAAATGAAAAAGTGAAAGCTTACAAGGAACAAAGTAGCCTAAGCCTGTTAATGTGTACCTCTATCCAGCTTGTAGCAAGTCCATAATTTATTCAGTCGGCTATTTTATATAAAAAAGTTTAACGTATCCATCTTTTTGCATTAAACGTCGTGTTCCAGAGTTTTATTTTGCGAGGTAGAGGAGGCGTAAATAAAGTATATAGTTTTCTTTCATCATGTCTTTGATATATAGGAACCTGGACAGGTTAAATGCTAAGACAGTGCAGTAAGCCAGTAGCTTTAGGCTGCCCAATGTACAAACATTTTGCTCGTTCCCTACATGTGCTCATTGATTGATCTTAAACATTTTGCAATTGAAGTTTTTTGCATGCAATCACAATATTGATGGCTACATAGGAGATTCGGACGACAATAACTTGATTATGTTTTAACAAATATTTGGGTGTGAAAAGCACCAAATATACATGTTACAAAACATTATTCAAATCAGTTCCAAAGACAAAACAAATAATATACTGGCATTCACGAACAACAAATGGTCCCGTACAAGCAGGCAATGAAAGAATGATAAGGGAAGAAACACCCCTCGCGTCTTCAAAAACACTAAGTGTCTGCTAATAAACATTGAACATACATTACATAACCTAACTGCCTCTTATGAAAAAGAATCAACAAGCCGAGGCGCTTAGGCTTTCAACAAAACCAAACACAAAAACACAACCCTCTCTTATTTAATGCCAGAATATGTTTTTTTAATAAATAACTACCATACTTGGACACCGTGCTTCTTTCAGTTGGTTGCTTCACGGCTATAGAAAGCATCAAGGGTCTTGGCTGGAATACGGTGAAGAAGCTCACGGGGAAAGATGCGAAGAAGTGTCCATGCCAAATCCAGTGACTGGAAGATGCTTCGGGTGTCATATGCTCCTTGGGCCACAAACTTCCTCTCAAACTTGTCCAAAAATTCCAAGTATAGCTGTTCCATTTACATTATATAATTTAGAAAGAGCACTTATACACACATTCACACAAATGACTCCCTTTTTGGAAATTTTATCAAGCTAGAGAATTACTCGTAAGTGTTTTGGATATGTGCTTTGAAAGTGATGACATGATGCTAAATATAGATTAAAGTTTTTGGAGTTGTAATTATCAGACGATTAGATGTTCGAATGTTTTGACAAATTATTATTATTTCATATATTAAATAGCCAAAAAGGACATTTTCCTGAGAAAATGATGCCATTTTCTGTGAAATGTGAGTAATGTTCTGGCAAATTAGGGTCAAAGAGAGTTGATTCAGTTCCATAGCATAAAAAACTGATCATGGCCCCTAAATAATCAAATTCAGAAACTAACAGCTAAATAACTTCATTAATATTATGTGCCCAGACAAAACGCTTTTGTGTTTCTATGTGTGTGTGTGAGAGAGAGAGGGAGAGAGTCTGACCAGATCCTCAGAAGAGAGAGCCTCTTCTCCAACCACCGCTTTCATGGCCTGGACATCTTTACCAATGGCATAATTTGCATACAGCTGAACATAAAACAATACTTTTATTCATTAGTTTGACGTGTCACAACTTTTCTCGATTATATATAGACTGAAAGGAAAGAGGGAGGAGGATGTGTAAATAACAGCCAAACAAACTTCAGACCTGGTTGGAGACGTCAGAATGGTCTTTGCGAGTCATTCCCTCACCAATAGCACTCTGCAATCATAGAACTTAAATTAAACCCAGCCTCTTTATTTGGCAATCTTTGGTTAACAACTTAATACTCTTTAAGATTTTACCTTCATCAATCGAGATAGGGATGGAAGCACGTTGATCGGAGGGTAAATCTGTCAATTTCATCATATCAACAAACTTTCAGTTAAGGTGTTTAATCAGTCATCAATCAAACATCATTATTAAACTCAAAAATCTTCAACTCCATAATTTCTTTCATGAGATTGTGATTTGGCAGATATTGTTATATAGAGGACTAGTACTCATCACAGAGCGAATCATGTCAACGCATACAAGTCAAGCATCTAATCTCTAGGTGGCAAAACGGCTGGGGTGGGTAATGGGACAAAACGAACAATTATTTGGTTAAGGTCGAAAAAGGACTGATCAAGACTCTTCTTCCAGCAACTTTAATCTTTAGCATCGATAAATACAAAAGTTATATCACCTATCTGACCTGTTTTATGCATTAATATAAACTTGGACAAATTTTCGACCTATCCGGTCTGTTCCTTTACTCTTTTAGTTTTTACTTGTTTGAATCAGTACAGATAAAACATACCCAAATTTGCCACAACTAATCTCAACATTCACATTTATATTGAAAACTTTGATAGTGGTGAAACCATTTATGGAGAGCCATCCTTTTATTAATTACAAGAGTATCTAGAACAGTACAAGTATGATAAAATTAACATCTGATTTTTTTCAAAACAAAATATCAAATCTAACCTGTCTGTTGTGGAGCTGCCTGTCAATGTACACCTGTCCTTCGGTAATATATCCAGTAAGATCAGGAGTAGGATGTGTGATATCTGATGAGTCCATGTATATATATATCAGAGATCAATAATAACAATTAACTTCCTAAAAGAAAAGAACGTGAAAGGTAGATGCTACCATCATTGGGCATAGTCAAAATTGGAATTTGTGTGATGGACCCCTTTCGGCCTTCAATTCTTCCAGCACGCTCATAAATTGTTGCCAAATCAGTATACATATAACCTGGATAACCACGTCTTCCAGGCACTTCCTCTCTAGCAGCAGACACCTGCAACAGTTATTTATCCTCCATGTCAAAAGCTTTCTATACAATAATAGAGTAGAAACTATGACATCATACTTATTCTAATTAATGAGGTGTCAATTTATTTGGCTACCAATGCCATCCATTTATTCATAAGTTCCACAAGTTGATTATTTCCTAATTATTACAAACAACTTTTACTGATTACCTGCTCTTCTAATTTCGATTTACCTTTTAACTTAACCAGTTTCAATATAATTACATGTATCAAATATTTGAGCCAAGTATGTTCAAATTTCTATTATCAATTACTTTATTAAATCATAATAAAAATATTTTTAATGCCTACATAATAAACCATTAACAAATTAGATCATATAAAAAATAATTTTCTTTCTTTGACCTATCATGTTTTTATAATCATCTAAGTAATTGCAGTTAGTTTCCCCTGCAACACATGGGGTACTATGACTATATAATATATGAAGTTATGAACCACTGTAGTTATATATCTCACAGATATATTGATAATCTCCAACATATTGATCTAAAAGTTTGTAACCGAATTGCCCAAAATTGCCCCGAGAGGAGAAAACAAGGAAAATACATAGAAAAACAAACAAAAGATAAAGAAAATCTTGGTGAAAATGATGATTACCTCACGAAGAGCATCAGCGTATGAACTCATATCAGTTAAGATAACAAGAACGTGTTTGCCACATTCATATGCTAAATACTCTGCTGTTGTCAAAGCAATACGGGGAGTGATGATACGCTCGATTGTAGGGTCATTGGCCTATAAAAAGTGTTGACAGATATAAGCATTTAAAAACATCAATTATAAAGAAATCATAAAAGATAGAAGGTACTTACAAGGTTCAGAAAAAGAGTCACTCTCTCCATGGAACCATTTTCCTCAAAATCACGCTTGAAAAATGAAGCAGTCTCCATGTTCACACCCATAGCTGCAAAAACAATGGCGAAGTTGTCCTCTTCTCCACCAGCCTGTACAAAAAAAAAAAAAGAACATTTGAGGATAAAACATCAAATGTGAAGTTTATCTAATGTTCAACAAGAATAAGCCAAAAACACGACACGATATGAACAACACGACACGATATGAACGCTACAGCCGATAAACAAAACGAGCATGAAACATTTAATTCCAGTGTAAAATAGCAACATGGCTGCAAAATTGATGGGTAGGGTAAGGGTTAAGCTGCGACACTTTTCATCCAAAAAAAAATTAAATTTGCTTATACAGAATTAGTCAAATACACACCACACATAAAGTTCTATTTGCATACACACACCCTTGCCGGAGGTCTTTCTGAAGCAGTTCCTTTACCCTCGAGTAGGGGTGTGACTGCCTACATCTCACCTCCCCCATACCTCGCTCCGGCGAGATTGGGTATTGTTGTTGTAGAATTAGTCAAATACAATTTACGTGGAGTCATTAGCAATAAAAAAAATTTATTAAGAATTTTATGAGGTTTTAAGCATTATATTATAAATACCCATTCGTTCAACCCAATAGAACCGTTTCCTTTACCTATTTTCTTATTTTACCCATTTGACCAATTAGATATAAAAATACCACGAATAGACCGCTCCTACGAATAAAGAAGTCGAAGTTGCCACCTTAAAAAAAGATCAATCAAATGCTTACCAGAGTTACATCTTTGTTATGGATGCTCACAATATTCAAACATTAATGTATTGAAGTAAGCACGCCAACCTTGGATGCTCACAATATTCAAATACTTCATTATGTTATGAAATGTAAATGAGTTTCAAGAGCAATACCTCAAGCAAGTTGTCAGTTTTTTCCAACCGTTTCACTAAACCAGCTTGACGACAGATCTGAGCAGCAATCTCATTGTGGGGAAGCCCAGCAGCAGAAAATAAAGGAATCTTTTGACCTCTAGCAATTGAATTCATTACGTCAATTGTGGATATACCAGTTTGAATCATTTCTTCAGGATATGTTCTCTCACTAGGATTGATGGAACTTCCTGAAATAATAATAATAAACACACTTATATCAGAAAAGGCTAATTATGCTAAATATGTGCGTCCGGATTTATTAGATTTCAGCGAGCGTGGTTACTGTGTAGTGTTTTTGGTCCAAGATTGCTGATTTCACTTGTAGAAATGTAAACTAGGAACAAAAAGAATTTAGGAAAAAAAAATCTTCCCATTTGCCTCTCAATTACCCAAATAGTTCAAAATAACGCCAACTGCTTTATTCAATTGAATTGAGAAAATAATAATATTAGGCACCAGAGCATTAACAGAAATATCAATCTTTAAAAGAGGTCAAGCTCAAACACATCTCCAAACATTATACAGATGCATTTTTTTAACAAACACTGAACAAAATCGAACATAACCACATAGGAGAAGGAATCAGAATAACCGACACTAGATAAAGATAAAATCCTACCAGAAATATCCAGGTAAGCCTCGGGCAAAATAGGAGGGCCATTATCAATTGGCTTCCCAGAGCCATTAAATATTCGCCCAAGCATATCTTGGGAAACAGGAGTTTTTAAGACCTGAAAAAGTATTAGTCATTTCATTAAACAATGTAACTTACACTAGAGTGATATGATGTAAAAAGAAGACATGAGTTGATAACTTGATATGGTTGAAAAGAAGGGAATGCAACTATAAGCACCAAATGATGAAATTGCATTATAATGAATTCCCCGAACCACATGCCTTGTGGTTTGAAAAATTCCATGTACACATTCAAATTCACAAACACCCCAAACATAATTATCAAACTTTGAGAAAATAGCTGAGATCCATCCCATGTGTTAGATATTGTGACTTCACCTCCTAAGGGTAGTTTAGTAATTTTGGTCTAAAGGGTATTTTGGAAGAATCTAGAAATAAGCTAGATACTTTGGTAGAATAATCTAGAATAAGCTAGATATTAGCTTATAGGAAAATCTAAGATATTTGTATTAGAATCTTCTAGAATCCAATAAGCCCTAGTATAAATAAGGGCTTATCCCCCCATTTGTAATCATCTATTTTGGAAACACACTACTCATCTTGTATCCTTTGATTTGTAATACAAGAAACTTTTGTCTGATCTCCATTTGTTTTGCTACTGATTATTCCTGATTATTCTCCCCTGATCCTAACAAATTGGTATCAGAGCTAACCGATCGTGTTTGAAGCAAGCTTCTGGTTGATTTTCAAGATTCAATATCTTGATATCATTTTGGATCTATTCTTCGTTTTGGTATTTGGTGTTTGCTGTTCGATCGGGTTTGAAGGTAGGAGAAATCAAGATCAGAATTTGTGTTGTGGAAGATCAGAATTTGTCTTGTGAGAGGTTTTGTTACAGAACATCACTAGTAAACCCGTTTGAATAATATGTCTCAAACATCATCGTCATTAGTTAGCATTGAGAAGTTTAATGGGAAAAGTAACTTTAGTTTATGGCGAATTAAAATTCGAGCCTTATTGAAACAACAAGGTATTTGGGCACCTCTAGCCGGCCCCAAACCGGCTGATATGACGGATGCAAAATATGCCTCACAAGATGAAAAGGCCCATTCCACTATTTTGCTATCTTTATCGGATGAGGTTCTTTGCGAGGTTGCGGATGAAGAAACGGCTTCCGGTGTGTGGAAGAAGTTAGAAAAGCTTTATATGACAAAGTCGTTGACGAACAAGTTGTTATTGAAGCAACGTTTGTTTTCGCTTCGAATGAGAGAAGGTTCATCATTAAAAGATCATCTTGATGCATTGAACTCGATCTTGATGGATTTGAAGAATGTTGATGTCAAGATTGATGATGAAGATGCTGCTCTTATTCTGCTTGTTTCGTTACCTCCCTCGTATGAGAACTTTGTAAACTCCTTTGTTGTTGGTAAAGAAACCATCACATTAGAAGATGTTCGATCTAGTTTGCATTCCCGAGAGCTTCGTCATCAAGCATCGGGAACTTTGGAAGATCAACCTGTCGGCTTATCAACTACAAGTCGTGATAAGGGTCAATATCGATTTAAAAAGGGTAAAGATAAAGGTGGAGCATCATCACGTTCTCGAGGTCCCAATCCTCGAGATATTTGTAATTATTGCAAAGAGGAAGGCCATTGGAAGTACAATTGTCCTAAACTTAAGGAAAAAGGTCAGGTAGCGGTTGTTGCTAAAGACGACTCGGGTTCAGATTGTGAGGTACTTTGAATGTTTGACCGTAATCGTTATTATATAAGTGGGTCATTAGAATTTGAATTTGGTATTTGCATTTGAAGATCGATTTGGTGTTTGAAGACTTGGTTATAATCAGGTCGTTTGAATTTTTTGTTCAATTGCTTGAATTTGATTGTCGCTGGTGAAGATCGTTTGAGCCGATTGGTTTGTTCGGTTAGCCGTTTTGAATTTTTCGGCTAACATTTGATTGTTCGTTTTGAAGTTATCGGCATTTGCTTTGGATCGATTTTGTTTCGGATAGCTTTTGGGAATCGATCGTTTGATTTGAAATTAGCTAATATCTCTAGCCTTTGGAACTTGGAATTAGATATGGTGTTACTTAGGAGTTGAACTCAAGGTGGAGATTGTTAGATATTGTGACTTCACCTCCTAAGGGTAGTTTAGTAATTTTGGTCTAAAGGGTATTTTGGAAGAATCTAGAAATAAGCTAGATACTTTGGTAGAATAATCTAGAATAAGCTAGATATTAGCTTATAGGAAAATCTAAGATATTTGTATTAGAATCTTCTAGAATCCAATAAGCCCTAGTATAAATAAGGGCTTATCCCCCCATTTGTAATCATCTATTTTGGAAACACACTACTCATCTTGTATCCTTTGATTTGTAATACAAGAAACTTTTGTCTGATCTCCATTTGTTTTGCTACTGATTATTCCTGATTATTCTCCCCTGATCCTAACACCATGTACCAACATAATCTTTAGAGCCATAAGTATTGAACAGGTCACACAGCTTAGTAATCTTATGGGGCACAATAATGTCTAGGTTGTTAAAAGATAATCAGACCAGCAAAAAAAAAAAAGGATTCCAGTCACTCCTAAGATCTACACCTCAAGCGAAGGAAAACCCATCTGATTGAAGTGGAGTAGGAGCATTATAGCCTAGAGTCCCTAAGTGAGGGTCTTTAAAACAATTACCAAAAAGGACAAACCATGTTCATACTGTTATAGGTGAAAAATATACAAAGTAGATTGGAAATAGATACTAAATCGAGAATTACCATTAATACGCTTTTTAGGTCTTTAATGAGTCAGGTTCACAAAAATATAAGCTTGCCTGATTTTTAATTTGATTGATATGATGGGAATCAGTTACACTTTTGCTTCAACAATAACAATTTAAACAAGACTGTCTACCCTTGTAGTGTAAACATTCTTAGGGAATTTACCATATCAATCAGAGTCGAGCTTCCTTCCTCAAATTGTGGAGTTACAATGTTGTATGTGTAAATATTATACCACTATCAAACAAATTTTACTTAAGCGTTGTTTTCTCTCCTCACTCACGGCAAAAATAACTGTTTACTTGTTTTGCGCATTATTTCCTGTTAGGCTAACTAAGCAAGCTCATGCAAATGTTATACAAGCAGAAAAAAATTGATCAAAGACTTTGTTTGACGATAGAAACAATTACATAAAAAGAAACTTATGTACCTCCCCAGTGAACTGCACAGTTGTGAATTTATTGTCAATTCCAGATGTTCCTTCGAAGACCTGGTCAATATCAAATGAAAACTTGGTTCAGTATAAATGCAGACAGATGAAGAGTTTATATGAAACAGATTAATTTTCATACAAGGCGTCAAACTCTGCGTCAAACTCTGCCCTGAATGATACCTTCCACCCATTATTTATGTCAATCATAGAAAGCCATGTTAAAGTCTAGATCACCAGGCTGACAATCGTGCAAAAGTCATAAACGTACGATTACACGAGTACACGACAGTGGTTTTTAAGAAAAAGGAAAGTATCATTTTCATGGAAGCATCTTTTTAACTTTTCAGAGTAACATCTTCACTCATTGATAAATGCTTGTTATAGCAATCAAACAAATTATTCAGCTGATATTACATGTTTGTAAATCTCTAATATTTAAATGCGGAATGCCATAGAGTAATCACCTGGACAACAGCCCTCTCTCCATCAACTTCCAAAACCTGACCACGTCTGATTGATCCATCTCCTAAACGGATATTGACAATCTCTTGATATTTTGGTCCCTGCCATAATTTAAAGTGGCATGCACATATCACTGATCAGAATTTTTGTAAATACAGAGTGATAAACATCACACATAAATATTTTAAATATTTGAAAACCTCTAGGCAAAAGAAGATAGCGAGATAACATAGAAACTAACCTTCACTTTATCAAGGATGACCAGTGGTCCAGCAACTCCAGAAACAGTTCTATATTCTGCACACATATTACACAATTAACGATATCTACATACTGAACACAAATTACATTGTATGTGCGCGGGTGATTCTTAAAACATATATCATATATGTGTGGGTACTATGATTAAAAGAACATGCAATTCTCCATGATTTCTTACACGTTATTAAAGAATACTAATCTCGCTAGTTCACAACCATATTCATAGGTAGATCAGACAACTATCTATTTAACTTTCTTTTTACACGATTTAATTTCAGTAGGACTTAAAAGGTGACTCTGTGAGAAGCTTTTGCCGCGTTGATCTCTAACGGAATGCGCTTAATAATTGGTATATATAAAGACAAACTGATTCCTGTACTTGCAAATTTGCTCTGGTAACAAAATAGTTGATTTTGTATCTTAAAAAAGTCACCCTTTTTTGGAATTATATAGACCCAATCAAGGGCGGAGCTATTAAGGGACCAAGAAGGGTCCCGGCCCCCCTAGGCCTAAGCCCGTTAGTGTATTTTTTCGCGATTTCATGTGTATTTCCGGAAAAAAAATTATTTCGGCCCTCCCATTTAATGCATTTCCCGAAAAAAAATTGTTTCGGCCCTCCTATGGAAATTTTTCTAGCTCCGCCATTGGACCCAATGGTTCATTACATACTGAAATCAACTCCGTAGTGACCATTGGAACTTTGCATAAGAGGGGGGGACTGGAGTTTTGGATAAGCATGGAAATTTTAACGCGACCATATCCATCCCATTGAAATGAATAAAGATAAGAAAATTCTTACCCATTCCGATTTCAAGAGTTCCTTCCTCGGCGCTGCCATTGTTCTTTTCAACACCCATTTTCACCTGTAATCAACAAAATTTATAAATTTTCTAACATGATACAAAATCAATGCCCAACGATAAACTAATATGATGATCAGTTAATTATAATAATGAACAGATTAAGATCTATAAAATTATGGTTAAATCAAATAGCATCATCAATCCTTAACCTACTCGATCCAATGATGACGAGAAAACATAAAATTACGACAACAGACAATAACCACAGATCATAAACATGAAATTACGTGGATCTAGATCATATAGAGATGTATGATATACTAATTAACATACGTATATATAGAATAGATTTATTGAATCGAATTAGAAGAGTGGTCTTACTTGCGATCAAGTTACTGATAGGTTATTGATGATGATGGATCGGATCGTGGGCTTTGAAATGAGTAGATGTTTAGATCGATTTGGTTTTGATTAATTAATGTATGTATGTGGCTCTTGTAATAGAGATGGGGACACACACACAACAATATGAACAATTGAACATGATTGCTTATTTAATTCACAAATACTCTAGCATATTTCAAAAAGATCCCTCTATTTACTTTTTAGACTAAAATACACTTGGTCTCTAAACTTGGCACGACGTTTTGCGATGGGACAAAACTCGGCCTTTTCATCGCCATAGGTCCAAACCTTGGCCATTAAATGCCAGATTCGTCCCTTGACCAATAACGGCGTTGTCAACGTTCCGTTATACGCCACAAACCCCGTAATCATGTTATTGTTGAGGGTACAATAGTCAATTTAGTTTATTTACTGTAATAGATGTCTTGTTCAATTTTCCGCCATTATGTACAGTATAACAAAGTTGTGTACTCATTGCTCATCCCCAAACTTGTTTTAGAAGCCTACCCAGAAAACCCTAATGCAATATCTATCATCAAATCAAATAATCTAAGTAAGAAAATAACAAACAACCATCTTGGATTTACTCTGTCGCGAGTAAGGGAATATCCTTTATATGATGATCGTGAAAAGGAGGAAAAAGCTGCAATCAAGAGATATTGTAAGTCTTTTTTGGTTCGAGCCTATTACAATCATATGTTAGTACGACTGATTAGGTAACTTTAGCTTAACATTGTTTTTGTACATTTTTTATACAGCGGGTGAACCTGGATCGTTTAGCATGATGTTCCATTATGAAGGTACATTCAAATACTTTCCAGGTAGGATATATCAAGGAGGCAAGAAATGCCTTGTTGATCTTGTGGAAATAAAAGAGGTGTCCGTTGATGAAATGGATGCTCTCATGACCCAAATCGGTTATGAGACTGGAAAAACCAATTATTTCTACTTTCTTAAGCCTGGTTGTACATTAGACGGCGGTTTGTTTTCTTTGCGTGAACCTGCTAATGTAGACTTGTTGAAAGATGTTGTCATAGAGCATAAGCTGATAGACGTCTATGTTGAAATAGGGAAGACTAGATTAGAACTTTCTGAAATGTCCCCACAATCAATTAAGACTGTCTTTTGGGAGATGGATGAAGATAGGAGAAAAGTTGCTACTGCGGCTATTCAATCCTGTTGTAGACGGTTGGTGTTAGATGATATAGATAATTGTAAGATATAACTTTTCACATACACATCAAACCATAACACAAGGTGGCGTATAAGATGGAATTCTAGAGAGAGAAAGTTAGAGGTTTAGGGAACTTAGTGAGAGAAAGTGAAAGATATTATTATGAGCTCCAACTCTCTACCTTGGAAGGTAGAGAGTATTTATAGTCTTACATAACTCGCCACACTTTGGGCTGTGGATCAGGCATACAGTGGGTAAAGACCCGTCCGTCCTCCACGGTGTTACTTAACTAAATAACTACTTAACTTAAAAGAACTATGACTACGAGCTTTCTAACGATTACATATACTTGAGGTGACCGACTCTTTAATACCGGGAATTTCTAATTCCTAACAATCTCCCCCTAAGGGAGGTCACCTCAATAATGTACCAAAATTACATTGAATACAAATAGATATGACATTTAACAATTGATCTTGCATTCTTGATGTAGTCCTTTGCTCCTAAGCTCGTAGTCATTGATTCTTCACAATGCATGTTTGGTTATTCCAAGTGGAGGTCTTTTACTGATCCACGTGATGATGAGTTTGAGCCATCTTTGGAGATCATCAGCTATCAAAAATCTCTGAGACATCCATTGTGGTGTTGTGACTTTGGGACCGACATGCTCACATTCTGGATCATGATATCTTCTCATCAGAGTAGCGGAAGCTTTAGTTGATTCATGATATTGGCAGCAGCGTAGCAGAAGCATGGAGTGAAAATATCAGAGTCATTGATGCACTAATCATGATTTTTTTTTTTTTTTTTTTTTTTTTTTTTTTGAGATGAATGTGTTAAGTGAGCATGCGGCTATGGATTGACCGCTTCATTCTGATCAGCTGCAAACGTCGGGAGTACCTGCATACAACAGTTAGCAACAAATTCGCACGAAAGTGTCTTTGATCACTTTCGTTGAATTGAGGTACACGGCCCACGGTTCCCCGTTGATAAGTATAAATACTGCCTGTGATCAGGAATAATTCCGAAGAATTTCCTTGACAGGGTTTCGCAGCTGTTCTAGCTGTTCTCAAACCGGAACATCTCAAAGAAGACAACACGGAGTGAGTGAACCAGCGAATTTTAAGTCCACTGATTGATGAAAAGAGATTTGAAAAACAATCGTGTATTGCTCAATAGAAATTGTTTTTGCAATACAACGAAGGTTTTATTGAAAATCAATTATCAATCATAAAAATACCTTTTGGTTTGAAAAATGAGTACACAGTCGATGTGCTAAAGAAAAGAGTTTTTAAGCACAAAGACCGGTTTTTCAAAGGTATCCGTCAATCCCTAACCTGAACCAGGATTGATTCAAAAAATTGAATCGCCCCATTGTTTCTGTTCAGTTGTCACATGGTTGATCTATATGATAGATCTCACATGCCACCTACCAGGAGCTTGTTTGATGTTGGCTCCAGAAGGCTTTCCATCTTCATTGTGAATGTGTAAACACATCACTCAGATGTTCTGGCAATACCACAAGGATAATGCGTAGGACTCAAGATATAATCTCTCTTTCCACATTGTGTGTAACAGAGAGTCTTCATTGAAAGTGTCCTAATGAGATTTATTGATGATCTCGTGGCTCTAGACTCAATTTGTGCATATTTGGATCCTGTGCCGGAGACTAGGGAGAGGGTCTCCTAATTCAATATCAACCATCTCTAAGAGACAGTCGATAGATTATGTCGGTTCCCCGTGAGAATGAAACAAGCCCTTTTAAGAGGAACTTGAGTGGTTTGAAAGGTGAAGTGCAGTGCGTCACTGGGTCCATGACGTCTTGTCTTCAGTACCGATGTTACCATCAGTAGCATATGAAGTGAACCCGGTTTCTGCCCTAAGGTTGAATTAATGGAGGGCTATTTGTTTTCACCCTATTTTCATTCAATTCTTTTTAATTCTTCAACCCCTTCAGTGCTTACCGAGACTTCATAGCTAGAACCTTGTTGGGTTTATTCCAGTACTAGCTCAGTCTTAGTCCGCACTCTTCCCATATCTCATTTTTCTCCTTTTATCATCATACCTAAGGACTTCTATACTAACTAGTGGATTGTCCCTGGGTAGATCCCTCCGGTTCTGGCGGATCATGGGAACCAATACCTAACCTTATCATCCTTATATCACCGTACAAAAAGTACAGTTGGTAGGTCAATTTGGTATTGTTCATCTGCCATTGGATCCAATTGAAAACCATTTGAAAATCAATTCAGATACTTGTGATGTATTATCAAAGCATTTTGTACCTGAATTGTTTTTGATATTTTTAGAACGAGAACTCCCCCTCAACATGTGCATCAAGTATTTGAAAATGTTTTGCACACGGAGGCAAGAGAAAGAATTAACTTCTTTTGATTACCATTATCTAAAGGATATCAACATCACTTCCCTCAACAGATCAAGTGGGTATAGCATTTCCGGGAAGGATGAGGTTTCCATAAATTTGCTCCCCCTCAATATGTGCCTCGAGGTTTGAAAAGAGTTTTGCACATACTAGAGGGAACCTGCACATTAGGATGAATGATCACGTTTCAAATCAAAGGTTTAAGATAGATGCTCCCCCTCAACATGTGCATTGAAAAATTGAAATCGTTTGTCACATGTGAGAAGGACAGCATGTACATTCTTTTATAACCATTTACCTAATTATCAGTTTAAGTCCAATTTAAATCACACATTCTCCCCCGATCACAATTATCAAATCATTTGAGATTTGTGATCTCGTATAGATTTAAATTGATTTTGAAAGCTTTTAAGGAGAATTGTGACTTGATTGTGAAAGTGTTTTAACTGATATGTATCAGATTTTAAGACTTTAAACTCCATTTATTAAAACATGCATGTATATCATTTGAAAACAATTTAATGCCAAATAACTTTTTAATTTAATTGAAATCATTCTCCCCCTCAATCAATGACGTAGGTTGTTGATTGAGAGATGGAGATTTTGACAAATAAGTCCTGATGATTATCAAAAATAGAGATTGAGTTATTTTTCAAAGCATTTAGTTTTCAGCAGATAAAAGTTTATAGAATCAGAGCATGGAATTTTGAAAACATGATAAAACATGGCTCTGTTCTTTCTTTAAAACCGGGTTATTGCCTGAAATGACAACAAACCATCTCTCTTTCTCCCAAAAATATATATTTTTTTTTTTTTTTTTTTTTTTATTTTTTTTATAAATAAAAATTCGAACAACATCTAAAGTCCCGTGTCATTCTTTGAATGACAACATCAAGACCGTAGATATAATCGAATCGAGAGAAACATGACAAAATGACAATATTTTTTGAAGATTTTTCGAATTTTTCAAATTTTTATGGATTTTGAAAGTTTTATATTTTTGTATTTTTTTTTTTTTTTTTTTTTTTTTTTTCAAATAAATATTTACAAGAGATAGATGAAGAAAGACCTTTACTCCTCGTCTTCCTCCTGAAGACGTTTGAGAGTTTCTGGTTGAAGGCTTTTCAAACCAAGTCGTGGAAGAATAAACTCAAAATGTTCTCTTGGAAGAGCTTTGGTGAAGATGTCCGCTAACTGATATTCAGACCTCACAAAATATAGTTCCACCACACCTTTTTCCACTTGTTCCCTGATGAAATGATGTCGAATGTCGATATGCTTTGCTCTTGAGTGTTGAACATTGTTGCATGAGAGAGCAATAGCACTTTTATTATCACAGTACAGAGGGATTTTGTTGAATTCAAAGCCATAGTCAGATAATTGTGATCTCATCCATAAGATTTGAGCACAACAAGATGACATGGCTATGTATTCAGCCTCTGTAGAGGAAATAGAAGTACTCATTTGCTTCTTTGAAGACCAGCTCACAAGCTTATCACCCAAAAACTGAGCACCTCCTGACGTACTTCGACGTGTATCTTGACAACCTGCATGATCAGCATCTGCATAGGCCGTTAGTGACATACCGGTGTCCTTCGGGTACCATAGTCCCATATTGATGGTTCCTTGGAGATACCGAAAGACCCGTTTAACTGCTTCAAGGTGCCTTTTAGTAGGCTTAGCCTGGTATCTAGCACACATGCACACAGAGAACAAAATGTCTGGTCTACTAGCAGTGAGATACATCAGGGATCCAATCATACTCCTATATTTCGTTTGGTCAATCATGATCCCTGAGAGGTCCTCATCTAGATTGGTTCGGTCAATCATGGGGGTGTCAACAGGGTCACTTGAATCAAATCCAAATTTCTTTAAAATCTCTGTTGCATATTTAGCTTGATTTATGAAAATGCCTCCGGGACTTTGAGAAATTTGTAATCCCAAGAAAAATGACATTTGTCCCATCATTGACATTTGAAACTTTGAACTCATTTCATTTGAAAAACGATCACATTCCATTAGGTCAGTCGAGGCAAAGATAATATCATCAACATAAATTTGAACATGAATCAAATGTTTGCCTGACTTCCTGGTGAACAATGTAGGATCAACTGCTCCTTTGATGAATCCGGTTGATAGAAGAAACTTTGACAGTGTATCATACCATGCCCTTGGAGCTTGCTTTAAACCGTAAAGAGCCTTCTTCAAACGATAAACGTGAGTAGGATGCTCTTGATTCACAAATCCTTCAGGTTGGCTGACGTAGACGACTTCTTTAAGATCTCCGTTTAGAAATGCCGTCTTTACATCCATCTGATAAACTACCATGTTCTTACTAGCAGCATTAGCCAGAAAGATTCTGATTGCCTCGATTCGAGCAACTGGAGCAAAAGATTCTTCAAAGTCTATACCCTCCTCTTGACGATATCCTTTAGCAACTAATCGAGCCTTGTTCTTCAACACATCACCATGCTCATCAAGTTTTACTTTGAAGATCCATTTTAGAGCTATAATCATAGCACAGTCTGGAGCAGGTACTAACTCCCATACATCAAGACGATCAAACTCATGAATTTCATCTTGCATAGCATTGAACCAGCTATCTTCATTCATAGCAGTTTTAACATCTTTTGGTTCGATCTTAGATAGTACGGAGTTGAAGAAACACCATAAGGCATCGGTTGCGAGTTGCTTCCGGGTTGATACAGGGCGAGAGGGATTTCCAATGATGTTGTCTAATGGATGATCGTGAGTCCATTTTCTGAGGTGTTCATGTGGCATTAGTTGAGGAACTGAGGTAGCTGAGTCGATGTCTCCTGAAGAAGATGGTTCTGATGATGATTCAGGAGTAGCAAATATGTTTTCAAATGGAGCATCTTCATGAGTAGCAAAGGGATTAACTTCATCATTGATGCCAGAAACATTTCCATGATGTACATTTGAAGAATGATGATTTGTTGATGAGACTGAAGGATCAGCAGAAGGTGCTTCTTGACTTACAGATATTGAGACTGATGAATTGACTTCATTCACTGGAATATGAGCATCCTCTGTTGTAGGGATCAGCACCTCATTAGTAGTAGACTCATACAGTTCATCAAACATGGGATCAAACAATTTCTTAACATCATCTTCAGATGGAGGTACATATGGAGTTTCTTGAGAGGAGTTTGGAACAAGGGATGAACCAATAGGACTGTTTTGAAGTGCGGGTCCTGAGCTGGAGTGTCCAGGAGCCATTTGACCGGTCAGCTCATCAAACGTAACGTGAATTGTTTCCATGATATTTCGGGTTCTTTTGTTGTAGATTCGGTATCCCTTTTTGTTTGGTGCATATCCTACAAATACTCCAATGTCAGCTTTAGCTCTAAGTTTGCCCAAGTCTTGACCCTCATTAGTTGGATAGCACAAGGCACCAAACACACGAAGGAAAGATAGATTAGGTTTCCTGTTGTGGACAAGTTCATATGGAGTTTTTCCATGAATGGTGTGAATCAGGGAACGATTTTGTGTGTAACATGCAGTGGCAATTGCTTCAGCCCAGAGAAACATTGGAACCTTTGAGTAGATCAGCATTGTTCTAGCAGCTTCAACAAGAGTACGATTTCGTCTTTCAACTACACCGTTCTGTTGAGGGGTTCGTGGAACACTTCTTTGATGGCTGATTCCAATGCTTTCATAGAATTTACTAAGTTGTTTGTTGACAAACTCAGTTCCATTGTCTGTTCTGATAATTCTGACAGTTTTTTTTAGTCTAACCTGCAACTGTTTGATGAGTTTGATGATGATGTCAGGAGTTTCATCCTTTGTCCGTAAGAACTTGACCCAGGTGAATCTAGAATAATCATCAACCACAACTAACACATATTTCTTCCCAAAGATATTCTGCACCCTCATTGGTCCACATAAATCCATATGAATCATATGAAGAACTTCTGTGACAGAGTTAGTAGGTTTGGGTTTGTGGGCATACTTCTTGCTTTTTCCCAATTGGCATGCTGAACAAAGATGATCCTTTTCATACTTTAGTCTAGGTAAACCTACAACTAAGTCCTTTCTGGAAAGATTGTTGATGGTGCCGAAGTTCAAGTGATTGAGACGACGATGCCATAACCATGACTTTGTTTTTGAAGCCTTTGATAACAAGCAGATTGGTGAAGCTCTCATCATGTCATCGATAGAGATAGTGTAAAGGTTTGAGCCACGAGTTCCTTTCAACAGTTCCTTACCATTAAGATCTCTAACAAAGCAGGTATGTTTTCTGAAGGCTACTTCTAGATCAGAATCACAGAATTGACCAACAGAGAACAGATTATGACCTAAACCTTCCACATAATACACTCTGGAGATGACACTATCACCAACAACATAATCTCCATAACCCATAATAGCACCGAAATGATCATTACCAAATCTAACAGTCCCGATGAATTTGCTCACGAAGTTCATGAGCCGTGACCGGTCTCCAGTCATATGCTTGGAACAGCCTGAGTCCAGGTACCACAGAACGATTTGAACGATCTGCAGTTGAACACAGACAAGAATGGATAACTGGATAATTGGGATCCCCATGCAAGAATGGGTTCCATTTGGTTAGTAGCAACAGTTGGAAAACCCACATCAGAAATAGAAGCATTCATATCAGACAATGAGGTAATGGAATCATTATGAGTAGATGCAATACTAGTGTCTGTATTAGTCCTGTTTACAGTGTGACCACTTCTTAAGGGAATAGTTCTACCAGTAGGCATCCATTTTCTAGTGGGCATTGTCTGATTGGTCTTATGACCAACAGGTATCCAATAAGAACCTATTCTGCTGAATGTTCTTCCTGTGGGTTTCCATTGTTTTCTAACTTTCTTTCGCTTTTGCCTTTTAGCCTTTTTAGCATGAATTTTAGCATTAACAATATTAACTGGACAATTAACATCATTAGGCAAAGCATTGACATCACATCCATGATTAGAAACAGAATTCAAGCAATCATCAGTACAAGGTTTGCAACTAGTATCAGAATTCGAATTAATTACAGTACGCTTATGGCTAATACTAGAATCAACACGATTCGTTTTATTCGATTCAAACTTAAGGTTCCTAGATTGTTCTTCTACTTTCTTCCAGTGCACATTCTTAGCTTGAGAGGTCCTATCATTCCTTGTATTGTCTTGAGACTTTGACCTGCTCCCTTTAATGTCACTGATTACTCCTGTAGAGGGAATGGGAACATTAGTTTGTTTTACTACTCTTTGCACCACCTGTTTAGATGTGCTGGGATCTGAACTACATGCAGGTGCACTACGGTTCACTTTCATAAAGCTAGATGTACTGAGATTGGTACTCCTAGAAGGCACATTAGAGTTCACTTTCCTAGCATTGACAGATCTAGAATCTGAACTACTCAAGGGTACACTACGACTCTCATTCAAAACATTGTGAATCGAGTGCATCTCATATTTGGCCTTAGGCATTGAGCATGGAATCAAAGGGTTAACTCTCTCACCTAATGTCTTTGGGCATATGGTGATCAAGCATTCTAAGATTTCTTGAGATCGTTTGGCATATGAGCATGCATGTCCAATTGCATTATCATGAGGTTTCTCTAGCTTATCCTCTTCAACAATCTCACGCATGCATTCTAAGCAATCCTTAAGGGATGAGAAATATGTTTGAATGGCAAGTTTGTTGTTCCTTAGGTGAGGGGGGACATATGTCACAGATAAAGCAGATTTATTGCCAGAGTGAACCTTAGATACAACATTCTCCTCATTGATCATTGGCATTTTCCCTTTTACCTGACTCTTCAGATTCTCAATTTCCTTTTGCAATGAAGTTATTTGTTCTTTGTTTTTGTTACGAGTGACTTTAATTGATTCAAACAACTCATTGAAATGACGTTTAACCTTTTCATTCTCTTCTAG
The DNA here is from genome assembly GCA_019973895.1 of Chrysanthemum seticuspe. Lineage (NCBI taxonomy): Eukaryota > Viridiplantae > Streptophyta > Magnoliopsida > Asterales > Asteraceae > Chrysanthemum > Chrysanthemum seticuspe. Next base: position 260,993,948 of record BPTQ01000008.1, on the reverse strand, counting down.
AAAACTTTCGTTTTCCTTTTGTAAAGCATTTACTAGGTTTTGAAGATGAAACGTTTGTGAATTCTGAGAATCTAAAGAAGGAGGCATTTGGGAGCCTGTCATATTGTTCATTTGACCCTTTAATTGAGAGATTTGGGCTTTCAACTTTCTGATCGTGTTACACTGAGCTTGAATCTGTTCATCTCGTTTGTTAATTTGAAAAACTGCATCAAACTCTGGAGCATCTGAAGATGTCTTGATATTTGAAGTTTTGACATTTTCTTTGAGATGTTGATATTTTAGTTGTAGATTAAAATACTCAACTTCTAGTTTAGAAAAATGTTTAACCAAATTGTCATGATCATCCAGTTCAATTTTCTCATTTAGTTTAGAATTAGTTTTTTCAAGCTCAATGACACGATCATGGGAGACTTTCAGGGCCACAGATAGTTCATGAAATTTGGAAGCATTAATAGAGCAATTTGAAGCAGTGAAAAACACATCTTGAGCAACACATTCAGTAATAAGATTCTCATTTAATGTATGCAAGTTCTTTCTCTCAATCTCATTATATTTTAGTGCACGCTCATAATCACTAACTTCAGCAACCATTGCATCAAATTCCTTTTCCATACCTTTAATATCAGCTTCTACCCCTTTTTTAAGACTCTCAAAGTGATCTTTTAGAAGTTTAAAGAAGGGCATGACCTCAGTTAAATAACATTCTTTCATTTGTTCAAAACCTCTTTCACCTTCAGTTATACCAGTGGGAGTGATCCTTTTCTTGCAAGTTTTCTCAAAATCAACAAATAGTTGGAATATAACGTATTGGCTAATTAATGTCTTGCTTTTAGTGGCAATTGTTCTAGGTACAAGATGCATAGGTGTATTAGGAGGATACACAGTTGCTCTAGGCATTTTCCGAAGGGGAGGGTTTGTTTCTACAATATTTTCAGCTTTCTGCTTATCTAAATCCATTTTCCAGAAGACTTGTTCGGGAGTCAACAAAGTCTGAGGCTTAAACTTGTTCAATGCAATCCAGTTTTCCTTCTTGTAATCATGAGGAGAGAAGATTATGTTTTTCTCTTTGCATTTGGGATCATCTTGCTTCTTATTCATCTTTTCTCTAGTGATTTCATTTAAAATCTTATCTTCCTCAGTGCACTCAACGCAACTAGGTTTCTGCCTAGGCTTAAGGACTTCATTACCATCATAAATTACCTTATGAGCATTTCTAGCCTTTTTAATTACCTCTGGATTTGGTTCCTCTACAAGGGGAACGCTATGCTTATCGCTTAGAACTCTATGCTTAGTGATCATGTGAGCAGTCTGAATGGTGTTTCCTTGTAAATACAACTTGTTTTCAAGTTTGTTTTTCAAAGTTTTCAGATTAGAAAAATCTCTCAAGAGTTTTGATTCCTTTGCATTAAATTCTTGCTTAAGCATTTTCACATTTTCTTGAAGTTCTTGTTTTTGCTTAGCTGTTTTAGAAAATTTTTCTTGCAGGGAATTTAATTCTTGTTTCAATACTTCTTCTCTAAACTTACTTTTTCTAATAATTGTACTCACTTGGACATCCATTTCCTGCTCACGAGTGGTCAACTCAAATTTTGCACGTTGTTCATAAATAGCAACACGTTCCTTATAGGCATTTAGTTCAGAAATTATGGAGTCATCAGGAGCACATGCAGTGTATTCATCAAAGACATAGTCATTGTTGACTGCAGAAGATGCATCACTTGGTACAACTTCACTTTCACTTTGTTTCACGTATTGATCGTATGGGACAATATTGATATTACCCATATTTTCAATATTTGATTCAAAAGTTTCAGTTAGTCGTACTTTGTCATGCATCTGTTGCACATCAGCATCATCGTATAGTTTTAATACCTCAGAGATGAGTTTGTCCTTGGGTGTGCCAGCTTGTGGTGAAGAAGAGATCTTGGGAGAAACCATTGGAGAGATGCTAGCCATAAAGATTGTGTGTGCAGTAGGTCCATCATCTACATCAGAGTCGTAAGCATCACAGTCAGCGACTTGAAAGGCATTCTGATGATTGTGACCTATCTCCTGAATAGGCTGCTCATCCACATCTGCATCATAGGTCTTTGCATTGCCCTCAACAAGAAACAGCAATTCCTCTTCATCCAACGCAGCACCATTGTCCTGAGCTTGTGCCAGCAACATCTTATCTCTGAAGTAATCAGCATTCTGAGGACGCTTTGGAGATGTGCAGTTCCTTGCAATGTGACCTTCACCACCACAGTTGTAGCATTTGATTGGCTTAGGTTGACCTTGGTTACCATTTCTTCCTCGATTCTGGTTTCCAACATAACCTCTCCCAACTCCACCTCTCCCCTGATCATACTGTCTTTCCTGAACTGGTTGCACCACGATCCTTCCATCTTTAACAGTGGCTTGATTATGTGGGTTAGATGCAGTTCGTAGGTTGTTGTTGGTTTGTGGGAGAGAATTCATGTTTTGACTAATGAGTAGAGCTAGTTGATTAACGATGTTATCCACGCGTGCATCAGCATCAGCATCAGCTTGTTTGAACATAGGATCAGGAATGAGTTTGTGATTACCGTTACCCAAGGGAATGACTTGTGATGCTTTGGTTGTGATTCCAATGTTTGAGTAGAAAGCTGTTGAGTCATTAGACGAACTTGTCTCTCCCTGGTTGGTTTTGAACTGATTGAGAATCAATTTTTCAAACATGGCATGTCTCTCATTCTGAAGGAGGAAGGCATAGAGTTGCTCATAGTTTGTGTTCTTCAATCCTTTAGTAAGCTTCACAGCGGTAACAAACTTGTGCCATTCGGGATTCATGTTGTTCACAAATTTTGAATTCAACTGAATGTTAGGCATAGTCATTCTGATGTTCCTCATGTCATTAACTAACTTATGAAATCTCACATAGTACTCATAGACACTCTCATCGGGTTTCATCTTGAAGTGCTCAAATTCGTCATAGAGTTGGGATTCTCTGTCTTCCATAGTTAGTTCTGAACCTGAGAGAAGCATCTTGACATTATCCCAAACTGCCTTTGCTTCAGTGTTATGATTGATCAGCTTGTAGATATCTTTAGGAAGACCTTGTAGAACAATGTTTGAAGCCCTGATATCTGCATCAAATCTCTTTTTCTCCTTATCATCAAGCTCATCATACATCTTAGGTCTGTCCATTCCGTAAATAGGAGTACCATCTTCATTAGTATCAAGTATGTCTCTAGTCGTTTCAACTCGATATGGTCCTTCATCAATGGATTTGAGAATATTGACACCATTTTCCTTTCCAAGGCAATACAATCTGATTCGTTGAGCCCAAGAATCGTAGTCAGTTCTGTCAAGCATGGGTGGACGAGTATCTGATCCAGCTGCTTGTACATCCTCGGCAACAGTGGAGATGACAGTAGGGACGTTGGTGGACATGTTATCAGATTATACGGGATTTTATAACTCAATGATTAAACCGGGAAATAGATTCTTTCACGGGATTTTACTAAATCAAGAGAAAACCGTAAACAATCACTCAAGTCGCTAGATGATAAAGCTCTAAGTCGCTAGAAACAAATTCACTAAGTCGCTACCAATTAATTCGCTAGACACCCAAGTCGCTAGAATCCCAAGTCGCTAACAGAAAAACAAGTCGCTAAGTAGTAACTCGCTACAGACCAAGTCGCTACCACAAGTCGCTACCCGTAGTGGAGAGTCCACTACTTGTCCTTTAACTCGCTAGCTCTAACTCGCTAGCTTTTAACACTGTAAGTCGCTACAAAATAATGAAGCAAGTCGCTATGAAGAAATGTTATCCGTGAACTAACTCGCTACCATGAAAAACCATATAAACATCACTTTTCAATCCAAAAACAACCCAACCAAGATGATTCAAGCTTACCAAATGAAAACCTAAACACTTATGATGATTCTAAACACAAAAGTACCAACAAAATTCAAACATTAACACTAGAGATCAACCAAATGATGCAAAAACCACTAAACTTTTTCAAACTCAAAAACCACCTAAAAACCACTATAAATCCAAAGATGTGCAAGATATGATCTAACCATGGCTCTTGATACCAATTGTAAGATATAACTTTTCACATACACATCAAACCATAACACAAGGTGGCGTATAAGATGGAATTCTAGAGAGAGAAAGTTAGAGGTTTAGGGAACTTAGTGAGAGAAAGTGAAAGATATTATTATGAGCTCCAACTCTCTACCTTGGAAGGTAGAGAGTATTTATAGTCTTACATAACTCGCCACACTTTGGGCTGTGGATCAGGCATACAGTGGGTAAAGACCCGTCCGTCCTCCACGGTGTTACTTAACTAAATAACTACTTAACTTAAAAGAACTATGACTACGAGCTTTCTAACGATTACATATACTTGAGGTGACCGACTCTTTAATACCGGGAATTTCTAATTCCTAACAATAATGAACCTGCCCTAGATCTTTTTATCCAACTTACACAATTGCCTGTGGACGTCAATGATATTGGTGAATCTAGCAATTTGCCAAACATTGAGCCAGTATTTTCCACCTTAGACTGCTCATTTGCTAGCCAACCTGTTCATAACAGTGAGCATGCTTTAGTAGTTATTGATGAGGACAATGCTATAAAGGAGCCTGATAATGTTGAGGTTCATCTGTTTCGAGTGAGTCAGGGGAAGCACTTAGACAACGTTGGAACAACACTAGTTGATGTCAATAACAGCTTTGAAGAGCCTGAAAATTTTGAGGTTAATCTGTTTCAATTGACTCAGGAGAAGCATTTAGACAAAGCTGGAAGAGCACTAGTTGATGTCAATAACAGGTTTGAGGAGCCTGATATGGATGTAACTCTGTTTCAATTGACTCAGGATAACATGGAAGAGGATCATGTTGCTGATGTTACTCTGTTATAAGCGAGTGACACTAGTGACTTAGGCAATGCAGTTGATGATTCAATTGAACCAAATGAAGAGAACACTTGTTAGGAGAATGATGCACAACTTGGTATGGTACAAGTAGGTCAGAGTAATGATTTAGGTGAAGCAGGAACAACCAGTAATATAAGTGATGACATGCAGTTGGTAAATGATTTACCTGTGATGGTTGATGATGTATTTTGCAGTGACAATGTTAGTTTCCAACAGGGAGACTTTGCTAATGGCGTCTATACCACTTTTTTCTATGCTGGTCAGGAGTTTGGTACTGCAGGGGAAGTAAAAAACCTAGTAAGAGAGCATTCAATAGAAACTAGGAGGGAGTTGTTTTTTGTGAAGAATGACAAAACAAGAATAAGGGTCAGGTGTAGGGGTTGTGTTCCACTTTCAGGCCCAAGTGAAGGTCCTGGACTGGATATAAGCCCATCTAGAAGTCCATTAAGCAGAAGGGGTATAAATGCATTGCTTTCTGCCAAAAAGGACCCTTCACAAATACTCTGCCCATGGCTATTGTTTGTCGGCAGGAATGGTGAGACAGGTATCTGGTCAGTTAGAACATATAATGAGCAACACACTTGTTTGCAATCAAGGGAAGTCAGAGCTTTTGACCTTCGCTATATCTCACAGAAAATTACAGCACAAGTTGAAACAAATCCACAGCTTCCTGTCAGGTCTGTGCATAATCAACTTACCAACCAATACGACCTTCAAGTGTCCCTGCAGAAGGTTTTAAGGGCCAAAAACCTAGCAATAACAGCCATCAGGGGTCAATTCAAGCTACAATTTACCATGTTGAGAGATTATGTTCTAGAGTTGCAGAAGACAAACCCTAATACAACAGTGGTGATGAATGTGGAACGACCTCCAGATGAGTCTCTTCCAACGAGAGAATTCAAGAGAGTGTATGTTTGTTTAGGTGCACTGAAGCAAGGATTTAAAGATTGTGGGAGATCGTTGTTGGGGCTGGCTGCTTTTCCAATTTGTGGTCCTTTCAATGGTCAACTTATGACAGCTGTGGGAATTGATAGCAACAATGGTATATACCCTTTCGCTTATGCTTTTGTTGATTCATAAAACATAGGATCATGGACTTGGTTTCTTCATTGTTTATCCGATGATATAGCACTTGGGCCAATTTCAAGCATCACTTTTATTACTGACATGAATAAGGTACTCTCTTACTCTGTTGATGAATTTATGTCTCTCTGTTTTGAAACAGACAGTAAACATATTTGATTTTGTGCAGGATATAAGTAGAGCTTTAGCAGAAGTTTTTCCAAGTGCAGAACACATATTCTGTATTAGAAGCATTCATGAGAAAATGAAACTGCAATGGAAAGGTAGGGCCTACAAAGACCATCTGTGGAAATGTGCAACAGCCTCAACTGTTGTACAGTTTCAGAAAGCTATGGCTGATCTCAAGAAACTTAATCAACCAGCCCATGATTGGTTAAGTAAGATACCACCGATCCATTGGTCAATGTCACATTTTTCATGTAAGTGATCTATCTGTTTCATTTACTTTGTATTTGTATTTGCAGTATAAACAGTTATAATTAATACATGTTTATTACTTTTAATCTTTAGGGAGAGCTACTTCTGATGTGTTACTTAATAACATGTGTCAAGTGTTTCATGAGAAAATAGATGAGGGTTTAAGCAAACCAATTATTACAGCCTTAGAATACATCAGGGAATACTGTATGAAGAGGATAATGCATGTTCTTATGGTGATTGAGAAGAGTGATGGGCCACTAACACCAACTGCACAACACATGCTAGAGGGTATTAAGAAAGAGGCTGTTAAGTATAATGTTTTATGGAATGGGGGATCTAAGTTTCAGATTAGTGGACCATAAGGTGACCAATGTGTAGTTAATGTTGTACACAAGTCTTGTACTTGCAAAAGGTGGGAGATAACAGGTTTACCATGTAAACATGTTGTTGCTACCAATTGGAATATGGCTTTAAATGGCCAACAAGTAGGAGCTGTAGAAACATGGGCTCATCCTTGTTACTATCTTCTCACTTGGGAGGCTACCTACAAACACCATGTCCAGCCTATAACTAGCAGTGTACATTGGGGAAAATCAACTATGCCAACAACAATTGTTCCACCGAAATCCGAAACAAACCCGCCTACTGCGAGAGGTAGAAAAAGAGTTAGGATAGCTCCTGAAAGTGAAGAGATTGTGAAGGATGGTAAGCTGTCAAGGGCTTGGAAGAGTGTTAAGTGTGGTATTTGTGGCATTGCTGGACACAACCGGGTAACATGCCTAGGGTATGGTGGAGCTGAATGTAGTGGAACTGCCAATAAGGGAAATGTCAAAAAGGTGCCTACTAAAGCTGCAGGAAAAAAGAGACATCCTAAAGGTAAAAAGGTAGCAGCAGATAAGGAAGCTGAAGGTACAGGTCTTGTTGTTGAAAGTCAAGTTAGTACAGTTCAAGGAAGTGGTGTTCAATCTGAAAATCAAGATCCAGCAACTGAAGATCCCATCATACATGATGCATCCCAGTCACAATCCCAGCAAGATCAAGATGAAGCAACTGCCGATCCCAGCATGCATGACCAAGCCCAGTGTGAATCCCAACAACATGATCAATCCCAGTCTGATTCTCAGCTGCAGTCAAGTGATGTTCAAGCAGTTTCTGCTTCAACCCAGCCTGTTACACGTAGAATGACTAGGCAGCAAGTTGCACTGGAAAGAATGATGGCCTCACCATAGGTCAATTCTGTTATGCTAATTATCTAGACAATGTTTCATCTAGTTTATTTCCTATGGACAAGTTATGTACTCTAAAAACATATGTGTGTGTGTGTCTAAACTTCTCATGCTTTGAAAAGTATGCAATTTTATGCAGTTGGAATTATATCCATTTGCATTAAGTATGGAACCATGTCATTATTGTGTATTTTTTTAGATTGACTAAGCTTGATGTGTGAATAATTTGCATCAAAAGTAACCCAAAGCTAAACAGAACCTCATAAGAATGTTGACATTTAAAAGTCAACCCTAAACAAATTGCTAACCATCTGCATACCCATAACGCATTGAAAATCAGAAACAAGCCAAACTAAATACTTCATAACAAGGTTACTACAATTCAATATACAGAACATTAACCATCTCGTCTTATTACATAAAAGGTAAAAAAGTTATCCCAATGCATAAACAATGAACAACATCCAACTTAGCACCAGGTAAATCTTCCACTTCCACACATCACCTTGAGCAACTAGTAATCTTGCCTCAAGCTCATTTCTCCCCCTCAAAAGGCCTGGTATGATCATTCTTGAACGAGCACATATTTCAGGATCATACCATCTTATCCACCGACAAGAAGACCCCTATTGGTGATTATGACAAGTCATTAAACAACCACCATTGTTACAAACTAACACATAAAAAATTAAGACGCACTTACTTCAACAGGACAACCAAAGAATCGACGCCCTGGGTTGGCAGAGGTCCATGAAGTGCGAATAATAGCTTGCTTACCACACCAACAACGTACCATCTTGAAACGATTATCGTTTTGTAGAAGACCGGTTTCGAAGGATAGTTTAGGGATGGATGATAAATGTCGACCAAACCTTGTTACACACATATACTAGATACAAACACTGTACAACGGTTCTTATTTAGTACGCTACAGTGAAAGACGGTTTTGCCCTCACCAACATAACGTTGACAACGGCATTATTGGTCAAGGGACGAATTTGGCATTTAATGTCCAAGGTTTGGACCTATGACGATGAAAAGGCCGAGTTTTGTCCCATCGCGATGCGTCCTGCCAAGTTTAGGGACCAACGGTGTATTTTAGTCTACTTTTTATTTCTATTTCCTTTTTTTCTATATTATATTCATCTGTTAACTTTATAGATTTACAAAAATTTATTTACATATTAAGGGATCAATTTTCACTATCCATTTTTATTAGATCTAATCGATGAGATTAATCCCAACAGTTTGAAAAACCACTTTCATCCTTTTTTTTCAAATGTAAATATCTTTCAAACCCTTAATCGTCAAGCGAAAAAAAAAATATACCATTACGACGAGCATTTAATTATCTTTCTATAGATAGGCACTTTGATATACTTTCGACAAAAAAAAATTCGTGTATTTCACGTACTTTTTAAGTTTTTTTTTTTTTACGTTACTGAAATTTGCATGAAAAAAATATGATTTACCACTAATTTGAATACCACATATGATATTAGTGTTAAATCGTATATGATATTTATATGATATGTGATTTATCATATATGATTTAACACTAGTATCACATATGATATTATATATCATATGTGATTTAACACTAATATCACATGTAATCTTCAAATTAGTGTTAAATCATATATGATATTTCATGCAAATTCCAGTTTCGAAGAAAAACGAAAAAACGTGAAAAAATGACTTTTTTTTTTCGAAAGTATATCAAAGTGCCCGTCTATAGAAAGACAATTAAATGCTTGTCGCGATGGTGTAATTATTTTTGTTTAACGATTAACGGTTTAAGAGATATTTAAATTATAAAAAATATGTGAAATAATAAAATGCTTTTAATCTCAGCCATTGATTTTTTTTTAGATGGATGGTGGAGATGAGTCCATTGGTATGTAAGAAAAGTTTGTTATGTAAAATAACTCTCCTCTAACTTTATAGCCTCTTCGAATAGGCTTTGCTAATTTTGGGTGTATATTTCAAAAGCTAGAACTCGACAAACTTTTTGTGTTTTTACAAATCTTAGTTTCAATCGGTTAGAAACAAAATACATGAACCAAAACCGAGATGTGCTTTGTAGTCTAGTCTTGGTTCATAGGTTATCTGGTGTTTAGTCATCGGTTACAAGTCAGTTATGTGTGGTTCCGGTTTCAAGGTCACTCTACTTTCATGTTAAACACAATTTAACTTATTCTTTATCTTATTGAATGTACTCTCTTTCATTCTTTTCCTTGTTAGTGCTCTCTTTCACACTTGTTCTTTACTCTTTTTGCACACACTTGCCGGAGGTCTTCCTGAAAGCAGTCTCCTTACTCTCGAGTTTATCCTGAGGTAGGGGTACGATCTGTCTACATTTTGCCTCCCTCATACCCAGCCCCGACAAGATTGGGTATGTTGTTTTGTTATACTCTCTTTCAATCTTCATCTTAAAAAAAAAATAAAAAAAATAAAAGGCTTTGTTTCGTTGTTCAGTTTTTTTATTTTTGTATATCATAAAACAATTTTTCACTCTAAATTTTAACCAATCAAACAAGATATAAACAATAAAGATAAAATTTGATATGTAACATAGTATTGATAACATATATATTAACCATCTCAATCATATTACACCGAATACACACATCCGGACCATCACAAACAAAGCTCGAGTAGCGCTAACATACATTCAAGGTAAAATCATTAATCCCAAATTATTCGTATCCTGGGCAATCTCCATAGTACGCAAGGACAGGAGCACGTGATACATTGTTAGTGGTCCTTACTCAAAACTGTTACCAAGAATGTGTACATGGCACGCTCTCAGTGGCCAGACGCCTAGTATATGGTGGACACACGAATGCGGTGCATGCACGATAAAAGTGTCAATCATCCTATGAGCAGACAGGAATGACACGTGTTGTCACCTCATAGGTTTATGATATGCGAGCATATCATAAAATGAGCTAATAACCTTAAAGCCTCATCTTTAATAGGTAGAGTTTATCATCATTTTCAAACATATATCATGGTTATTTCATAATACAGCCTCAAACACACATTTGATTTACGCGAGCATTACCTCGGCTACGAGATATTTATATCTTCTCACGGAGTTCTTACCATTCATAAAGGGAAACTGAACACGCTATCAATCCACACCCAAATATAAACACGGTTCACATACCATACACGAACATGGCGCCATCCCCGAGACTCTTGATACAAAAGTCACGTAAACTTTTGTTCAATAGTTTTCTCATGTTTATTGTTCATAAAAAAGTTATTATTCATGACATCATGCATAAGTCATAATGGGTATTATCCATGACCCATAACCCATTGACTAGATACATTGTATCTACTTGGATATCCATGGTCCAAAGTCTAGGACCCATGACCCATAACCCATAACCCATGCCCCATGACCCATAACCCATGGGCAAAGAGGAGCGTCCCACGGTTCCCCCAGTTTACACTGGACGGATCCCTCAAGTAAGGGATTCGTGGGATCCGTGGAACAGTAGCATGTTTTTTTCTATAAATAGTGAGCCATTTCTTCATTGTAGGTTGCCACTTCCACACATACTTTCTCCTAGTATTGTAAACTCTCTAACCTAAGATCCAAAGGATCTTTCTATGTAGTTTGTGTTTTTCTTTGTGTGATTCTCTAGGTTCCTCTTAAAGGCGAGATCACCACCTCTTGAAGTCGAGCAAGCTCAAGTCCATGAGTTGCCATGCTTCATCATCATCAAGACTACTGAAGTTCTATTGTTGATAGTTCTTTCAACCTCTCTAGAAGTGTTGTGTCAAAGGCATTAGTGAAGGATGTCAAAAGGGTCAAGACGAAGGCATTAGTGAAAGGTGCCGAACGTTCGTATCAAAGGCATTAGTGAAGGATGCCAAAAGGGTCAAGACGAAGGCATTAGTGAAAGGTGTTGAACGTCCGTGTCAAAGGCATTAGTGAAAGAAACCAATGGTGTACAATCGTTATGGTGCATCGATGTACAAATAGAGATAGGTTGTGTTCAAGGATATTGATATCCTTGATGATGTTGTAATAAGAAGTGGGTCTCCTTTGGGAAAGGTGTTGTGTAGTGTTGGGTAGTAGTTCCTCCTTTATATTGGAACTCAGTATATAGCCTTGTACCGGATAAAGTGTAGGCGGCATTGTGATAGGTTTGGTTCTACCTCGTGGAAGAACCCGGTGTCTAGCCTTGTACCGGAAAAGTGTAGGCGACGTTGTGAAAGCTTCTCCGCCATAAGGAGTTGTGTCGTGTAGTGCTAATGAACTCTCGAGTAGGTGACTCGGGGAGTGGAGTAGGGCAAGGAAGGTGTCCTTGTAGCCGAACCACTATAAACACTCGTGTCGTGGTTTTGTGTTTCTTACTCTTTACCTTTGCATTACATATTTACATATCTATCTATCAACATCCAACATACACATATAAATAGATTGACATAAGTCAATCTAAATATTTTAAAACAAAGTTTTAATTGGTAAAACTATTCAACCCCCCCCCCCCCTTCTAGTTTTCCACAGTATAAGCAAATGCAAGAATCGGCAAGGAAAGATGTAGAAAGGGCGTTTGGTATTTTGAAGAAGAAATGGGCGGTACTTGTCAATCCTACAAAGATAATGACAAAAGAAAGACTCCATAATATGATGTATACATGTATCATATTACATAATATGATATGAAAAGAAAAAAAAGGCAATATTTCCCGAATGGTACCCGGCGGAAGCACATCAGCCGAATGACTACATACGATCCGATGAACAAATGCGAAAAGTTATGAGGTACATGAGATCACATCAAATGCATCAAAATCTTCGTGCCGATTTAGTCGAACATTTGTCTCGTAATATTTAATTTCATGTTTTATTGTAATATTTTTAATTTCTGAAATCTGTGTAATGGTTTTAGTTTATGAATAAAAGTTTTTCTATTTCGTCCGGTTATGTTTTCGTGTTTATATGTTTACGTTTATGTTTTTTAATTCGGGATTATTAAAAAAAATGTGAGTTAAGGTGATTGAAAGTGAGTCCCTTGTCCGCATAAAGGTGAGTGAAAGTGAGTGGAAGAAAGAGGAGAGAGAAAACTGATGTGACGCTGATGTGTAAAGTGAGTTGCATGCTTCCTTACCTTCCAGCCTAAGAACACATATATTCAAGCATGCACAGATAAACATACAATAACTGATGACGTATAGTCTATAGTCGGGTCATGAGCCCGACTAAAGTCCGATACTAACAAGCCCAGCACGAACTGGGCTGATCCGATAAGGGTTTGGGCCCACGACGGTCCAAGCCCAATGTTAATTATGGAACATGATATCGGATATCTCCTAATCATGGAGATAATCATTCCCCAACCGACTTAGGCGGGATACGCCGAAGGTTGAGGAACACGGAACCAACAAGGATTCCGTATGTATATAAAGGGAATCCCATCCCTCGTTAAAGGTACGATCTACAAACCCTAACTCTCCTTTAACCCTAAACCGATTACTTACTCTCACGCCGGAGGATAATCGTGGGAGACAATCCCACGATAAGTCTAACGGTGTTTTCTGTCTCTTAGTGCGCAGGTCTCAAGCAACAATCAGCAATTGGTACGAGAGCCGGAGCCCCGAACAAGGAACGCCCATCTTTTGTATCAACAAGTGGCGCCATCCGTGGGACCATTCACTAAGAACTAAGACTAGAATGACGAAGCATGGAAGTCAGCGATCGCAAACAGACCTTACCGGAAAGAAGCCGCACATCGGTTCAGCTTCCAAGCAGACTCCTGGGACAACCAGTACTGCTAAAAACAAGGGATCAAGCCAGGACTTGGTCTTCCCTCTGGTGGAACCGCGCTCGGGGACAACCCAGGCCACCACAACCACCACTAGCGCAGTGGATCCACTGCGCACTGTTCTTACCACTCCCCTTCAATCGGTGCTAGAGACTGACCTGACAAAGGCACCAAATGCACCGGATAGAACAAGGGCACAACGGTAGAAGCGAACACCCTTGCTTTAGAAGGGGTCGCACCGGAAGTAACACCAAGGGATTTCGTATCCCAAAATTACGAAACCTTGGCCGCTCTCATGGAAGAGGAAGCTAGAAAGAGGTCGAGTCGAAGCCTACAAGCCCGACTCAGTTTTGACTCGGAGTACGAAATCTCCCCACCGCGCCGTCAGAAGGAGAAGCGCGGCCGAGACAACCGCCGACCCCCTGTGTTTAACAGAATTAGGAAAAGGGTTGAGGATGATGAGACGTCCAACTCACAGCACCTGGAAGGAAGTGAGGAGGATGAACGGCGTACCAGTGTCCACACCAGACTTGGTAGCCGCAGAATACAGGACAGACTTGGGCGACGATATTCCCCAAGTGAAAGCCCTTCGAGTACAAACTCTGAGGACAGTCGGCGCAAGCGCCGAAGGAGGGAAAATTCATCCTCTGGAAATTCCTCGGACAACGGGGATAGCGAAACTGGACACTGGAAGTCTGGAAGTCCAGAAACATATATAATGACCAGGAGGATGAAGATATATCTCTCCCATGGCGCCGTCAAAAGGTGGATGCGTTCACTCGACGCATCAGTGACTTCTCAAAGAACAAAAGGAGGCGTATGCCTGCCAATGTAAAAACCTATGACGGAACAGGTGATCCAGATGATCACCTCAAAATTTTTGAATCAGCCGCTACAATTAAAAACTGGCCACAGCTTGTATGGTGCCACATGTTCAACTCCACACTGGTGGGAAACGCGCGGAACTGGTTCAGCAAGCTTCCACGCAAAAGCATCAATGGCTTTGAGGAATTGAGAAAGGCGTTTCGCCTGAACTTTACTCGGCAGAAGAAGTGCGCTAAAAATTCTGTTAAACTCGTCAGGGTAAAGCAGCGCCAAGGAGAATCTACAAGCGCATTCATGGAACGCTTCAAAGATGAATGCATGCAAGTTAAAGCATGCCCTGAAGTGCTAAAGATTTCTGGTTTCATGAATGGGATTAATAACCCAGAACTCATCAAGAGGTTGAACGACAAGATTCCTAAAACCTTCGATGAACTCATGAAACGCTCTCGGTCCTTCGTCCAAGGAGAAGCTGCCGCAGCAGATAGAAAAAGAAACTACTCGAACTATCGGTCACAGGAACAACCTGGGAGACAATCCACCGACCGGAGTAGCAACCGTAATAGGAGCTATCGCAGTCAGGGGAGCGGAAGGGATAATGACAAATACACCCCGCTGACCAAAACACCCAAGGAAATACTCACAACAGAAGGTGCGAACTTCCCAAGACCGCCACAAATGCGCACTCCAGAGGATCGGCGCACCGGGAGTGGATACTGTGACTACCACGCACAGAAGGGCCACACCACTAACGAATGTGTCCAACTGCGCCAGCTCATTGACAAAATGGTTAAAGAGGGCAGATTGGACCATTTGGTTAAAAACATAAAGGAAGGAAAGGATAGGCAGAAGAGTGGGAACAAGAAAGAGACACCCAAAGACAAGGCCGACACCATATACATGATACAATCATGGCAGCGGGTCACTAGGCAGAAGGTCAGCCAAGAGTTTTCTCGTGGGAGCGAAATCTCTTTCCCCACCTTAACTGCGGACAACGCAGTGGTGGAACCACTCACCATAGAAATAAGTGCGGGGGGTCACGACATCCACCGCATGTACGTTGATGGTGGAGCATCTGCAGACATCATGTATGAGCACTGCTTCAAGCGACTGCGGCCTGAAATACGCAGTCAGTTAAGCCCGGTCAGAACGGCGCTGACGGGTTTTACGGGTGAGAAGATATGGCCTATGGGGCAAATAAGATTACCAGTCAGCATCGGAAATGAAAAACACTCCGCGACGGCTTGGATGGAATTTATGGTGATCAAATCTCCCTCGCCATACAATGGCATTATCGGGAGACCTGGGATATCAGCTATGCGCGCAGTGCCATCAACAGCGCACGGAATGCTCAAATTCCCAGTGGAAGGTGGTATTGTTACTCTTTACAATGCCACTGTACCGCATAGAGAATGTAACACGATTACATGCGAAGCGGCACCAATCCCAGAACAGCGCGCAACCAAAGTCCCAAATCTGAAGGTTGCAATTCACCCTGAATACCCGGAATAGGAAATATCCATCGGAGGGTCACTGTCGGACAACGGCAAAGCAGCTGTATGTGCGCTCTTGCAAAAGAACTTGGACATTTTTGCATGGGAGCCAAAACACATGACTGGGGTACCACGCTCCATCACAGAGCATAAACTTAGAATCCGACAAGGATACTCACCCATACGCCAGAAGAAGCGCGGCCAAGCTCTGGAGCTCGCGCAGGCAATCCTGGCAGAGGTACATAAGCTAGTAGAGGCAGGGATCATGCGGGAAGTCTACTATCATGATTGGCTTTCCAACCCAGTCATGGTAAAGAAAAGCGATGGTAGCTGGCGGATGTACGTGGACTTCACCGATCTTAACAAAGCATGTCCACAAGACTGCTACCCATTACCAGAGATAGACTGGAAAATAGAGTCTTTGTGTGGATATCCATTAAAGTGTTTCCTCGATGCATACAAAGGGTATCATCAAATCCAGATGGCTAAAGAGGACGAGGAAAAAACGGCCTTTCACACAAGCCAAGGCGTTTACTGTTACACAAAAATGCCCTTTGGCTTGAAGAATGCGGGCGCCACCTATCAGCGGTTAGTGGATAATGCTTTCGAAAAGCAGGTGGGCCGCAACCTAGAGGTATATGTTGATGACCTGGTCATAAAGAGCCATACTGAAGATGAGTTAGTGCGCGATATTGAGGAAACATTCAAAACTCTATGAGAGATCAACATGAAGCTGAATCCAAAAAAATGTACCTTCGGCGCTACTGAAGGCATGTTCCTTGGATACCTGATAGAACCTGAGGGCATAAAACCATGTCCAGAAAAGACTAAGGCCGTCATCGAACTTCCTTCACCGCGCACGTTGAAGGAAGTCCAATCTCTCAACGGAAAGCTGGCCGGTCTAAACAGATTCCTATCCAAGTCAGCAGACAAATCATTACCCCTTTTCAAAACACTCAAGAAGTGTATAAAAAAGGGTGATTTCCGGTGGACTACGGAGGCGGAAGAAGCCTTCACACAGCTTAAACAACACCTGGCAACGCTCCCCACACTTGTTGCACCCCGACCAGGGGAAGAGTTGATTATGTATTTATCCGCAACTAATGGAGCAGTCAGCGCAGTGTTACTAACAGATAGGGATTTAGTACAAACCCCTGTCTATTTTGTAAGCAAGGCACTCAAGAAGACGGAGATGAACTATAGTGCCATGGAAAAATTAGTTCTGGCATTGGTGTTTGCTGCTAAACGGCTACGCGGGTACTTCCAAGCGCATCCAATAGCAGTAATCACAGACCAACCGATCAAGCAGACCATCTCCAAACCTGACGCATCAGGCCGACTGAAGAAGTGGAGTGTATTGCTAGGTGAGCACAACATCTCCTACAGACCACGCACTGCAATCAAAGGACATATTCTGGCAGACTTCATCATCGAAAAGCCAGACACCAACGAGGCACCCGTACCAAGTGGGAAGGAACTACACGATCCATGGATCTTGTTTACAGATGGATCCTCATGCGTCGATGGGTCAGGGGCAGGCCTCATTCTCAAAAATCCAGAAGGAATGGAATTCACTTACGCACTGCGTTTTGAATTCACAGCGACAAACAATGAGGCAGAGTATGAAGCTCTAATCGCCGGACTACGCATTGCAGCTCGAATGGGTGTACGTAACCTGGAAGCAAATGTGGATTCCCGGCTAGTAGCCAACCATGTGTTGGGTGAATACGTGGCTAAAGAGGAAAATATGATTCAGTATCTCGACAAGACCAAGACACTGATCAATGGCTTTGACAGGTTCACCATCAAGCAAGTTCCTAGAGGGGAAAATCGCAAGGCAGATGCACTAAGCAAGATCGCCTCGACAAGTTTTGCACACCTGTCAAAGCAAGTGCTGGTGGAAACACTGAAAAGCAAATCAATCTCCGAGATGGAAGTATCCACAGTAATAGAGGAGGAAGGTCCTACATGGATGACACCGATAACGGAATTCCAAAGCAAAGGAGCGTTACCCCAAGAGCAGAAGGAAGCTCGCAGGATACGGCGCACAGCACAGAGATTCGAACTTCGAGACAACATACTGTACCGACGCTCCTTCCTGCAACCATGGCTCCGCTGCGTTGGCCCCTACAAGCAAATTATGTGCTACGAGAAATCCACGAAGGTTCATGCAGCATGCACTCAGGACCTCGGTCCGTGGTGGCTCGCGCCTTGAGGTCAGGATACTACTGGCCCACCATGCACCGCGATGCGCGGGACTTAATAAGGAAGTGCAACGATTGCCAAGTTCATAGACCCATCCCGTGACAACCACAGCACGAGCTAACACCAATTACAGCACCATGGCCATTCTACAAGTGGGGTATCAACATTGCAGGCCCGTTCCCTGTTGCAGCAGGGGGTTAAAATTCCTCATAGTCGCTATAGACTACTTCACTAAGTGGATCGAAGCAAAAGCAGTAGTGACAATCACTGGCAACCAGGTAAAACGCTTTGTCTGGGAAATATTGTATGCCGCTTCGGACTGCCTGGGGAAATCATCTCGGACAACGGGAAACAATTCTGCGACAACCCTTTCAAAGACTGGTGCGAGAAGTTGAAAATCACACAGCACTTCGCGTCAGTTAAACACCCATAAACCAATGGCTTAGTGGAACGTGCGAATCGAAGCTTAGGGGAAGGAATTAAGGCACGCCTGGACAAGCACAAAGGAAGGTGGGTAGAAGAGCTATCACATGTTTTGTGGGCACATCGCACCTCAATCAAAACCAGCACGGGAGACACTCCCTTTTCTTTAGTCTACGGGACAGAAGCCGTCATACAAGCCGAAATTGGAATGCCCACTATCCGCACTGCTGAAATCAATGTGGCAACCAATGACGACGAGCGACGTATCGACTTAGACTTGCTAGAAGAAAGGCGCGAACGCGCAGCTATACGTGAAGCAAAATCAAAGTCAAGGATGAAGGGATACTACGACGCCAAAGTACGAAGTGTTTCATTCAGACCAGGTGACTTCGTTTACCGCGCCAATGATGCGAGCCATGCAGAAGATACAGGTAAGCTTGGACCAAAGTGGGAAGGACCCTATGAGGTTACTGAAGCATTGGGAACATGCGCGTACAAGCTACGAGGCTTGGATGGTCGTGAACTGCCACGCACATGGAACATCTGCAACCTCAAGAGGTGCTACCTATAGGAATGGCTACGGCCCAGCGCACAGACGCCCTTGTACTTTCTTGAAGTGCCCAATTAACATCTATGTATTTACTTTCCGTTTTACTTAGTATAATCTCTTATTTATTTCTCATAAAAACTTGCAAGTATTAATAAAACGTCGTGGTTTCTAGCTAACTCCGCGACACATTTTCATTTGTTATTTCCATATACCGTATGTCTTAACAATTCTTTATTTCTTGCCTACATGGCGTGCATGCACTCAATAAACCCACGATGGTAAAAGAATAAGTTAACCTACTAAACAACTTGTTGAGTAAGAGGGTTGCAAACCCATCAACACTGGATCACGTATCCTTGTTAAACATCTTGTTCTCAAGATGTTGGAATAAGTTCTGTGCGCATCCCACGACGGGTGCGCAACATTGCATATGGTGCACGTTTAACAATTTAGAAACCAAGACACTTGATTTCTTAATATGATATTTACAGTACGCTGCATATCATAACATACACGACTATGATAGAAAATACTTAGAATTTTTTTAAGTATACTATGATTTTCATACATGCCTATGAATTTCTTATATTATTCGCGCTTGTGTAACGACTACATCTTTTACGCAAAGACAAAC
The DNA here is from genome assembly GCA_019973895.1 of Chrysanthemum seticuspe. Lineage (NCBI taxonomy): Eukaryota > Viridiplantae > Streptophyta > Magnoliopsida > Asterales > Asteraceae > Chrysanthemum > Chrysanthemum seticuspe. The sequence goes on along the minus strand of BPTQ01000008.1, from coordinate 260,974,393 downwards.
AGATAAGCATACATATTACAAGTGGCAATAATATCCATACGAACTTAACAAAAGAAGATTTTATTCATAACTACGAGTTATTACAAAAGGATTGTTACTTTACAAACCTACTAGCTATTACACCGCTCCAGAGACGAGCCACCCACGCGGTTGGCTGCATCTTTAACCTCACTTAGCCTCTTCAAGAGGTCGGAATCTTGGCGCGACACGGTTGCAACACTAACTGGTACCCCATCAGATCTGGGGAGATGTGCCGCGCCCACGCCACATAGGACAACCTTACCCTTAATCCTTTCTTTTTTGGCAAGTCTCGTAGCATGCGCTTCCAGAACTTGCTTCAAGGGCACTTCCTTCTCCAACGCAAAAGGATTCAAGATATCCTTAGGGCGCGCAAATACAGGCACGAGAAGTTGAGATTCATCAGGCTTAAGAAAATGGTCAGGCTGCGCTACGGCCTCTTCACCACGATGCCGAACTAAGGTCAACCCCTCCATAATGACCCCTATTGGGTAATCCTGATCACGCTCTAGCTCAGAAATCATGGGCAACTCCATCGATTTCATGTTCTCCATGGCAGCTACCAACTCATCATACGCCCGCGCGTTATACCCAGGTACTTTCTCAATGGGCACCTTCAATAACTCTGCCCTATGAAGATCCTCAACTGCTTCTGACTTACCCCGCGCTAAGGCACATTGAACCACTGCCCCAAAAGCATCCACAACTTCCGGGGACTCCAGGGTACCAAGCGCGGCAAGTCGCAACCCATGCCCAATCAGCCACCTGCGCTCTGCGATTGTTGAAAGAAGTTGAGGATATAACTCCTCGTCATATTCTAGGCTGAGCTTACGAAGTTTCACCTCCTGTACTTCCAAAGCCCCATGCACGGTAGTGCCAAATTCTTCCAGTTGCGGGGTTAATTCATCCTTACCCTTTTCGAGATACTTTAGCGCCCACATACAGGAAGCTTTATACTCTACCGTTGCGGTACGCTCTTGGCTTATTTGGCTCAGCAACAACATTTTTTCATCAGCCAGCCTCTGGGCATACGTGCTCATAGCATCTGCTTCCATCTTGGCACTGGCCAACTGGGCCTCCAATTGCGCAATATACTGGTCCTTTTGCACATTCTGGGAGCCTTCCCCGGGGTACCTAGCCCTTAATTGCGCAGTTAGGGCTGCCTGATGCGCCGCAGCCACACTCAGCTCCTCGATAAGTTGCTCCAGTGGTGCTTTCTCAGGATTAGATGGTTCCGCGTCCTGCTTCTTTGGCTCAGAGGATTCGGTACGCACAGGATTTTCAGGGGGCGGCGACTCCGCAGTCTGCTCAAACCTGCATACACAGAATTATTAGTCACTCATATAAACAGTGGGGTAAAAAAATATAGAAGACAAAAAATGGACAACATTACTTACTGAGGGCCAGAGATATCATCGGATGGGTGAGATGACGCAGCGTCGCTGGCAGATGATTCCATAGTGAGGATCACCGGGCGCTTTTTCCTTGATGAACTCGCGCCATCCTCTCCAAGTGACCTTCTGCGCTTTAGCCCAGACTCTTGTTCTTCTTCTTCTTCCATCGGCTGCGCCACTGCTACAGGTGGTGGCTGCGCTACGGGAGATGGCACCCTGGGGCTCGGCACGCTTTGAAGCGGCGTCGCTTCCACTGCTACCGAAGAACTGGTCCCTGCTTCTCCTAGATTCATCTCCAGGGTACGCCCTGCAGTGGCATCCAGTATGGGCTCTTCTCCTTCTTTCAAGGGTCTTACCCCTGTATTCACCTCAACTGGCTTCGCTAGGTGCACCACGGTGAACAGATCCATCTCTGCGCAAGACAAGACAACAAATAACGAAGGTTATAGAATGCGCGGAATAAGGCAGAAAGCTCTTAAATTAATTTCAAAAGGGGGTGCGGAAGAATGAGTACCCACCCTGGCCATTGGCGCCTATGAAGATTGGCATCTCATCCGGCATACCAAAAGAATTACGGCTGATGCCCATATGCACAAAAAATTCCTCAGGATAGGAACTAATGGGGATGCGGTTGGCATTTATCAGTTCCGCATCCTCAGCGACATATGATCCAGGCAAGGGGCACTCATCCCTCTCCAACGTACCCCGGGTACATGTGTCGTCTACCTAGAAAAATGACTCCCTCCAATTTCTAAGCGCGTCTAGTTTCTCAGTATAACACTGAAGTCTACCAGCGCGCTTAGCAAAGGATACCCACCCATGTGACCATGTTGTGTGATAAAAGGCGCAGAATAAGTGGATGGTTGGGTTAACCGCCAGTAAACGGCAGTTCACCTCAAAATTGGTAATTTTAGCCGCACCGATTCGGTGCAACTGGGATATGTGAAGATTATAATAATTTAACACATCGTACAGAAATCGGGATAGAGGCACACGTTGATTTGCGAATTCAAAAAAATGTGTGTATACCCCCACCTTCCCATCGGGGAAGTCTGCAATAGATGCCCGCGCACCCGGAACAACCGGATGCACATCAAGGGGTATAAAGTAATCCGAGGTGAACTCTAGAAGATCGCTCTCGGTGAGGTTGGAGGTGAAGTCAGACAACTGTTTAACCATAGTATGTTTTACAAAGCGCACGCGTGGCTACCTTTGAAATAGGTGGTTTTCTGGATTGCAGATGAAAGGATTCTTGACAATGGCGGCTTGAGTTTTCTTTTTACTGTGAGAAACACAGTGGAAATGAAGCGAGGGTTATATACTTTTTCTCATCCACGCGATGAGTGACACGTGGACCCCACTAATACTAACTGTGTGGCTAAGATCGTTTGATGGGACGCTGCTGCAGTTACTTTCCCCCGACTTACGAGGCGCCCATTTTTTAATCCCATGTCTAGATACAATGTACTAGCGGGTATCTTTTTTATGGCTTCTTGGCTACGTTTCAAAGTTTTTTCTTTCACTACGATTATTAGTCTAGCATCCGCAGTTGGTCACTGCGCATACTAGACTGGGGGGACATGATGACGTATAGTCTATAGTCGGGTCATGAGCCCGACCAAAGTCCGATACTAACAAGCCCAGCACAAACTGGGCTGATCCGATAAGGGTTTGGGCCCACGACGGTCCAAGCCCAATGTTAATTATGGAACACGATATCGGATATCTCCTAATTATGGAGATAATCATTCCCCAACCGACTTAGGCGGGATACGCCGAAGGTTGAGGAACACGGAACCAACAAGGATTCCGTGTATATATAAAGGGAATCCCATCCCTCGTTAAAGGTACGATCTACAAACCCTAACTCTCCTTTAACCCTAAACCGATTACTTACTCTCACGCCGGAGGATAATCGTGGGAGACAATCCCACGATAAGTCTAACGGTGTTTTCTGTCTCTTAGTGCGCAAGTCTCAAGCAACAATCAGCAATTGGTACGAGAGCCGGAGCCCCGAACAAGGAATGCCCATCTTTTGTATCAACAAGTGGCGCCATCCGTGGGACCATTCACTAAGAACTAAGACTAGAATGACGAAGCATAGAAGTCTGCGATCGCAAACAGACCTTACCGGAAAGAAGCCGCACATCGGTTCAGCTTCCAAGCAGACTCCTGGGACAACCAGTACTGCTAAAAACAAGGGATCAAGCCAGGACTTGGTCTTCCCTCTGGTGGAACCGCGCTCGGGGACAACCAAGGCCACCACAACCACCACTAGCGCAGTGGATCCACTGCGCACTGTTCTTACCACTCCCCTTCAATCGGTGCTAGAGACTAACCTGACAAAGGCACCAGATGCACCGGATAGAAACAAGGGCACAGCGGTAGAAGCGAACACCCTTGCTTTAGAAGGGGTCGCACCAGAAGTAACACCAAGGGATTTCGTATCCCAAAATTACGAAACCTTGGCCGCTCTCATGGAAGAGGAAGCTAGAAAGAGGTTGAGTCGAAGCCTACAAGCCCGACTCAGTTTTGACTCGGAGTACGAAATCTCCTCACCGCGCCGTCAGAAGGAGAAGCGCGACCGAGACAACCGTCAACCCCCTGTGTTTAACAGAATTGGGAAAAGGGTTGAGGATGATGAGACGTCCAACTCACAGCACCTGGAAGGAAGTGAGGAGGATGAACGGCGTACCAGTGTCCACACCAGACTTGGTAGCCGCAGAATACAGGATAGACTTGGGCGACGATATTCCCCAAGTGAAAGTCCTTCGAGTACAAACTCTGAGGACAGTCGGCGCAAGCGCCGAAGGAGGGAAAATTCATCCTCTGGAAATTCCTCGGACAACGGGGATAGCGAAACTGGACACTAGAAGTCCAGAAACAGATATAATGACCAGGAGGATGAAGATATATCTCTCCCATGGCGCCGTCTAAAGGTGGATGCGTTCACTCGACGCATCAGTGACTTCTCAGAGAACAAAAGGAGGCGCATGCCTGCCAATGTAAAAACCTATGATGGAACATGTGATCCAGATGATCACCTCAAAAATTTTGAATCAGCCGCTACAATTGAAAACTGGCCACAGCCTATATGGTGCCACATGTTCAACTCCACACTGGTGGGAAACACGCGGAACTGGTTCAGCAAGCTTCCACGCAAAAGCATCAATGGCTTTGAGGAATTGAGAAAGGCGTTTCGCCTGAACTTTACTCAGCGGAAGAAGTGCGCTAAAAATCCTGTTAAACTCGCCAGGGTAAAGCAGCGCCAAGGAGAATCTACAAGCGCATTCATGGAACGCTTCAAAGATGAATGCATGCAAGTTAAAGCATGCCCTGAAGTGCTAAAGATTTCTGGTTTCATGAATGGGATTAATAACCCAGAACTCATCAAGAGGTTGAACGACAAGATTCCTGAAACCTTCGATGAACTCATGAAACGCTCTCGGTCCTTCGTCCAAGGAGAAGCTGCCGCAGCAGATAGCAAAAGAAACTACTCGAACTATCGGTCACAGGAACAACCTGGGAGACAATCCACCGACCGGAGTAGCAACCGTAATAGGAGCTATCGCAGTCAGGGGAGCGGAAGGGATAATGACAAATACACCCCGCTGACCAAAAACCCCAAGGAAATACTCACAACAGAAGGTGCGAACTTCCCAAGACCGCCACAAATGCGCACTCCAGAGGATCGGCGCACCGGGAGTGGATACTGTGACTACCACGCACAGAAGGGCCACACCACTAACGAATGTGTCCAACTGCGCCAGCTCATTGACAAAATGGTTAAAGAGGGCAGATTGGACCATTTGGTTAAAAACATAAAGGAAGGAAAGGATAGGCAGAAGAGTGGGAACAAGAAAGAGACACCCAAAGACAAGGCCGACACCATCTACATGATACAATCATGGCAGCGGGTCACTAGGCAGAAGGTCAGCCAAGAGTTTTCTCGTGGGAGCGAAATCTCTTTCCCCACCTTAACTGCGGACAACGCAGTGGTGGAACCACTCACCATAGAAATAAGTGCGGGGGGTCATGACATCCACCGCATGTACGTTGATGGTGGAGCATCTGCAGACATCATGTATGAGCACTGCTTCAAGCGACTGCGGCCTGAAATACGCAGTCAGTTAAGCCCGGTCAGAACGGCGCTGACGGGTTTTACGGGTGAGAAGATATGGCCTATGGGGCAAATAAGAATACCAGTCAGCATCGGAAATGAAAAACACTCCGCGACGGCTTGGATGGAATTTATGGTGATCAAATCTCCCTCGCCATACAATGGCATTATCGGGAGACCTGGGATATCAGCTATGCGCGCAGTGCCATCAACAGCGCACGGAATGCTCAAATTCCCAGTGGAAGGTGGTATTGTTACTCTTTACAATGCCACTGTACCGCATAGAGAATGTAACACGATTACATGCGAAGCGGCACCAATCCCAGAACATCGCGCAACCAAAGTCCCAAATCTGAAGGTTGCAATTCACCCTGAATACCCGGAATAGGAAATATCCATCGGAGGGTCACTGTCGGACAACGGCAAAGCAGCTGTATGTGCGCTCTTGCAAAAGAACTTGGACATTTTTGCATGGGAGCCAAAACACATGACTGGGGTACCACGCTCCATCACAGAGCATAAACTTAGAATCCGACAAGGATACTCACCCATACGCCAGAAGAAGCGCGGCCAAGCTCTGGAGCTCGCGCAGGCAATCCTGGCAGAGGTACATAAGCTAGTAGAGGCAGGGATCATGCGGGAAGTCTACTATCATGATTGGCTTTCCAACCCAGTCATGGTAAAGAAAAGCGATGGTAGCTGGCGGATGTACGTGGACTTCACCGATCTTAACAAAGCATGTCCACAAGACTGCTACCCATTACCAGAGATAGACTGGAAAATAGAGTCTTTGTGTGGATATCCATTAAAGTGTTTCCTCGATGCATACAAAGGGTATCATCAAATCCAGATGGCTAAAGAGGACGAGGAAAAAACGGCCTTTCACACAAGCCAAGGCGTTTACTGTTACACAAAAATGCCCTTTGGCTTGAAGAATGCGGGCGCCACCTATCAGCGGTTAGTGGATAATGCTTTCGAAAAGCAGGTGGGCCGCAACCTAGAGGTATATGTTGATGACCTGGTCATAAAGAGCCATACTGAAGATGAGTTAGTGCGCGATATTGAGGAAACATTCAAAACTCTATGAGAGATCAACATGAAGCTGAATCCAAAAAAATGTACCTTCGGCGCTACTGAAGGCATGTTCCTTGGATACCTGATAGAACCTGAGGGCATAAAACCATGTCCAGAAAAGACTAAGGCCGTCATCGAACTTCCTTCACCGCGCACGTTGAAGGAAGTCCAATCTCTCAACGGAAAGCTGGCCGGTCTAAACAGATTCCTATCCAAGTCAGCAGACAAATCATTACCCCTTTTCAAAACACTCAAGAAGTGTATAAAAAAGGGTGATTTCCGGTGGACTACGGAGGCGGAAGAAGCCTTCACACAGCTTAAACAACACCTGGCAACGCTCCCCACACTTGTTGCACCCCGACCAGGGGAAGAGTTGATTATGTATTTATCCGCAACTAATGGAGCAGTCAGCGCAGTGTTACTAACAGATAGGGATTTAGTACAAACCCCTGTCTATTTTGTAAGCAAGGCACTCAAGAAGACGGAGATGAACTATAGTGCCATGGAAAAATTAGTTCTGGCATTGGTGTTTGCTGCTAAACGGCTACGCGGGTACTTCCAAGCGCATCCAATAGCAGTAATCACAGACCAACCGATCAAGCAGACCATCTCCAAACCTGACGCATCAGGCCGACTGAAGAAGTGGAGTGTATTGCTAGGTGAGCACAACATCTCCTACAGACCACGCACTGCAATCAAAGGACATATTCTGGCAGACTTCATCATCGAAAAGCCAGACACCAACGAGGCACCCGTACCAAGTGGGAAGGAACTACACGATCCATGGATCTTGTTTACAGATGGATCCTCATGCGTCGATGGGTCAGGGGCAGGCCTCATTCTCAAAAATCCATAAGGAATGGAATTCACTTACGCACTGCGTTTTGAATTCACAGCGACAAACAATGAGGCAGAGTATGAAGCTCTAATCGCCGGACTACGCATTGCAGCTCGAATGGGTGTACGTAACCTGGAAGCAAATGTGGATTCCCGGCTAGTAGCCAACCATGTGTTGGGTGAATACGTGGCTAAAGAGGAAAATATGATTCAGTATCTCGACAAGACCAAGACACTGATCAATGGCTTTGACAGGTTCACCATCAAGCAAGTTCCTAGAGGGGAAAATCGCAAGGCAGATGCACTAAGCAAGTGCTGGTGGAAACACTGAAAAACAAATCAATCTCCGAGATGGAAGTATCCACAGTAATAGAGGAGGAAGGTCCTACATGGATGACACCGATAACGGAATTCCAAAGCAAAGGAGCGTTACCCCAAGAGCAGAAGGAAGCTCGCAGGATACGGCGCACAGCACAGAGATTCGAACTTCGAGACAACATACTGTACCGACGCTCCTTCCTGCAACCATGGCTCCGCTGCGTTGGCCCCTACAAGCAAATTATGTGCTACGAGAAATCCACGAAGGTTCATGCAGCATGCACTCAGGACCTCGGTCCGTGGTGGCTCGCGCCTTGAGGTCAGGATACTACTGGCCCACCATGCACCGCGATGTGCGGGACTTAATAAGGAAGTGCAACGATTGCCAAGTTCATAGACCCATCCCGTGACAACCATAACACGAGCTAACACCAATTACACACCATGGCCATTCTACAAGTGGGGTATCGACATTGCAGGCCCGTTCCCTGTTGCAGCAGGGGGTTAAAATTCCTCATAGTCGCTATAGACTACTTCACTAAGTGGATCGAAGCAAAAGCAGTAGTGACAATCACTGGCAACCAGGTAAAACGCTTTGTCTGGGAAATATTGTATGCCGCTTCGGACTGCCTGGGGAAATCATCTCGGACAACGGGAAACAATTCTGCGACAACCCTTTCAAAGACTGGTGCGAGAAGTTGAAAATCACACAGCACTTCGCGTCAGTTAAACACCCATAAACCAACGGCTTAGTGGAACGTGCGAATCGAAGCTTAGGTGAAGGAATTAAGGCACGCCTGGACAAGCACAAAGGAAGGTGGGTAGAAGAGCTATCACATGTTTTGTGGGCACATCGCACCTCAATCAAAACCAGCACGGGAGACACTCCCTTTTCTTTAGTCTACGGGACAGAAGCCGTCATACCAGCCGAAATTGGAATGCCCATTATCCGCACTGCTGAAATCAATGTGGCAACCAATGACGACGAGCGACGTATCGACTTAGACTTGCTAGAAGAAAGGCGCGAACGCGCAGCTATACGTGAAGCAAAATCAAAGTCAAGGATGAAGGGATACTACGACGCTAAAGTACGAAGTGTTTCATTCAGACCAGGTGACTTTGTTTACCGCGCCAATGATGCGAGCCACGCAGAAGATACAGGTAAGCTTGGACCAAATTGGGAAGGACCCTATGAGGTTACTGAAGCATTGGGAACAGGCGCGTACAAGCTACGAGGCTTGGATGGTCGTGAACTGCCACGCACATGGAACATCTGCAACCTCAAGAGGTGCTACCTATAGGAATGGCTACGGCCCAGCGCACAGACGCCCTTGTACTTTCTTGAAGTGCCAAATTAACATCTATGTATTTACTTTCCGTTTTACTTAGTATAATCTCTTATTTATTTCTCATAAAAACTTGCAAGTATTAATAAAACGTCGTGGTTTCTAGCTAACTCCGCGACACATTTTCATTTGTTATTTCCATATACCGTATGTCTTAACAATTCTTTATTTCTTGCCTACATGGCGTGCATGCACTCAATAAACCCACGATGGTAAAAGAATAAGTTAACCTACTAAACAACTTGTTGAGTAAGAGGGTTGCAAACCCATCAACACTGGATCACGTATCCTTGTTAAACATCTTGTTCTCAAGATGTTGGAATAAGTTCTGTGCGCATCCCACGACGGGTGCGCAACATTGCATATGGTGCATGTTTAACAATTTAGAAACCAAGACACTTGATTTCTTAATATGATATTTACAGTACGCTGCATATCATAACATACACGACTATGATAGAAAATACTTAGAATTTTTTTAAGTATACTATGATTTTCATACATGCCTATGAATTTCTTATATTATTCGCGCTTGTGTAACGACTACATCTTTTACGCAAAGAAAAACAGATAAGCATACATATTACAAGTGGCAATAATATCCATACGAACTTAACAAAAGAAGATTTTATTCATAACTACGAGTTATTACAAAAGGATTGTTACTTTACAAACCTACTAGCTATTACACCGCTCCAGAGACGAGCCACCCACGCGGTTGGCTGCATCTTTAACCTCACTTAGCCTCTTCAAGAGGTCGGAATCTTGGCGCGACACGGTTGCAACACTAACTGGTACCCCATCAGATCTGGGGAGATGTGCCGCGCCCACGCCACATAGGACAACCTTACCCTTAATCCTTTCTTTTTTGGCAAGTCTCGTAGCATGCGCTTCCAGAACTTGCTTCAAGGGCACTTCCTTCTCCAACGCAAAAGGATTCAAGATATCCTTAGGGCGCGCAAATACAGGCACGAGAAGTTGAGATTCATCAGGCTTAAGAAAATGGTCAAGCTGCGCTACGGCCTCTTCACCACGATGCCGAGCTAAGGTCAACCCCTCCATAATGACCCCTATTGGGTAATCCTGATCACGCTCTAGCTCAGAAATCATGGGCAACTCCATCGATTTCATGTTCTCCATGGCAGCTACCAGCTCATCATACGTCCGCGTGTTATACCCAGGTACTTTCTCAATGGGCACTTTCAATAACTCTGCCCTATGAAGATCCTCAACTGCTTCTGACTTACCCCGCGCTAAGGCACATTGAACCACTGCCCCAAAAGCATCCACAACTTCCGGGGACTCCAGGGTACCAAGCGCGGCAAGTCGCAACCTGATGAGTGTGTAAATACTCATCATTCTTGGTCAAATCTGAACTGCAAAACATTTAAAAACACTCAGAAATGCATCAAAATACTGAAAATATCCCAAAATTGTGTTTCATATGTTTCAAATGCAAAATGTTTAAAAACAGTTGAAAAACGAACAAAGTTTGCATAATTGGCAGTTTCAGTCCCTCAACTTTCAAAACTTGTCAAATTTAGTCCCTAGGCATTTGTTTTGTAAGAAAAGTCACCAAAGGTCCTTTTGAAATCATATGTTGTCATATTTAATCCTTTGGTGAAAAGTTTCAATAATTTACAAGTTTGGTCCCTGCACTTTCAGAATTTGCAAAAATGGTCCTTGGGAAAATGTTATTGTTGGAAATCTCATGTATGGTCCATGGATTATTGGGACATGGCAGGAATCACCCTTGGTTTATTTTGGAAGATGTACAACTTTGGCCCTCCAATTTTCAGAATTTACAAACTTGGTCCTTGTGTTATTAAAGCTAAACAACCAAACGGACCCTTTGTATCCTTGACCCCTTCCAAAACACCTTGACCCCCCTGTTTTGAACCCCCTGTCTAATATTAAAACCCTGGTCAACACCCAGTCAAACCCCACCTCCCTCGTTTTCCCTCCAAACTCACCCACCTTCTTCACCAACTCTGCAAACTCAGACCACCCCTCACCTCCAGCTATCCTTCACCATCCTTTGTCCCCTCCACCTCCACAACAAACCAAATGCATTAAATGCATCTCTTTCCTTGCACTCAAAACCCCCCAGTTGATATACCACTTTGGCGCCAAAACTCATCAATGGCCAAAAATGATTCTAATGATCCAATGGCTCTAAAAAGAAGTGGGAAATGATCAGAGGAGAGAGGGGAAGCCTTTTGCTGATAAATAGAAGGAAGAGAAGAAGAGTAAGAGGGTAGTTTTTAGTTTTAGTTTTCTTGTATGTCGTTTTTCATTTTATTGTCTTAATTAGTTTCTTAAATTGTAATCCTAAGCTTTCCTGTATTGAACTAAAGTTATTTAGTCTATTGTAACTCATTTTAAGCATTAATTCAAAGTTTGATAAAGTTTCTTGTTTTTATATTTTCTGTCGTAAAATCAATTCTAAATGTACTAAAAGCCAGGCTTCAATAAGCCTCATTATAACTCAAATAAGCTTACTAAAGCTGCCCATAGCTTTTAGTAAGCTTATAACTCAGTTTTTAGCATAATTGCCTCTGGTCAACAAAAGTCAACTGCAATCAAATGGGGAGCTGAACTTGTTTAGATATTGGGTTTGCTTTGGAATTAGGTTGGAATTGGTTTAATGGTGAGTGAAGATTCGATTTAAGTAGCTTGTGCAAGCCATAGTGGCAGGACACTTGTAAGTGTTTTAAATCTGCTCTTGAATTCCCTTTACATTACTGTTTCATTACATAGGTGGTTTAGCTCTCATTTGTTTGATATAATCATCATTATTGCATTTAAAGGTTCTCATTTAGTTGTTAGATCAGATATTTAAACTGTTATAGATTAGCATTAAGTATTTGATTAAGTAGTTTGAATTTCATCTTTCTTAAGTACTGTTTGGTTCAGGAGGTAATCTGTGTTTGAAGTTTGTTTAGAGGTTAAGTTCAATTGATACAGTCTTACTTAGGTATATTAGAGTTACTTTAGTTATTTGATTGCACCTAGGATTAGTAAAAGTCAAAATTCAGTTTAAACTACTTAAAGCTTCACATCAGTTAGAATTAGAATAGGATATTTTGCATTTAGGCTTAGAATTAGATAGGCTAGCTTATTTCAGTATCACTATAGCTTATTTCATCAACATCAGTTCATAAATTGGAATCAAATCTCAGTTTGGTCAAAATTTCAAATCTGTGTTCAAAAGTCAAAAGTGTCAAAACAGGTTTTCACAAAACTGTATAGACCTTTCATAGCTTCATCTTTGGTTTAATTCAAGTGAAATTTTGGGAATCACAAGTTCAGTTGGTCAGTTTTTCAAAAGATATTTTTGTAGAATTTTGGGAATTTTATATAAGTAGTTGAAAAGCTCTTAATTAGGACTGATTTGTCCTGTGCACACTCAGCCATTACTGAGTTGTGTACAGGCTTCTTACAGAAGCTCTCAAGGCTTCAATTTAGCTTATCCTTGCCTCAAAAATTGGTTTGTGTGATCTCTGGTTGGTCTTCTTGTTAATCTCATTTCTGGTTTTCCATTTAGCTTATTAGGTAAGCTTGTGCTTAAGCTAGAAGTTAGGAGGAAAAACTGATTTAGCACTTAAGTTTAAACCATCAAACCATTGTAGTTTGTGATTCAGAGGTTAAGCTTAGTTATTTTAGGTGTACTTAAGTTGAGTTTAGCTTAGAAAAGTCCCTGGTAGCTGCTGGTTAGTTATTTTAGCTTTTAGCTTATTTGAAATCACTTTTCACTACAGCTCACTTTTCTTGAACACTAGCATACGTTTTAGTATTTTTTTCTAGATTTAAAATATAATTTTAGACTTTTCCTGAATTTTTCATAATTTTCCATTACTGTTTGCTATTTTTCCTATTTTAAATCAGTTTTTAGGACTTTTTAAATAGCTTTTAATACAAATAAATCAGAAAAGCTTCAAAAAAATAAGTTTTCAATTTTCATAGAATAAGATAAATATAAAAAGCCAAAAAAATATTTTTCCATAATTTTTCTAGTTTAAATAGTAATTTTTAGCAATTTAATTAGTTTTAAATAGTTTTTAAATCATAGAAATTAGAATATAAACCAGAAAAATACAAAATTAGTTTTGAAAATTCTCTTTAGTTATTTTAGATTTTTGAAAAATAGTTTCATAATTTTCCTCTTTAATTTCATAATTTTTAGTATTTTAATTTAGTTTTAAAAGTTAAAATTAGTTTTTAACTCAAATTTATAAAAGAAAAACCAAGAAAATCAAATTTTAAAATAGTGATAGCGTTTATTTAATATAATCTAGCTTTTTAATTTTCTTTAATTTGCATTTAAGCCCCTGTAATTTACAAACTTTTTCTTTAGGTATAATTATTCAAAATCCACAAACCTTTTCCCGTTCAATATCACTCGATCACTACGCGTTTAGCTTCAATCGCACAGCTCGTTGGGACTTAACGACCTGGGGAAACACTAAACTCTCCTGGACTTAATTGCATTGCGTTCTCAAGCTGTCTGGCTTTTATTACGGTTGACCATTCACAAGTGGTTGACTTGTGTAATAAACCTGACCGTTTGGGAGCCAATCAAATTTTGGCGCCGCTGCCGGGGAGCTGTGCTAATAATCTTACGTTTAGCAGATTAGTGATTTGAATATTCACTCCTTGTTCATACCATCTATATATATATTTATATTTTCTTATAAAAATCCAAAAAAAAAAAACATCTTAAAACATATAAAACACAAAAATATTTTTCTCTTTGTTTCTACATATATATAAAGCCATAAAACCCAAAAAGATTCTTCTTTCCCCACTTTCATAATTCCCTTAACTCTGAGATTTCTTAGAGTTAACTCTAGTGTATGCGCACTCGCTCTTCTAGGTCTGTGAGCCCATTTCGTGAGCTTGTCAGGATTCCAAGAAGGCGTATCCGTAGACGTTCTGCCCCATCAGTCGGATCTGAGATCCGGACTGCTCACAGTACTTCCGTTATCATGGCGGAAGAACGTCCTATGTGTGAGCTTCTCCAGGCACCCATCGATGGGTATGGAGATGCTATTGTTATCCCAGCCATTGTGGCTGAAAATTTTGAACTCAAAACCGGGTTACTAAATCTTGTAACCTCAAGTCAATTCTATTTTTTTGAGAGGGATGATCCTCATGCTCATATTCGATGGTTTAACAAGATTGCATCTACCATCAAATACAAGAATGTCCCTACCGATGCTGTCAAGCTTCTTCTGTTCCCATTTTCCCTTGAGGGACAAGCCCGGATTTGGCTTGAAAAACAACCCCCTCAATCGATCGAAACATGGGAAGACCTGGTGAAGAAATTTGTTAACGAGTTCTATCCACCTTCCAAAACCACGAGTCTTAAAAACGAAATCATCAAGTTCACACAAAAGTTTGATGAATCCTTCAGTGAATCGTGGGATCGTTTTAAGGAGTTGCTCCGCAAATGTCCTCACCATGGTTTCTCCAAGTTGATGCAACTCGATACTTTCTATAATGGAGTGAGTCAATCTGATCAAGATTCTCTCAATTCCTCCGCTGGAGGAAATTTCTTGAGCAAAACTGCAAAAGAAGCTTTAGCGATAATTGAAAACAAGTCTAAAGTCCGTACTGCACGAAGCAAACCGGTTGTTTCCCAAGTCAGTGTTGGTCCTTCTACTTCATTGCCCGTGAGTCAATCTAGCACCGATGCTAAGATTGACAAACTCACGGAAGCAATTCAAGCTTTGGTTCTCTCTAACCAAAAGAAAGTTTCTTTTCCACAAACTTCACCTCCTGCTGAAGTCAAGAAAGTGGAAGTATGTGTTACTTGAGGTGGCCCCCATGCCTATTACAACTGTATGGCCACCGATGGTAACCCTTTTGAAGCAAACGCTGTGGGCGGGATTTCCAATTCAGGAGGCAACCAATACCGTGCTCCTATGGACCCGAACCACCGTCCTAACCACTACCCTGGACCACCCAGTTTCAACCAAAACCAAAACCGTAATCAAAATCAGAATAGAACGAACCAAGGTTTTCAAAACCAAGGTAATTTTAGTCAAAATAACGGTTTTCAAAATCAAAGTCAAAATTTCCAAAACCAAGGAAATTTTAATACAAACCAAGGTCAAGGAAATTTCAACCCAGGGTATTTTCATGGCAATAATCAAGGAAATTTCCAAAATCAAGGCCCTAATCCAAACAATAGAGGCCAGAATTTTCCTACACAAAATCAAGCCATTGTTCCAACTGGACCATCATCTAATGAGTTGTTGAAGCAATTCATGAAATCCCAAGAGGAAATGAATAGGTTGTTGGTAAGCCAGATTTCTGACATTAAGAAGTCTTTAAATGATCGACCCTCGGGCTCAGGTACTTTACCTAGCAACACGATCGCTAATCCGAGGGGCGATGCAAAGGCGATCACAACCAGAAGTGGTGCTTCATATGATGGACCCGCTATTCCTACTACCTCTTCTTCTTCTCTCTCGAAGGTAGTGGAAAGTGAACCTGAGGCGACAAAGGACCAAGTGCAACCCACTAGCTCGCAGAGCACTGCACATGTCCATCCTCAAGTTGTCCCGAAACCCAAAACCAAACCTGGAGTTGTTTTTGAACCTCCAGTTGACAACCCCAAATCCAAAACTTCTATTCCTTACCCATCACGTTTAAATGAACAAAAGCTCCGCGAAAAAGCCAGTCATCAAATGGAAATTTTTTTTCAAATTTTCCAAGAACTACATTTTGACATAAGCTTTGCGGATGCTATCATGTTGATGCCCAAGTTTGCATCAACTCTCAAACACATGTTAAGCAACAAGGAAAAACTGTTTGAAATGCCTAAAACTCCTCTGAACGAGAATTGCTCAGCAGTTCTGTTAAAGAAGCTTCCCGAGAAGCTTGGAGATCCTGGAAAATTTCTTCTACCTTGTGTTTTTCTAGGAATGATTGAATGCTTTGCCCTCTCCGATCTTGGTGCAAGCATCAATCTGATGCCTTATTCAGTATGGAAGAAACTTTCTCTTCCAGAACTTATTCCTACCTGCATGACTCTTGAGCTTGCAGATCGTTCTATATCGCGTCCTCTTGGCATCGCCGAGGATGTATTCGTGAAAGTAGGAAAGTTCCATTTTCCAGCTGACTTTGTGGTTGTTGATTTCGATGCCGATCATCGGGTTCCCCTCATTGTTGGACGAGGATTCCTGAGAACGGGCCGTGCTCTCATTGATGTATTTGAGCAAGAAATCACATTACGTGTGGGTAATGAAGCTGTCACCTTTAACCTTGATCAAACTTCGAGGTACTCCTCAAACTATGATGCTGAATCGGTTAATCGAATCGATTTAATTGATATTGCTTCAGAGGAGTACTCTCAAGAGTTTATTGGTTATTTTCATAATTCTGTGAGTGGGGATCCCACCACATCTTCTCAACCAATTATTGCCGATTCTTCCCCCTCTCTCACTTCGTTTGAGGGAGGTGACTTCTTTTTGGAAGAGATCGATGAGTTTCTTGCTAATAATGAATCGATTCCGCCGGGAATTGATGATGGTGTTTATGATTCGGAGGGAGATATCCTTTATCTTGAGCAATTGTTAAATGAAGATCCATTACCTTCACTCCCTCCGAAAGAGATCACGATTGAAGAAATCAAATCAGTACAAACATCTACTGAAGAATTTCCCGAGGTTGAACTTAAGGACCTACCTCCTCATCTCGAGTATGCATTCTTGGAGGGTGATGATAAATTACCCGTCATAATTGCTAAGGACTTAACTGAGGAGGAGAAGACTGCTCTCATAAAGGTTTTGAAGTTGCACAAGCAAGCAATTGCTTGGAAACTCTCCGACATCAAGGGTATTAACCCTGAATTTTGTACACACAAGATTTTATTGGAGGATGATTTCAAACCAGCAGTCCAACATCAGAGAAGGGTGAATCCTAAGATTCATGAGGTTATCAAACAAGAGGTTCTCAAACTTCTTGATGCCGGTTTAATTTATCCGATCTCTGATAGTCCTTGGGTCAGTCCCATCCACTGTGTTCCAAAAAAGGGTGGCATAACTGTTGTCACAAATGAAGAAAACGAGTTAATTCCAACTTGATTGGTTACGGGATGGCGTGTGTGTATTGACTATCGCAAGTTAAACGAAGCCACCCGTAAAGACCATTTTCCTCTACCCTTCATGGATCAGATGCTTGAGAGATTAGCGGGGAACGAATACTATTGTTTCCTTGATGGTTTCTCGGGGTATTTTCAGATCCCCATTGATCCACAGGATCAAGAAAAGACCACATTCACCTGCCCATACGGAACTTTTGCCTACAGACGTATGCCTTTTGGCCTATGTAACGCTCCTGGCACGTTCCAACGATGTATGATGGCAATTTTCCACGACATGATCGGGGAAACAATGGAGGTGTTTATGGATGACTTCTCGGTCATTGGGGACTCATTTCAAACATGTCTCTCCCATTTAGAAAAAATGCTAAAACGGTGTGAAGACACCAATCTTTGTCTAAATTGGGAGAAGAGCCATTTTATGGTCAAAGAAGGCATAGTCCTTGGCCATAAGATTTCAAAAAACGGGATTGAGGTTGACAAAGCGAAAGTGGATGTCATTGCCAAATTGCCTCATCCTACTACCGTCAAAGGTATTAGGAGTTTTTTAGGTCATGCCGGTTTCTATCACAGATTTATACAAGATTTTTCTAAAATCGCCCGACCTATGACCCATCTTCTTGAAAAAGATGCTCCTTTTATCTTCTCACCTGAGTGCATCGAAGCTTTTGAAACATTAAAGAAAAAGCTTACGGAAGCACCCATTCTAGTTGCCCCCGACTGGGATTTACCCTTTGAACTCATGTGCGATGCAAGCGATTTTGCTATCGGTGCAGTCTTGGGGCAACGAAAAACCAAGCATTTTCAGCCTATCCACTACGCGAGTAAGACTATGACTGAAGCTCAAACCCATTACACCACTACAGGAAAAGAATTATTAGCTGTGGTGTATGCGTTTGAGAAGTTTCGGCCATACCTTATCTTGACCAAATGCGTGGTGTATACGGATCACTCGCCTCTCAAATATCTCTTTGCAAAACAAGATGCAAAGCCGAGATTGCTCCGTTGGGTTCTCCTCCTGCAAGAATTTGATATCATTATACGAGATAAAAAAGGAGCTGAGAACCTGGCTGCTGATCATCTGTCCCGTCTAGAAAACCCTCACCAGAATGTGTTCGAGAAAAAGGAAATAAACGAAACATTTCCTCTCGAAACACTCAATGTGGTTTCTTTTCGTGGAGACTCTTCTACCCCATGGTTTGCTGACTTTGCAAATTACCATGCGGGTAACTTTGTGGTGAAAGGGATGTCGTCCCAACAGAAAAACAAATTCTTTAAAGATGTAAAACATTACTTCTGGGACGACCCCTACTTATTCAAAATTTGCGCGGATCAAGTCATCAGGCGATGTGTGTATGGTCAGGAAGCCAACGACATTCTTAAGGCTTGCCATTCTGGACCTACTGGGGGACATCATAGCCCCAACTACACCGCCAAGAAGGTGTTTGATTCCGGATTTTATTGGCCCACGATTTACAAGGATGCCCACGAATTTGTCAAAACATGTGACGCTTGTCAACGTCACGGAAATATCTCACAAAGAAATGAAATGCCGCAAAACGCCATTCAAGTGTGTGAGATTTTTGACATCTGGGGCATTGACTTTATGGGGCCATTTCCTTCATCTCGAGGAAATAAATACATACTCGTGGCCGTTGACTATTTGTCAAAATGGGTTGAAGCGAAAGCTTTGCCTACCAACGATGCCCGAGTTGTTGTGAAATTCTTAAAATCGCTTTTTGCTAGGTTTGGAACTCCACGAGCTATAATCAGTGATCGTGGTACGCATTTCTGCAATGACCAGTTTGATAGAGTCATGCAAAAGTATGGTGTAACTCACCGTCTCTCTACTGCATACCACCCCCAAACAAGTGGGCAAGTGGAAGTTTCCAACCGAGGGATTAAAAGAATTCTGGAGAGGACAGTAGGCGAAAACCGTGCTTCTTGGTCGGATAAACTAGATGACGCACTCTGGGCCTTCCGTACAGCTTATAAAACACCCATCGGGTGTACTCCATACAAGCTAGTGTACGGGAAGGCGTGTCATCTGCCGATTGAGCTTGAGCACAAGGCATACTGGGCCTTGAAACATGCCAACTTCGATATTCAGACAGCTGGTGATCACCGAAAAGTTCAAATGAATGAATTAAATGAACTCCGTGATCAAGCATACGAGAACTCTTTGATCTACAAAGAAAAGACAAAGAAGATTCATGACTCCAAAATCAAGAACCGCGTTTTCAACGTCGGTGATCGAGTCCTTCTTTTCAATTCGAGATTGAAGATTTTCTCAGAAAAACTAAAATCCCGCTGGTCTGGACCATTCACCATCACTAAAGTATTTCCTTATGGAACCATTGAGTTATCTCAACCCGATGGTCCAAATTTTAAAGTGAATGGTCATCGATTGAAACACTATTTTGGAGAGAACATTCCTCCTGTGGTTGTCCCGGATCTACAAACTTTCCCCATGAACAAATGAATGCGGGGTCGAGTCAAGCTAGCGACTCGGGAATCAAAAACAGTAGCACACCATATGGGTTTTCACCCATATTTCTGACTTCTTTCTACTTTCTACCACCCTAGTGTGGGGGAGTTACCCCCCGCTGTTGTATATAAAGTTTCAAAAAAAAAAAAAAAAAAAAAAAAAAAAAAAATCAAATAATGGCCGTAGTATTTCCCTTTTACGTTCTATGTTTCGGCATAACCGCCGGTACTTTGAATATTGAGGGCAATATTCATTTCTAGTGTGGGGGGGAATTCTCACGAATTTTATCATGTAATTATACCACCCAATTCCCCCATTTTTGGCCAATTTTTTTTTCTAGGAGTAAGTGTTTTGCACTTACTCAGCTTATGGTTATCAATCCGCCATGTCTAATAAACAAAATGATTGGCTAATCCAGGAGCAAACGGCTCTTGGTAAAGATATCTCAAATCCGTTGACGGCTTGCAATTTGCCCAAAATTGTATGGTGTTCAGCTCACCATATCTTTAATTAGTGAAGAGCTGGCTAGCCCGCAAGTTTATGGCTTGTGGTAAAGGCAGTTGGAAAACCATAATTGGTAATCAGCTCACCAAAGATATTTTATCTAAGAGTTGGCTAGTCCAGAAGCAAACGGCTTCTGGTAAAGACAAATCAAATCCGTTTATAGCTGGTGATTTGCTCAAAATCATTTGGTTATCATTGTACCAAGGTTCTTACTTGAACTGAAACAATTGGCTACTCCAGAAGTAATGGCTTTTGGTAAAGAGATTCAAATCCATTAAGTTTTCATAAAAGATTGCTAGGGACTAGCAATAGTTTAGTGTGGGGGATTGATGAGTGTGTAAATACTCATCATTCTTGGTCAAATCTGAACTGCAAAACATTTAAAAACACTTAGAAATGCATCAAAATACTGAAAATATCCCAAAATTGTGTTTCATATGTTTCAAATGCAAAATGTTTAAAAACAGTAGAAAAACGAACAAAGTTTGCATAATTGGCAGTTTCAGTCCCTCAACTTTCAAAACTTGTCAAATTTAGTCCCTAGGCATTTGTTTTGTAAGAAAAGTCACCAAAGGTCCTTTTGAAATCATATGTTGTCATATTTAATCCTTTGGTGAAAAGTTTCAATAATTTACAAGTTTGGTCCCTGCACTTTCAGAATTTGCAAAAATGGTCCCTGGGAAAATGTTATTGTTGGAAATCTCATGTATGGTCCCTGGATTATTGGGACATGGCAGGAATCACCCTTGGTTTATTTTGGAAGATGTACAACTTTGGCCCTCCAATTTTCAGAATTTACAAACTTGGTCCTTGTGTTATTAAAGCTAAACAACCAAACGGACCCTTTGTATCCTTGACCCCTGCCAAAACACCTTGACCCCCTATTTTGAACCCCCTGTCTAATATTAAAACCCTGGTCAACACCCAGTCAAACCCAACCTCCCTCGTTTTCCCTCCAAACTCACCCACCTTCTTCACCAACTCTGCAAATTTAGACCACCCCTCACCTCCAGCTATCCTTCACCATCCTTTGTCCCCTCCACCTCCACAACAAACCAAATGCATTAAATGCATCTCTTTCCTTGCACTCAAAACCCCCCAGTTGATATACCACTTTGGCGCCAAAACTCATCAATGGCCAAAAATGATTCTAATGATCCAATGGATCTAAAAAGAAGTGGGAAATGATCAGAGGAGAGAGGGGAAGCCTTTTGCTGATAAATAGAAGGAAGAGAAGAAGAGCAAGAGGGTAGTTTTTAGTTTTAGTTTTCTTGTATGTCGTTTTTCATTTTATTGTCTTAATTAGTTTCTTAAATTGTAATCCTAAGCTTTCCTGTATTGAACTAAAGTTATTTAGTTTATTGTAACTCATTTTAAGCATTAATTCAAAGTTTGATAAAGTTTCTTGTTTTTATATTTTCTGTCGTAAAATCAATTCTAAATGTACTAAAATCCAGGCTTCAATAAGCCTCATTATAACTCAAATAAGCTTACTAAAGCTGCCCATAGCTTTTAGTAAGCTTATAACTCAGTTTTAAGCATAATTGCCTCTGGTCAACAAAAGTCAACTGCAATCAAATGGGGAGCTGAACTTGTTTAGATATTGGGTTTGCTTTGGAATTGGGTTGGAATTGGTTTAATGGTGAGTGAAGATTGGATTTAAGTAGCTTGTGCAAGCCATAGTGGCAGGACACTTGTAAGTGTTTTAAATCTGCTCTTAAATTCCCTTTACATTACTGTTTCATTACATAGGTGGTTTAGCTCTCATTTGTTTGATATAATCATCATTATTGCATTTAAAGGTTCTCATTTAGTTGTTAGATCAGATATTTAAACTGTTATAGATTAGCATTAAGTATTTGATTAAGTAGTTTGAATTTCAGTTTTCTTAAGTACTGTTTGGTTCAGGAGGTAATCTGTGTTTGAAGTTTGTTTAGAGGTTAAGTTCAATTGATACAGTCTTACTTAGGTATATTAGAGTTACTTTAGTTATTTGATTGCACCTAGGATTAGTAAAAGTCAAAATTCAGTTTAAACTACTTAAAGCTTCACATCAGTTAGAATTAGAATAGGATATTTTGTATTTAGGCTTAGAATTAGATAGGCTAGCTTATTTCAGTATCACTATAGCTTATTTCATCAACATCAGTTCATAAATTGGAATCAAATCTCAGTTTGGTCAAAATTTCAAATCTGTGTTCAAAAGTCAAAAGTGTCAAAACAGGTTTTCACAAAACTGTATAGACCTTTCATAGCTTCATCTTTGGTTTAATTCAAGTGAAATTTTGGGAATCACAAGTTCAGTTGGTCAGTTTTTCAAAAGACATTTTTGTAGAATTTTGGGAATTTTATATAAGCAGTTGAAAAGCTCTTAATTAGGACTGATTTGTCCTGTGCACACTCAGCCATTACTGAGTTGTGTACAGGCTTCTTACAGAAGCTCTCAAGGCTTCAATTTAGCTTATCCTTGCCTCAAAATTGGTTTGTGTGATCTCTGGTTGGTCTTCTTGTTAATCTCATTTCTGGTTTTCCATTTAGCTTATTAGGTAAGCTTGTGCTTAAGCTAGAAGTTAGGAGGAAAAACTGATTTAGCACTTAAGTTTAAACCATCAAACCATTGTAGTTTGTGATTCAGAGGTTAAGCTTAGTTATTTTAGGTGTACTTAAGTTGAGTTTAGCTTAGAAAAGTCCCTGGTAGTTGCTGGTTAGTTATTTTAGCTTTTAGCTTATTCTAGTAGATTATTTGAAATTACTTTTCACTACAGCTCACTTTTCTTGAACACTAGCATACGTTTTAGTATTTTTCCTAGATTTAGAATATAATTTTAGACTTTTCCTGAATTTTTCATAATTTTCCATTACTGTTTGCTATTTTTCCTATTTTAAATCAGTTTTTAGGACTTTTTAAATAGCTTTTAATACAAATAAATCAGAAAAGCTTCAAAAAAATAAGTTTTCAATTTTCATAGATTAAGATAAATATAAAAAGTCAAAAAAATATTTTTCCATAATTTTCCTAGTTTAAATAGTAATTTTTAGCAATTTAATTAGTTTTAAATAGTTTTTAAATCATAGAAATTAGAATATAAACCAGAAAAATACAAAATTAGTTTTGAAAATTCTCTTTAGTTATTTTAGATTTTTGAAAAATAGTTTCATAATTTTCCTCTTTAATTTCATAATTTTTAGTATTTTAATTTAGTTTTAAAAGTTAAAATTAGTTTTTAATTCAAATTTATAAAAGAAAAACAAAGAAAATCAAATTTTAAAATAGTGATAGTGTTTATTTAATATAATCTAGCTTTTTAATTTTCTTTAATTTGCATTTAAGCCCCTGTAATTTACAAACTTTTTCTTTAGGTATAATTATTCAAAATCCACAAACCTTTTCCCATTCAATATCACTCGATCACTACGCGTTTAGCTTCAATCGCATAGCTCGTTGGGACTTAACGACCTGGGGAAACACTAAACTCTCCTGGACTTAATTGCATTGCGTTCTCAAGCTGTCTGGCTTTTATTACGGTTGACCATTCACAAGTGGTTGACTTGTGTAATAAACCTGACCGTTTGGGAGCCAATCACAACCCATGCCCAATCAGCTACCTGCGCTCTGCGATTGTTGAAAGAAGTTGAGGATATAACTCCTCGTCATATTCTAGGCTGAGCTTAAAAGCCCCATGCACGGTAGTGCCAAATTCTTCCAGTTGCGAGGTTAATTCATCCTTACCCTTTTCGAGATACTTTAGCGCCCACATACAGGAAGCTTTATACTCTACCGCTGCGGTACGCTCTTGGCTTATTTGGCTCAGCAACAGCATTTTTTCATCAGCCAGCCTCTGGGCATACGTGCTCATAGCATCTGCTTCCATCTTGGCACTGGCCAACTGGGCCTCCAATTACGCAATATACTGGTCCTTTTGCACATTCTGGGAGCCTTCCCCGGGGTACCTAGCCCTTAATTGCGCAGTTAGGGCTGCCTGATGCGCCGCAGCCACACTCAGCTCCTCGATAAGTTGCTCCAGTGGTGCTTTCTCAGGATTAGATGGTTCCGCGTCCTGCTTCTTTGGCTCAGAGGATTCGGTACGCACAGGATTTTCAGGGGGCGGCGACTCTGCAGTCTGCTCAAACCTGCATACACAGAATTATTAGTCACTCATATAAACAGTGGAGTGCGAAAAAAAATAGAGAAGACAAAAAATGGACAACATTACTTACTGAGGGCCAGAGATATCAGCGGATGGGTGAGATGACGCAGCGTCGCTGGCAGATGATTCCATAGTGAGGATCACCGGGCGCTTTTTCCTTGATGAACTCGCGCCATCCTCTCCAAGTGACCTTCTGCGCTTTAGCCCAGACTCTTGTTCTTCTTCTTCTTCCATTGGCTGCGCCACTGCTACAGGTGGTGGCTGCGCTACGGGAGATGGCACCCTGGGGCTCGGCACGCTTTGAAGCGGCGTCGCTTCCACTGCTACCGAAGAACTGGTCCCTGCTTTTCCTAGATTCATCTCCAGGGTACGCCCTGCAGTGGCATCCAGTATGGGCTCTTCTCCTTCTTTCAAGGGTCGTACCCCTGTATTCACCTCAACTGGCTTCGCTAGGTGCACCACGGTGAACAGATCCATCTCTGCGCAAGACAAGACAACAAATAACGAAGGTTATAGAATGCGCGGAATAAGGCCGAAAGCTCTTACATTAATTTCAAAAGGGGGTGCGGAAGAATGAGAACCCACCCTGGCCATTGGCGCCTATGAAGATTGGCATCTCATCCGGCATACCAAAAAAATTACGGCTGATGCCCATATGCACCAAAAATTCCTCAGGATAGGAACTAATGGGGATGCGGTTGGCATTTATCAGTTCCGCATCCTCAGTGACATATGATCCAGGCAAGGGGCACTCATCCCTCTCCAACGTACCCCGGGTATAAAAACTATAATGCCACGGAAAGCATGTGTCGTCTACCCAGAAAAATGACTCCCTCCAATTTCTAAGCGCATCTAGTTTCTCAGTATAACACTGAAGTCTACCAGCGCGCTTAGCAAAGGATACCCACCCATGTGACCATGTTGTGTGATAAAAGGCGCGGAATAAGTGGATGGTTGGGTTAACCGCCAGTAAACGGCAGTTCACCTCAAAATTGGTAATTTTAGCCGCATCGATGCGGTGCAACTGGGATATGTGCAGATTATAATAATTTAACACATCGCACAGAAATCGGGATAGAGGCACACGTTGATTTGCGAATTCGAAAAAACGTGTGTATACCCCCACCTTTCCATCGGGGAAGTCTGCAATAGATGCCCGCGCACCCGGAACAACCGGATGCACATCAAGGGGTATAAAGTAATCCGAGGTGAACTCTAGAAGATCGCTCTCGGTGAGGTTGGAGGTGAAGTCAGACAACTGTTTAACCATAGTATGTTTTACAAAGCGCACGCGCGGCTACCTTTGAAATAGGTGGTTTTCTGGATTGCAGATGAAAGGATTCTTGACAATGGCGGCTTGAGTTTTCTTTTTACTGTGAGAAACACAGTGGAAATGAAGCGAGGGTTATATACTTTTTCTCATCCACGCGATGAGTGACACGTGGACCCCACTAATACTAACTGTGTGGCTAAGATCGTTTGATGGGACGCTGCTGCAGTTACTTTCCCCCGACTTACGAGGCGCCCATTTTTTAATCCCATGTCTAGATAAAATGTACTAGCGGGTATCTTTTTTATGGCTTCTTGGCTACGCTTCAAAGTTTTTTCTTTCACTACGATTATTAGTCTAGCATCCGCAGTTGGTCACTGCGCATACTAGACTGGGGGGACATGATGACGTATAGTCTATAGTCGGGTCATGAGCCCGACCAAAGTCCGATACTAACAAGCCCAGCATGAACTGGGCTGATCCGATAAGGGTTTGGGCCCACGACGGTCCAAGCCTAATGTTAATTATGGAACACGATATCGGATATCTCCTAATTATGGAGATAATCATTCCCCAACCGACTTAGGCGGGATACGCCGAAGGTTGAGGAACACGGAACCAACAAGGATTCCGTGTGTATATAAAGGGAATCCCATCCCTCGTTAAAGGTACGATCTACAAACCCTAACTCTCCTTTAACCCTGAACCGATTACTTACTCTCACGCAGGAGGATAATCGTGGGAGACAATCCCACGATAAGTCTAACGGTGTTTTCTGTCTCTTAGTGCGCAGGTCTCAAGCAACAATCAGCAATTGGTACGAGAGTCGGAGCCCCGAACAAGGAACGCCCATCTTTTGTATCAACAATAACGAACATTGACAAACATATATATTATCACACGTTCTCAAATATTAGTAAATAAGCAAGACTTGATGGTTGTTTATTTAAGTAAACAATATTATATATATTACCACGCATTTGAGATGCAACGACTTGCATTAGATGCATTTCTATTCATATAGATGCAACATCTTGAGTTTCGAAAGTTAATTTGATATATAGATGGTGCAAATTGATTTTCATGATTTTGGCACGTGCAGACGAACAAAAAACAAGAGAAATCATGAAATGCATCTAATATACGTATATGCATCTGATTAAAAGCTAGAAAACACACTATGGTGCGTTAAAATGCATTTAAGATTATAGGGATGCATCTAATATAGGTCGGTGCGTCTCGGATTTGCGATTATAGTTCTTCTTATTCATTCTTATTTTAAGTAATCTTCTTATTTGATCTTAACTCTCTCTCTCTCTCTCTATATATATATATATATATATATATATATATATATATATATATATATATATATATATATATATATACACACACACACAATACATATAATAGAAAAACGGTCAAAGGTGAAAAGTTAAAAAGTTGAATTATTGAAAGGAAAATGATTTGGAGGACTAAATGTGTGCCTAATTTTAGGCCTAAAAGGATGTGGACGTATTTTATTGGTTTGTGATGAAGCGGGTCCATCTACTGTCACCAATAAAATGATGCCACATAAGATTAGGCATATAATTAGGCACATGAATTAGGCATGTCAATCAATGCTCTTATTGAAATTGGTCAAATGAGAGATAAATACATAGTGTAATTAATACTTTTATTAAAACACCACATTACTTAAAAGTACAATAATTTATTCACATTATACAACCAATTAAAAACACATATACCAAATAAAAAACAACCAATTAAAACACCCCTTACTAAAAGTACAACCAAACTTTCATAACATACAATTTAAAGAAGCTACAACATAATCCAAAATATAAAATAATTAAAGACACTAATTAATGATATTTTTAAAACACCCTAAAATGAAAAGTATATGTTATTATAGACATTATACAAATTAATAAAACACACAAAACTTCATACAAGCTAACAAATCGATGTTACATATAGTTTTGAAAACCTGACCGGACCGGACCAACGTGTTCAACCGGGAACCAGTGTCTCCACCAGTTCGGATAACCAATTAAAGCCATACGAAAACGAACCAGAGAGGACCCGTTAAAACCAATACAAACCGGTGAATCATGTCTCATCGAGATCTATTTCTGCAGTTAAATCGTCACAGGGTACCCGCCGCCAAAACGCGCGAGTACCCTGCTATATACTATATATAAAGGAGAAACCAAAAAGTAGAAAGTGAAAAGTTGAAACTAAAGTGAAAATGTTGAAGACATATATTTCAAAAGGAAACTATCAATACACATCGAAAACCGGGTTGACCCGAGATGCTTCAGACCCAGCGGGTTGACCTGATTTAATTTGACTTGTTTGCGACCCAATGTGTCGGATTGACTCGGTTTAAATCAACTTGTTTTTTTGACCGGAACGGTTCAACCGGGTCAAACCAGGTTTCAAATTTGACAAAAATATATGATAAATGATGAAGTAGTTGTGGAACCCGTGACAAATTTGGAAAAATGATAGACCAAATAATTGTAGGTTTTTGTTGTTTATTTTTCTTTGACGCATGTACGTTGTCATTTGTATAATGTTATTTTGAAAAATGTCGGTCTTGCACCACTTAAGGGACTAGCATATATGAATCGTCTTTTAAAAGTTAATATATATTGTATAGCCCTTTGTCCGGTATATCAATAATGTTATGTAAGTTTATTAGAATCACAAAAATTAAATAGTATTGTTATCTTTAGCGATAATTATTTGTACCCCAAACAAATAGTTTTGAACAATGCTTAAATATCTATGCAAATTGATAGTACAAGATAATCTTATTATGGTGATATTAAATTTATAAGGTTACAAGTTTAAAAGTCACAAACCAAATAATAAACGCTACACATGCAAAAAAAAATAGTTATCACTGCTTAAATTACTGACAA
>BPTQ01000008.1:260628333-260943333 GCA_019973895.1 Chrysanthemum seticuspe | reverse complement strand
TGTTTTTACTAAGAAACGGAAACACATCCAATAAAAACTTTCATATATTGCTTAATGGAAAAAAAGGTTGGACATTTTCTGTAGTATTGTTTTCCAATAACATGAATGTGCTCAAGTTTACCCAACATGCCCATTTTTCCCCATATATAATCCAGTATACACAGGGACCATAGAGGTGTACCTTGAAACAGATGTACAAAAGATAAATTTTGAAGATTCGTGACATTTGTAATTCTAATGCATCTTATACAAAGTGTTTATGAGAATGTACACTTTGATAGGAAATAAAAGCAGTAGTAACCGAGAGCACAAACAATAAGTCACCCAAAGGGTAAAAGTATATAACAAAGCACCTAAATGAGATAAAGATAAAACAGGCAGAAATCTATAATATAAAGCATACATATGCCCAACCAAATCCCAAACCCCACTCCAAGCTTCATTTTAAGATTTAGACGCTCCAAACCTAGCCCTCCAAACATTTCAACTTTTGAAAAATTTAAAATTTACACCCAATACGTTTCCCTTTCTTTGTACACATACCACATGCACTACTCTTCTAACAAAAAATTACTAACAATAAATCAGCATCCTCCACAAAAATACCAAAAAATGGTTGTGACCGCCATTTTGGGCGGGTACTGTGCTAGTCAGCTGTAATGCACAAAATATCTTGTAGATAATCATAGTCTATACAAGTGTAGCAGCTGAATCGAAGAAGTCAGATGGGCAGATCTTTAGTGCATAAAGCCTCCAACGTCTTTTTATTTAAATAAAACTATGTTATTATTGAAAATATATATTTTGAATCATACTTAACACACAAGTTATTTAGAAATAGATTCAACTATTCAAGCGTCCAGACAAGATGTTTCAGGCCAACCTGCCCCATACCAAATAATTACCCTTTCTTACCCCACCCATTTTCTCCCATTATTATGTTAAAGAACAAGTTAAAAAAATGCATACCGATTTCTTAACCAGTGTTGAAATCAAATAGGCGAATCCACATGTCTTCTCCTCCAGCAATAAACTTATCACCAAGCTTTGGTTCCAATGAGGCTGATTCCACATTGCAAGGCATCTCATAAATTCTCACCAATCCAAAACTACAAAACAGAAATAAAATTGTAGTTTGAATTATAAGCAAAATAAATAATGATGCAACAGTCATGCCCAAGATGATGATTTGGGTAGAAAACATACTGGTTTGCATCCCAGAACTTGACGGAAGATCCATCGGAAGTGGTTATATGACGACCATCCTTACTGACTTCAGCACTGGTCACAGGTGATTTTGTTTCAAGAGTATGAGCACTCTTCCCACTTCTCACATCCCATAGTCTGCCAATATAGTTAGGATAGCATTAAATATGCAACTTTTTATTACAATTTCAAGAAACAAATGATTTTAACGATAACTATGAGAAAGTTTGGCAATCACATACCTCACTCCACCAGAATCAGAGCAGGAACTTAGGATTGTTTGGTCATTGTGGAGGTTCGCAACAATTCTGACATAACCTAGAGAATGCTCAATTTCTATAGAAGGTGCCTCCGGTCGATTTAGATCAAATATGCGAAGCAACTTTTCAAAACCACCAGTCAGCAGAAAACGTGTATCTTGTATAATTATAATCCATTCATTAACCATAAACGATAGATATTATGATAACAAAATTCACCCATAGGTAAAGAATCTGATGTTGTCTATTATATGCATAAGCCCCAGTCAATAAGTATAAGACGAGAAAATACCAACTAGGAGATGAAATCCTTGTAACGAGTGGGATCAAAGGTTTTCGAGTGTCGAAAAATTTGGGGCAAAACTAATCTAAACTGAAAGAAAGGCTAGCCGCGCAATGCAGTTCAGTTTCAGTTAGAGAAACTTAAGCAATACGCATTATGCTGGCACTAATAAGAAATAAACCATCAGGAACAAAATCTTTTCCTTTAGCGAAGTTATACAAGCGTACATTATAACAGTAGGTTCCGCAACTCCTAATATCAGAAGAGGTGTATCTGTTAGGAATTGGAAATTCCATGTTAAAGTGTCGGTCACCCCAATTATGGTCTAGCATATGTTAGCTCGTAGACTTGTAGTTATTTACGTTATTCAATAGTTAATTAGTTAGTTAGTAGCGTAGATTAGTTTAGTGTAACACCGTGGAGGAAGGACG
Organism: Chrysanthemum seticuspe; assembly: GCA_019973895.1. Lineage (NCBI taxonomy): Eukaryota > Viridiplantae > Streptophyta > Magnoliopsida > Asterales > Asteraceae > Chrysanthemum > Chrysanthemum seticuspe. The sequence continues at coordinate 260,941,153 of BPTQ01000008.1, read as the reverse complement.
GGTCTTTACCCACTGTATGCCTGATCCACAGTCCGATAGGAGGACGTAGTATTTGTAACTATAAATACCACTTCCATCCTTGGAAGGGGTGGTGCTTCTTTCAATCTAACCTTTCATTTTTGTTAAGCAAGTCTCTACCAAGAACACCATCTCTTATCTTTCTCTCTCTAAATGGCTAACATGTATTTCCATCATCCAAGACCACCCGATTCATCAAACAACACAATATATTTATGATCCTACAAATGGTATCAGAGCCATGGTTATTGTCTTGTGTTGATTTTTGTGGTTTTGATACATGTTTTTAAACGGGTTTGTGCATTTTTCTATGGTCGAAATATTCTTTACGTTTATTATTATGGGTATACAGTTTTTAACAAGTTTTGGTATCTGTCATGTGGTTCTTTCATAGTCAAAACTATCGTGTGTCATTTTCTTGTCCAAGTCAGATTCTTTGTTTAGTTTTGTGACTTTTTGATACCAACCGTGTAAACAAATGGTCTTAAACGGTAAAATATGTGGTCAAAAAGGGTAAATGAAGCATTTCTTATGCTACTTTTTCTGGGTTTGTATGAAGATGGTCGGAAAAGTGGTCGGAATAACTCGCCGAAAAAAGTCAAAAATTGATAGCGACTTGTCATTATTCTTTCCAGATTCATTGTATTCATAGCGACTTGACTATTGAGTCAACTGTCGTAGCGACTTGGTGCAGCAACTTGTCACAACATAAGGTTTAGCGACTTGCCAGAAAAAGAATAAGAAGAAAGCTATTATGCTTAAACTGAAACAAGACCAAAGACCACATGACTTATACCAATATACCAAAACCATCAGACCTCAGTTTGTAAAACCTATCATCAGTCCGTGAAGATCCACTACAACAAAAACCTTCAACGAAAATGAAAAGACTATTAAAGATCTCTGAATTAGGTTGTGTTTCCTTGTGTCAAGTCTACACCTTTGAAGGCTTTCACACAACCTCATCATCACAGATCCTAAAATAAAGAAACAATCATGACTCAATCAAGACTCTCAAGATCCCAGTTCTAATTTCGTGGTATACTATGTTATCATCAAGACCATCTTGGGTCTAAACACACTAAATAACACCATCATAGATCCAAGACTCAAATATCTAAGACTCGTACTAAAAACTGTTGCAATGATTTTAATTGATCTCAGTTCTCCTTTCTCGTGGGTTAATGATTTCTCATGACCTTTTTTAGATCCATATCACCACAAAGGACCTCATCATTGATCTAAGTTTTTATATATTCGAGCCAAAAGACAAACAAAATAACAACCATGTTTTTTCTTGTTCTTTGATTCGGTAATTAAATAAAAGACATGTCAAAAGCTCAAAGGAAAAACTAAGTATGATATAAGATCTCATATTTGTTTCTTAGGATTTCTCAAAAATCCATCAAGCCAAAGGCATAAGAAGAAACAACTATCATCATTGATCCTTATGTGTTTTATCCAAAATTAAAAGAAAAGAAATATAACTATCAAGTTATCTTCCTAATTCTTGATTCGTTGTATACAAAAAGGAAAACATCACTAAACGGGATTAATGAATAACCTACTTTGGTTTGATTTTTGAAACTACGTCCATATGCTCAAAGCCATCCCTGTGGCGAGCTCTAAATATCGAAGGAACGTTAGTGTGTGAATGTATCGGTGTTGATTATTGTGATGTGATGAGTGTTGTAAATTGAGATGCGGATGGGAGATGTGACTGATTATTCAGGATGGGGGCGGATAGTTAGATTGAGTTTTAGGGTTTGAGATGCAAAGCTGATGATAGAGGCGTGTTGTGTCGAGAGTATTTTTTTGGGTTTGACTGCTATGTACTAGGGTTAAGTGTGTGATTTGTGAAGTGTTTTATACACGGGTAATTAGGGCTGGATCCTTGACTTGGGCTTTAATCGTGGCTTTGGGTAACATTGATTTGTTTTGTGGGCCTTGGGCTGTGAGCGAGACAATTTTGATTATGCAAGTAAGATTTTGTGTATGCATTTGGTCGAATGGTCACTTAGGCTGTAATATTACATGCATTTAATCGGGTACCATGGTATTTCTTCTTTTATGCATTTTGGTGATAACATGAGACTTAATTTAGTGAGGTTCTATGAGATTTACTGATTGAGTAGGATATGTAATAACGAGAATTTGGATAATGGACATTATGGACTTCTCAAAATTAGGTCACGATTATGAGATTTGACTACATGAGACTTGGATAAATGGAAATTTGACGATGATGAGATTTGAGATGTTTGAGTTGCAATTTGTGTTATGATATTTGTTAATGTGAGTTATTGAGTTATGTGGATTGGTACTTTGGTTTATACATTCTCACTAAGGTCATTATGTCACGGCTTGAATTAATATTTGATCAAGGTTGACTACGGGGTTGTTTGGACTGTATTTCTAATTTGGGCTTGAAGTGAGGTTTTTTCGGGCACGTTTACTTATTTTCGTCTTTTTTCTTTCTACCCTTCCGCGAAGATGACTTGTTTGGGCATTTATAGAGTGTGATAAAGACTTGACTATTTAGTTACTGTTGTGATTCTTTCTCACTTAACCCACAACGTAGCTATCACTTCGGTGTTTCACGCAGTTGAGAATACGTCAAGAGGTTTTGTACATTGGGTACACCATTTATTCTTCACAAGGATTAGTACAAGTTTAAGTAACAAATATGGGGAATTTCACTTTGTGAAAACGTGGAGGGGGGGGGGGGGTGAATACGTTTCCGTTTCAAACTTAAAACTTTTGTATCAAATATAGTATAAACCATTGCATTTGCTAATCTCCACTCGAGGATGCATTTAACGTATTACGGCATGTAAGGCCAACCCATTAATATCACATAAGATTCCGCAAGATTAATGGTTCATTAAAAATCAAGTTTCACCATTATTAGTCCGGTTGCTTTTTCTTGATCAAGCGTGTCATAATATGTAAAGTGTTAAATATAGTTTGTGACTATATGAAAGACCAAGTATGTGTCACAAACATAGACATCAACCACATAGAAAATAAACAATGTAATGCAAGAATGAGAGTAAAGCGATAAGTAAAAGGATAGACAAACCAACACGAGGATTTATAGTGGTTCGGCTACAAGGACACCTTCCTTGCCTTACTCCACTCCCCGAGTCACCTACTCGAGAGTTCGTAATCACTACACCAACTCCTTAAGGCGGAGAAGCCTTCACAACGTCGCTTACACCTTTTTCCGGTACAAAACTAAATACCGAGTTCTTTCACACCAAGGCGAACCACACCAATCACAACGTCGCCTACCCTTTATACGGTGCTAGGCTAACCACCGGGTTCTTTCACTCCAAGGTGAACCACACCTACACAATGTCGCCTACCCTTTATTAGGTACTAGGCTAAGCACCTAGTTCCATTACTATGGAGGAACTACTACCCATCACAACACCTAATCTCAAGGAGATCCACTCCTTGTTACAACACCATCAAGGATATCGCCATTCTTGGATCTAAACAAATACTATATGTATAACGATGCACCTAATCGATTATATGACCTAGGCATTCTTCACTAATGCCATTTACACGATCCTTCAGCACCTTTCACTAATGCCTTCAACACGGATCTTCGGCACTCTTCACTAATGCCTTTGACACATCTATGACACCCGTTATGTTTTGTGGCCCAACATAACAAACCTTGTGTTTTATGGCACAAACACATAAACCATCTAGTCTATTCATAAATACAAGAATATGATACTAGACAATATCCAAGACAATGTGTCTAATGGATATGAACTCCTAGACTAAACATCAAGAACCCAAAGCATGATGTAGTTAGTCTTCTATGAATGAAGATGACAAGTTTCCCAAGCTTGTGTATAAGATCTTCATGTGATTGTATCTTGTGATGGGTGATCACTTCAGTAGGTAAGGAAGCAAGATCTCGAAGCTTGCTTTGGAGGATCACTTCGGGAGTATGCTTTCAACAAATGAGAGTTAGAAGCATTATGATCATATGAGAAGAGGGTGGTTTACATGTTTCCTAATGATCTAAATATCCTAGATTTGGTGGAGAGAAACTATGTGTGAAGGTGTGAAGAAATGGTAAGAAGTGGCTCACTATTTATAGAAGAAAACTAGCCACTATTCCCCGGATCCCACGGATCCCTCCCTTGAGGGATCCGTCCAGTGTATTACTGGGGATCCGTGGGACGCTCCCTTTTACCCATGGGTTTTTTGGTTATGGGTCATGGGTTATGAGTTGGTCCATGGGTATTCCTTTAGATACAATGTATCTAGTGAGTACAATGTATCTAGTCTTATGGGTATGGGTCAATACCATGGGTTATGGATATGATCCATGGGTTTTGAGTGCCCACCAAGGGTACAACGTATCTAGGCATTGGGTATGGGTCATGGGTTATGGGTACCAAGTAGATTCAATGTATCTACAAGATGCAATGCATCTAGTCTATGGTTTTGAGTGCCCACCAAGGGTACATTGTATCTAGACATTGGGTATGGGTCATGGACTTTTGGGTTTTACCCAACTACATTCAATGTATTTGGTCAATGGGTCAAATACTTAAGTTTTCTACCCATTTATATTACCCCTTATAATACATACTAGTTATGTATATATTTACCCAATATGTAAACACTAGTTGTTATACATAAACAATTTAACTAAACATGTTTTAATGGTTTGTTGGGGGTTTGATCATAACGCAACATAACAAACATGTACGAACCTGTGTTGTAGCATACAAGGACTTGAGTCGTCGAGAGGTGTTGAGACAATATATAATTACAAGGACTTGAGTCGTCGAGAGGTGTTGAGACAATATATAATTACAAGTAACTTTATACATTTTACGTTATGTCTTACAAGTTACATGTTTGTCATCAACAAAACAAATGAGATTGTATAGATTAAATATCGTAATATTTGCACTAACAATCTCCCCCTTTTTGATGATGACAAAATATATGTAAACGTAATAGATAGATAAAATGTCAACGTTACTTGTGTCCGTACTTCCTATATATTACCTTCTCCGTTTACACTCTTCTCCCCCTTTTGTCGAAACAAAAAGGGTGTGTCCTTTAACCTTAATTTCTCCCAAGAATGGCGAGTTTGCATCATCCCTAGTGAAGTTAAAAGAAAAACACCTTATTGCTCCAATTGACACACCACGCCAATACCTTCAACACGAAACACTAATGACGAAGCTTAGCAACTCATGTCGTTGAGCTTGCACGTCTTCAAAAGGTGGCGATCTCGCCTTGAGAATCACAAAAAAAAATAGAAAGATCCTTTGAATTATAACCATTATTGCCAATGGCTCAATGATCAAATTTTTTAGGCTTAACCTACATCAAGGTTAGTGTTAAGAAGAAAAGAAAAAGGAAAAATACATGATGAGAAAGAAATCTCCCTTTTGTTGAAACATAAAGGAATTTTGAAGAATGAATGTGTGCATGCTCCTCTTTGACGGTTGCTCCCCCTTGTTAAGGGCGTCAAGTATTTTAGGAAGGCTAAGACGAAAGTATTGCAAAATTTGCAATGTTTTTGCTTTGACGAAAAACTCCCCTTTATTGAGAGCGTCAAGTTTTCCTAGTGTGTTTTGAAAATATACAAAACAAAAAGTTAGTGCAAAATTATATTCGTCCTTGGACGAGTAAGTCATATGATGCACTTTGTTAAAGCTCGACGGAAGCTCCCCCTAGCTCGAGGGCGTCAAGTTTTCCTAGTGTGTTTTGAAAATCTACAAAACAAAAAGTTAGTGCAAAATTATATTCGTCCTTGGACGAGTAAGTCATATGATGCACTTTGTAAAAGCTCGACGGAAGCTCCCCCTAGCTCGAGGGCCTCAAGAAGAACTTACAAAAGAAAATTAGTGTAAAATTTCGTCCATAAATAGACGAGAATCCCATACACATCAAAGTGTATATGTATGAGCCTACAAAGAAAGGATTAGTGTCAAAAAGAGAATAATCCTACTACTTGCATCATCATGGTTGGTTTAGAGGTTGTAAGGTTTGTTCAAGGTAAGAAAAAAAATATGCTTAAGGATGAGACGCATTTCATTACGAAATTCACTTGGCTTTTGACAACATAGATGTTTGTGAAGGATGGTTGTGCGACCATGAATTTTAGTGGTAGTGAAACACTTGTAGGATGTGGTTGACACAAATAGGGTGTGGTAGAACATGAGACATACTTCATCATGTAGATCATGAACTAGACCTTTGGACACGTTGATAATGATAGAAATCATCATTATGACTTAGAGGTATGGAAGTTGTGGTAGAGGTGATGAAAGGTATCAAGGTGAATCTTTGACTTGGTTGATGACTCAATAGAGGTGGTAGACATGATGACTTTGTGAGTAGTAATAAAAGTGGAGTAAGATGGTTAGGATGATGCAAGATTAGAAATAACAAAAAATGTGCGAATGAGCACAACTTGACTTGATGATGAAATCGACCATTGTTATCCTACAAGAATCCAAAAGAGTTAGTACAAAAGGAAAACATTTATACCAATGGATAAATTGTTCACATTAAATTATGAAACAAAATGAAAGAACACGTAAAGACTCATATAAATGCAACTCATTTATAAACATATAGGAAACAGATAATCCTAAGTGTTGAAAAAGTGCTTGTGTGGGAAAAAGGAAATTTGAAATGATTATCTAAAGAGATAAAGTTCCTACTGTTCCACGGTTCCACCGGTTCCCTCACTAGAGGGATCCGACTAGCTTAAGTCTAGGGATCCGGCTAACAGATGAGGTGAAAAAGAGGTGATTGGGTTCTATCAATGTCTAGCACCTACATATCCTAAGTTACTCAGTCTCTTAAGTGTCTTACATGAAGATGGACTTAAATGATCAAGAGAAAATGATTGATGGTAACTAATGGTTTTTACAGCAAGCACACAAGTATACATGTTAAGCAAAGCAAGGAGAACATGTAGAGATCACATATAGGCAATCAAAAAAAGATCGAGCTCACAAATAACAGAAAGGTTTAGCAAACTTTACAAGCACTATTCAAGAAGCCTAAAACAAATTTACGGTCTAGATTAGTAAATCATTTACACTAACAATGACATGCAAGGTATGTGTCTTGAAAGAAAAGATCACATGATGGTGTTCAAGACAAAAGGGTTGTGAGGTGCTAGTTTAGGACAATCTAGTTATTACTGATGATGATTAGCATACAATGAGCTTCGTCCATGAAGTCATGTAGCTCTTCTTGATCAAAGCAAGATAATCGCTTGATGAGGCAAGTGGTTGTGATTAACTAAAAGAAAAATTAATTTTACAACTTGTTTGATTAGTAATCCTAATACAATGCAAAGTATTTCCATTGTAAACTTACTTTAGGAAAACATAGGAGTATAAATTTCTCAAGTGAGAGAATGAATATGAGACTATTACTAGCGGTGCTCAATTATGGCTAAACACGACCATTTTTACGGGCGATTCCACATACCCAACTTCTCTCAAGGAAGCAATTCAACCGTTAGGTCAAATTGAGTTTCTAGTGCAATAGGTTCTCCAATATTCATTCTCAAGTTAGGAAAAATTATATTCCTACAATGGCCTATCGAAGAGTAACAATGATGATACTTTGCTTCGTTTATATTAATATTATACTTGAAACAACTAAGGTGACAAAGGTGTAAAAAAAAATTAAAAGTTGTCCATATGGTGAACAAAAAAATGGTTGGATGAGCTAGTTCAACATATGTTGTTGGAAAGCTCGAGTTTGGACTTTCGGATATGAACAATTATATTTGCGTTGCAAAATAATTTACTTGAGTATATCGGATGAAATAATCAAGTTGTCAATCCTACTATGAAGCTTGGAGAGCGATCATGAAAAAGAAAACGGGAGAGTACATCATCAACACAAGTGTAGGTTATGATCCGATGTACATTCTTGTTGTTTTTAGAAACGATACAAGAAAATATGAAATCAAGAAATCACATAGGCACATAAAACATTTATGTTGCACACATGACAAACTCAATCAAAAAGCCATTTTAGTGTGTTATATGTTTTAAACATTTTTCAACTTATAAAACTAATATTTTCGACACAACTAGATGTTATCCCAAACACTCCTTCAAGTAGCACATTGATTAGTAGAAATTTACTAAATCGGCATTCAAGAGAATGAACAACAAGGTAAGGAAATCACGTATGTTAACCAATCAAGCAAGCACAAAAGCTATTTGAGATAAGCAAATAATCAAGTAATGCAAGGGAAACAATTTATCATTTAGCATAGCATACGAAAGTTCTTTTCATCGCTTTGTGTTAAACATGTATACCAAGCTTGATTAGTTTCCTTTATAAATATGATCAAAAACTTAATTTCAAAAGAGGACACATTGTTATTCAAAGATGAAAACATCCGTCTCCAATTAGATCAAAAGTTTGTGCAAAAGTTATGACCGAAAAAATGACTTTCTATTATAAATCAATGATTCTATAAATTTTTGTTTTGAATCAGTTTATGAAATCATTTTTAAATGAAAGTAGACTCAAATACCTTTAAAACGATAGGTGGCACGATTTCTAACGACTTACGGTTAATTAGTTATGAATTTTTGAAATTCAGACAAAAACTGTCTTCTGTACCACGGATCCCTTGCTTGAGGGATCCGTCCAGTGTAACCTGAGGGATCCGCGGATCTGACACAGAATTACAAAAATGTACGTTTTGACCCGACGAAAAGGTTTAACCTTTGTAGACTTTTTAGTGAAGTTATATTAACCATTTTTACCTTTAATCAAGCTTGATTAACAAGATATCTAACAACAAAACTTCAAAGAAAAAAATCAACAAAACACTTTTCATATTATGCTTGACTTCACCAAAAATTTGATACGAGGACCGCACTCGTTTTGAAAACCATTTGTTTTTAAAAACTAGAGCCAACCCGCTCTGATACCAATTGTGAAAACGTAGAGGGGGGGGGGGGGGTTGAATTCGTTTCCGTTTCAAACTTAAAACTTTTGTATCAAATATAGTATAAACCATTGCATTTGCTAATCTTGATGGGAGGATGCATTTAACGCATTACGGCATGTAAGGCCAACCCTTAATATCACATAAGATTCCGCAAGATTAATGGTTCATTAAAAATCAAGTTTCACCATTATTAGTCCGGTTGCTTTTTCTTGATCAAGCGTGTCATAATATGTAAAGTGTTAAATATAGTTTGTGACTATATAAAAGACCAAGTATGTGTCACAAACATAGACATCAACCACATAGAAAATAAACAATGTAATGCAAGAATGAGAGTAAAGCGATAAGTAAAAGGATAGACAAACCAACACGAGGATTTATAGTGGTTCGGCTATAAGGACACCTACCTTGCCCTACTCCACTCCCCGAGTCACCTACTCGAGAGTTCGTAATCACTACAACAACTCCTTATGGCGGAGAAGCCTTCACAACTTCTTTCACTCCAAGGTGAACCACACCTACACAACGTCGCCTACCCTTTATTAGGTACTAGGCTAAGCACCTAGTTCCATTACTATGGAGGAACTACTACCCATCACAATACCTAATCTCAAGGAGATCCACTCCTTGTTACAACACCATCAAGGATATCACCATCCTTGGATCTAAACAAATACTATATGTATAACGATGCACCTCATCAATTATACGACCTAGGCATTCTTCACTAATGCCATTTACACGATCCTTCAGCACCTTTCACTAATGCCTTCAACACGGATCTTCGGCACTCTTCACTAATGCCTTTGACACATCTATGACACCCGTTATGTTTTGTGGCCCAACATAATAAACCTTGTGTTTTATGGCACAAACACATAAACCATCTAGTCTAGTCATAGATACAAGAATATGATACTAGACAATATCCAAGACAATGTGTCTAATGGATATGAACTCCTAGACTAAACATCAAGAACCCAAAGCATGATGTAGTTAGTCTTCTATGAACGAAGATGACAAGTTTCCCAAGCTTGTTGTATAAGATCTTCATGTTCTTGTATCTTGTGATGGGTGATCACTTCAGTAGGTAAAGAAGCAAGATCTCGAAGCTTGCTTTGGAGGATAACTTCGGGAGTATGCTTTCAACAAATGAGAGTTAGAAGCATTATGATCATATGATATGAGGGTGGTTTACATGTTTCCTAATGATTTAAATATCCTAGATTTGGTGGAGAGAAACTATGTGTGAAGGTGTGAAGAAAGGGTAAGAAGTGGCTCACTATTTATAGAAGAAAACTAGCCACTATTCCCCGGATCCCTCCCTTGAGGGATCCGTCCAGTGTATTATTGGGGATCCGTGGGACGCTCCCTTTTACCCATGGGTTTTTTGGTTATGGGTCATGGGTTATGAGTTGGTCCATGGGTATTCCTTTAGATACAATGTATCTAGTGAGTACAGTGTATCTAGTCTTTTGGGTATGGGTCAATACCATGGGTTATGGATATGATCCATGGGTTTTGAGTGCCCACCAAGGGTACAACGTATCTAGGCATTGGGTGTGGGTCATGGGTTATGGGTACCAAGTAGATTCAATGTATCTACAAGATGCAATGCATCTAGTCTATGGTTTTGAGTGCCCACCAAGGGTACATTGTATCTAGACATTGGGTATGGGTCATGGACTTTTTGGTTTTACCCAACTGCATTCAATGTGTTTGGTCAATGGGTCAAATACTTAAGTTTTCTACCCATTTATATTATCCCTTATAATACATACTAGTTATGTATATATTTACCCAATATGTAAACACTAGCTGTTATACATAAATTATTTAACTAAACATGTTTTAATGGTTTGTTGGGATTTTGATCATAACGCAACATAACAAACATGTACGAACCTGTGTTGTAGCATACAAGGACTTGAGTCGTCGAGAGGTGTTGAGACAATATATAATTACAAGGACTTGAGTCATCGAGAGGTGTTGAGACAATATATAATTACAAGTAACTTTATACATTTTACGTTATGTATTACAAGTTACATGTTTGTCATCAACAAAACAAGTGAGAATGTATAGATTAAATATCGTAATATTTGCACTAACACACTTCATGATCAAGTTTGACATATCTGGTTTACTTCACCATGTTGTCATTGCAACAGCTGACAGAATGCATGAATGATGTGTTTACCGTAGTGTTTATTGGATAGTTGATGATGGTGTTGACGTTGGATGATGAACCGCTGCATGTTACCCTAAAACAGAAATTCACCTCAACAAAAGTTGTCAAGAGAACAATTTCCCCCAAGTAGATGAATTGATGCAGTCAGTATCTTAGACTAGAGCTCACGAACCCGAATACACATATACCCGAAGACAGAGAAACTTATATCATCGAAGTAGCAGATTAAGTCCAATAGCCAAAGAATAACCCCGATGTATACTTTTCTCTCCCCCTGAAAAAAGTGTATGAAGCTCAAGAACCCGAAGTACCCGAATGCCCAAAGAGAGAATAACCGATAACATTGAAGAAACAAGCCGAATCACTGATTATCTCTGCGGATGACAATCTCTACGGATGTCCACTCCGGAATAAGTGATTATATCTCTGAATCGCTGATTAAGCCCTCAAGTAAAACAGTTGAGCATCCCCAATGTACACAATCTCTCTCCCCTGATGATTGCGATAACATCAAAATCATCACACACTTGTGTACCTCTTTCAACTTCAGAAACTAACTCTTCCATCTCTTCCCCCACATAGTTGGAATAAGAACACTAAACGCCATGAGTCAAACCTTGAGTTTCTCTGCGGTAATGACAATAGTCTTCCCGGGATATCTTCAATCACTTAGAAGTATTAAGCTCATCAAGATTACTCGCGTTTAGATACGTGTCTCCTTCCCCCTTGCTGGTTTTGATGCTTCAGAATCAACAACACATTATACGCCCGTATACTAGAAATTTGTTGAGAAGAACATTAGAAATCTTGTGAGAATCAACTTGCTGAAGAACAGAATGAGCAAATCTAATTGGGGGTTCTGTCTTGATTTTGTAAAATCCCACGAAAGAACCTATTTCTCGGTTTAAATCATAGACTTGTAAGATCCCGTGACAATGGAATCATCTCGATGTAAGTAAAGTGCATTTCCGGTTCGATCTCACGGTTTATTCTTGGTTTTGTAAAATCCCGCGAAAGAAAATATTTCTCGGTTTAAACTATAGAATTGTAAAATCCTGTGATGATGGAACCATCTTGGAGAAAGTAAAGTGTATTAAGGGATCTTATTTGATGCTGGTGCTACGGTTTCTGTTTCGAAGAAGAGATAAAAGGGTGTACTTCATGAATTGGGTGTGTGTTTGGATATTCATCATGGCAGTTTGGTTATTACATGGTTTTACGGGGTTATGTGCGTTTAACCATGGTCGGGATGAAACCATTATCATAGTTCGCTTAAAATGTCAATGGAGGCTAGATTTGAACCTTTAACCAGAAGATGTGACAACGGTGTTAATTCAGTTTATTTATTTGAGGTTGCAGTGAAATATCACGGGCGAGTGTACTTAGTATCTGAAGGTATCGGGGATGGTTGGATGAAGATTCTTCATGATCCTTGTTCAAGCTTATTATCAAAAACGAAGACTTGGAAATCTAGTTATTGTTGGGTGACTTTTTCCTTTTCTTTTACCACTTGGGGGAATTGGGCTCTTATCACCACAAAATAACTATCACTTTAAGGAGTTACATTGTAGTGCTTAGTGTCACATTTAATTGTGGATTCTCAAGAGGTGATGTACGTCTTATTCTTGATGGTTGGTTGGTTGAAAAGTATAGAGTACTTAGAGATTCAATGGAGGATGAAGTCTCGGCACCGCTCTTTGTTACATATGTGCAAGTTTAAGTCACGAGTTCAGGTTAGTTTACTTCAGGGTCAAATTCATCATATTGGGTTTTCTCCATCAGCTGTTACAACAATGAGCCTACTGAATGATAATGGGGTGATTACAAGTTTTGCCAAGAGATGATGAAAAGAGAGAGATTATGACGTTTGAATACTTCAATTCAAACCTCATTCTCTAAAGAAAAGAAATGTGTACGCTTCAGTGTGCATTATCTTCAGAAGAAGAGAAATCTTCTCATTATATGACCATTCTCATCAACATGCTTCATGCTTTTTCCATGCGCTTTCAATTATCAAGTGAACCGGGCTACCGTTGATTGTTTTTATTCCACTTGCTCAACTATAATGACGATGGCGACATCATGTGCTAATTTTGCGGGGGAGAAGTGTGAATAGACTACATTTGGATGATTTCACTTATTCAATCAAGAATGGCAACTCCGTATGCAATTCTTGAGGGGGAGAAAAAGTGTGAATTTACCGTAAGGTTGATCGATATCTGAGAATATATGGTCATACGGCTCCTAACTCATGTAAGAACCGATCTTCTTCTTATCGGGTCATCGTTACATGATGTTTCTTCTAAGAGCCGTTGGTTGACATCTTCTCACGGACTGATAAGTTTATCGACAAAGTGCTTCCGGTTGATGCTTCACGTACATATCAACATGATGATTCCGAACAATCTCTTTGTTCTTATTTGATGTGATTGGTAGTTTGGCGTTACCATTTAGTGTGTTCGTTGCGGGCTGATTGCTGATTTCCTTGATGAACATCTTTCTGTTCTTGTTTGATTGGGGGGATTTTAGTTAAGGGGATTTGCAAGATGTAAGTTAATTGGAATGCTTTTAGGTGTGATGAAGATGTTAACCTTTTGATCCCCAACTGGACAATCTTGAAGAAGGTCGAGTCTACAGTCTGTTCTACATTTTCTGCTACATGTTAGAAGACTAAAGATGAGTTGCATTTAACGATCTAAAGACTTCTTCTTAATTCGGGCATTTATCAAACAGATTGTTGGTTTAGGGGAGAGCACTAATTGGGGGAGAGTGATATGTCAGATTTAATCCCCAATTAGATTTGCTCATTCTGTTCTTCAGCAAGTTGATTCTCACAAGATTTCTAATGTTCTTCTCAACAAATTTCTAGTATACAGGCGTATAATATGTTGTTGATTCTGAAGCATCAAAACCAGCAAGGGGGAAGGAGACACGTATCTAAACGCGAGTAATCTTGATGAGCTTAATACTTCTAAGTGATTGAAGATATCCCGCGAAGACTATTGTCATTACCGCAGAGAAACTCAAGGTTTAACTCATGGCGTTTAGTGTTCTTATTCCAACTATGTGGGGGAAGAGATGGAAGAGTTAGTTTCTGAAGATGAAAGAGGTACACAAGTGTGTGATGATTTTGATGTTATCGCAATCATCAGGGGAGAGAGATTGTGTACATTGGGGATGCTCAACTGTCACACCCCCAAATTACCTGTTTTGCAGCGGAATGGAATTCCTGGGGATTGACTGTCATAGCATCACAGTTACAGATATATTGAACGACCTAAAGTGTCGTTTGGAAAATACATCGTTTGATTTAATAAAACAATCAGAGTTTACAAAGTATAGGTCCCAAATGAAAATCATCTTGTGCGGAAATAAGTTTGTTACAATTCAAACGATGTTTTAAAGTACGTAAAACCCAAGTGAGACGCGTCGTCATCGCGACTCCATGATGTGTCCAAATGCATGTCATGAAGTGAATACCTTAGATACCTGAGATAAAACATGCTAAAAAGTGTCAACACAAAGGTTGAGTGAGTTCATAGGGTTTGTGTTGAAATGTAAAGCCTTTCAAAATCGTTTATGCAGCAAAGGCATTGTAAATCCACCCAGTTCCAAGTTCCGCCCATACAAAACTTGCAACCTGTGTGTTCACAACCCACTGCCAAAATGTGTATAGTTTATGTTCAAACACTTGATGTCAAATGAATTCACAATAGTACCTAACTCGACGTAGAACAATAGCACTTAATCAATAAGACTAGACTCAATGTATCAGTAGTCAACTGATTTAGAACATTATACGACGTAGAACTGTAGCACATAATCAATAGTACATGACTCAATGTATCAGTAGTCAACTGATATAGTACTTTATTCGACGTATAACTATAGCACGCAAACAAGAACAATTGATATAGTACAACATTTTATTTTGAAACAATGGTGATCATGATAGAATTTAGCCTTAAAAATCTAAAGTACTTGTGAAAAATAGTTAAGCATGTATCTCCCCCAAAATAGTTCCAAACAATTGAAAATGGGGCTATGAAAACTCACAATAATCCTTAAATGTTTAGAGTAACTATGAAAGTAAATGAAATTAGTTGAGCATGTATCTCCCCCAAAACAGTTATGAAAACAAGTAAAAGTAGGGGCTATGAAACTCACTTGATAAATTGGTATGATGACAAAAGTGAGTACACCGAGATGTAGCGTGATACTTTAACCTTGACCTATTGTGAATGATATGATACGTAATGAGTTATGATGTAATGTTATGCATGCATTTCGTATGTTATTTATACCATTTGTGAGTTTCGACAATAATACTTATCGTCGAAAAATACTCTTTTGACGTCTTGACCATTCTTAAATTACTTTGCAAGTATTTATGTCAAAATGTCATCCTACAATAGTTTCTTAATGATTTATTGTGAAATTTTAACTTTTCGTCGTAAAATAATGTCGTTGGAAATTTCATGAAAGTGACAAAAATGGCTTCGAAAAGCTAGTCGTAAAATGGTGTACGTCGAACGTTAGGAAACGAACTCAAAGGTTTTGGAAAGCTTGTATCAAAATCTAGAAGTTTTAGTACATGAGTTTTCGTCATAGAGGTCTCGAACATAAAGAAAAGCATAGGTTAAGTATGGTGATTTTGTCCAAAATGTGGTTTAAAAGTGAGTTTCGGCAAAGTTTAAGCAACCGTAAATAATTTATTACAACTCCGCTATACAAACGGTTGGTCGTTTTGGAAAATATGCTTGATGATCTAAATTTTATTAGAAGACATCTCGTTACAAAAAGTTCTACGTCTACGTTAAACATAGCCTTCAACATGGTCGTTTTGTTTACCGTAACACTTGTCTCGTAAAAATAATATAGTTTTTCTTAAATAAGAGAGTTACGGCAATTTTATGAAAACGTGTATATTTGAGTCGTTACAAATCCGTTTTCTACGTATTATACGTCCTTAGCTTCGTATCAAAGTATACTAATATATTTTTGATAAGTCGAAATAATTTATAAAGCTTAAGATTCGTTTTTGACTCGTACAAAACAAAAATAGTGTGCTGAAATTTTCAGGACGTATATATTTCGTCGTCAAACTTGAAAAATTCATAACTTCTTCGTTATAACTCCGTTTTAATCCGTTCAAGCGGCCACGGATTCGTTTTAAAGTATATTTTCTAAATATCTAGGCCAAAAATTCGTGCCTACTGTCGGATTTTCCAGAAATACAAAACAAGATCAGACCTCTTTTTATACTTGTCGAAAATAGTTTTTCTCGTACTAAACCTATTCCAATCCCTTCAAATCAACTCCAAAGCTATTCTAATCCTACCATACACCTTCTTAGGGTGTCATGGGTTCCTAAACATCATCAAGACCAATACATAACAAGGGATAAATTATAGGATGACTTATATGTATAAAACTCTAAAAACCATGTTAAAAATGGTATAAATAACCATAAGTCTTGCATGCTTGCTCAAAAATGAAGAAATACATATGAAATGAAAATGAAAGATGTAAACGAAAATGATATGCTTACTAGTTACTTTGATGAGGTGACAAGAACAAAGGATTAAACCTAAACACCCTAGGTTTTTATTTCAAAACCTTTAATAAGAATGTATCTAGATTGTTAAACACTTGAAAATGGAAAAATTTGATGATTCTCTTCTAGCTCCTTGTAATGGACGGTTTGAGAGGAAGAAAAGGAGAGGAAAAGATCTCTTGACTAGAACTAGTATTATTGAAGTGTGTAGTGTCAAAATAAGTTAGAGTATAAAACTTAATATGTAGGAAGAATTTCTTACCAACTAATTAATGCATTACCCCCTTGGTCGGCCAAGGGGGCTTGCATCTCAATAATACATATTTTTTTTTTATATTGATTGTTATAATGTAAAAGGTGTAAGTAGAATAACTTAAGTAAATGTAACTTGTAAAGTTGTATATACATTAGTGTATTTAAGGTAGTTTTAGCTAAAAGAAATTTTTAATAGATCAAAGTAAGATATATTGAGATCATAAAAATTGTAAAAATACATTTCTTGCAAAGTTTGAGTGATATAGTAATTATCGTGTAGTTTTTAAGAAAAGCGTCGTAATAATATAAATTTAACGATTTATATACAAAATAAATTTGAAACACTAGGTAAACTCAAAATATTATTTTTATAAACTAAATGTAAGTAGAAAAATATGTCGGGATAATTTTTGGAAGTAGCGGATTAAATGTTCAAAATAATAACTTACGCGATAACGTTTATTTAATATAAAATTTACGCGTTTAATGTGAAATGCAAAGTCATGAATGAACTAACATGATGCAAATGATGCTAATGAAATGTAGACTAAACTTAGTCTATATGAAATGTTCGTAATGATATGATCATGAATTCGCCGCTAAACCATTAAGGTTACGCGAATTTGGAACACGCAAACCTAGTTTACGATAAATGTTGAAATTGTGAAGCATGAATTGTTTTGAGAAATGACCTGAAATTGCGAGTTGTCACATTCGCCCATCCAAAAAGGAATTCAGTCCCTGAATTCAGTTCGTGTTGGTCTATCGAATTTTTGAGTTTGTGATGAATAACGAGGAGAGAAGACATGGAGAAGTGTCGTTACGGTTATCAATGATTGAGAGTGTCTAAAACATCATAGTAAGGAAAATATCGGATGAATTTCTCATAAGTAACACTTTGAATTGGAACATGTGAACATTTTGCTTGCACTAAGATTTATAAATAACCGCTCCCAACATAACATGATCCCTCCAGAATTAGACATAGTTAGCTAGGCTATGTATAATTAAGGAACGATGATGTGACGTTCGGTTTAGTTGTTATAACTCTCAATTTTTACAAGGATTTAAACCGTGTCGTTAAAATGGTAGTTAAAGTAAAAGGAAGTAAGATTCTCGTAAGTAATAACGAATCGGAAAGAAAATAAAGTACGATAGATGAGAATATTTTACAACGAGTGGTTTATCAAAAGTAGCACATCTTAGGTTATAAAGATTCAGATACGATGGAAAACATAAACTTAGTACGACATAGTACATAAGGAGAAATAAGACTATTAGTTTCCAAACTTCTTCAGTCTTCCGCGTTGTTGTGACCATGACGAGCTTCTCCTCCTCCTAACATGTATGCATTCCCATGAGCACCTTCAACTGGTTGACCTTGGTTTTGAGGACATTGATTCCGATAGTGTCCTTGCTCCCCACATCCGAAGCACGTGACTATGGCCTTGCCCCTGCAGTCCTTAGCAAGGTGTCCTACTTTGTGACAGCTAAAGCATATACCACATGGACCATTATGATGTAGCGTGCATTGGTGGCATCGCGGTAAGTTTCCTGCATAAGCTCTTCCCTTTGTTGGTGCAGCAACATAGACCCTGGCGACTTCTTGTCTTCTATTCTGTTGTTGATGATGGTTAGTGTTACGGTTTTGGTTGTTGTTGTTATAACATCCTTGGTCGTTTTCCCATTTCCTTTTGTTGTTGTTGATTTGGTTATCGTCGTTGTTGTTGTTGTTTTGGTTATTGTTGTAGTTGGTGCGGTTGTTGGTATTGTTGTTACGGTTGATGTTGGTGATGTTGCCCCTCTTTACTACTTGTGCCATGAGCTTTTGAGACAATCGAATAGATTCCTCAATCGTTTGCGGGTCAAAAGAAGTCACATCGCCTTGAATAATCTCGGGAAGTCCTTCAATGAAAGCCTCCAGTAGCTTCTCATTATCCGAAACCATAGATGGGCATAACACGGCCAATTCTTGAAACCTTCGAATGTAAGTATCAATGTCATACCCAATAGTTACTAACTCATAGAATTCGGTCTCTAACTTCTTCACCTCCGTACGCGGACAAAACTTCTTTGTTACCAAACCTTTGAATTGCTCCCAAGTGAGCTTGAAAGCATTTTCCATTCCCATCGGCTGAGCATAAGAGTTCCACCACGACAACGCTCCATCAAGTAGTGTACTTGTAGCAAACTTGACCTTGCTATCATTCGGGCAATTACATAACAAAAATACGGACTCCAATTTCTCGAACCATCGAACCATGGCAGTGGCTCCTTCGGTACCTCTAAACTTCGTGGGATCTCCACTTTTGAAATCCTTATACGAACAGCTTTTAACCCCGGACCCTCCTGCATTTCCTGCAGCAGCAGCAAGCCTAGCGGCTTCAGCTTCCCTCGCAATTCTAGCGGCTTCGGCAGTAGCCGCGGCCTCAGCAACAGCAGCAGCCACCGTTTCCCTTTCAATCCTTAGAGCATCGGCTATGCTATCCCTTATCAACTTTTGAATAGCCGCTTGTGTCAATTCGGGTGCAGCTTTCTTTGGCGCCATAATTCTTCAAAATAAGAGGAAAGGGTGAGACGTAACAAAGTCCTATGTTAATAATAAGTGCTCTAAAGAGATGTGATAAGAAATGATAAGTTTGAGGTTATTTTTCAAAATGATCGACGATTTCCTAAGAAATGGGTTATGAGATGTCGTAAGTGCTTCAAATGTACGATGGTTTAGTGACTTAATGTGTGAATAACGTGTAACTCGACATGTTAGTGATGAAACAAAGGAGTGAGAGTGACTTTGCCGTACTTAAAGGTTTATCTCGGCATTCGACGTTATCGGTGATGAGTCAACTGATATTAAAATTGCGATAGGGAATGACAAAGCATTCACCACATTAGAGCATGAGGAAAGGATAATGGGATGGGTATTTAAGGGCATCCATGTGACAATCGATATGAAATGAAAGTAAATAACTCAAAAAATGTACGTATAAACCGCATGTAAAGTGAACATGCACTTATGATGAAATGATGAGATGCTATGATAATGTAGTTATAGTCTAGGGTCAATGATGCAACCTAGTTCTCTATAACTGAAGCTCTGATGCCAATCTGTCACACCCCCAAATTACCTGTTTTGCAGCGGAATGGAATTCCTGGGGATTGACTGTCATAGCATCACAGTTACAGATATATTGAACGACCTAAAGTGTCGTTTGGAAAATACATCGTTTGATTTAATAAAACAATCAGAGTTTACAAAGTATAGGTCCCAAATGAAAATCATCTTGTGCGGAAATAAGTTTGTTACAATTCAAACGATGTTTTAAAGTACGTAAAACCCAAGTGAGACGCGTCGTCATCGCGACTCCATGATGTGTCCAAATGCATGTCATGAAGTGAATACCTTAGATACCTGAGATAAAACATGCTAAAAAGTGTCAACACAAAGGTTGAGTGAGTTCATAGGGTTTGTGTTGAAATGTAAAGCCTTTCAAAATCGTTTATGCAGCAAAGGCATTGTAAATCCACCCAGTTCCAAGTTCCGCCCATACAAAACTTGCAACCTGTGTGTTCACAACCCACTGCCAAAATGTGTATAGTTTATGTTCAAACACTTGATGTCAAATGAATTCACAATAGTACCTAACTCGACGTAGAACAATAGCACTTAATCAATAAGACTAGACTCAATGTATCAGTAGTCAACTGATTTAGAACATTATACGACGTAGAACTGTAGCACATAATCAATAGTACATGACTCAATGTATCAGTAGTCAACTGATATAGTACTTTATTCGACGTATAACTATAGCACGCAAACAAGAACAATTGATATAGTACAACATTTTATTTTGAAACAATGGTGATCATGATAGAATTTAGCCTTAAAAATCTAAAGTACTTGTGAAAAATAGTTAAGCATGTATCTCCCCCAAAATAGTTCCAAACAATTGAAAATGGGGCTATGAAAACTCACAATAATCCTTAAATGTTTAGAGTAACTATGAAAGTAAATGAAATTAGTTGAGCATGTATCTCCCCCAAAACAGTTATGAAAACAAGTAAAAGTAGGGGCTATGAAACTCACTTGATAAATTGGTATGATGACAAAAGTGAGTACACCGAGATGTAGCGTGATACTTTAACCTTGACCTATTGTGAATGATATGATACGTAATGAGTTATGATGTAATGTTATGCATGCATTTCGTATGTTATTTATACCATTTGTGAGTTTCGACAATAATACTTATCGTCGAAAAATACTCTTTTGACGTCTTGACCATTCTTAAATTACTTTGCAAGTATTTATGTCAAAATGTCATCCTACAATAGTTTCTTAATGATTTATTGTGAAATTTTAACTTTTCGTCGTAAAATAATGTCGTTGGAAATTTCATGAAAGTGACAAAAATGGCTTCGAAAAGCTAGTCGTAAAATGGTGTACGTCGAACGTTAGGAAACGAACTCAAAGGTTTTGGAAAGCTTGTATCAAAATCTAGAAGTTTTAGTACATGAGTTTTCGTCATAGAGGTCTCGAACATAAAGAAAAGCATAGGTTAAGTATGGTGATTTTGTCCAAAATGTGGTTTAAAAGTGAGTTTCGGCAAAGTTTAAGCAACCGTAAATAATTTATTACAACTCCGCTATACAAACGGTTGGTCGTTTTGGAAAATATGCTTGATGATCTAAATTTTATTAGAAGACATCTCGTTACAAAAAGTTCTACGTCTACGTTAAACATAGCCTTCAACATGGTCGTTTTGTTTACCGTAACACTTGTCTCGTAAAAATAATATAGTTTTTCTTAAATAAGAGAGTTACGGCAATTTTATGAAAACGTGTATATTTGAGTCGTTACAAATCCGTTTTCTACGTATTATACGTCCTTAGCTTCGTATCAAAGTATACTAATATATTTTTGATAAGTCGAAATAATTTATAAAGCTTAAGATTCGTTTTTGACTCGTACAAAACAAAAATAGTGTGCTGAAATTTTCAGGACGTATATATTTCGTCGTCAAACTTGAAAAATTCATAACTTCTTCGTTATAACTCCGTTTTAATCCGTTCAAGCGGCCACGGATTCGTTTTAAAGTATATTTTCTAAATATCTAGGCCAAAAATTCGTGCCTACTGTCGGATTTTCCAGAAATACAAAACAAGATCAGACCTCTTTTTATACTTGTCGAAAATAGTTTTTCTCGTACTAAACCTATTCCAATCCCTTCAAATCAACTCCAAAGCTATTCTAATCCTACCATACACCTTCTTAGGGTGTCATGGGTTCCTAAACATCATCAAGACCAATACATAACAAGGGATAAATTATAGGATGACTTATATGTATAAAACTCTAAAAACCATGTTAAAAATGGTATAAATAACCATAAGTCTTGCATGCTTGCTCAAAAATGAAGAAATACATATGAAATGAAAATGAAAGATGTAAATGAAAATGATATGCTTACTAGTTACTTTGATGAGGTGACAAGAACAAAGGATTAAACCTAAACACCCTAGGTTTTTATTTCAAAACCTTTAATAAGAATGTATCTAGATTGTTAAACACTTGAAAATGGAAAAACTTGATGATTCTCTTCTAGCTCCTTGTAATGGACGGTTTGAGAGGAAGAAAAGGAGAGGAAAAGATCTCTTGACTAGAACTAGTATTATTGAAGTGTGAAGTGTCAAAATAAGTTAGAGTATAAAACTTAATATGTAGGAAGAATTTCTTACCAACTAATTAATGCATTAACCCCTTGGTCGGCCAAGGGGGCTTGCATCTCAATAATACATTTTTTTTTTATATTGATTGTTATAATGTAAAAGGTGTAAGTAGAATAACTTAAGTAAATGTAACTTGTAAAGTTGTATATACATTAGTGTATTTAAGGTAGTTTTAGCTAAAAGAAATTTTTAATAGATCAAAGTAAGATATATTGAGATCATAAAAATTGTAAAAATACATTTCTTGCAAAGTTTGAGTGATATAGTAATTATCGTGTAGTTTTTAAGAAAAGCGTCGTAATAATATAAATTTAACGATTTATATACAAAATAAATTTGAAACACTAGGTAAACTCAAAATATTATTTTTATAAACTAAATGTAAGTATAAAAATATGTCGGGATAATTTTTGGAAGTAGCGGATTAAATGTTCATAATAATAACTTACGCGATAACGTTTATTTAATATAAAATTTACGCGTTTAATGTGAAATGCAAAGTCATGAATGAACTAACATGATGCAAATGATGCTAATGAAATGTAGACTAAACTTAGTCTATATGAAATGTTCGTAATGATATGATCATGAATTCGCCGCTAAACCATTAAGGTTACGCGAATTTGGAACACGCAAACCTAGTTTACGATAAATGTTGAAATTGTGAAGCATGAATTGTTTTGAGAAATGACCTGAAATTGCGAGTTGTCACATCAACTGTTTTACTTGAGGGCTTAATTAGTGATTCAGAGATATAATCACTTATTCCAGAGTGGACATCAGCAGAGATAATCAGTGATTCTGCCTGTTTCTTCAATGTTATCGGTTATTCTCTCTTTGGGCATTCGGTACTTCGGGTTCTTGAGCTTCATACACTTTTTTCAGGGGGAGAGAAAAGTATACATCGGGGTTATTCTTTGGCTATTAGACTTAATATGCTACTTCGATGGTATACGTTTCTCTGTCTTCGTGTATATGTGTATTCGGGTTCGTGAGCTCTAGTCTAAGAGACTGACTGCATCAATTCATCAGACTTCAGTGGTAATGAAATATGAGAAGAAAATTTAAGAGTGGGATGATACGTTGTTGTTCTTCTTGATGATATAACCCCGAACGGAGACTTACGATGATTATTCTTATATGGAGCAGCAAGATCGATGATATGGTGTGCTTCTTTGTGCATCTGGCTAAGGCAAGCTTGAAAGAAAGCTTAGAATATGCTCAATATGAAGATTTACAGTTTGGGGGGGAAGCTACCAAAGTCTCACTTTCAAGTGGCTCAATTTCTCTCTTCGATTCAAGGGCCTTGGCAGGTTTGGTGGTGAATGTTTAAAAGATGATGACTTTTATCTTGTACCACTTGCTGCTCGATATCCTTATCTCGGTACTCGTATCATCATCTTCTTAAACTATATCATCTTCTCTATCTTTGTAAATATTTATCAAAAAACAAAATACAATAATATAAAACCAACAAAAAGAAAATAGAAAAATTTAAAACCTTCAAAAACCCATAAAAATCAAAAAATTTGAAAAATACCAAAAATTGTTTTTCAAAGACATGTCTTCTGGTATCGATAACATCTGCGGTCTTAGAAATGTCATTCAATAATGGCACGGGACCATAGATGAAGTTCGAGCAGGAGGTGTAAATATTATTTTTTTCAAAAACATGTCTAAAAATATGGCTTACAGTTACTTCAGATTGTAACCCGTGCTTAAACCATGGTTTGCTATTATTTCAGATAGCAATTGATAACGCTACACGCGTCGTTCGGGGTCAAAGGAACTTCCTTTTCTTCGAGCAAGTTTTATAACACCCTAGGCAGTGAACCTAGTCGTTGTAGTGTAGTATTAGGGTAAGCCACGGGTATTGATATCGTTCTCTAGGGGAATAGGAATGCTAGTGAGAAGTTACTACGCTAAGGTTGGGGTTAAGGAAGATTATTTTTTATCTTTTTATATTTTTAAGGAAAGGAAAGGTACGAATCTCGGGGTTTGGATTTGGGGGTTGGTATTGCTACCGATTACTCTACTTATCTAATTATCTAATCTAAGGTGTATGTAGTCTATGTCTAATTATTGTGTGCTCGTATGATAGTTTAAAGATGTGTTTACTTAGGTTTTACTACTCCTTAATTATCTCTTATTGGTGGTTGAATTGTCACGTCCTTATTCTTAATTGCGTTGTGTGTCTAAAGTCGTAGGGTATGCGTTTATCCCTAACTCTTTGAACTTACCAAAGGGTCTCGTCTACAAAAACCACTAGGGATCATAAACTCTAACTCTAAGGCCTCTTTGGATAGTTTAGCTTACAACCGCTCAAGGTGCTATAACCTAAGATTCACAAAGATTAATCAAGCATGAAGTACACAACGAATGACCTATCGCATTACTAGATCATTAACAATTAAGATAAGAGACAACCAATCAATATTCAATAATTAAGTTTCATATTCCCTAAGCAAACACACAAGTAAATTAGCCGGGCATGGAGAACATGCAAGCATACACACAAATAATCAAAGACATAATTGAATTAATGAAGTAAAACACTTATCTTGATGTAAGATAGGGTTTGGAACCCTAAAATACTGTACAAGACAGCCTTGGTTCGGTTTAGGTTTTTACTCCAAAAGACTACACACAAATACTGAAAAATTCGGATTCTATATATAAGATTACATATGCGACGGCGTCACCTTATGTTTTGTGACGCCGTCGTGTCGCCGTCATTAGGGTTTCGTCTTGGCCATGTTAGTCTTGCGACGGCGTCACCTTGTGCTTGTGACGTCGTCCTCTTCAGCTTCTGACGCCGTCTGGATCGAATCTAGGCCGTCTGAGTTGCGACGGCCTACTCCTTTATAACCTGACGTCGTCACTTGAAAATAAGAGTTTTTGCTTCTGTCCCGTCACAAAATCCTCCGACGGCGTCGCAGTTAAGCAGTGATGCCGTCACCTTGTGTTTTCAGCAGCTTGAGCGTCTCGATTCTTGACTTTGGCCATTTTCTTCGTATATCCGTACCTTTTCGTCCAAATAAGTGTCATTCCAGCAATTTGTCTTCAAGAGACCTAAAAAGTGAAAAGGAACGATATTAAGTAATAACGGATACAAAAGTGATCAAATAAGGGCTTAAACGACCCCTAAAAAAGGTACATTTTAAAACCTTATCAGCAACCCGCTCTTCAAGAAAGGAAAGTGCTGCACTAAACAAATTTTCAAAAAATTTTGTGCACTTATCCTAAAACTAAAATGAGGAAAGTATGTCGAAGGACTGTTGTTCCTACTCAAATATTTTTCCTTCAAAAATTCTTCAGAAAAAATTTTGTTTTATATTAATGGTGGTAAATGAGTTGCTTGAAAATCAATCAGTATCGGAGTTTTCATAAATTTGCAAACTCAATCAATGACTTCCGCGCTTTTAATCTTTTCATAAAATGAGTCATTGATTGAGGGGGAGAATGTTTTTCAAATTTATATCATCTATCAGACTTATCTAATTATCCTAAATGCTTAACTGAAAAATGATGTTAACCTACGTTGAAGGACTAGGTGCATAGGATATGATTGTTAGGATTAGATGATTAGAGTTTGATAAACACATTATTCCCATACCTTTTATGATATGATTGATATGTTGGATTGACTTTTATTAGTCGATTGTTGTTTGGGTGATGTCGACCACCATATATATGTATGTGTGTTCACTAACGTATGCAGGTATATTGGTATATAAGAATGTTCCTGATCCGGATCCCACAATTGAAGATGATTGGATGCCGAAAGGAAAGGGTAACTATATCTTGGGTTGACAAATGAAGAAACGGAGCTTAATTGGACTTCTATGGAGAGTTGGCATGGAAAATTGCAACGTAAGAGGTCTCACTGCATCAGCAGATGGTTTTCTTCATCAGCAAATGAAGAGACGGAGCTTAATTTGACCTCAGTTGGCATTAAAATGCAACGTAAGAAGTCTCACTGGATCTGCAGACGATTTTCTTCCAGCCCTACAACAACAACAGAAACTTCTCAACCACCTAACGTATCTTTGTGCAGGACAATTGTGATGATACCATTTTTTAAACAATTTTTAAATAATATTGTTTTGAAAAATGGAAAAATATTGGTTTTGAAAATAAATTGGACTTAATTTTGAAAATCACCGGACTTCATTTTATCAAAACATAAGTCACTCAATCATCGACTACGGTCATCGATTGAGGGGGAGAGTGGTTTAAAATAAAATATTTTCAAACGATATTTCTTCATAAAAAGTCCGGTTTGTACAATAATAAGTGGTGATCTAAAGATTTAATGTTATGTCACGGTATGATTTTCTTTAAAACTCAAAGATCTTTCAAAATAAAATTTTTTCTGTTCTTGTTTGATTGTGAAATTGTTTTATTTTACTTAAAGATCTCTTAAAAACTATCATACCTGACACTAACAATCTTTAATGTCTATAATTGGTCCTTATCCATCATTTTTCAAAATTAAATCAAGCCACATCTTTCCCCAAAACTTTCTAAATGATTTAAATCATTTGGGATCACAAATCTCAAATGGTTTGATATTTTTGATCGGGGGAGAGATTGTGATTTAAATCTCAAATCGGTTTTAAAAGGGTGATTGTTTTTAAAGCATTCCTTCCTTTATGTGCCAAACGATTTTGAAATACATAATGCACATGATTGTGGAGGAACATTTAACCAAAAACCAAAAGAGTATTTAAACAAGGCCACATATTCTCCCATGTTTTCCAAACCGTATTAAATCACTTGGGATCCAAAATCTCAAAGGGTTTGATATTTTTGATCGGGGGAGAATTTGTGATTTAATAATGAAATTTGATAAATGGTGATCGTTTTGATTTAAAGTGCAAGTTCTCTCTAATATGTGCTAAACTCTTTTGTTTATCGATGCACATATTAAGGGGGAGCATATGGTTTCTTAATGGCTTTCATGATCGTGTATCTACTTCAAAAAGAACTCTTTGCTCTATGTGATAAAATGATTTCAAATATTCTACGCACATATTGAGGGGGAGTATTTACCAAAGAAACTCAAATGGCTTTTTCTAAGGAAATTGTGATCAAGAAATCATTTCAATGAACTCTTGCCTCCATGTGCTAAACAATTTCAAAATCATATGCACATGTTGAGGGGGAGCGTTTCTAAAATGATCAAAACAATTAAGGTACAAAATGCTTTGATATTATATCATAAGTACCTTGACTGATTTTCCAAATGATTTTTCAATTGGTTTCAAGAAGGAAAGAACAATACCAAAGGACCGACCAATTTACTTTATGCATGGTGTTATAAGGATGGTTAGGTTAGGTATTCGTTCCCACGATCCCGCCAGAGCCAGAGGGATCTACCCAGGGACAATCCACTAGATAGTGTAGAGTCCTTAGGCATGATGAAAAAAAGGAG
This sequence comes from Chrysanthemum seticuspe, assembly GCA_019973895.1. Lineage (NCBI taxonomy): Eukaryota > Viridiplantae > Streptophyta > Magnoliopsida > Asterales > Asteraceae > Chrysanthemum > Chrysanthemum seticuspe. Next base: position 260,912,979 of record BPTQ01000008.1, on the reverse strand, counting down.
AAAAGTGAGATATGGGAAGAGTGTGGACTGAGATAGAGCTAGGATTGGAATAAACCCAACAAGGTTCTAGTTATGAAATCTCGGTAAGCACTGAAGGGGTTGAAGAATGAAAAAGAATTGAATGTGAAAAGGGTGAAAAGAAATAGTCCTCCATTAATTCAACCTTAGGGTAGAAACCGGGTTCAATACATATGCTACTAGTGTCTACTAAGGTAACACTGGTATTGAAGACAAGACGTCATGGACCCAGTGACGCACTGCACCTAAACTTCCCAAGCCACTCAAGTTCCTCTTAAAAGGACTTGTTTCATTCTCACGGGGAACCTACATAATCTATCGACTTTCTCTTAGAGATTGTTGATATTCAAGAAGGAGACCCTCTCCCTAGTCTCCGGCATAGGAAACCAAATGTGCACAATAGAGTTTAGAGCCAAGAGATCATCCAAAAAATCTCATTAGGACACAAAAATAATGAAGACTTGTTGTTTCACACAATGTGGAAAGTAAGTATATATTAAGAGTCCTACGCTTTATCCTTGTGGTATTGCCAGAACATCCGAGTGATATGTAAAGTATTCACAATGAAGATGGAAATCCTTCTAGAGCCAACATCAAACAAGCTCTTGGTGGGTGACATATGAGATCTTTTCTAAAGATCAAGCTTGTGACAACTGGATAGAAACAATGGGGCGATTCATTCTTGAATCAACCTTGGTCCAGGAAATGAATTGACGAATACTTTTGGAAAAACCGTTCGATGTGCAAATCTTCTTTTCTCTAGCACATCGAATATGTATCCATTTTCAAATTCAAAAAGTATCTCTGATTGAAAAAATACTTTTGGAAAAACCGTTTGATGTGCGAATCTCTTCTTTTCTCTAGCACATCGAATGTGTACTCTTTTCAAATACAAAAAGTATTTCTGATTGAAAATTGATCTTTCTCATAAAACCTTCGTCGTATTGCAAAACTCTTTCTTCTAAGCAATACTCGATTGTTTTCAAATCAATTTTTCATCAATCAGTGAATCTTAATTCGCTGGTTCACTCACTCCGTGTTGTCTTCTTTGAGACGTTCCGGTTTGAGAACGGTTAGAACAGCTGCGAAACCCTGTCAAGGAGATTCTTCGGAATCATACCTGATCACAGGCAGTACTTGTACTGATCAACGGGGAACCGTGGGCCGTGTACCTCAATTCAACGAAAGTGATCAAAGACACTTTCGAGTGTTTTATTGGTAACTGTTGTTTGCAGGTACATTTGGACGGTTGCAGGCTTGCAGCTGATCAGAATTGAGAAGTCAATCCAAAGCCGAATGCTCACAGCATCCACACCTAATTGAAGAAATCATGACTTGTGCATATCTACATAACCTGGCTCTGATATTTTTATACTATGCTTCTGCTACGCTGCTGCAAATATCATGAACCAATAAAGCTTCCGCTACTCTGATGGAAAGATGTCATGATCCTGAAAGTGTGAGCATGTCGGTCCAAAAGTCACAACATCACATGATGGCAACACAATAAAGGGTGATCCAGAGATTTACTATGGCTGATGATCTCAATGAAAGCTCGAAGATCATCAAAGATGTGGATCAGTTAAAAGCCTCCACTAAAAGTACAAATCAATGTGGACTTTGAAGAATCGCTACTAAAGCACAAATATTGCGGAACTTGAAGAATTGAAGTCTACGAGCTCAGAACTAAAGTCAAAGATAGAATGCTAGGATGCAAAATGTATTTCATGGGGTGACCTCCCTTAGGGGGAGATTGTTAGGAATTGGAAATTCCATGTTAAAGTGTCGATCACCCCAATTATGGTCTAGCATATGTTAGCTCGTAGACTTGTAGTTATTTACGTTATTCAGTAGTTAATTAGTTAGTTAGTAGCGTAGAATAGTTTAGTGTAACACCGTGGAGGAAGGACGGGTCTTTACCCACTGTATGCCTGATCCACAGTCCAATAGGAGGACGTAGTATTTGTAACTATAAATACCCCTTCCATCCTTGGAAGGGATGGTGCTTCTTTCAATCTAACCTTTCATTTTTGTTAAGCAAGTCTATACCAAGAACACCCTCTCTTATCTTTCTCTCTCTAAATGGCTAACATGTATTTCCATCATCCAAGACCACCCGAATCATCAAACAACACAATATATTTACGATCCTACAGTATCGAGTGTATGATACCACATATCGCAGTAGAAACTAACGTTTCAATAGTGCTTAAGCTTCCATCTACAAACAGAACACATATTTAACTTCCAAAACCAACTCTTATATCATAGCATCGACTATCTTAAATCTTCGCTTATAAATAGCATACCTGTAACTCTGTTAAGTTGCTCTCCAAATGCAATGACAAGTAGTGCAGAAGTGAAAACGATGTATGTGGTTGGAGCCAATATTCTACAAACATAAGTTATATCATTCGATAGATGACGATTTTCATCTTGAACACATACACTAAACGAGTGAAACGAAGAAAATTACCCAATTCCGGAGCTGATACCATAAGGCCAAAACCAAATAAGCCATAAGCCGGTTGGATAAGTAGAAACAAACACCCCCTTAACATATACTAATATAATGTCACACACAAAAATCATCTATACACAACACAATATTCAACATTCATATCAGTTATACATAACTATATCAATATAAGTATTGTGAATAAACCGAAACCGAAAATCGAAAATCAGCAAGAGGACTATAAGAAATAAACCATGAGGAACAAGAGGACTATAATGAAAATCAACAACATCCCTCAAATGACCATGACACACCAAAGGCACACTCATCTTCTTCTTATCCATTTTTATCGAAATCACAAACAAACCCTAATTTTATAAATCCAAACAATTGATCCCAAAAAAATCACACACAATTGCTGTTTTGTTATTATATATATGTAAAATAATGGCGGCAAATAACACAGGTGTGAAACCCTAATTTCGATAGATGAATCAACACCTCCTAACCCCAATGATAACAGATTGTTTATTTAACCAAAATTTTATATATAGAAAAAATAGATAGATCATGTTCCATTATAACAACAACAATATCCTTTACAACCAAAAATTAAACCCAAAACAATAATATTTTACCTGGTATAATCGAGTTTCATATACTCACAAATTCCTTCATCTTATCTTCGAGTTAACAATAACCGACACCAACATACACCGTCGCCGACTGAGTATATGTAACACCCCCAAATTTGGTTTAGTGGAAGCATACGTGTTATTCGGGAGCGTTACGGGATTGGTGAATCATAACACAAGTAATAAAGAACGGAATACACACTCCGTTTAATTCCATAAAATATTTTAAAACATTATCTTACAACATTGTTTAGATAAATGGGCACATCCCATTAGTTTTAGTGGTCCCAATGAAAAACATCGTTTCTGTGTAAAAACACTTCTTTAATACTACTACGACCATTTACCCGCTTCTTGCCTTGCCTTCATGAACATAACTTAAACACCTGAGAAAATATGCTAAAAAGGTCAGCTAAAAGCTGGTGAGTTCATAGGTTTACGTTAAAATAGTAAGTTGGACCATAAGCAAAGTCATATAATCATTACAACGAATATAATGATATATGTATGAATGTCTATTACGTTAGGTCTAAGTTCATGCAACCGATACTACGACAGTTTCTGTATGCTAAAAGATGTCATACAATATAGGGGGCCCATAGCAAGTGTTTTGTCCCTCAACACTTGATTCCGACATGGTATACGTTTCGCCTTAGCCTAAGCATGGCCAACCGAACGGAGGAGTCACCCTCAATAGATCTATTTATAACATTCGCGTTTCCCAATGGGGAATTGACGGTTCATGAAAAAGGGCATTCTCTAGGGACATAAGGGCTTAGGCTAAACCACGTAATAGTAATCATGTAATAGTTTTGGTCCATAAAAAGGTTTTGCATATTTCTCACCCCAAAACGTATAAAACAGTTTATCAAGTAAAAGAGGGGCTATGAAAACTCACCTTAGCAAATGTGCAATCCAAAATGTGGGATTAGTGATGGTTGTGGAGCGGCACTGACACGCGACCTAGATAAGGAGGGCAATGTTTTAGTCCATTGTTTTAAGTATTCCTTACTTAAAGTAGTTCAATGGTTTTTATAATTGTGTTAATACTAAACGTAAGTTTGTAAAATTCGTTAAAGTGATTTTACTAGTAAGTATACGAAGTATATATACTTTTCATGTTGACGCTATAACGGTATCAAAATCCAAAATTTGGTTTGAGAATAGTTACGTTATTCTTTTAGTAAGTATATAATGTATATATTCTTATTTAAGTTGACACATGATAGTAGTATCAAAATCAAATAATAGTTGATTTATTTTCTAATTGTATTTAGAAAATATGTAAGTTGAAGTGGGAGACTTTCACATTTAATAAATGATAAAATAATATAGTGGTCTTTATTTATCAAAATTTGCTTGTAACATTTGGCATTTATGTTTACTAGTTTACTTGTCACTACACATGTTTAAATATCTAAGTAGGAAATTTCAAATACGCGGGAAAGAGTTTAGTTCATTATTGGATTTCAGATTTACGTTTCGAGTTTTATTTCTCCGGTTACATTTAGCTGTCAAACTAGCATTCATTAAACACAAGTGGCTGTGGCCAGACATGAATGGGTTTAGCACTGGGCCTAGGCCCGGAATAGCATAAGGGCCATAAAAGAGCTTCGGCCCAAAGATGGTTTGGGGAGTCTTGTTGGAGGGTTGGACTGGGTTGCGGCCCAAGGGAATACAAAGAGTAGATTTGCAACAATTTGGTTCTAACACCTTACATTTCAAAGTCTTATTATTTGTGTATAAATTTCGGACGCCAAGGGAAAGTAGCTTAAATACTTCAAGTGGTATGCCGCTAACTCGGAGTTATGCTCAACCAAGAGTGTCGTGACTGATGTGTTCGACACCCATCTTTACCACTTGATTAAGCTATAAAAATCCGAATGTTACTCGAGGCCAACATGTAAGTCTTACCATGTTAGAACAAGGAAAGAAATGACAAGACCATACTAGTTGAGTTCTACTCAACTCGACCTCATCTAGACATCAACATGTAGGCTAACAACTCATGATTTTATTTGCTTATCATAACAACACTAGTTTTCGAAGGCGAGGCAAGGTACCACAATCCATATTCCATTTCTAGATTCAACAACTTATTAGACATTAGTAGATTTCACAAGACTCACATTTTCTAAACTCCTATTCTCAACAGGAAATTATCAAAATGCAAACAACATGCTAGCTTTTACTTAATTTCTGCCATAGTGTAGAGAAGTTTTTGAGCAACATGTCGTCAACCCGGAGTTATGCTCACACCCATGGGTCGTGACTGATGTGCTCCACGCACATCTTGACCACTTGTTTGAGCTGAAATAATTCGAATGGTACTCGAAGTCGACATACATATTTAAAAACAACGACTCGCTAAAGCCTTTTGATAGTTGAGTACTACTCAACCTGGCTTCTCTACATTACTATGAAATTTTTCGAGTACTAAAACAAAGTGTCACAACTATCTTAATTTCTCAGATTCGATACTTATGCTATTAGCAGGTTTTATATAACTTAACTCATCCAAATTCTTGGTTCATACTTTTCGACACAAACAATACTAACATAAACCAACAACAAAATCAAATCCCAACGTGACCAAATCATTTACCAAAAATACAAAGTTTATCAACATCAAGAATACTTAACTTCAAAAATCAAATTATCCATTTTACTAACAACCCGATTCATAAATTTTAACAAGTACAAAGTTGAGTGATTTCTTACAACCAACTCGATGACAATGAATCCGAAGGCCAACCCAAGAGTTTATCACCGCCACAACTTCCAATCGACCTAGAGCAAAACACAAATGATGTTTCTTCACCCTTAGAGCTTTCTTATCTTTTTGTGGTGGGATTTGAAGTGTGGCACTCTTGGGGGTCACGACTGAAATAAAAAGGGAAACACAAGAGGAGTCTTTGACCAAGCTTTCTCATCTTGTAACTTGGTTTGAAGCCAAATTTAGTTAACTTCCAAAACTAGACGAATCTTGGATATTGGCTCAAGATAGATTGGTGTGAAGATTTGTTTCTCTTAGGTGGTTTATCTTGATCCTTCTTGGATTCCATCGAAGGGTAGCCGGCGCATCAAGAGGGTATTTGGGAAGCAAAAACTTACATGGTTTTGGTGAGGATAGATGAGGAATATTAGGAAGAGGTGTGTTGGTTTACCATCTTGGGAGATTCGGCCTATATGGAGCGTAGATATGAGGAGCAGGTCTAGGGGTTGAAGAAGATTGATATCTCTTCCTTTTTCTGCTTTTGGTGAGGTTTTGTCGTGTGTGGGATAAGAAGACAAAGGATGCATTATCTCACTTTTTATTTAGTGTATTTATTCATTCATTTATGTAAGTATATGTATGTAGGATACTTATTGTATAAAATGTATGCATATACATTATACTTATGTATGTTTGTACTTGAGTCTTATAAAAGTTATTGCTCAAATGGATGTGTGTTAAATACTTTGTGTCCCGTGTGATTAAATTGTGACCGAGGTATCATTGTTTGATAACTTTTAGATGTAATATCTTATGGTCACGTATCAGAGATATTATTATTTTTGTAATATTTTTCTTTAAGGTTGTTTGTCATTTGCTTTATCAAACCCTTATCATAGTGTCGGTACGCGTGCAGTGTCGGTTACTGGGGAAAACGAGATAACCTCTCGTCTTACAATTTAAATCATAAGACAAAAAAATGAAATATTCATAAAATGATATGAATGCAAGAGTGGTGAAATTTTTACTGTATGTGAGTTATCTACTCAAATGATCAGGCAAAGCTTATGCATGCTTCATGACTCATGCTTAGTAATAATAAATTACTAATTATCAGTTAAATTTTTGTGAAAATTTACCGTGTGTCACAGTATAATACCCATATTTTCACATCAAACAATATATACAGTTTTTTGGACCGGACCAACCTACTACTCAATGGGCTATTATTTGGGCTCCCAGAGAGTGACGTCATGACGGCATATTGAAACGAAATGCGTAATAATAAATTAAAAAACCAGTACGTCATATTAAGCATAAAAAAACCAAATATTCAGGACAAACTTAATCGTACAAAATTCCGAACACACAACATTATCATAATAAAAAGTACTAAATAACGGTAGATGACAATACACTCCTCAGGCCCCAGTCACATTTTGTTGTTACGCTTGCTCTTAACGACTACATCGTCGTCACCGGCGAAATCTTTTTTCACCGGCATACTTTTCTTAAAATCAGTCACCACTGCTTTGACGGCTTTCTCAAGAGCACTTCTTCCCGCGTGCTTCACACCATCAACTTGCTGAATTTCTTCCAGTTTCTCCATGACAGACTTAACGCTTACAACTATGTCTTCGTTCTTCTGAATCACCATAAGCGCTTCCTCAGCAACATTCTTCCTAGTCGGTTTCTCCTTCTTCCTCTGCACAAAAAAAAATAATAAAATAAATAAAAAAAAAATAAAAAAAATCATATTGAATCCTTCACCGGATTTGAAGTGTTTATTACTAGTTTTGAAATATGTAGAATATCCATACGGTAGATTACTGACATTTACAAAGAAGTGTTTATTATACAAAAAATATTAAAAAAATAAGTAAATGTATTACCGCCCCTTTCCCGTACAATCCATCATCGTATTTGGCCCCCTTTTTGTCGCCGAAATTCTTCATTCTTTTGTTGAGAAGAGAGAGAAAGTGTGGAGACAAAATGGAAGGTATTTAACTATTTAAGAGAGGAGGATTTGTAGGGTGGGATGGGATGGGATGGAATAGTGGAGGTGTGTTACTTTGGTGGGACCACCTACCTGGGAGGGTTATATGTTGCACACCAACAAACACCGTTTTATTTATTTCTATTTGTTTTTTCACACACTCACACACTCAAATACACACTCAAATGAGTGTGGGTCTCTTTCATCGTGACTAAATAAATCGCGTGACAATTTAGACCTATGTACAAAACAATTTATTACTATTTGTTTTCATACACTCAATGAGTGTCTATCTCTCTCTCTCGCATACAATCGAATCGTGATTAAATATTTAGACCTATGTACAAAACAAGAATAAATGCATGCCTAACTCATTATTTTTTTATTAATATTTTTTTTTAAATCATTCAATCAAATCATTAGATAAATTTATAAATCATAATTAGTATAAGCACAACAATCATTTTTCTAAATATAGTATCAAAATTTATAAATCATATTCTCACCCATTTTTTAGATTAGTGGTAAGGTAAAAAAATTTAAATGACACATTCAGAGACGAACTTTAACGTTTTTTTAAGGTTCAACTCATAAACAATTTATTTTAGGGGTGGGGGCGATATACACAACGTTGAAATTTATGTACTAAAAATGACTAAAACTACAAATAAAACAGTATAAAATGTACATACGGTCAAAGAATTTAGGAGGAGGCCCCACAACCCCCCCCCTCTGCGTCTTATATATTCCGGTCCTGGACACACTCTAAAGTAGGGCTGAGCATCGGGCCGATCCCGACCCGGCCCGACCCGAATCCCGACAAGCCCGAATCCCGACTAGCCGGCAAACACAAACCGACTCCCGACCCCGACAAGCCAGACAAACATGATTCGGGACTCGGGATCGGGACGGGATTCGGGATTTGATCGGTTTTGTTTGTTGTTTTTTGGTTTTCGGCCCGTCCCGACCCGATCCCGACAAGCCCGAAACCCGACTAACCGAAAAACAGAAACCGACTCCCGACCCCGACAAGCCCGACAAGTCCGACTAACATGATTCGGGACTCGGATCGGGACGGGATTCGGGATTCGGTCGGTTTTGCTCACCCCTACTCTAAAGTGTCTCATTGTGCAAACAAATTTCTCAATAATAATGCTATGTTTCACGATGCCATACCAAATTACATACTAATCTCTTTGAATAACTATGTTTCTTTATTTTTTTTTTCAAATTCATACTCACATACATACATACATATTAACATTCATACGTTTCACCACTTTCTATTCACAAACTCTCAGATAATCAACATCTTGTTATATCTAAAAGAGACCACATTTGCTAATTGATGATGTACCTACCACACCCTTCCACCTCAACTCACTTGGATACTACACTCCGACAAGGAAAGTTATTATATAAAGTGTCACCGTTTATTTCGTGCAATGCAATTATTTCTCTAAACATTCTTACTCATTTAACATATTCTACTCTTCTAAAATACCTTCTTCTTCTTTTTTATTCGTGAAAAATATGTCCACGTACGCATATAATTGTTAACGAGAAAATTTTTTTGGGCCTCTGAGTGATCGCCCACCTTGCACACCCTCATAGACGTCCCTGACTCCGACATACCTTGGCAAACCTTCTAAAACCTCTATTGCCGTAAAATCATTCGTAAAAGAATGGTTACCACTATGCGAAATCCGCCAATCATAGCCTGACACCCTCCGGGGTGTGCCCTTCAGAGATAACAACGCACAGGTTTAACATGACCAAGTCAAACCCATAATTTAAGACTAAAAAAGACAAGAAAAATATGTAGGGACCAAAATTGTAAATCCACACAAAAAAATTCCCCAACCAATCTCTCATGAGATGTAGAGATGTCAAATCTTGCCCTTGCAAATAATGAGCGTTTTTTGGCATTTTGTACGTTTTCCTCCGCTTTCATACGTTTTAGTCTCTTTTCATATGTTTTCGTTCATTTTCATACGTTTTCGTCCGTTTCGGTCGTTTTTAAACGTTTTCATACGTTTTTAGATGTTTTTGTCCCTTTTCATACGTTTTTGTCCGTTTTCATACATTTTCTTCCGTTTCATACGTTTTCGGTCGTTTTCAGACGTTTTCCTATGTGTTTTTACACTTTTTACACGTTTTCGTTACATTTTCATACGTTATATACGTTTTCGGCCGTTTTCATACATCTTCATCGTTTTCACACGTTTTTTTTCCGTTTTCATACGTTTTCGTCTATTTTCAAACGTTTTCCTCCGTTTTCATATGTTTTCGATCGTTTACAGACGTTTTATATGTCTTCATCCATTATCATACATTTTTGTCCATTTTCATACGTTTTCGACCGTTTTCAACACCAATGTTTTACCAGAATCTTTTTCCTTATAAGCATTAGTACTAGGTTGACTAGACACATCTTCCTAGCACTCTTCTATTGTTGCCCTGATTTTTCCTGGTGACATTTTTGATTTCTCGCTATCACTATCATCATAATTAGGTGTGAAGAAGATTTCATCCTTGTTGAATGTTATGGTTCCTTTTGAATCAGTGTGAGGAGGAAGTGACATATTTGGTGATGATGATTCAGAGAGAATTGTTCGAATATGGTCCATATGAAAGTAAGTTCCATTATATAAACCCTAAACCCTAAACCCTAAAAATAAGTTCCATATGAAAATAAGTTCCATTATATGAAAGAAGATTAGTGCAATTAAATAAATAATAAGTAAAAACAAATGTTGTTATCTAATCAACATCCAAACAAAGAGTTTTAAAAACATGGTATTTATTTTTATAAAAGACCTTCTTTGTAGTTTTCAATTAACCATGGATCGTATCAAGTTTTTAAAGTACAATATACTTTAAAGAACTTGGTAACGAAGCTCTGATGCCAATTGTGGAAAACTAGAAGGGGGGTTGAATAGTTTTACCAATTAAAACTTCGTTTTAAACTATTTAGATCGACTTATGTCAATATATTTGGATGTGTGTTGGATGTTGATAAACAAACATATAGAAATATAAATGTGTAATGAAAAGATAAAGAGTAAGAAGCACAAAACCACAACGCGAGTATTTATAGTGGTTCGGCTATAAGGACACCTTCCTTGCCCTACTCCACTCCCCGAGTCACCAACTCGAGAGTTCGCAATCACTACACAACACCGACTCCTTATGGTGGAGAAACCTTCACAACGTTGCCTACGCTTTATCCGGTACAAGGCTAGATACCGGGTTCTTTCACCAAGGAGAACTAAACCTATCACAACGTCGCCTACCCTTTATCCGGTGCTAGGCTAAATACCGAGTTCCATTACAATGGAGGAACTACTACCCAACACTACACCAACACCTAACCCCAAAGGAGATCCACTCCTTATAATAACATCAACAAGGATAACAATATCCTTTGACCAAATACTAATCTATCTTGTACATCGAATCACACCATATCGAATGTACACCTTAGGCACCTTTCACTAATGCCTTTGACTCGATCTTCAAGACACCCTTCACTAATGTCTTGTGACTTTACTTCTAGGCACCCTTCACTAATGCCTCTAGTCTTGACTTCTAAGCACCCTTCACTAGTCCTTTCAATACGGACGATAGGCACCTTTCACTAATGTCTTCGTCTTGACCCTTTAGACATCTTTCACCTATGTCTTCGACACTACACTTCTAGTGAGAAAGAAGAGAACCATAAACAAGAGAACTTCAGTAGTCTTGATGATGAGGAAGCATGGCAACTCATGGACTTGAGCTTGCTTGACTTCAAAAGGTGGTGATCTTGCCTTTAAGAGGAACCTAGAGAATCACACAAAACAAAACTACATACATAGATCACTTGGATATGGGGTTAGAGAGTTTATAACTCAAAGAGAAAATATGTGAGGAAGGGGTGAGCAACAATGAAGAAATGGCTCACTATTTATAGAGAGAAAATATCTACTGTTCCACTGATCCCTCACTTGAGGGATCCGTCCAGTGCAATACTGGGGATCCGTGGGACGCTCCCATTTGCCCATGGGTTTTGGGTCATGGGTCATGGGTTATGGATCATGGTATCAAAGTAGATACAATGTATCTTCAAGATGCAATGCATCTAGTCCATGGTTCATGAATTAAAACTATGGGCAATGGATTAAAACCATGTATGACTTAAGCATGATGTCATGTAATGGGTTATGGGTCAAACTCCATGGGTATGGGTCATGGACTCTGGGTTGTACCCAACTATATTCAATGTATTTGGTCAATGGGTCAAATACTTAAGTTTCTACCCACTTATATTACCCATTATAATACATACTAGTTATGTATATATTTGCCCAATATGTAAACACTAGTTGTTGTACATATGTATTATTAAATCATAAAATCACTTATACTTGTTTTAGTGTTTTATGTGAAAACGTAAGTGTGTTAGAAACTATTGGCTCAAACCATTTATGTTTTTTATTTGTTTCGTTAAAATGATTTTACGTTTGTTATCGACAAAACATTAGAAGATCGTAAAATATAAATAAACGTTTTTACGGCTTATTTGTATTAACATAACCCACAACCCTCCTTCCCCTTATTCAAAATAGAAAATACAAAAATCAACTAAACGCTTTCTATATTTTCAATTGTTTTGTGGAGATAAATATCCTCCTAAATTTTTACAAAACTAGAGATAGAAAACAAGAGAATTTTTTCTTCATCTAAACTCACCCTTAATGTTTTTAAAGTATAGTTTTGAAATTCGATGGATAGTATGATTAAGAAAAAACGTTAATAAACAAGAATTTTAACCTAAAAAACACGAACTTTATGCTTTCAACTAAGATTTTAAACACTGTGGGATCCTTAAAATTTTCCAAACTTTAAGAATAAGTGCTAAAAATCAAAAAGAAAAAAACACCACGTAAAAGAGAAAACCAAACTAGTTTTGCACCAAAACACTCTAACCAAACATCATTTAGCGATTGATACCACTTGTAGGTTCCCAAATATGTAAACTAATACAAGTAATCTAGTGAGAGAAAGTCTAGAGAGAGAAAGAGATGGGAGGATTCATCGTAAACATGATAAGAGAAGTTTAGTATTGCCAAATGAATCAACCAAGGTACAAGAGTGCCATTACATGAGTATATATAGTGTAGTGGTTAGGGCAATGTCCCATATAAGGCGTTCTAGAACATTTCCTAAGGCCCATGGGCTTACTACAGAGACCTTAAGTTAATTACATACATATAAGCATATAATTAGGACAACCTATTACATAAACTAATAACCGACACTTTATAATGATTACACGTAATCCCAACATTTATATAATAAACGTAAACACGTTTTCATTAAAAATTTATCCTTTCTATAAACATTACTAGTAAAAAAGTATAACATAAGTACATATTTATATACCCATAAACACCCATTCATATCCCAATAAAAAATCGTCCATTTTTTTTAATATTTAAATAATTTTTCTAACAATGATCAACAACGAGAAGCAAACAAAACTACAAGTCTACACAACGACCTAAGCCATTTCATCCGGTCCCATGGGCATTTCGCCCATTTTAGGGGGGGGGGGGGGGGGGGAGAAACGTGTTTCTTTTGCACATGGGTTGGCCGGATTACATGGACATTTATCATCTTTGTCTAAAATGGGGGGCAAAGGCGGATCTAGTGCTTGGCTAGGTGTGGCACGTGCCACACATGAAAAGTCTCGGCCCGCAATAAACGTTTGTATGAAAAAAAAAAACAGTTTTTTTTAGCTTGTCGCTCCTAATAATCTTGATCTACTGAACTCTTCAATGATTATGAAGGAGTAAATATAATTAAAATACATAGAATTGACAGGCAATAATGTTTTTTTCCACCAAACCGTGGTGTCTCGAGGTGAAAATGAAAAGTTTATTGTTGGGCTCTTGGGCTAACAGTGTAGGCTATGAAACACATTATATAGAAATATGGCGTGTATGGACTTCTCCCTTTTAGAGTTTGTACAAAAATGTTAAAATATATACATGTAAAGTAAATAAAAGTTTGAAGTAACTAGTCTCTTATTATTTCGTTACATTGATAAAGGATTATTGTGAATAAATTCTCCATGACGCAACAAATGATTATTTGATTTTAAGGCATTTAAAGTTTATTTTTCGTTAATGAAATTACATTGTAATATTCAAACTGAGCAGCTTAATATTGATTTTGATCAACTTGAAAATTGATTTTCTGTATAGCAAGCTACACATTTTTACTGCAGACTCACCAAAGCGGATTCTGCAGTAATATTGGCTTTCCTTAATTTTGTAAAAAAGATTTCGATGTTGATTGCAATTTTCACTAGTACAAGGACACATCTTGTAATTTAAGTCTATCTTCTCCAATCTTAAACCCTGACTGAACCCTTTTCCATCTCTCCGCCCCATTTCAAACCCATGTCAAATCACTAATCATTTCATACTCCAATCATGAAGAAAGCTTTAACTTTGATCCAAACACTATCCTTTTCAAAACCAACAAAAAACCCCATCTTTCTTGCAAGATTCTACTCTTCAATACCCTTAAAACAATCCCCAGAACCCGAAGACACCCAAACACCCGAAAGCAACAACGCGTACGCTTTCGACAGCAGTCATTATGAGTTACCATCAAATATTGGTTCTGGGTTTGGTTCAGATGATAGTGTAGTGAATAAGGAATCGAATTGGAACGAAAAATATAGGTTAAAAACGGAGAAAACTTTATTCGGCGAAGAATATGAGAAAATGGCGAAAGTAAAGAGGAGTAAGAAGGGGAAGACTAGGAAGGAGAGGATGTTGGAGCAGGAGGAGAAGCGGAAGAGGACGGAGATATTGTCGCGGGTTTTGATTAATGCTGCGGTGGCGGAGACTGACGAGGAGGATGAGGAGGAGGTGGTGAGAGTGGAGGATCAGTTGTCGTTGTCGGTTGGGATTATCGGTGCTCCTAATGCTGGCAAATCCGCGCTTACTAATTTTATGGTTTGTGTTTTTCGCTTGTTTTGTGTCGGTTTTGTTTTGTTTTGTTTTATGAAATGTCGCGTATGTTAATGCTAGTGTGTGGGAGTGTTTAATGTTGCAGTAACAAGGTTATAGTGTTGGGTGTAAATTTATTATGGTTATGGTTTTCAAGTTTTAAGGGCGAAATGAGTAGTTCTGGATTATGTTGGGAAACGATCATTAGGATAAATGCAAAACCACTGAACCATACCTAGCTTTCAAGAAAATGATTATCCGCTTATGATATTGGTTACACAAGTCTCTATGGCCACTTTGAAAACACACATTTAAACACTGCGGAGTCCTACAAGAACACACTAGAAGAACTTTTGGGGCAACCTGACCAAATTCAGAGTTCAGACTAAGACTGATATGTAGAAGATATGATAATTGTAGATATTTAAGTAGTTGTTGGGATATCAACTTTCAAGTTAGAGTGTTTCTGATTTATCCGAATGTCCAACTAAATCATGCTTAGCTGATGAGGTGGAATATATGTTTATTGGTACTCTGTGCTGGACTGTTGATTGCCTGTTTTGGTTACTGTTACGAAAGCAAAGTTTTTTACTCCTAGATATGGAATCCTCAGTTATTTGCTACGAGAAGCGTAGGTTGTGTCATTTGTTAATGGTCAGTTATTTTAACTCTTGGGCTGGTAGCATTACTGTTAGTGACATCGTAAGCAAATAGATTATTGGGGTTTTTGGGATGTCCGTTATGAAATTGATTATATGATGTTCAATATCCAAAGCCAGAATATCAGCTTTAGTAAAATGGGTTTTAGAAGATAGTGTTTGGATGTGATTTTGCTGTTTATTTTGTACTAATTATATAACTAATTAGTTGAAAGGACATTGCTGTGATAATGATCAGGCTTGGAAGATGTTAGGAAATGATTATCAAGATGAATGTGAAGTTACTGAACTATGCCTAGCTTTTGACGTGCTTGATTATCCGATTGTGATACTGGGTATTCAAGTTGTGATGATCTTTTCTAACACAAATGCCCAAACTCCCTAGAGTCGTAAAAAAAAGAGAGACCTGAAATACTCCAAAATTTAAAACTGATATGAAAATGTACATTCTGCAAGAAGGATTTGATGATTGCAGAAGCCAGAAACCAAAAATAATTTGTTCGGAATGCAAGATTAAAAGTCAATTGTGTTATAATGTAAAATTAACAATGAACATCAGAAATAATTAAATGAAAGTTGTACATCTTGTTGCTATAAGAGGTGTATATTTTGTATCGTTTGTTGATGGTCAGTTATTTCTACTGTTGGGTTGATGACAATACTGTTACTGGCTCTGTAAATAAACAGATTCATAGGGGGTATTTGGATGTGCGTTTTAAAAGTGATTATTTGATGTTAAATAGTCAGAATCCTCTTATGATTAGCTGTAACATAACGAGTTTTAGAAGATAGTGTTTGGGAAATTGGGAGTACTTTTTGTAGTTTAAAGTTGAATATTCAGATAGTAGTTTTTTGTTCAATAAGAGCAACATTCTCAAGTTAGGCTGGAAAAGGGGTATCTAGGTAAGTTTATTGTACTCTTAGGTAGTTAGTTTTGTTGCAGTTGGTATAAAGCCCACTAGCAAAACTGATTATTTGGCCTAAATACTTAGATAATTATAAGTGAAATTTGTTTATCCAAACTCTAGAAGCGGATTATAGCGACTTTAAGTCACAACTATAATAAACGTAATTTCAAAATGCGAATTCTAACACCCAATTAGATTTGTTGTGCTGGATCAGTGGATATGTTTAAATATTGAATCGCTTGTCACATCTACTTGACACTCCAATTATCTAGGATCTACTTCTTTGTTAGTGTATTACTGGCTGCATTTACTTGATACGTGTAATCGTTTATCTTCAACTTATCTCACCTTGATTTGTTGACTTTAGCTTACTTTTTGAAAGACTTTCTATTGATCTTTTTAGGTTGGGACAAAGGTTGCTGCAGTTTCACGGAAGACAAATACAACTACTCATGAAGTATTAGGAGTGATGACGAAAGGAAAGACGCAAATTGTACGTTATTAAATTAATTGTTAGTTACTAATATACCTCAATAGTTTTGAATAAAGTAATAAGTAAAAATAATCAAATGTTGTTAGTCTTGTTTCTACTGAGAATCAATTCTTTTCCTTTTTTCTTTCGATTTTTTATCACTATTATGGGTATGCATGAGTTTACACGTAATGGTATGAATTGCCCCTATTTTTGGCAATCGTAGTCAACAAACTCAACATTTTTTTTTCCTTCATTTTGATGTCTTTTCACTGCCAGTGTTATAACTTTTTTTGGAACTGAGAATGTGATACTGCTTCGATTTCTGGACTATTCTAGTTTATACGAGTATAACATAATAAACTATCCTCACTTTATTGTTTTCGTTGATGATCAGTGTTTCTTTGACACCCCGGGGCTTATTATGAGGAAGGGTGGACTCCCAAAATCCGATATTAAAGTTCGAGTTGAGAGTGCATGGAGTTCAATGGATCTTTATGACATGCTCGTTGTTATATTTGATGTTCATAGACATCTTACCAGGTGAATATTTTACTAACCATTGTCTTAATTATTTGATGACATATCGATATATAAGCCAAAGGGAAATAAGTCTAAGGCCTTTCAAGACCCTCATTTTGGTGGGCCTATTGTTATGATGTAATTGTGGATACATTTACCATCATGCTACTTGGACGTGTTTGCTTACTGACAAGATGACCATGTGAGAGGAGAAGTTATCTTTTGATCACCGATTCACCGGTGCTAATATATTAAATAACATGTGGCATCATTTGATAATAGTTTTACTAATCATCATATGATATTTATTAATTGTCTAGGAAATTTAAAAGGGAAATGCCTAAGTGTTAGCAGGTCAAACCCAATCTGACCTGGTGACCTTACCTTAACTTTTACCTGTTAGCCAACCTGCAAAGAATATGTAGCAGTGATAACCATATACAGGTTGTAAAGGAAGCTATGTTTAGAAATCCTTTTGGTGATTCTTTCTTTTTTAACATTTAATTGTATGTTGAATTATATTGGAGGTTATCTGATAGTTGAAACTTGAGTATTGGCTATAAATATATGTTCTTTTAAACTGATTACTGTGATGTGTAGCGGCGATGATCAGTACTCAGTAGGGACTGCTTGAGTAAAAATTATCATGACCATCTTTTTGTCTGATAAGAAATAGTTAAGAAACAGTGGTTAGAAAACTGATTAATGAGATAAATGTAAAATTACCTGTCTATTCCTATCGATTATCTGTTATGATCTTTCAAGCTGCAATGTAAACCACTATGGTGACAAAGCTTCACTATGTTATCTTGTGTTTGATTGCTTGCTTTATTTGTCCACCAATCACTTATATGAGTGTTAATATGTACGCAGGCCTGATAATAGAGTGATTGGACTTATTAAACAAATGGGTTCACAAGTCAATCCAAAGCAAAAACGAATATTATGCATGAATAAGGTAGATTTGGTAGAGAAAAAGAAAGATTTGTTGATGGTTGCCGATCAGTTCAAAGATCTTCCTGGATATGAAAGGTACTCTATTTTGTTTTTTCAAAGATATTTTTTCCGTTCTATTATTTTTTTTCCCTCACTTAAGAAAGTTAGAACTTGTTCATTTTTGTTCCCATTAGGTTTTTCATGATTTCTGGACTTAAGGGTTCTGGAGTCAAAGATCTTGCACAATATTTGACGGAACAGGCATGTTTTTCTTTTAAATAATTTTGTCCGTCTGAATTTCATGCTCTTACCCATTATTTGGTAGTCCTGTTGTTTGATGATTTTTTTTGTTTAATTGGCCAAGAATATTGTGCACAATTTTGCATTATTTTCTAAACAACAATTGTGTAATTGTATTGTTTAGGCAGTAAAAAGACCATGGGATGAAGATCCTCTCATTATGACTGACGATGTCATGAAGAACATATCATTAGAAGTTGTTAGGGAAAAACTTCTAGACCATATTCATCAGGTATTGCTCGGCTCCTTTTCTTCCCCCATTTAGTTTTTATATTTCATCTGCTCAAGTTTGGTTTTCCATTAAGCATTTTCTGTATTTTCGGGTGTCCTATGTTAGCTGTCCAATTTTCATTGTTGGAACTTTTGTAACAAGTAATATACCTATTAGTAAAGGCACAATTTCAACCCGTTTACTTATGAATCAATTGGTGGGTTATGTCTTATTTAGCAAAAATTGAAATAGGTCAACTGGCCAAACAGGCTGCAGCCAAAGTGTAATTTCTAATGCAAAAACCTTACAAATCATATCATTCAAAAAAGTTAGATTATAATTAGAACAATATAGTAGTATTTGTGATATTTGACACTCCACCTGTTTAGACCTAAGTGGAGTTGATCTGTAACAGGAAATTCCGTATGATGTTGAACATCGATTGATAGATTGGAAGGAATTGCGCGACGGGTCTATTAGGATTGAGCAGCATCTCATCACCAACAAAATGAGCCAGCGCAAAATTATAGTTGGCAAGAATGGTTCTAAAATAGGGTAACTATTTTCATTTCACAACTCACTTTTTTCTTATGGACTATTTTGAGGATTTCTAGTTTGTTACTGATAGAGTGATAGATATATGTTATGAACTAAACCACCTTGAAATTACCAGTAATTAAGATATAGTATATGCGATTTTAAGGAGTGACTTAAAAGTCTGTATGTAATATTGTCTGTTGGTGAGATATAGTAAAAAAATGTACTGATGTAAGGAAAACTCTAAAATGAATACCAATAAACATATGTGTACATTCACGTTGCTTGTATAATTGAAAAACGCGCTACATACTGATCCATTATATGTAAAATTTTCTTTTGTTTTAGCATAATGCAGTTTGTATGATAGCATATTACTTACTTCAGTTTAATATTTTACAGGAGAATAGGTGTTGAAGCAAATGAAGAACTGAGATCCATATTCAAACGTAATGTCCATCTAATCCTTTTGGTCAGACTCAAATGATAGAATCTATAGATCAATAATGAATCACCTACCCTGATTGTTCATATAACCGCTCCTACTGAAAGCTAAAAGAACAAAAGATTGAGCTCCTAGCCTCCTACTATGTTGGAGCTTGTTTTAGGCATTTAGCTATTTTGCAGGGTTCATAGTTATTTTAGCCAAGATTTTGGGTTAAATGATATTTATTGCACGGCGTACCAAAAAGGTATGGTTATGTTGAATGTATGTTCTTTGAAGTTTTGGTTCTTATTTACATATAGCTATTAGATTTGGATTTAGATAATCTCATGTTTAACTCAACATGATAGGCGACGTAGCGCCGTTTCAAGTTTTCACACAAAGCACACTAACCGCTCTTCCAATGCCCGTTAATGTGCTTTGGGCTTGCTCTAGAAATATATATCAACAAATCTGGCTAACAGATGTTTATAAGTTACCAACAACAATTGTATGTTACGAGCGGAGTATCCGCGCTTTACTGCATTGTCGTATTTTTTTATGTTAGTAATTGCATCAGTTACCGCTAAGAAATTGTAATAGTGTAGTTGAAAACGATCAAAATTTTGAGTTGTAAACAATTTATCATCTATGTCAATTAAATTAAGGGTTTTGGCCATACAATAGCAGCGTACTTTTACAAATATACCGATCTAGTACGCGTACTATTTTTTGTCTCACTTAATGTAACGTACTTTCATTTTTTGTCTCACTTAATGTAACGTACTTTAACCGGCACCAAATTTTTTTTTTGCCCATTTTTGCACGTTTTTGTCCGTTTTACACGTTTTTACACGTTTTCGTCCGTTTTTAAATGTTTTTGCACGTTATCACACGTTTTCATCCGTTTTTGCATGTTTTTGCACGTTTTCGTTCGTTTTCGCCCGCTTTCGCACGTTTTCGTTTGTTTTCGCATGTTTTGAACGTTTTAGCCCATTTTGCATGTTTCATTCGTTTTTACCCGTTTTCGTCCGTTTTTGCACATTTTCACACGTTTTTGCATGATTTCATCCGTTCTTACACGCTTTTGTTCGTTTTTACGCATTTTCATTCGTTTTTACATGTCTTCACCTGTTTTTGCACATTTTTTCCGTTTTTGCACGCTTTCGTGCGTTTTTACACATTTTTGCACGTTTTTGTCCATTTTTGCATGTTTTTACACATTTTCGCCCGTCTTTGCACGTTTTCGGCTAATTTTTTGCATATTTTCGTCCGTTTTCGACTATTTTTGTATGTTTTCGCACGTTTTCGTCTGTATTAGCACGTTTTTAAACGTTTTCGCACGTTTTCATCCATTTTTGCACGTTTTCGTCCGTTTTTACACGTTCTTGTCTGTTTTTGCATCTTTTCGCCCGTTTTTGCTCGTTTTCATATGTTTTTGCACATTTTCGCACGTTTTTACACAAACGGACAAACATGTGCAAAAACATGTAAAAACGAATAAAAATGCATAAAAACGTGTAAAAACGGGCTAAAACGAGCAAAAACGGACGAAAACGTGCAAAAATGGACGATAACGTGCGAAAATGTTCAAACATGCGAAAACAGATGAAAATGTGCGAAAACATGCAAAAATAGACTAAAACGGACGAAAACATGCAAAAAAGCAGGCAAAAACGTGCGATAACAGACGAAAACGGGCGAAAACGTGTGAAAACATGCAAAAACGGATGAAAACATGCAAAAATGGACGAAAATGTGCAAAAACAAGCTAAAACATATAAAAACGAATGAAAATGTGTAAAAACGAACAAAAACGTGTGAGAACGGATGAAAACATGCAAACACGTGTGAAAATGTGCAAAAACGGACGAAAACGGGCAAAAACGGACAAAAGCGTGCGAAAATGAAAGTACGTTATATTAAGTGGGACAAAAAATAGTACGCATACTAGATCGGTACATTTGAAAAAGTACGTTGCTATTATACAGCCAAAACCCTTAATAAAAAATGTCAGGTATGATGCATAGCCGGTTTCCAAACTTTTTTCCCGGTAGCCGGTCATCTTATGGGTAGAATGGAACAAAAG
The DNA here is from genome assembly GCA_019973895.1 of Chrysanthemum seticuspe. Taxonomy (NCBI): domain Eukaryota; kingdom Viridiplantae; phylum Streptophyta; class Magnoliopsida; order Asterales; family Asteraceae; genus Chrysanthemum; species Chrysanthemum seticuspe. The sequence goes on along the minus strand of BPTQ01000008.1, from coordinate 260,891,091 downwards.
TTGAAAGTTCGTTACATTAAGTGGAAAAAAAAATAGTACGCGTACTAGATCGGTATATTTGAAAAAATACGTTGCTATTGTACGGCCAAAACCCTTAAATTAATCATTTGTGTATGAATCCGTATAAAATAAGTAACCAAACAGGTAATGCTAACAATAAGCAAGTTTTGAATGGAAAATGTTTAACCATCAATAAGTGATCCCTAACGAAAAACCCAATTCTTTTTTTAGTGTGTATCTGCACTTCGATTCGAATTACTCTAAAATTATCAATAACTTTACTTGGCATTTAGTTTATACAAATAAATAAATAAATAAAAATTGAATTATGACTAGATCTCTTCTCACTGATCTTTAGAAAAAAATAATGAGTTTAGCTTTCAAAGCTAAAGCAATCATAAACAAACAAAAACTATACCTAATTTGCTAATTATGTCTTGGGACACACAACTATAGCTTGGGGGTTGTCATCTGTGTTGATACTTATCCTATGCATCATACATATGATGTAACAAAAAGCTTTCCAAGACTTCTGTCGAGCTTGAGTCATCAAGCTTCGGTGAACTTCAGAAGTGATCATCGGTAAGGTTAAGGCATGCATTCGTTGGGGCCTTTGATCCACATCGAAATCATTGAACATCGCTTTCAGCAGTTCATCGGATAATTCCATGTCATAGTAACTTTCCAGATTGGGATAAGTAAGATCGGTAACCTACGACATATATAAACAAAACTATCTCTGGCAACAGAACTTATGATGTATCCAACAAGCAATATCTAAAAAGGCCTTGTTACAAAATTGTCAAAATGCTAGCCACTAGTGTAAAATGAATGAAAAGTAGGGGCTGATATCCATGACAAACATAACATTGATTTCTTCGAAACATACAACTTCAAGACAGTGTAACATGTTTGACTAGATGATCAGGTCTACGACAAGTCAAGAAACTCATAAGAGATACAAGAAGAGAGAAGCGTGATTATGGTTTCAATAATATGCCTACATAGCAAGCAACCCGAACCTCAAAAACATACGTTTGCTGAGAGGAAACTTCCCATTGGAGTCATCACCAAAACTGTTGGAGATATAAGCCTTAGGGTGTGTTTGATAGACACTTAATGGGACAATTAAGCATTGATTCATGAATCGGTCAGAGAGAAGGGCGTTTGGTAGGAAATTAGTGGTGCTGGATGGGTCAAATTTGCTCGGGATGAATCAGTGCCAAAATAGCTGTCCTATCATTCAGCGACACATAGTAATCCAAAGCTGCTTTCTCCACGTGATGATATCTTCAATTTTAGTTGGTGGTAATATTTTATTAGGATGCTAAATAACAACTTTTTCTCAAATAGAATATACGTATTGCATAAATTCTAACATTTGTGAGAAGACATTATTTCTTCTATAAAAAAGAACGACGAACACACTTAAAAAGAAGGTGACTATCAAAATGATTTGAACTCTCTTTGGTACGTAATAATATAAATTGCATCATCTCTACACATTATAAAAAAATAATATTTTAAGTGTTAAATAATACAAAAATGTTAAAATTAATTAATTATTCTTCACATATAGAATTCGAGGCCATTATTCGAAGAAGTTATCAAACAGTCGTTTTCACTCAGAGTTATGTTCATTCAGCATCATTGAATCATTCAGTGTTTTTATTCATTCAGTACTAAATCATAATATTTTATCAAACAACCCCTTAGTTCCAAAGCCATTTAAAGTTGAAAGGTCAATATTATACATTCCAGAAGTTCAAGGACTAACTGTGAAGATCCCAAACTTGATGCTATATAAGCCCAAGTCAAGCCAAAGACTTTCATATCGTTTTTCATTCTTCTGTGTGTGATATTTTTCTCTCTTCTCTCTTTTTTCCCTGAGATTGAGAGAAACCCTAGTTTTTGTGTAAATCTTTCATCTATTTCTCTTGTATTGTAAAACTGCTATTCTATAGCCATTGTTGATATAATAAAAGTGAGCCAAGGGAGGTTGGTTGGGTTCACTCTTAAATCTGTTTTTGGTATAATACTGCTTTGGTTTTATAAGTTTCTACATGGTATTAGAGTCAGGTTGCTCTATACCAAAGCGTTTTTAAAAGATCGTAACGTTTTTTACAAACTAGGGTTTCTCAAATTTTAGGGGTTTTGATCTATTGGTGTAGATCTTGTGATTCTGAGAATAGTTTTGGGTTTCCTGATATCAGATCTTTGAGATCTGAAGGTTAATTGAGTTTTCTCAAAAATTAGGGTTTCATAATTTTTGTGTTTTTTTTTATCCTGGTGGTTTCTTGACTAATTACTTCTTGATTTAGTAATCTTATGAGTGAATTAGTTCTCGGAGTGTATTAATTTGATTTTTTATCAAATTTGTTAAAATTAGGATTTACTGTATCAAACTCTAATTCAGGTTGTTGTTTCTTGGTTTAATTGGTAATCTGACTGGTTTTGATTCTAATTTCAAGATTTTTGAAACAAAAATCAAAAACCATAAAATAATTTTTAGGGTTTTTCTGGGTCAGATTTGTTCTTTCAATCTATAATTTTCTAATCTCGTTATTTTTTTCTTGTTTTCAGGTGTTTGTTCCGCTGTGCTGTGATTGTGGTTTGGATCTTCTTGATCTTGATTCTTGGAGTATTGGAAGCTTGCGTACTTGTAATACCTCTCACACCTTCTATTAGGTTTTTCTTAGGATTTTTGTTGATTAGGACTGTTTGGAGGTTGAGTAGATTAAGGGATTTGTTTGTTGGAGTTGGTTGAGATTGTTGGTGGTTATTTGTGTCTGAGGAGTTACAAGGTGTTGTTGTTATTCTTTCTGTTTTTGTTTCTTGATTGTGTTCTTATTTATGGTTTTATTTGGTGATCATCATGGTTGATGGTCAAGATGATAGGGGTAAGGGCCCTCAAGGGGGAAGTAGTGAATTAAAATTTGATATATATGACCCATTGTACTTACACCCTCAAGACATTGGTGCTCAGTTGATTACCTTCAAACTTGAAGGCACTGAGAACTATAAAGTCTGGTCTGCTGCTGTGCAATTGGCTTTACACACTAGAAACAAATTTGGTTTTATTAATGGGAAGTGTGTTAGAGATCCCGATGATGTTCTTTATCAAACACAATGGGATAGGTGTAATTCTGTAGTGTTATCTTGGATTCTTGGTTGTATTTCACAAGATCTTTATAAAGGTCAAGTGTTTTCTGTGAATGCTAAGTTTGTTTGGGATGAATTAAGTGAGACATATCATAAAGAGGATGGTTCTGTGATCTATAATCTGCATCATAAAATACATACTTTAACACAATCTGGAATGAGTCTTTCTGAGTACTATCATGAGTTAAATGTAGGGCTGCAATCAAGCCAAGCTTTTATCAAGCAACTCGAGCTCGAGCTCGAGCTTGACTTGATCAAGCCAAGCTTTTATCAAGCTCAAGCCCAAGCTCAATCCCAATAAATTGGCTCGAAACATATAACAAGCCAAGCTCAAGCTTTTGATAGCTTGGCTTGAGCTTTTATCAAGCCTTAGTATATATATATATATATATATATATATATATATATATATATATATATATATATATATATATATATATATATATATATATATATATATATATATATATTAAAAATTCATATAAGTAACTAAGGGCTAATTTGATATTATTCTAATTATAAGGATTTACTTCATAAACAATTATTTAATATGCTCTTGTAGGACTTTTATATGGTAAATAAAGTTGTAATTATTTGTAAGAGCAATATCTTAGACCACTTATGTTGTTTACTTGCTTTATATCTAAAAGTGAATACAAGTTTCTAGTTATGAATCGTGAATATTAATAGACCAAAAATATACTACTATTAGATAATTTTAGCTTTTGTTTATACTTAGTTTATCGATGACAACATTAATTAGTACTTTGACTTATGTTTCATTCTAATGTTGGACTTAGTACGAAAATGTTATTGTTGGTTTTATTACTGTTAAATTAATTTAATTTGGTTTTTAAATGTGGTTTTAGTTTGTATTACTTTATAAATATATATATATATATATATTTTGATGACTGTCTATCAAATACTATATTTTTGTATACATTCAAGCTTTTCAAGCCAACCTCAAGCTTTGCTCGAAACCTATTCAAGCCAAGCTCAAGCCTGAATGATTAAAGCTTGACAAGCTATCAAGCCAAGCTCAAGCCTACTATTTTTGTTTCAAGCCAACTCAAGCCTTGTCGAGCTCGAGCTCAGCTTGACTCGATTACACCCCTAGTTAAATGCATTGTGGAGGCAGTTTGACTCTCTTGTTGATCTGCCTACATGCATTTGTGAAATAGCTCCCACTTTGAAAAAGCATTCAGATCTCTTGAGGCTGATGCAATTTCTTATGGGTCTTGATGATAGTTTTAGCTCTGTGAGAAGTCTTATTCTCACTACTGATCCTTTACCTGATGTTAAGTCTACTTTTGCTACTCTATCTAGAGATGAGTCTAACATAAATAGTCATGTGACTAGTAAATCTGTTAAGAATGGGGCTGCAGCCTTTGCTTCTAGACTCAATGCTGGTAACTCTCAAAACAATAACTGGAATTCTAATAAAAACAGTAATAATAATAACAGAAGGTTTGGCAGGGTGTCAAATCTGGTGTGCAAGCATTGTAATATGAATGGTCATACTATAGATAGATGTTATGAGTTGGTTGGATATCCACCTGGTTTTGTTAAGAAATGCAATGTTAATAATGTGACTGATAACAAGACTGATACTAATAAGAGTACTTCTCATACTCTTACTAGTGATCAGTATAATAGATTAATGTCATTACTTAGTGGTTCAGGTGATGCTAGCAAGGATCATGCTAGTGTTGCAGGTACTGTTATTGCTTCAAATTGTGTGATAAGTTTCTTTACTTGTAGGTTTTTTAATTTCAACTCTAATATAAGTACCTATAGTACTTATATTGGTTGGATCATTGACTCAGGAGCTAGTCAACATATTACCTTTTGTGCCACTCATCTTTATGATATAATAGATGTTTCTCATTTAAATCTTACTGTTGCACATCCCAATGGGACTGTTGCACAAGTTAAACAAATTGGAAGTTTTAAATTTGGCAATAATCTGATTTTTAAAGATGTGTTGGTAGTTCCTGGGTATCATGTGAGTTTGTTGTCTGTTCATAAATTGTCTAAAGATAATAAGGTGGTTTTCAGTTTTAATGATAAGACTTGTAAAATTCAGGATTTAACTCAAAGGTTCCTGATGGGGACTGGTAGTGAGAAAAGTGGTATTTATTTTCTTGATGAAGGTAAGATGGTTAATAATAGTAATATTAAAAGTTGTCTTATGTCAAATTGTATTTGGCATAATAGACTTGGACACCCCTCTGACCAAGTCTTAACTAAAAGACCTAAAGAGTATTAGTTCTGAACCTTGTGAAATATGTCATAAAGCTAAACAAACAAGAGAACCATTTCCATTAAGTGATCATAAAACTAAAAATATGGGTGATCTTGTTCATTTAGATGTGTAGGGACCATATAAGGTGACCAGTAGAGAAGGTTTTAAGTATTTTCTTATTGTGGTAGATGACTACACATTTCGGTGTTTCTGATAAAAAACAAAACTGAAGTTTTTGATCATATTAATAGTTTTTATAATCTTATTAAAAATCAATTTGAAAAAACTATTAAAGTTTTTAGAAGTGACAATGGGACAGAGTTTGTAAATAAGAGGTTTGAAGCTTTTCTTTCCAATAATGGCATTTTACATCAAACATCTTGTCCTTATACACCCTAACAGAATGGTGTAGCAGAGAGAAAACATAGGCATTTGTTGAACACACCTAGAGCCCTCATGTTTTAGGGGGGTTACCTTTGAACATGTGGACTGAATCTATTCTAACTGCTACTTACCTTATTAACAGGTTGCCAACTGCTGTGTTGTCTGGTAAAAGTCCTTTTGAAATGGTGTATAATATTGAACCTAATCTGTTGAATCTAAAATGTTTTGGCTGCTTATGTTTTTCAACTGTTTTAAATGAATCTGATAAGTTTGCATCCAGATCTGATAAATGTGTATTTTGTTGGATATGCTTTTGATAAAAAAGGATACAAACTTTATAATATTGATCAAAAGAAATTTGTTTTTTCAAGAGATGTAAAGTTTTATGAAACTGTATTTCCATTTAAGAATACTTCTTTCACTAAAGATTTTGTGTTTGAGGATAATGGAATTAATGATTTAAATTTCTTTGATCAAGAATTTGATAGCAGTCAAAATAATTTTAGAACCAATGAACCCTATGATGATAAAACAAGTAGTATAGATGGTAACAACAAGTCTGTACCTGACTCTAGTACTCATAAGCCTAGTGTCATCACTGTAGAAGAAGATGCTAGTGTTGATGAGCATCTGCATACTGAAGCTATAGATTCTGATACAGCTGATGTGGATATCAATTTGCCAGTTGATACAGTAGAGGTTATAGATACAGTTAATGTAGACAACACTAGGGACACTTCTAGTAGGAAGGACACTGAAAATAGTGAGTATGCAACAGAAACTATTGTTTCTGATGGTAGGGTACTAGTCATGTTGATGATGGATATATTTCTGAGGGTGAGGAATTAGATATGTTTGGTAAAATGTTTGAATCACCACAACCAGCAGGGGCACAAACTGTTAGAAGAACTAGTAGAATGACAGCTTTACCATCTAAATATAAAGATTATGTGCTTAATAAGAGTCATAATTATGGTATAGATAAAGTTTTTAAATACTCCAACTTAAGCTTTGATAACTTTTTATTTACTTCTAGTCTAAATAAAATATATGAACCCACTACTTATGAAGAAGCTGTTAAAGACAACAGATGGTTGATGTTATGAACCAAGAAATTGAGGCATTAAATAGAAATGGTACTTGGGTTATTGTAGAGTTACTTGCTGGTAGAAAAGCTATAGGCTATAAGTGGGTTTTCAAAGTTAAATATAAAGCTAATGGTGAAGTTGAAAGGTATAAAGCGAGACTAGTTGCTAAGGGATATAATCAGAGAGAAGGAATTGATTATGAGGAGACTTTTTCTCCTGTTGTTAAAATTGTCACTATAAGATGTGTTTTGAGTATAGCTGTTAATAACAAGTGGCCACTGTTCCAACTTGATATAAATAATGCATTCTTATATAGTGAATTAGAGGAAGATGTGTATATGACTTTGCCAGATGGTTTTTCTGATAAGAATGATAAAAGAGTTTGTAAATTGGTTAAGTCATTATATGGGTTGAAACAAGATCCTAGAAAATGGAATGAAAAATTAGTTTTTGTGCTTAAAGAAAATGGGTTTGTACAAAGTCCTAATGATTTTTCTTTGTTCATTAAAAATGATAATGATGTTATGTTGGTTTTATTAGTATATGTTGATGATATAATCATCACTGGAAATAATACTAATGAAATTAACAAGTTTAAGAAATTTTTAAGTTCAAAGTTTTTGATTAAAGACTTGGGTAAACTCAAATATTTTCTGTGAATAGAGGTGCTTGATATTGATAATGGAATTTGTCTTACTCAAAGGAAATATTGTACTGAGCTCTTAACAGAGTTTGGAATGCTTGGTTGTAAGCCATGCAGTTCTCCTATTGAGACAAAATCCTGATAATAAAAAGCTTGTTTCTAAGTTTGGAGATGATGAACCTTTGTCTAGTATAACAAACTATCAAAAACTTGTTGGCAAGTTAATTTACTTGACTTTGACAAGGCCAAATATCTCTTATGCTGTGCATTGTCTAAGTCAAGTAATGCACAAGCCTATAAAGTCTCATTTGAGGCTTGCATTTAGAGTTTTGAGGTATTTCAAAAAGGAGCCTGGTCTTGGTATCACTTTTAAAGAAGGTGATAATAAGAGTATAAAAGTGTTTATAGATTCTGATTGGGCAAAATGCAAAGTGACCAAAAGGTCTGTTACTGGTTATAGTGTTTTTCTGGGAAATAATTTAGTTTCCTAGAAAAGTAAAAAACAAGCAATTGTTGCTAGATCCTCTACTGAGGCTGAGTTCAGGGCTATGTGTAATGTGTTTTGTGAAGTTATGTGAATCACCAAATTTTTGACTGATCTGCATGCTAGCGTGAGGTTGCCTATGGATATGTTTTGTGATAACAGTTCTGCTATGCAGATTTCTGTTAATCCTGTGCTTCATGAAAGAAGCAAGCATTTTGAGATTGACCTTTATTTTTTGAGGGAAAAAGTGGCTGATGGTTTTATTAAACCAGTTAAGGTCAGATCCGAGGATAATGTTGCAGATCTGTTCACCAAAGGACTTAACATTTCTGATCACAACATTTTTTGCAAAGTTCTTGGTTTGTTTAATGTATTTCAGGATAATACTAGAGAACAAGTCAAGGATGATGGGGGAGCTTCAGGAAGCTAATGCTTATGGGGGAGTGTTGGAGATATAAGCCTTAGTTCCAAAGCCATTTAAAGTTGAAGGGTCAATATTATACATTTCAGAAGTTCAAGGACTAAATGTGAAGATCCCAAACTTGATGCTACATAAGCCAAGTCAAGCCAAAGACTTTCATATCGTTTTACATTCTTCTGTGTGATATTTTTCTCTCTTGTTTCCTTGAGATTGAGAGAAACCCTAGTTTTTGTTTAAATCTTTCATCTATTTTTCTTGTATTGTAAAACTGCTATTCTATAGCCATTGTTGATATAATAAAAGTGAGCCAAGGGGAGGTTGGCTGGGTTCACTCTTAAATCTGTTTTTGGTATAATACTGCTTTGGTTTTATAAGTTTCTACAAAAACCCCATAGGGGTGTGTAACCTGGAAAATAGTCTCATCAAATTCCTAAGCATAAATGACCTTCAACCCCAATTTTTTTAGCAATCTCTTCAACCTTCGAATCATCCCAACTTAAAACCTGTATTAACCCTTTAGCAGCTTTTCTGGAGTCCGTGATTTCCAAAGAGACTTTCCATCAAACTTATTATCACTAGCAAATAAGAAGTTGTAAATAAGTCCTTTTAACTTTAATGCCTTCTCATTCTCAGAAACATATGTTTCATTCTCATGTTTGTATTAATCGAGTAAGGGGTTGACTTTGCACTAAGCTTGGCTGCATCAATTGAGGGGATCGATGTACTTGCCCAGGGCCGTCCCATGAATTTACTAAATTTTTGAAGGCCCTGTGCGAAATTATATAATGAGACCTTTCAAGAAAGAATGTTATATATAAAATGTAGCCGTTTATGAGATATAATGTAATTAGTTATCTAAAATTTCTAACATATTAGTAATTTAAGATATTTTCTCATGTAAATACTTTTTTCTTCGTGAAAAATATGTGTACACGTGCATATAATTGTTAACGGGACAAATTTTGGGGCCCCTAAAAATTTTAAGGCCCTGAGCGGTCGCTCACCTTGCACACCCTCAAAGACGGCCCTGTACTTGCCCCTGAGAGTGCTTGAAAGACTCTAATATTCCTCTCTGCTTTGTTTACAAATTTACTAGTTACTAATAGATAGTTAAAATGATAGAATCTAAAAAAGTTATAAAAAACTTAAGTTGATATCGGCCCTTTATAATTTTGTTGATTGTTTGAGTATTTTATAGACCATTAGATTTCAATGCTTTTGGTTTCAAGACTCAAACCCTCGTTTAGCCTTAACAAAAGTGTGTGTTTGCTTATGTTATTTTTCTTGTATGTGTTTGGATTTACATATTTTGCTTAATATTCATGTATTACTAAATTATAACAGACTTTGATTTGAGGTTTTTGAGACAAATGTTTTCAACTTTCCATTTATTTTAAGAGGTACACATTTTATGTTCTATTCATGACCTCTATTTATCCGGTCTTCTGTTTTTAGTTTAAGATACTAACTTAAGTTAGTTTTCTCTACTTCCAAACTAATCATATACAGTGGCCGCGGTTGGCATCTGCAAGTGGGACAACCGCACCGGGTCACAATTTGTAAGGGGTCCTCCGATTTAGTATGTCCATTAATAATTATACATGTCTAACTTAAATTTTTATAGTCCTTTTTAAATATTATGTGAGGGGGTGAGGGGGCCTCCGATTTAGTATATATCCATTAATATTTAGAGTAATGATAGAGGGACCTAACTCATATGACTAAATTTATGTCTAACCAATTAATCATGTGACATGTGGAATGCACATTTTCTCTTTCATGATCCTCACCACTAATCTTCCCATGTGTCGTCATCTTAAAATTAGGCATGATTTTTAGTCATGCAAATCATTTTCCTAATATTTATACATGTCTAAGTATATTATGTTTTAAATTTTTCATAATAGTTAAGATTTTCATAATTTAAGGACCTCAGTCGTAGTTTCACACTCGGTCACCCAAATCAATAAGACGGCCCTGCATATATATGTCATTTCTGTTCCTGAGTTTTAATTTGGAGAGAAAAGAAAAAAAGTGGGGAGGAAATTAAAAAAAAGTTTCATTCCCGAGTTTTTTTCAGAGAGAAGAGAAGAGAAGAGGGGAGGAAATTATGCCAAATCTTCTCTCCTAATCTTCTTCCCAAATTGGATGATTTGGAGAGAACGTGATTTTAAAGCCTTTTTTGCTTACAGCCCCCTTCTTTTCTTTTCAACTCGGAAACACAACATAAAAAATAAAATTTATTTCCTCTCATCTTCTTTTCTCTCTTTTTTTCACTCTTCATTTCTCTTTTTTTCGTTTTATACTCGGAACAGAGTGGTTGAATTTATTTTTACATAAGAGTGACTCTGTGTATGTTTTATTTTTACTAGCAACAACCGACATTTAACTTTTTGAATTTTAATCAAATTACTATTTTTTATGTAGGTATATGTCTCATATTGCTTTCCAGACGAACCAAATCCGTTTTATCCTTTTGGTTTTGGGGAAAAAAGATGGCTCTGACGGGTATGGTTTGGTAAAATACCAAAAGTACCTTACTTCGGGAAAAATTTAATTCCGAACTTGCCAAACAAGACCACGCACGTAAGTATTTGTAACACATTTGTTGTAAAAGTTTATGGATCGAAAGATTGAGGTTGGTCTCTTTCTCATTTAAACTCCTTTTTAGTTCAAAACTTGCATTCTTATATTCGATTTTGATGATTTGGCTTAGACAACTTATGTTTGAGGGTGCATGATTTCAATCGATAAATAAGGCACAATTTTGACAAAGTGATTAGTTTAGTGTATCATCCCTCTGTTAGTCTGTATTTTTGTATTGGGCTAAAGCCCACATTCTAGATTAGTCCATGTACCCTATATATGTACATATTATATTGTGATGAATTAATAAGATACGAAACCTATTACACTTACACCCTCTTGTTATTCTATATACTTATTAATCTCGGACGTCAGCGCTAATATATTATACTTTTCCTATTTCCTATTTGCCTACGTCGGCGCTAATATATTATACTGTTCCTATTTCCTATTAAGCCTTTACTTGGTCCGTTCATAATATTTTGCTTTAGCCCATTGCTTGAGCCCGTTAACAAACACTGCTACTAACCCATAACCCATTGTTACAAACCCCAAGACTTATTATCACAGCGGATAAATACAAAGTAGTTTCGGAGATCTTCGGGAAACTTTCTACCGTCTTCAGCCAAACCCCACCGCCCAGTGTTGTAAAAAACGGCCATTGCGGCCGCCATGGCGGATATCGGCGGTCCACCGCCACGATATTTCCCAAATCGGTCTAACATGGCGTTTTGGTCAAAATCGGCCTTGGCGGTGGTTCGGTCAATGCCGGTCAACTTCAGATCTAGGTTTTTTTTTTTTTTTTTTTTTTTTTTTTTTTTAATTCACGGCAATTAACTTCGATTTTATTGATTTTGTTCTAATTTAAGCTAGTTTTGTTGTAAAACTTAAGCGAACGTTCCTTTGCTCTGTGTGTGGTTGGTGCTTTTGTATCACATTTCATGATGAATGTGTATGTTTAGGCCAAAAATTTCACAAAATAAATAAGAAATCTTAAACATAACACACAGAATCTGTAGAACTCATAATGCATAACGTTACTACATACATCGTCCTAATTTTGGGGCTTGTTTGTAAATCATTCGTACCTTATGATGCATTATGGCTTTATTTGAAAGCTACAAATACACAATTAGCTTATATAAAGCTCCACCTTCATTATGGATGATTAAACTACACTAATCTAACGAGTATAATCTATACCCTCTGCTAATTCTTTATCTTATAGATGTTTGCAAGGACCATTTTGTTACTTTTAAATGTCTCCATGTTTCAAGATTGTTCCATCTTTTTATCTAAACGCCCTAGATTTTTTTATTTTATTATTATTATTATTATTATTATTATAACAGCATTATTATTATTATTATTATTATTATTATTATTATTATTATTATTATTATTTTGGTTTTGTAATAAACCTTGTCTTTGTTTGCGTAGAATGAAATGAGATGAACTCTAGGATTTGATACCATAATCAGTGACGGAACTAGGGTGGATCTCAGGACACTCATGAATTTTCGTGACGTAGTGTTAATTTTGTTAAAAACACATTGATGTTTCTTAAATGCACCCGATCATTAGAAATTGTGTTTGTAGTATTGCTTAGTTTATTATGTTAGGAAATTTGGATCACAGTAATCTGAGAGTCGTGTAAACACTTTCAGATTGAAGTATTTCGGTGGTTCTACCGAAATCTTAAATCGGATAAAACTCAGATTTTGAAACGTGAATCTGTTTTGAATGTTATGAAAAAACTGAACCAGAAAACCAGAATATGACCAATAAAGCAATGATTGGTTGTAACTGCCATAACAGTTATAATAACCACCAAACAGTTAAATTTAAGGGGTAAAATACCAAAAATTTTATTTTCTGGTGCATTTTTAACATAGCAATTTATACCAAATAAAATTTTTCCAAGCTGACCTGGCAGCTTGACCCCATCTTTGATTGGTTCGGTTGCAACGTTTCCCATCTTTACACATGAGCCATCTTCAATCGGATTACATACTTGAAACCAACGAAGATCCTTGCAAACATGACTTGTTGCACCCGAATCAACCCACCAAGCAACTTCATCATCCTGAATATAAAATGCATAAGAAATTACAGAAACATAATGTAAGACATTATCAAAATTCTGTATAAAATCATAATTATAACCTTGTTGCTTATCAGGATCCTTAGACCCACTTGGACCAGCGCCATTATTGCCCTTTTTAGAGCGACAATCCTTCTTCATATGACCAGGCTTGTTACATTTTCAACAAGTCAATGCACCCTTTTTATTGGCAAATTTATCATCACCACCTTTGAACTTTCTTTTGTTCTTGTTGTTGTTAAAATTGTTGTTAGAATTTTTGACTCCATTTCCTTCAACCATGTTAACAGAAAAAGATCCAATTTGGTTCTTTCCTTTAGGATTATTATCAAGTTCCTGATTTCGTAATCCTTCCTCAATTCGTAGATGACTACCGAGTTGAACCAAATTTAACTCTTCCTTTTTATGTTTCAAACCATGTTTGAATTCTCTCCAGGAAGGAGGCAGTTTATCAATGATAACTGCAACCGAGATGGCTTCATCCATCATCAAATTATGTTGGATATACTGTTCCAGAATCCTTAACATCTCATGATATTGTTCCATGACAGGCCTGGTATCAACCATCTAGTAATTCATTAAATTACTCACAAGAAACTTCTTTGCAGAAGCATCTTCTGCCATGTATTTGGATTCTAGAGACTCCCACAGTGCCTTTGCAGATTCAACGTTTTGATAGATGTCAAATAGGGAATCAGACATACCGTTCAGAATGTGACCACGACATATGTAGTCGTCGTTCTCCCACTTCATCCTCTTCCTGATCGTATCCAAAGTTTCATTCTCGTCCCATTCCGGACTGGGTGTACTCAGAACGTACACAACTTTCAGGGTGGTAAGAAGAAAGTGCATCTTCTTTTGTCAGCGACGAAAGTCCTGCCCTTCAAACTTTGCCAACTTATCGAACTTGCTCGTCATATCCTTCACAGATTCTCCGTTCGTCATGATCACAGAATAATAATCATAATAACGTCATACAAGTGTGCACTCCGCACAACCCCGACTTGTTGAACATTTATCACAATTACACATTGGTCAACTAAGTCAATCCATTACACTTAAATAATATCGGTGATGTAAAATCACCAACATATTCTAAGTGCACCTGGTCACTTTGAGTCCTGGTTATGTGTTTTGGTTCCGTCCCAGCGATAGGTGTTGAACTCATATTAGTTTGGATATGTTGCTAGTCTTAAACCATTTGAGCCAAAACACCGGACTTGTTAGGTTCCCAGATAAAGTTTTGCACAACGAAAATGTCAATGTAACGACTTGGTAATGATTTTTTTTGTAAAAGCATGAGTTCGAATTTTTTGGTGTATACGCACAACACCGTTGTCACCATATGACATGTTAAGAAAACACTTCGACATCATTCCACATTCGTTGCCCAAGTTATGAGTTCATACTTATCAAGATTATATCATAATTTAGAATCTTGTACAACATACTCGTGGTAATCATTTTATTGTGCATAGCAAATATAATCAAAATTTGCATAGAGCTCTTTAAAGAATATAACCTTTTACTTTACTATACCAAACAAATGTCAAACTGATAAAACAAAATGGATACTTTTATCATAGTGTGAACATTTGGGTTTAAGCTTTTCAATCATTTTTTTTTGGTAACCATGTTTCCGACCTTTTGGTCGACTAATCCAATAGTTGTTCATTAGGGAGTGATATTTGAAGCATCCGGATCCCATACATGAGTTAGTTTAATCTTCATCCAGTGAAAGGGTAAACGCACTGTTGGGGGGGGCCAATAACGGGTCTCATAGCCAACATGGGCTGTTAGGAGGTCACCGCAATGTCCCACAGCAAGGAAGGTAACGGCTAATTTTTAGCCTGTGACCTCACTTAATGGATTCTCACCTCCTTACCGCCAGGGAAAACAGTGGGGACTCGTCATGCAATAAGGTATCATGGTCTTATGAGATACACACATAAAAAACAAAAGTATTGATATCTTTAAAAAAAATGTTAGCAAAGAAAGAAAAAAAGAAGTGCTGTGTAATCAGTGGCTACTACTAATCTATCCTCAAAACTACACACCTCTCATCTTATTCGAATTGTGTGGATATCATATAAGATCTCGGGAATAAGCGAAGGAAAGCACCGCCCCTTTGTAGTTGTACTTGCCATAACTCGCTCGCTTTCTGTCTATGAGTATCCTCTCTGGGATGAAAAAGAATATTCCTGCATCCATCTACAAAAGTGACTAGTATTAGATATTAATCTTAGGTATTACCCACATCTAGAATGGCACATTTTCTCTAAGCTGTCTTAACCCATAACTGAAAACAATCACAAATAAGAGTTGCTGGAAGCAAAATGGGTCAGCTGGGTGATACGTTAAAATGTGTTCGGGTAAAAAAAAAGGTAAACCTTACAATTTGGACCCATTGACCCAATACCATTTTTTGTCCAAAGTTTTCAGTTTTTTTTTTTTTCCTCCTTAAAGTGATTGTCTCATTACTTCATACTATGATTACAAAATATATTTTTTTTTCTACATTAATCTAGTTATTTTCAATAAATTGATTGATTTTTTTATTTTTTTTTTAATTGATTTATGAACCATTTTTTGACCCGCTCTATGTATTATTACCCTTTTAAGTTTTAACTTTTCCGATATAAAACATAGAATCGACCTACTCATAAGTAAATTGGTTAAAAATGCCACTTCTGTCAAGATTAGTAGATAACCGCTAATATTTTAGGATGGCAATGGACTTCTTTGGAACACTAGAGCATACCTGAACTACAGTTCATCCTTTACAGACTCATACTGTGTTGTTTTTTCCTTGTTCTTCTTAATAAAATCAATAATTTTATCTTTGCTTCTCTTTCCGGTGTACTGCAACAACTTTCCACTTGCTGACTTGAAGTACATTGTAGGATAACCCTTAATTTCAAAGCCTTCATGTACAATTTCATTTGCGGTAGCATCCTAAACAAAGTAAACAAAATACCTCAACAGGTTTTACATAAAGGATGCAATACATTTAAAAGAGTATAAAAGAAAGCATTATATGTTATTAAATAAGGCAATAGAAGTTTGTGTTAAGAGCTCTTACGATCTTAGCGATGACAACGTCATCATCTTTTGCAAATGACTTTGCAACTTTAACCAGGACTGGACCCAACTTCTTGCAATGTCCACACCACGGAGCATAGAACTCCAACAGAACTATAGAATATTCAATGTTTGGTTAGAAGCTGTTGATTCGAGAATTGTAACTAAGTCTGTCAATGGGTCAGTTTTGGAGACATGATCTGATCCATAACCAAACTAATCGGATCTGACTCGTAACCCAAGTAATCCATATAGCTGGATACTTGGATCATGACTCAACTCAAGCACATGGAGTATGTGTTTCAGATATGTACGTCAACTAACTAGAGCTGACCCCTAACGGCGTAGTTTAAGTGATTTTCACATATTTTTTAGGACTAATCGTTATGAAAACTATCATGCTTTAAAATTAGTTTTCAGAAAAACATAAAGCTCAGAAAATAAATCATAGTAAACAAATTTGCCAAAACTTTGCATACCATTTTTTCCTGACTTGTAAACAATGTCATCAAAATTGTCAGCAACCACCACCTTAACTGGCTGATCATTAACCGCGGGCACAGGCTCTGACTTCACATATGGTGCAAGTTTTCCATCCTACATGTTTATTCAATGTTCTTATCACGAGCTTATAACCATAATTATGAAACGATACTAAATAATTTAGCAAAGAAGAAAATTATGTAAACAAATCACCTTGTACCCCTTCAACCATGATTCAATATGGTCAGGCTCTAGGTTTGGTTTCCAAAATTTCTCTTTATCATTATTACTTATAACGATGACAGGAAGATGGTCTTCTCTAATTCCATAAAACTGTTGATCCAAACATTAGTTTCATAAGTTGAAACAATATTTAATGCATGCATTTAAAAACGTAAATGGACTGCGAGATACTAACCTCAAAAGCGCCCTTACTAGTCTCAACATCTGCAATCAGAAAACGTATTCCAGATCCCTTGTGCTCATTAGCAATGTCATGATATTTGGATTCAAAATCTCCAAAAGATTTGCTAGTAAAGTTCACGAAAAGCATAGCCTACCATTTACACAATATCTCATTACAAAACTTTATTAATAAAATAAACTATGTGCCTACTAAAAAGAGAAAAAGTTTGAACAGATTGGCTGTGTAGAATAAACAAAAGGAGGAAATTTCACAAGCTATCTGCAAATAAAAATAATAGAAATAACAAAAGTATGATTTTAAGGTTTTTTGCTCACCTTTACATTCGGAGTGCTAAAAAATTTGATAACAAAGCGGTGATGCTTTGGATCAGAGTTAAAGACAGTTACAGTAGGAATAGTCGCCTCCTCAATAAACTTCTCTAATGCAGCCATATTGAAATCCTACTTTGTTAGAAAGAAGTGCACTGAACAGTTAGAAAGGAAGTCAATCAAATTCAGACTAAATGATGCTTGATTGCCAAATGTAGAACTTACCTCAAAGTCTACTACAAGTTCATCAAAAGGCTTTAATAAACGGACAAGCGGTCCAGAGACAGAAGTATCACCTCGTGGTAAAAGTTTAGCATCTAATGTATGAGCAAACTCATAATCGGATCGCAGTACTTCAGCTACAGCTAAAAATGTATAGAACTTTTCTCCAGATAATTCAGGGAATACTCCAACCTAAGAAACAAAACAAGCACATTACACATGTTTTAATAAATAATATAACTAGAGGTTGACATATGGTGGGCTAAATAACATTTCAAAATGGGTTCGGGTTGAACAAGCAATTTTTAGTATGGGTCAAAAGGGGCAATGTTGGGTTGGGTTGGGTTAAGACACACAAAAATAGTCCATCTTTTTTGTAAATAGTTAAGGTGTTAATTATGATCACGAAAGGATTTATTCAAATAATCCTAATCTTTGAGTGAAAACACTTTAGGACGTTGTATATACATAAAATAGGCTCTAGGCGAGTTCATAAATCATTTGTCCCGGTCGACCCATTTATGTTTTGGCTATTTTTTTGTTTGACCTGTATGATAAAAGCATAACAACGTAAATGAGTGAAAATTGTCACCAATAAATATAATGTAATACTGTGATAAATACAGAAAAGGGTATGACGAACTTACAATGACGATCTTATCTCCCTCAATAAGAGTGGTACCATCTTCTACAGATTTAATTTCAATTGAAGCAGGTCCGGTTTGTTTCTTCATGTAGGCAACTATTCCTTCTGCAACTCTAGGTCCTTTATAATTTTGAATAGTTTTTCCACCATCTTTAATGATTTTAAGTGTTGGGAAACTCTTAATGTCATACTCATTGGCCAAATCTTTATTATTTTCATCATTGGCGTCAACTTTTGCTAGAACAACTGGTGGGTCATTGGTACTTAATATAGAAGCGGCGTTCTCAAACTGTTGATTTTATAAACAAGTTATAAGCTCGATCTTTAAGGGTAAATGTAATGTAAGAAACATTGTATGAAGAAAAACAAAATCCTCTAGACAATGTTAAGTTGTGGATACAATGATGATTACCTCTGGAGTAAGTTCCTTGCAGTGGCCACACCTGGCGAGCCATGAGAAATCAGCAAACAAGATGTAGTGTTAGTATCACACATAAATATCATATGTATGCTAGTTGTGATAACTAAACATCATATACAGACTTTAGTATGAATGTACAGTGTATAACCATTGATCCGACAAATGGTACACCAGTATGTTTTTAATTAACAATTTAACATGTATCTTAATATACCACCAAACATACTAATGGCTATGCATTATTATTATCATCAATAATAAACCTCACCTTGCACGGACAGAACCGGGAATAAAATGGATTAGATGCATTTAACAATAGCTAAACAAGAAGAGAAACACATTCTTTGGACCAATACATTTTAATAAATTGATATTTTTTACAAATTTTGACACAACGTACAAATCCATGGTGTCCCGTGAACCCTCGACCCACCCTGGTTACGTCGCTGTCACCATGATGGCGTAATCCCATCATTCCTCAAAAACTCGAAACAACAAAGAAAGCTGAATATGACAATACATACAACAAGAATAGAACGATAATGAAGCTTTAGATATCGATTAAAGTGAATCGTGATCACCAGTTAATAAAAATTAATATAACGATTAAAGGGTGTGTTGGTTAGTTTACGTACCAAGGTGCATAAAACTCAACGAGGACAAAATCATGTTTGGTAATAGTTTGAGTGAAGTTGGATTGATCAAGAGTTAGAACAAACTGTTTAGCATCATCGGCTTCAATAACATAATACGATGCTAGTAGTACGAAGAAGATGATCAGAACCCTTTCGAGAGCCATTGCCGGAACTGAATCTCGTATTGCTTCAGAGTAACATTGATCGAGTGATCAGCTGATAATAAGTGAACAAGACTCGGTAATATTTAGCTTACTATTCGCAGCTATTCATAACCAAATATCAACTACTTGCATGCTTATAGTTCAAAAAAAAAAAAAACTACTTGCATGCTTACTACAAGTAGTATTCAACGTTTCCACGTGGCATGTTATTAGTGGTTTGGTCAATAAAACTAACATATTTAACGTGTCACATTTAATAAAGCATGCAAGAAAATAAGCTTTGTAACTAAAAGCAAGGATCATCAAATTAACGGTTTGAGTTGAAACATATTTTTATAAGTTACTCGGTATAACTTTTTGATCTTAATAATTTATGAAACCTCACTCCCTTTAAAAGCTTTTATAAACTTTACCACTAAAGAAAGCTTATTCCAAAATAGTTTATTTCTTAAAAATATAAGTTTAAGTTTATTATAATGATGCCGCCAACCATGTATTATGTGCACCTAATCTATACTATTTAAAGCTTAGATTCATTTAATGTGAAACAAGACATTGCACACTAAATAATTACAAGTTTTCGTTTAGTATCAAGTCATCTTGAATGAGTGCAATGAATTTTGCATTCAACTCATCTTGAATGCTTGCAAGCAAATATGCAGTTATGGAACCCAAAGGCTGCAATTTTGCACCCTCAAAGAATACGAATCAATCTTCAATTACACCCAATGCTTGCTATCAAATCTGCAGTTATGGAACACAAAAGGGCTGCAATTTTGCACCCTCAAAGAATACAAATCAATAACAAATGTAAAATCATTTTAACGAAATATATAAAATACGTAAAAGCTTTGAGCCAATAGTTTACTAACACACTTTTACTAAAATATATTAAAATAATCAAAACATGTTTAGTAAATAAGTTATGTCAAACCAAAGATATTTTTATAAAACACTTACAAGTAATATTGTTTGCTTACATCTTATAAAAATGTTGTATATGTTGTAATGGGTAAAAACCAAAGTCCATAACCCATGACCCATGATCCATTGACTAGGTACAATGTATCTTGTTGGGTAAGAATCAAAGTCCATAACCCATACCCATGGAGCATGATCCATAATCCATGACCCATTGCATGACATCATGCATGAAGTCATGTTGGATATTATCCATGATCCATGACCCAAAGTCCATGACCCATGACCCAAGATTCATAACCCATTGACTAGGTACATTGGATCTTGTTGGATATCCATGATCCAAAGTTCATGACCCCTGGTCAATAACCCATAATCCATAACCCGGTTTGCAACCCAAAATCCAGACTAAACTGACCCAGTAGCCGGATCCCAGCATTTGCACTAGCTGAATCCCTTTGGTGAGGGATCCGCCAAAACCGTGAGACAGTAGGCATATTTTGCCTATAAATAGTGAGCCATTTCTCTCTTGCTCACTACCACTTTTTAGATATACTTTCTCTCAGTATTCTAACCTCTCTAACCACAGATCCGAAGGATCATTCTATGTAGTTTTATCTTTTTGTGATTCTCTAGGTTCCTCTTAAAGGCGAGATCACCACCTCTTGAAGACGTGCAAGCTCAAGGTCATGAGTTGCTAAGCTTCGTCATCATCAAGACCACTGAAGTGCATCTTGTTGATAGTTCTTTCCTCCCTCCATATAAGTGTCGTGTTGAAGGCATTAGTGAATGGTGCCGAAGGTGTACAATCGATATGGTGCGTCGATGTACAAGTTGTGTAGTTTGGGTTAAAGGATGTTGATATCCTTTCTAGTGTTGTAACAAAGAGTGTGTCTCCTTTGGGTAGTTGTGCTGTGGTATAGTGTTGGGTAGTAGTTCCTCCTTTGTAATGGAACTCGGTATCTAGCCTTGTACCGGATAAAGTGTAGGCGACGTTGTGATAGGTTTGGTTCTACCTCGTGGAAGAACTCGGTGTCTAGCCTTGTACCGGATAAAGAGTAGGCGACGCTGTGAAGGCTTCTCCGCCACATTAAGGATCTTGTGTTGTGTAGCGCTTAGAAACTCTCGAGTGGGGTACTCGGGAAGTGGAGTAGGGCAAGGAAGGTGTCCTTGTAGCCGAACCACTGTAAATACTCGTGTCGTGGTTTTGTGTTCCTTTACTCTTTATCTTTTGAATTACTTACTTATATGCCCATCTATCAATATCCAACACACGATCTAAATGGATTGACATAAGTCGATCTAAATACTTTAAAACGAAGTTTTAATCGGCAAAACTATTCAACCCCCTTCTAGCTTTCCACACAATCTTCAATTACATCCCTCTTAAATGAAGGCTACATAAATGAGGCATGAAGCCCATTGCCTATCCAGACATTGTGATTAAGTCCAGTATCACTAAAACTAAAAGATCCATTTAGCATATCATCATGGCTGCAAAAATTGTAGGCCCAAAGTCTAAATTGTTCTTGGACGACCTGAAGCAGGATGTTACTGGTACGATTGTGGTCATGCTATGTAGAATGTGAGATGTAAATGTTGTTACCGGGCGATACTTGAGCACTGATTTCTTAGTGTCTGATGCTAAGGTATATTGATCTTACTTTTTAAAAAACATGTGTAATACCAATACAAAAAACAAGAAAATCAAGAATATATATTGCTCAGCAATGCCTTTTAATATGCTTTTGTTGCAGGTTTTCAAAAACCTGTGTAATACCAATACTAAAAAAAAAGAAAAATCAAGTAGCTATATTGTTTAGCAACAACTTTTAACATGCTTTTGTTTCAAGGTAATGTTATCGATTGTACTACCAGGGGAAAGGTGGCTCATAATGTTTTGAGCTTAAAAGAGGGGGGGGGTGTATTCGGTAAAAAATTTTTGTAGTCATGCATAACAAGGAAGACTTTCACATTACGAAGGATGATACATTTATGCTTGAGTTTGATGGAGCAATGATCTGTGCAAAACCGTCAAGTTTTTCTCACTCAAGCCTGCCACTTGTGAATGGCCGACCGTAAGAAACTTAAAACGGTTAAGACACAAACTCAATGAAGATCTGGGGAGTATAGTGTTTCCCCGGGTCGTTATGTCCCAGCGAGCTGTGCGAAGAATCACCAAACGTATAGTGATCGAGAGATTTGAACGGGAAAAGGATTTGGAATGATTATAACTACAGGAAAAGCTCATAAACTAAAGGGGCTTAAATGCAAATTAAAGAAAGTTAAAAAGATAAAAAAATATTAAATAAACGCTATCACTATTTTTACAATGATGTTTGTTTAAAACTTAAAACTTACGTTTAAATAAAAATTACGTAAACGTACAAAATAAAAAGTGAAATCTAAGAAATAAAAGTCCTAAAAATATGAAAATGACATTTTTACAAACCTAATGATAAAAGAAAATTTTTAGAAAAAGAAAATTATTTTTATAACTAATTATCTAATTATTATTAATTAAAAACTATTTTTAACTAATTAATAATAACCTAAAATATAAGAAAATATGAAATAGAGCTAGAAAAATAAAATTATGACTTGGAAAAGTCTAAAATAACAAAATAGAATTTTCAAAACTATCTTTGTATTTTTCTGATTATTTTTGAATTTTCTAGGAATTAAAAACTAATTAAATTATTTAAAAATACAAATCTAACTAAGAAAAATCTAGAAAAATATTTTTTTGTCTTTTTATATTTATCTTAACTTAAGAAAAATGAAAAATTATTTTTTTGAAACTTTTCTTAATTTTTTGTATTAAATGCTAATTAAAAATGCTTAAAAACTAATTTAAATTAAGAAAAATAGAAAACAAGCTTGGAAAAATCTGAAAATTTCAGGAAAACTCTAAAATAATATTTAGAATCTAAGAAAAATATAAAAAACAGGGGTTGTGTGGAGGAATTTGAAACTGAGGTGCCAAGTGCTTATAAATAAGCACTTTGAATAAGCAAATGGAGACCAATAAGCACCAAACCAAAACAGGAACTAAAATATGATAAGAGTACTCTAAAGCAACTAAAAACAACAAGCTACAACCTCTGGATGGCAAGCTAGCAAGATTTGATGAAATGAGATCATAAGCTAAAAACAGTGAGAAAGGGGGGCTACTTGCAGCCTACTAATAAGCTACTAGATAAGCTGGAAACTACAAACCAATTGTTGGAACTTAAATAAGACCTGACCAAGAACTAAAGAACCAAAGATGGGACCTGGACAAGCTCAACTGAGCTTGTGGCAAGGTCTGCAAGATCTGCAAAACAACCTGTGCAGCTAAGTGCTCTGCACAGGGCATATAAGCTCTCATTCACAAGCCTGTTTGGGGCTTTTAGAAAATTCACAAAAATATACTAAAATGGACATGAGAAAATAGACCAGTAGGACTTTCTAAAAACACAAGTTTTATTGAGAATGACTCAGAAATGAGTCCAATAAAAATCCTTCTATCTTGGCCAAAACTGAGTTTTCACCACTTTGACTTTTTAACAAAACTGAAATGTTGACTATATTGAACTTTGAATCAAATTTATGAACTGGAAATGATATATTATGATGAAATGAAGCTAAAGCAAACTATTTATATGAATTTTGAACACAAAATAGGCTTTTGAATTTGTAAAACTCCAACAGTAGGCTGCTAAGACAGATTTCAGTGGGAATTGACTTTTGTGAGTTGCAAACACAATTTGATGACTCAAATGAGCTCAAATGAGCTAAACAGACTTAAACTAACAAGAACCTATCACTGCAATGACCTTAAAGACAGATAATGCAGCAATTCCAAACACCCTATAATCAACTGCTATGCAAATAAATTAAACCAATCTACTGAACAAGCAAGTGATAAGGATCAAGATGAGTTTTACTGTCCTAAATATAACTTAATAAACAAGTTTTAACTATTGGTGACCACAAATAAACATTCAAGCATAATATGCAAATTAGAGCTAAAAATGAAAATGAGACAATCAATACTCACAAGAGGTCCAGCTGTATGCAGGCTAAACCAAACCCCAAAATTACACTAAATGAGACTATTCCAACCCAAATCAAGGCTCTGCAACACCTAAATCCAATTCCATTGCAATTTGAGCTCTCTGTTGACTTTTGTTGACCATGGACCAAATTGTTTGAAACTGTTTCCAAAGCTTGTCAAAAGCTAAAGTAGGCTTAAATAAGCTTATTTGATCTCAATATAAGCTTATGAGAAGCTTTGACATAAAATTTGAAACTTAAAAATTTTCACAGTGAACAATAAAATTGGAATTTATATAAAGACTTAGATTGGAACTCAAAAGCACCTTACAATGAATATTTAACTTAAGTGAGATACAAAGAAACTGAAATTACAACATTTCTAATTAAACTAAGACATTTGTAAAAAAAACGACATAAAGAAAATGCTTAAAACTAACTACTACTTTTCCATAGCTTCTTTCTTCCTTTTTATAGCTCCAGATGATTTCTCTCTCATCTCTGAGAATATCCCACCATTTTTTGAGGCCTTTGGATCACTTCAATTGATATTGGCCGTTTGATTGGTTTTGGCGGGAAATGTATTTTTGCCAGTTGGAGGGATTGAGTGAGGGGGAGGGTGAAGCAATAAATGCTACTTGGATTGTTATGTTTGGAGTGATAAGGTGGGTGGGATATGAGCTGGGATTGTGTGTTGCAGGGCTTTGGCAGGGAGCAGTTGGGAAGAAAGGGAAAAGCGCGCCAAGGGTGGTGGTTTGACCAATTGGGTTGACTGGGCAGGCTAATATCAAGGGGGGGGGGTCCAAATGTGGTTAATGACAGGGGTCACTTGGGTTTGCAAGGGTCACAATTGGATTGACAAGGGTCTAAGGGTCAAAAAGGCTTAAATAACAAGGACCAATGATGTAAATTCTGAAAACACAAGGACCTAAGCTGCCATTTAAGCAAAGAGGTTTCAAGGGACCAAAAGTGACAATCTCACAAAGTATAAGGACCAAACTTGCCATTCTCCAATTTCCAAGGGCCATTTTTGCCAATTTTGAAACTTGGAGGACCAAACTTGTAATTTTCTCAAACTTTTTATATTTTTCACCAAAGGACTAATTTTGACAAGTTATGATATTAAAAGGACCTTTGGTGATTTTTCTTTTGAAATTTTGACTCAGGGACTATTTTTGACAATTTTAGAAACTTGGGGGACTGAAACTGCCAATTATGCATACTTTGCTCATTTTTCATCTGATTTTAAACATTTTGCATCTGAAACATATAAAATACAATTTTGGAATATTTTCAGTATTTTGATGCATTTCTGAGCATTTTTAGACGTTTTGCAGTTCAGATAGACCCAAAAATGATGAGTATTTACACACTCATCAAGCAACAACCATAAGGAAAGTTGTGGTTAAGTCTGAAGGGTTTGTCAGATATCCTTTCCAGCTGGTGGATTTTGATCATATCGAACCTACATACAACAAGTATCTCATTGGTAATTTACTATTTGATTAGGTATGTTCAATTTTTTTGTCCTTAAATACTGTTGCCATAAAAACTATTACCTTTAAGATGTTGGAGGCAATGTGACGAACGTTGGAAGGATGAACCATACTAAAATAGACTAAAAAAACCTTGATTTCTACCTGGCCAATCATAGGTTGATTTTTTTATTTTTTACAGTTGATGTTGTAAAATTGATGACTTTTTTGCCAATATCTATTAAGGAACTCACCATTTGTTTTAATTTTGTTTCCTGTGCAACAAGGGGCCAATCAATACGGTTGACTCTATGGGGAGGTCTTGGTGATATATTGATTGAGAAGAAGGCAAAACATGTAGGCATGTGTGCTGTTGTGGTGACCTCGACATCTGCAAAGTATTATAACAGTGAGTGGCGTTGGACTATTTATCTTTTCCATGTTAAATAACTTTCTCATGCTAATTTAATTTTTAATGTTACCTTCTAGATAAGCTCTATTTATCCAGTAGTTCATCCACCCAGATACTGAATGTTGTTGACATCCCTGCAATCAAAGCATTGAAATCAGACACCAGGTAGGAAATTGTATGAATTTAATGTTTATTGTTGAAAAGTTCCTACAGCCCACAAACTTATAAAAATTGTTTACCTGTTTGTTAGCAGTGTTGAGTCTTCAAAATCAGCTTCACGTGTAGACAGCTCTGAACCAAGGGAAGGGACGATCGAGAATCTGCTCATGTGAGCCCGCAATTGAAAAAATGATGTATGTTTTCTTTTGCATCCGCCATCTCTATAGACTCCTTATACTGCATAATTTTGATATATTTTATTTCTACACAGTCTGCAACTTTCATCTGTAAGGCCAGGATTGAGAATGTGCGTACTAGGAAGGGATGGAATTTTCCATCATGTGGAGCTTACAAATGCAAAAAAGGTGCTACTAGAAGGGATGGGCGGTTTTGGTGTGATGCATGTAAAAGGCCAATTGAATACCCGGTAATAAGGTAATGTTATGTTTGTCACTTATAGTGTATGCATTTGTATCCAATAAATAAAGTGACTCACATTGACACATACCGTTTGCAGCATAATCTCCTCAGGTATCGCCTTGAACTTGGTATCTTGGATGATACCGAACAGACTATGGTGGTCCTTTTTTATGAGCCCTCAACTGAATTGGTGAAGTTCCCAGCTGCAACATTATTGGAAGAGGAGGATGATGTATATTTATAAACTCCCTGCTTACTTTCACCCCCACCCCATTACTCACGCCTTACTCTACAGAGTTTGGAAGACGATGAAAACTTACCAGCTGCTATAACCAACCTCATTGGAACAACACACGTTTTTTAAATCAAGACTCATACCTATAATGAGTATGGAACCTTTGAGAGTTTTACGTGTTGGAAAGTGGACCTGCCTCATCCGTCAGTGGAAACGTCAAGCTCAAGCACCGTTGATGATGGAGCTGTCGTTGCAGGCGCATTATCCAACCCACATACCAAGGCCCCATCAATCGCTACACCATCCAAGCCTACAGAGGATAAGAAAAAAAATAGGTAAGCCAAGCATATACTATTTGCCTACCAAAAAATACAAAACAGGACAACGTGTGTTTCTTTAAAGACTCTTACTTCTGCAATAAAGTGCACGTGACAAACATGGTCCCATTGTTTGCAGTGTGGACATTGAAGATTCGAAAGCGGAAAATGAGTTGATGCCTGAGGATGATGTCCAAGGTGATGAATCCATCACCCCAACTAAGAAGACAGATGCAACATCGGGCTCATCATTCAAGCGGCTGATCAAGTCCAAGCCTACCGATGATAAGAAAAAAAAGGAGGTCATCAAACCATATAACCTTTGGTGACAAACAAAATACAAACCATTTCAACATTTTTTTCCCTTAAACCTCTTATTGATGCAGTAAAGTTAACATGACAAACATGCTTTCATTGTTTTCAGGGCAACTATTGAATATTCGGACGCGGAAGTAGAGCTGATAACTATAGATGGTGTCCAAGATGGTGAAGGCAACACCCCAACTGACAAGAAGAAGACAAGACGGTGAGCACATGTTGCGCTGATCCTTTGGTCACTCATTGTTTTATATTTTCCCGCATATTAACATGGTTTCCTTTCTATATTTTGTGGTCAGGGTTGTTATGAGAGATTCAAACTGAGTCCCAACAGGCTGCACCCCAAGAAGCCTTTTTAAAATAAACACTTAGGACAAGAATAATACATTGGATTAAAACTGTTTTGGGATTCTTTGTTATTTTCATTTGGAGGACACAAAATTCAACTATTTCATTGCATTTTATTTTTTTTGTTTGAGGATTTATTCCACTTACTCAACATGGAAAAAGTGTTTCTTTTGTGTTGAACTTGATTTTAGGTACATTGAAGATGAATATACTGTAGATGGGACACCTGTTGCACCAGATCAAATGGATATACGTGTTACCAATGATAACTGATCATGAAGGCAAAAAGGGCTTTCACTCGATTTATTCATTAAGATAAATGGCCATATTAACTGTAGTAAAGATTGTCTGATTATGGTTTGAATAATATGCAATGTTTAATGTATACGATCGACCTATTTTTTTAAATGAATGGTCCAAATGTTGATATCTGTATACTATTTCCTAGGCTATGCGTGTAACTAAATCTCTAACTAATGAAATTAAGTTCGCTATAATTTTTTAAATGTCCTTTTGTAATCAATATTTTCATGCTCTTATCAAACCCTTTCAATTATCAACAATGTATTTTTAAACCTTACCATGATGTGTATCCAGCCATGCACAAGTATTGTAGAATGAAGCTTCCACTCAAGTGTGTTTGGTGTTTGCTACTTATGACACTTTGATGATCTGCAACAAGAATAGAAATACCAACATCATTTTGTATCAATCAACCAGAAAAAACTTATTGGATAGTCATCATATATATATATATATATATATATATATATATATATATATATATATATATCCATTATCCATAATATGTTGTTAATTCAATAAACAAAACCCCAAAGGCTGTGTAGAAATCAGTTTTCAGGTGAATTACTATAATGAAATTTAGCCAGATACTTAAATTTCAATATGTCTTAGACAGATAGGTACAAAAAAACATATATCAAATACAACTGTAATACATAAAGGGTCACTTAATTGCATAAATTCAATTGCAGGATCCCTGTTGAATACCTAATAAATAGTGTTTATGGAAAACTTGGAGTTACAAAACCTATTAAACTACATGGAATCTCAGTGGATTAACAAGAGCTTTAAAAGTCATATTATAACCTCTTTCCCAACTCATCCAGTAAATTCATAGAGTTTAGTAAGGAAATGATAGCACAATACTACTACATGCCAATAGCAAAAGCTGCAAAAGCATTCAATGTTGGTTTAACTCTTTCAAAAGGCACTGTCGAAAACTGGGTATTCAGCGTTGGCCCCATCGTAAGCTGAAGAGTATACAATTATTAATTAGCACTCTCCAGGTCAGAATTCAATTGAAGCTAACATTTTTTTTATATTACTTACAAAGTTATCTTGCATTATAGGCTGATAATGGAGGTGCAAAAGTTGATGTAAACACTCAAAAAATCATAACAAGGCTAGAAGAAGAAAAGAGACGGGTAGAAGAAGACCCTAATTCAGAACTTGCCAGAAGTACCAAAAGGTTGAGACAGTGTAATTTCAAAGCTAGATACAAAAGAAGAAAAACCATGGGTTTGATATTGTTGTCAACAAAGCCGGCAACACCAAGTGTGGCTACATAGTTGCAGTATTCGTCTCATAGAAATAGCTCAGATGATGAAGATATTGAAGATGGTTATGTTGCTAACTGTAGTGAGCAAGATTAGCTGAAATTGCCTTTGGAAGATCCGATTTAACTAAATGTTGAATGCTAAATTATGAGCTTTTAAGCTTGGTGGTTATGGTGCTTAATGTAGTTAGCAAGATTAGATGAGAATTGGCCTTGAAAAAAAATAAATTATGAATTTTTAAATTCGATATTTCATCTCAGTTTATTATTAATTTTATGGGTTTCCAACCCTCAATCTATTTATATGGTTTTATATCCTATGATACCTTGGTTTAAGTTACACATAAATTAATCCTTCAACCATAACATATGTCTTATAAACAATTCTTAGAAGGCCATCTCTAAAAGATAGTCATTGCTACTTGACATTATATAAACATGTGTAACAATGCAGAGTAATTGACTTACTTTCAATGCTACATAATTGTAGTTTCCGCTAAATTGCTGATGTTGCTATTCTTTTGAAACCATTCTTTGATCTATATACATGAACCAAAATGCGTTTAGTGAATTATTAAATAAAATGCATTAGCGTGGAATTATTGAAAAACTCAGTATCATTATTAAAAAAATAAGAAGAATCTTAAAAACCTGGAAACACTTACCATGCTCTAAAGATAACTGCCTTTTCATTGGTCATCACACTTATTGCGCCAGTTCAACAATAGAATTCCAAGAGATGGTTTATTGGATATCTTCATTCTATATCTTGCCAAATTTTCAAGGTTATGTGTTGCAAAAGTGACTCAGATCCTTCAAATAACAAATGAATAAAGGTACAATTGAATTTCA
Source organism: Chrysanthemum seticuspe (assembly GCA_019973895.1). Classification (NCBI taxonomy): domain Eukaryota; kingdom Viridiplantae; phylum Streptophyta; class Magnoliopsida; order Asterales; family Asteraceae; genus Chrysanthemum; species Chrysanthemum seticuspe. Next base: position 260,860,510 of record BPTQ01000008.1, on the reverse strand, counting down.
CAAGTTTCCATACCTTGCAATTATTTATCTGATTAAAGCCATCTATGTGTGTGTGTTACAGGATCACAAGCTGCAAATGCTGAAGTTCCATCCCTGTCAGGCATGTTGCACAAATATTTGGTCATTCATTCAAAAACAATTGTTAGTCAAAATGGGAGAGTACAAAGCTATTGTGGTTTACAGCTGACAGAAATTATTGGACCATTTACAAGTTCACACCAGCACCAAACCTTTACTTGCATTACCAAACCTTTACTTGCATTATAAAATTACAAAAATGTTGCAAAACTGCATACCTGATTCATGAATGTTGCATTTTCAACATAATTTATTAGGCCAAGGATCACGCTCGGTAGGCACTTTACCAGATCTGCCACCGAACCAAATGGCTTCTACTTTCAAAAATCACTTAATCTACAAAAAAGAAGATCAACAGGTGATTAATTAAACAAATTATATTTGGCGGACCTTTGATTTCATAAGATTGAATATTACCATAACGGTGATTCTTACAAGAACACTCTATCGGCATGCAGCTAAAAAAATCCCATATGGAGCCGCATATGCATCTGTAGGTAATTACACGTGTTATAAATGTTACCTCCTGTTATTTGATGCATAAAAATGTTGTTCTTCTCAATAATATTTAGTTTTTTTGGCAAGGTGTTCCTGTGGTTTACCATAAATATTGGCCCTCCATCGTTTGAATGTCGAAATTGCAAGGCGGTTATATGGTATCAGGAGAGAAGTGAGAAATCAAATAGCATCGTCAACCCAGATTTCTCCATTTGCTGCCAAGAGGGAAAACTGCTTCTCCTCATATTTAATGAAACACCATCACCTCTTAATTAGCTTATGGACTATAACAATCCTGCAAGTTTAAGGTTCAAAGACCATATTGGAGTCTATAATGGCATGTTTTGTTACACATCTTTTGGGGCAAAAATAGACCATTCTGTGGAAAACTAGAAGGGGGGTTGAATAGTTTTACCACTTTAAAACTTCCTTTTAAATATTTAGATCGACTTATGTCAATCTATTTGATTGTTTATGTTGGACGTTGATAGATAGATATATAAACGTGTAATGAAAGATAAGGAGTAAGAAGCACATCACCACGACACAAGTATTTATAGTGGTTTGGCTACAAGGACACCTTCCTTGCCCTACTCCACTTCCCGAGTCACCTACTCGAGAGTTCGTAAACACTACACCAACTCCTTATGGCGGAGAAGCCTTCACAACATCGCTTAACCTTTTTCCGGTACAAAGCTAAATACCGAGTTCTTTCACACCAAGGCGAACCACACCTAACACAACGTCGCCTACCCTTTATACGGTGCTAGGCTAACCACCGAGTTCTTTCACACCTTAGGAGAACTAATCCTATCACAACGTCGCCTACCCTTTATTAGGTACTAGGCTAAGTACCTAGTTCTTTCACACCTTAGGTGAACTACACCTTCACGACACAACACCTATTCTCAAGGAGATCTACTCCTTGTTACAACACCATCAAGGATATCACCATCCTTGTAAATAAACAAATACTTATATGTATAACGATGCACCTCATCGATTATACGACCTAAGCATTCTTCCCAAATGCTACTTGATTTGATTCTTTGGCATCCTTCACTAATGCATTTAACACAACGCTTGGCATCCTTCACTAATGCCTTCGTCTTGACACCTTTAGCATTCTTCACTAATGCCTTGACACGAATGATGAGCATCTTTCACTAATGCTTGCATCTTTACTTTTTCGGCATTCTTCACTAATGCCTTCAACCCAACGTCTATGGAGAAAGGTAGATCTATCAACAAGAGAACCTCCGTTGTCTTGATGATGACGAAGCATGGCAACTCATGGACTTGAGCTTGTACGTCTTCAAGAAGTGGTGATCTTTCCTTTAAGAGGAACCTAGAAGATCACACAAAAACAAAAGACAAACTACATAGATCACTTAGATCTGAGGTTAGAGGGTTAGAATACTTTGGGGAAGTTTATCTAAAAAGCACACCTAGAGAGGAAGAAATGGCTCTCTATTTATAGAGAAAATTCTCTTATGTTTCCCCGGATCCCACGGATCCCTACCACAAGGGATCCGGCTAGCACAAAGCTAGGGATCCGTGGTCCGCTCCTCTTTGCCCATGGGTATTTTTGGTTAAGGGTCATGGGTCATGGGTTATGGGTTGATCCATGGTTTTCTCTCTAGATACAATGTACTTGGTTAAGTGGTATATATAAAACCATGGGTTATGGGTCAAAACCATTTGCTAGTATTTACCCTTTTTGTATATACTTGTATTTACCCAATTTAGCATATACTTAGTTTTTACCCATTTTAGTATACTTAGTTTAAGTATATGTTTAACCCAATATGTAAACACTAGTTGTTGTACATATGTATCTAAATCATAAAATCACTTATACTTGTTTTAGTGTTTTATGTGAAAGCGTAAGTGTGTTTAGAAAACTATTAACTCAAACTATTTACGTACTTTATTTGTTTCGTTAAAATGATTTTATATTTGTTATCGATAAAACATTAGAAGATCGTAAAATATAAATAAACGTTTTCACGGCTTATTTGTATTAACACATTCAATTAACACAGGCAGGGGACCATATACCTTTAGAATAAATGGCCAAAGCTATCATCGAATAGGTTCTCTACTCCCTACACAGGGTACTCAGCCCAAATATGCGCAACTATACTTTTTTGACACTGGAAATGAAGTAAAGAACCGTATGGGAGCTTTTATAGACAAGGATGGTGGAGAAGTGGTGGATGAAAAGATAGTAGCAAGCCTGATTCAAATGTTCGGTCAATCAAATTCAATTACCAAGGCATTTCGAATGGCCAGGGATTGGTGTGACTCCCAGAATTCATCCAACTTTGAACTACGCCTGCTAAGTGGTCGGAGTGCAGCACGACAATACAACGCTCCGACCGTGGATGAAATAGCAGCTTTGATTACTAACTACTTTGGTGATGGTATTCCCACAAGAGATATTGTTGTAAGTAACAAGGATGAAGGTCTGAAACGTATTTTTGAGTTACATTCAGAATACATGGCCCTCCAATATCTATTATTATTCCCATATGGAGAGGAGGGATTTCATGAAAAGATATCGTATCACAACAACACAGGTGTACGCAAGACTAAAAGGTCTTATTTGACAGTGAAAGAGTACTATGCATACATAATACAATAGCGAAATAACCAAGGTACTACCTTGCTTAGAGGTGGGCGATTATTCCAACAATACTTGGTGGATGCATACACGGTTGTTGAGGAGCAAAGACTTAAATGGACTAGGAAAAATCAAGATACGTTACGCGTGCATCTATATCATAACCTGTGTGAGACTGTAACAAGGGGTGATACAAGTGCAACAGGGCTGGGAAAACGAATCATTCTACCAAGGAGTTTTATAGGCGGGCCAAGGTATGTGATGCAAAACTACCAAGATGTGATGGCTATATGTCAAACCTACAAACTTGTTCATCACTTTCACCACCAATCCAAAATGGCCCGAGGTTGCTGAAATATTAAAGCACATCCCGGGACAAAAAGGCCATGACCGTTCAAAAGTGGCAGCCCGTGTATTCAAGATTAAACTGACTGAACTGTTAAACGATCTTACAAAACACCATATTTTTGGCAAGTCACCGGTAGGTAATATAAATTAGCTCATAATGCCAATCTGTCTACTCTTATATACCAAATTTATGCATGAGCTTATGCTTTTCTTCAAGTTCCTTTCAGTTGTGTATGTCAAAGACATCCAAAAATCTAGCCTGCCACATGCTCATATCCTACTATGGCTAGAAGAACATTTGAAATGCAAAACCCCATCCCAGATAGATGACATAATTACAGCAGAGATACCAAGTCGAGCAAATGATCCAGATGGGTATAAAGCAAAGATACCATCAATGAATATATGTTTAAACAGTTAGCAAAGGAATCTGTTACATACAACAGCTCATATGAGATTTGCAAGGCATCTACATACAGTCTAGACTAGCACGACCTCTATCCGATTGAATATCTAAATTCCTTAAATTTCCCCGGGATACCCCCATATGATCTTCACTTAAAAAAGGAATTACCCATTATGCTGTTGCGGAATGTCAATCCAAGCAAAGGGCTATGTAATGGAACAAGGTTGCTCATCACAGATCTAGGCCAGTTTGTTATTTACGCTAAGGTCCTAACATGTTCAAATATAGGAGACAATGTCATTAAACACATGATTATACTCATGTCAACACAATCCAAGTGGCCATTTGTCCTAAAACGAAGACAATTCCCTGTAAGACCATGTTATGCAATGACCATTAACAAAAGTCATGGCCAGTCACTTAATTACGTTGATCTCTATTTGCCTACTCCCGTATTCAGTCATGGTCAATTTTATGTTGTGCTATCTAGAGTTACCAGTCCCGACGGCCTTAAAATACTAATAATCGAAGACAAGGACCCGGAACTTAAGCACTGCACGCATAACATTGTTTTCAAAGAAACTTTCAGCAACCTATCTTAGCACATCTATGTAATGTACAAACATGATATCTAATAAAGACATGCATTGAATATTTAGTTTTTCCCATTATATCCAAATTACCCTTTGAGCATATAATTCATCATGGTTCTGTCTGTAGCTATACCCAACCTAAAATGTCTGAGATAGGTTGCTAAACATAAGAGGTGTCTGAGATAGGTTCTGTAACATTGTAGGTTAAGCTACTAAACATAAGAGGTGTCTAGGATTTTCTACTGCATTAAGCGCAATAAGAGGTCTATAATTCAAAGAACATATTCATATAGCTGAGGTAAAAATGAATAAATAGATAATGCTTACCATTTGCTACTATTCATGGGAAAATCATCACTCGATAATGTGCTAAGATTTTGGCACTATCACGTGCACTGATAATGAGTCCATTTTCCTGATTACCATCCACACGTGATAGTGTAAAACCTTAATCTACCAAAACAATGCTTTCCGACTTTAATATTGCAAAGGCGACAGCCATATATCTATAAAAAAAACATGGTGATATGTCAAAGCTTGCAGCAAACATGCCAAATGATCTACAAAATTACACTTATGATGATACAAACCTATTGATAACATATTCATTGATCATTTCACAATTCAACCCTTACACAGCCATACGATTATCAGCCCTAGATGATCATTTCATGAAAATTGAATCAACAAATTCAATACACAAACACCACATGCCTTAAATCAAATGAATCTATGCTTTAATTTGATTAACATGTTGTATAATTGATAGCCCTAATTTGAGATGAAACCCTAATTCAGTTTCGCCAGATCTGATAAGTCTGTGTGTTTGACTTATGTGTGTGTGAGAGAAAAGAAACACTTTCTCATAAAGTATAAAAGAAAAAAAGGAAAAAAGTAAATAAGTAAAAGTATATACATAAACATAATAATTATTATTATTAAACATTAATTATTTTACATCAAGCATCAAAGTCATAGCAGTTACAATCTAAACCATATGATCATCAAGAGTCAAGACAAACAACCAACAGAACAAACAAAAGACTACGCCAAAAGACATCCAGCAGGTGACCATACTGCTCTATTCATCATCGGAAAGCTCTTCATCATACTCCATAAGCCTGACATGGCATTCCTTCTCATGAATACCATCGCAAACTTCAGCTAGGAGCTTGGTAATTGCTTGCAGCCTATCATGATCCCTCTGTTGTGTCTCAAGCAGACAGCCCAGCACATCCGCAGCTTTTTCATTGAAGGGGCCAATGGAACAAGCCTCCGTTATGATGATCTCAGACTTCCACAGCTTTTTCACTGAAGGGGCCAATGGAACGAGTCTCCGTTATGCTGATCTCAGACTTATCAATCTTGCTATGGATTTGATTGGCATCCTCCCCCATCTGCATCAAGAAGCCCTCCTCTTCAGTTATCTGATTGTTAAACAAACACTTGAAGCAAGTCGCTAGATTCTTGGATCCAGAAGCCTCCTTAAGTTCTTCGATGTTGCGAGAGGCGACCATTGTTCAGAAAGTTATGTGTAAGATAATAGAGATTAGGGCTATAACATAAACAGTGATTATCAAGTGTATAAATAAGTAAAAAAACAAAAATTATTGTGAAAAACCAAGAGGTAATGCGACAACAAATAAGTAATGATAAGTAATGATGGCAAAACATAACCGAAGTATTATTTCAAGCAGGAACTTCACCTTCTCATGCAGAACTATCATATCAGTATTGAGAATTGTATTTGCAAATATAACAACAACAAAAAAACCCCACACTTTACATTTTACATAAAAAGCCCATCATCTGCACAATGCATAGCATTAACATCCTAAACTTCATAAAAATGCTTATAACTTAGCCTTCATTTATATCTAAATTTTTTCCGTTTATGCCGAAAATATTACTACAATCATAAATAAAAAGAAAAAACCATGACCAAAACAATATTAGTTCAAATAATAAACAATGGAGTCAATAACAAAATGCATACTTATATTTATTTTAAAAACCATAAACACGAAAACAAACAACATCCAAAATCTCAATCCCAACAAAAAGAACTAAAACCAAACAACTAATTAAACGCATTCATTTTAATAGCATTAGCTTCTTCCTCACGTACACCAGCTTTCGCTTGATAAAACAAATCATTTAAATTTTCAAGCAATACCCGATGCCTCTCTTGAGTCTTTCTCAAAGCATCTATCGAGTCCAAACCAACACCACGAGCACCTAAAGCTTCCATGTTCGCCATCATGGTATGGTTCTTTGCCATTACCCACCTCAAATGTTGAAAACAATCAAAAAGAAATTTGGAAAATGCATCATCTTCCCCTGCCTGTTGCACAAACCACAAACGCATACAATCATGCAATTTAGAAGAACCGGCAACGTTCATCAACTTCTCTAACATCTCAAAATTTGCCATTGGAAAAATATATATATATCAAAGTACAAATGGTTTTATAATTCGCTATAACAAAAGTGCCAAATAAATAGGCAAAAAATAATTTATGTAACTTATTCATATTAAAATATAATATGTGAAGAGACTATTATAATTGTAACTTTTAATGTAAAGAAACTATTTCAAATACAAAAGTTATGATAACATCACAACTTAGAAACATAATAACGAAAATTATTACCAAACATTACACTACGAACAAGAATACAAACAAGACTCGAAAAACAAACACAAAGAACTCAGTTTGTTCAATTTGTGTAACAATCTTTAAAGATTTTTTGTGTGGGAACTGATAACATCAAATAAGTCCTGAATATTAAGTGTCAATTTCCCCCGATAATGCTTGTAATTTATATCATTTATATGGATTTACGCTTGTTTTCCACTTTCAGGTGAATTACAAGCATTGGAGTTAAAGAGACGCGGAATTAGAGATATTATCAAAGATTTATCAGAGTATGCTCACTTTGAAGAAGTTACGGCGTAACTCATCTCTCACATTATGCCGTAACTAAAGCGTGACTCAGAAAACCAACTCATCAGAAGGTTACGGCGTAACTCTCCCCAAAGACTAAGACGTAACTATATTAGGTCAAATGAGGTTTCACGCCGCTGATAACTACGCCGTAACTATTTCACCAACTACGGCGTAACCAAGTAATATTGAAGATACGGCGTAACCACTTATAAGGTTACGCCGTAACCAGCACATCTAGGGCAAATTACAAAGGAATTGAAGATTACGGCGTAACTCTTATATTAGTTACGCCGTAACCCAGATCTGGCCTATAAATACCCCACGATTTCCGGCATTTCAAAGGATCCCATTCCACACACCACAGCCAAAGAACGTGGTAAGAAGCCAAAGGAAGGTCTAGAGGAGCATACGGAGCTGTCTCTAAGGGAGAAATCACTCCTCTACGATAAGCATTAGCATTTTATCTTTTCTTTACTTTCGATTCATGTATTTTGTAACTTTGAATATTTAATTGATTTGTATGGTTAATATGAGCGGCTAAGCACCTCTTGGTGCTGGCCTAGTTATGATTCCTTAATTGTTTTGTTTGCGTTTACATTACTTCCGTATAATTATTTCTAAGTGTATGCATGCATAGTTTATTGGTAGCTACCCTTGTTTCGGTAGTTTTGAATGGCGGTAGAGGCTAGTTGCTTAGGAGATATGACCAACTGACCCTAAGTGAGTAGACTGAGACGGGAAGGGTAAGATATGACCAACTGACAACCCTTTCTACTTGTGCGATTTGACCAACTGATCACCTACCGTTTGGATGAACTTAAGAATTAGGGGGTGAGTGTTTAAGTTGCTAACGCCCGGGCACTCACTATTATAAATCTAGCATGTAGCGGTACTTAATGACTTCGCTTAGGGGACCAGGAACAACTGGACTTATGAAGGGACACCTGACTTCTCTAGTGGTGGCATCTTTGCTGATAGGTTAGGGCGAATTGACCAAATGTTGTCCTCTCGAATTTGACCCCACATGAAGTAATTGGAAGTAAGTAGACGTAGAAATTACTAGCTAGGAGGAATAACTAGGTTAGCACCACTCTCTTCTATTGATTAAACCCTTGCCTTTTATCTGCTTTAGTAATTAATTAATTCCTTATCAAAATCATTATAAATATGTGATACCTAGACTTAGTAATAATCCAACACACATAGCTCTTGGGACGACCTCGGTTTTACCAAATATTACACTACACGCGATCGGGTACACTGCCCGTTAGTGCATTAGGGTAGACCATAGGTATAACGAGACTTTATAAATATTAAAACCTGGTCAGTAAAACCTGCATCAAGTTTTTGGCGCCACTGCCGGGGAGCTATTTTAGGATTTCACATTAAGTCTATTTTTAATTTCCTTTCTTCTCTTAAATGTCAGGATACAAGACTCGTAGCTCGAGGCCTTTTTTGGCCACCCCATTCGATGAGCCGGAGAAGCAATTTCGGACAAGGAAAGTTTACTCTCTGGTTCCTATTCACAACATCTTTTCATTTTACGAATCAGACCAGTCTGACGCAGAACCGGAGGTCGTCAATGAAAATAATATCGATGACTTAACTATGGAGCAGTATTTGGAACGACCAAATGAGAAATGCCAACGAACCTTCGCACAAGATTCTAGTACTAAAAAATGCTCTATTCCAGATCAATTTATTCGAGAGTTACACGAACTTAAGTTTTTTGGAGATGAAGATGAGGACGTTCAGAATCACGTAGAAGAAGTACTCTACTTATCCTCTCTTTTCAACGTCAGAGGCACCCCGAGCTATTCGGTCACCGCAAGGATTTTTCCTATAACTCTTACTGGAACTGCGAAAAGATGGTATAAAAAACTCCCTAACGAATGTAAAGGAGCATGGGATAAACTAAGAAGAGAGTTCATCCAGCAATTTTTCCCTCCTTAAAAAATGGCCAAACTTCTTGGTAAAATCTATCAATTCGTTCAAGTTGGAGAAGAAACGCTTTACCAGGCATGGGAAAGATTTAATGAGCTACTTTATCAATGTCCCACCCATGATTTGAACAAACATCAGATCGTCTATGTCTTCTACCGGGGAATTAATACGCTAACACGAGAATTACTCGATTCCCCGAGACCTATTCCTAGCATGACTCCTGACCAAGCCTTGGAATGTATTCAACGGATTTCTGAACATTGCTACCAATGGAATATGGATACAGGGTACAGACCAAGAGACAATTTTGATCATAAGGTAATGAAGACGATAACAAAGCAAGAATACAATTATGGGGAAATTTTCGAAAAACGAATGTTAGAAAGAGAAGCTGAAGCATGTAAGATTGAGAGGGTTAAGAGTGTATTTGGGACCAAAACCGGGATCAATCTTGAAAAGAGGATTCTTGACCACATCAAGGAATCAAGGGAACGAGATGATAGAATTGAAAAAATGATGAAGACATTCGTGGATAATACAGTCTCTTCTCTCAAAATTCACGAAGATAGGATTAATGGTTTGGAAAAGAGTGTGAGCTCATGTTCGTAAGCCATCACTGATTACCTAGCAGCTCGGGAAGCGGAAGTTGTCAGCACAGTAGAAACTATCCTTGAAGAACCGACGACCTTTTCGGAAAAATTTAAGCAACGAATCAGCATGGAAAGACAATCACTTCTAGACCAAGCTTTACCGGTAAACTCCCCTATTAATAATTCCATTAAAACTAATCATGATGATATTCCGCAAGAATTAAGCAATGATGAGAAAGTTCACCTCAACGAAAGATGTTCATCAGTTTTGAGAAACGAGCTACCACAAAAGGAAAAAGATCCAGGATGTTTCACTCTCCCTTGCTTGATTGGGAGTCTCAATATGTGTAATGCCCTAGCTGATCTTGGAGCAAGTATTAGCATAATGCCTCGTTCGATGTTCCTACGTATGGGGATTAGTGACTTAAAGCCAGCCAAGATGAAAATTGAAATGGCCGATCGATCTATGCAATCACCATTGGGCATCATTGAAAATGTGTTGGTGAAGATTAAGAAATTCCTTTTCCCTGTAGACTTTGTGATTCTTGACATTCCGGAAGACAACAGAATACCTGTCATTTTAGGTAGACCTATGCTTGCCACTGCCCATACTAAGGTGGATGTCTTTGCCGGAAAACTAACTCTTGAAGCTAATGGAGAAATTGCAACGTTCAGACCTAATGAACTCCGGTCTACTCCTCAAAAGGTATGTGCGGTTGACCTAGTAGGCAGTTTTGGTGACGCTCTAGAAGAATTTCTTAGTGACCCCCCAGATCCTGGCGAGATTGATTCAGGGAGAGATTTTGATGTTTTCGTCAACTTCGAGGAAGAGGATAATTTAGGAATCAGTACTGACGACTTCTCAAGTGATGTCGAAATGGCCCATTGGCAAGACAACTCTGTGAAGGCTTTTTCGCAAACCAATCAACCTAGATTTCATGAGGTAGGAACCCGCATACATCATAGAAACCCTTATTATCTAAAGATCTCATGCAAAATCGGGTTCATCGACTTCCACCCATTTATTGACACAACTTCCCCAGTCAACATCATGTCGAAAGAGTGATACAACCGAGTTATGAAGAAAGAATTAGAATATAAGGGGAATAACTTTCTTGGGTTTGCAACTAACATCCATGTCTTCGTTGGAACTCATTCATTTTTGGTGGACTTTATGGTTTTAGACGACGTAAGCGAATTTGTGGAAGATGGACTTACGGGAGTAATTTTAGGAAAGCCTTTTCAGGAAATGTCAGGGTTAGATAAAAATGAAAAAGAAGGGTTAGTATGGTTAAAGATAAATGATGATAAGACTATCTTCAAAATGCCGAGAACCATTAAGAATTTTAAAAATTGGACCAAGAGGCAGTTAAGCCAAGCCCAACCATTGCTCGATATCAGTGAGGAAGACAAAGCAAAAGGAATTGACCAGCCTTACCAGAAAATCAAGAGCTTCTACTCGGGTTGTTTAGAATTAGGGGATGACTACAAATGGGATGCGAATCTGATAAGTTGGATCCAACGTGGAGATTTCCATATCCACAAAATGACCAACAAGCACTCGTAGCCCCGCGGCTCTGAGTCTAACTTAAAGACTCGTAAATAAAGAAAAGTACTATTTCGGGAGACAACCCTAATTATCCTTTCTTTTATTTTGTTTCCATTTCTGTAGGGTTTTGTGTTTTTAGCCATTTTTGCAGGAAACGAGGAAGTGATTGCTGGTGCAGTTTGCTGATCTGATCCTAGTTACGGCGTAACTCATCTCTGTGATTACGCCGTAACCAACCCTTTGCAGCAGTATTTTAAACGCATTACCAATTACAGCGTAATACCATCTTTGTGGTTACGCCGTAGCCACTCACTTTGCAGCTTATGTCAGGTTTTGCCAGATACGGCGTAACTCCCTCAAAGAGTTACGACGTAACCTTCCTCTGCTTTACTTCTTTCAGTTTAAAAGCACAATAACCTTGTATTAGTATTTTAAATGAACTTTGTGGGTGTGTTCCCTGTAAACCCTCACGAGACTTCACTCGTCCACTTGGGACACCAAGTGGTTTAAAAGGCTTGTTGCATATGCTAAATGCAACCGTGATTCCTACGAAAGTGAGTTAGGTTTGTTTTTCATTTTTCATTTTTCATTTTTTTAGAATTATGCTTAGTACAAAAGGGACTTTGTACAGCTCAAGTGGGGGGACGGGAGTAGAATTATCTCTTGAACATTATTTTGCCCTCGTTTTTCTAGTTTATTTTGAAAAATTATGCCATTTTTAAAATTTTGACATGTTTTTCTTAACCTAACTAGATTAGACCTTAGCCGAGCACAGACAACCCTTGATATTATATGGTGAGATTAGCCTTATCCGTTTCCAAAATTTTACCCCAAATCCACCAAATTATGAGTCTGCCGGTAGCTTGTAAACTTTAGAACTTGGCCTTTGCATCATTTCGAGACCATAGACGAGGTATGTTGAGTTAGCTCGATGTATTTGGATTTTTCTGTTTAAGAAGGCAATATTATAGGATTATCACCCAAACAACCTACTATTGTGTTTCTATCGATTAGTCACCTCGACTTCTCGACCCCCATGTGAAACCCTTTTGTTGCACTCACCTTTAGTGCAAGATACCCCTAGATACACCCATCTGAGCCATTCCTTTCATTTTGTTAACCCAATATATTGTTTCGATACACCTATACACCTTAGCCTACCCTGTAGTCTTTATTTGTAATTGGGAAGTCATCATTTGCCTAAGTTCAAGGTTCAAGTGGAAAGGTTCGGAAATCACGCTTTCATTGACGAAATATTCTTGAAGATCATTGAAGACCCCCTGAATTCCCGTTGTTCATCTCAAGTGGGGGGATACTATGTTTAGTTGTTATTGTTATGTTTTGAAAAAAAATGGTTTTGTTATTTAGTTATTGTAAAAGTGCATTGTTATAAGCACTATGTTATGAGATTTATAGATTTAGTATCGAGGAGGCTCACATTCGAAGATTGGAGTTGGTAATTATGCCAATAGTTGGAGAAAATGTAGTGTGCCCATCACGACGTCCTCTAATGACACATCTACCTAGTATTTCATGATCCGGTTTCTTGACTTCAAAGCTTGAACTTTGGGCGGACGGTAAGTGTTAATGACTTTGTTGGGATTTAGTAAATCCAGTACTTAAAGTGTCGGTCACCTCAAGTATGTATACTCGTTAGAAAGCTCGTAGTCGTAGTTATTCAGTGTTAGTATTTAGATTACTTTGTAACACCGTGGAGGACGGACGGGTCTTTACCCACTGTATGCCTGATCCACAGCCTAAAGTAGGCGTCTATGTTTGTACCCTATAAATACCCTTTGCCCTCCAAGGCAAAGGGTTGGACCTTCATAATATACTTTTCTTTTTCTCTCTAGGGTTCCCATCTTCTCCCACTTTCTCTCTCTAAACTCTTAACCTAGCCGCATATGTGTTGTGTAACAAACCAAGATCTTACAAATGGTATCAAGAGCCAAGGTTTGATCATGTTCTTGGTTTGATAGTTATTGTTCGGGTTAAGGTTTGGTTGTTGTTTTACGCGTAAAAAGGGTGTCACGCATACGAGTTTTTGAATCTTTAAAGCTTTAAATTTTTCACTTTTTAATCCAAGATTCTTGTGGGTTAAGGTTTATTGAGTGTTAAACTTTCAGTTTCTTGCAAAAAGTTTAGAACTTTACGAGTTTTTCTTGGTTTTTAAGAGTGTTTGGATACGTGTGTACGAACCTACGCGTAAGAGAGAAAGGTGGTTTTGATCCTCAAACTTTGTTGTTTTGGTGTTTTTAAGGTTGTGTTATCATCTTTATCTGGTTGTCTTAACGTTTTTTTATCAAAAAAACTTGTTTGGCAAAATTTGTACTTCCTACGCATAACGAAACCCTAATCCTACGCGTAAGGAATTTTTCACTTGATCTTCATTTCTGGTGGTACCTCAGTGTTATTCTTGCTTGGATAAGCCTGAAAAACACTTCGACTTTGGATATCTCATACCCTGTGAAGTGTAAGAGATCGTTTTGGGTAAAACCCTAATTTTACGCATAAGCATAATACTTACGCGTAACAATTCTTACGCATAAATTTTTTCTTACGCATAAGCTTGTCTTACGCCTAAGGGAAACTTACGCATAAGGTTCTTACGCCTAAGCTTTGGTTTACGCATAAACTTAAGTATTTTACCCTAAAACCCTACGCGTAAGCTCTAGTCTACGCGTAAACTCTGTCTACGCGTAAGCTTGTGTCTACTCGTAAGTTGTAAGTTACGCGTAAACTGCTGTCTACGCGTAAGCTCTCATCTACGCATATGTTCCTACGCGTAACTCTGTTGTCTACGCATAAGTGCAGAATTTTTACGGTTTATCTCTTGATTTTGTAAAATCCCGTGAAAGTATCTATTTCCCGGTTAAGTCAAAGATTTGTAAAATCCCGTAGAATTTAAACATGTCTTCCGTTGCTGATGATGTGCAAGCTGCAGGATCTGATACTCGTCCTCCTATGCTTGACAGAACTGACTATGAGTCTTGGTCTCAACGAATCAGGCTGTACTGCTTAGGAAAGGAGAATGGGGTTAACATCCTTAAGTCTATTGATGAAGGACCTTATCAGGTTGAGACTACTAGAGACATGATTGATACTGCTGCAGATGGAACAATAGTCTATGGAATGGATAGACCTAAGATGTATGATGAACTCACTGATAAGGAGAAAAAGAGATTCGATGCTGATATCAGGGCTTCAAATATTATCCTTCAAGGTCTTCCAAAAGATATCTACAAGCTTATCAATCACAACACAGAAGCCAAGGCAGTTTGGGATAATGTCAAGATGCTTCTCTCGGGTTCTGAATTGACTATCGAAGACAGAGAATCACTGCTGTATGATGAATTTGAGCACTTTAAGATGAAACCTGAAGAAGGTGTTTATGAATATTACGTGAGATTCCACAAGCTGGTGAATGATATGAGGAATATCAAGATGATTATGCCAAACATTCAGCTGAACTCAAAATTCGTAAACAATATGAATCCCGAATGGCACAAGTTTGTCACTTCTGTGAAGCTTACAATAGGACTAAAGAACACCAACTATGAGCAATTGTATGCCTTCCTTCTTCAGAATGAGAAACATGCTATGTTTGAAAAAAGGATTCTAGAACAGTTCAAATCTCAACTAGGAGAAACAAGCTCATCAAATGATACAACTGCATTTTTCACCAAAGCATCACAAGTCACACCCACTGGAAATGATAATCACAAGCCCGTTCCTGATTCGGGATATAAGCAACCTAACTCTGATGAAGTCATGGAGCACTTTATCAATAAATTGGCTCTTATGGTTAAACAAAACTTAACCTTCTCCCCACATACCAACAGACTTCACACTAACAATGAGATCAGGACCGCATCCAATCAACACAACCATGCTTTGGTCAGAGATGGAAAAGTTACTGTTCAACCAGTTCAAGAAAGGCAGTACGAACAAGAAAGAGGTGGAGTTGGTAGAGGCTATGCTGGAAATCAGAATTGGGGAAGGAATGCAAACCAGGGTCAAGCAAAGCCAATCAAGTGCTACAACTGTGGTGAAGAAGGGCACATTGCTAGGAACTGTACTCAACCAAAACGCCCTCAAAACGCAGAATACTTCAGGGACAAGATGTTGTTGGTTCAAGCACAAGATAATGGTGTAATGTTGAATGAAGAGGAGCTGTTGTTCTTGTCTGATGGGAATGCTAGAACATATGATGGAGATGTGGACGAACAACCAGTGCATGATGCTCAGAACAAACCCAACGCCTTTCAAGTTGCAGACTGTGATGCATTTGACTCGGACGTTGATGATGAACCATGTGCACAAACTATATTCATGGCTAATATCTCTCCAATGACCTCTTCATCTCAACAAGCCAGTCCATCCAAGGAATCCATCATTAAAGAGGTACTCAAACTGTATGATGTGGTTGATGAGCAAAAGATTCACCATGAAGTACAATCTACTGAAGTCATTGAGTCAGATATTGAAAATATGGGAAATAACAATGTTATCCCATATGAACAATATGTGAAACAAGATGACAGTCTTGTTGTACCTAGTGATGAATTTTCTGCAATTAACAATGAATGCATGCATGATGAATACACTGCATTTGTGCCTGATGATTCCTTGACCACTGAGTTCAATACCTATAAGGAACAAGTTGCTATTTATGAACAGCGTGCTAAGTTTGAGTTAACTACCCGTGAGCAGGATATGGATAACCAAATGCGTACAATTATCAGAAAAAGTAATTTTAGAGAAGAAGTATTAAAACAAGAGTTGACCTCCTTACAAGAAAAGCTTTCTAAAACTGCTAAGCAAAAACAAGAACTTCAAGAAAATGTGAAAATGCTTAAGCAAGAATTCAATGCTAAGGAATCAAAACTCTTGAACGATTTTTCCAATCTAAATACTTTGAAAAACAAACTTGAGAATAAGTTGTACATACAAGGGAATACCATTCAGACTGCTCACATGATCACTAAGCATAGAATCTTAAGCGATAAGCATAGCGTTCCCCTTGTTGAGGAACCAAGTCCTGAGGTTATTAAAAAGGCTAGAGCTGCTCATAAGGTACTTTATGATGGTAATGAAATCCTTAAGCCTAGGCAGAAACCTAGTTGCGTTGAGTGCACTGAGGAAGATAAGAAATCAGATGAAGTCACTAGGGAGAAAATGAACAAGAAGCTTGAAAATCCTGAGTGTAAAAAGAATAACATAACGATCAAACCTCATGATTACACTAAGGAAAACTGGATCTCCTTAAACAAGTTTAAGACTCAGACACTTCTAACTCCTGAACAAGTGTTTTGGAAAATGGATTTAGATAAGCAAAAAGCAGAGAATCTTGTTGTTTCTAACCCTCCCCTTAGGAAATTGCCAAAAGCAACTGTGTATCCTCCTAATACACCAATGCACCTAGTTCCTAGATCTATTGCCACTAATAGCAGGACCTTAATCAGCCTATATGTTGTTTATCAGTTGTTTGTTGATTTTGAGAAAACGTGTAAGAAGAGAATCACACCCACAGGAATTACTGAGGGGGAAAGGGGTTTTGAGCAAATGAAATAATGCTACTTAACCGAAGTCATGCCTTTCTTTAAACTATTAAAAGGACAATTTGAGAGTCTTAAAATTGGAATAAACACTGATATTAAAGAAATGGAAAAGGAATTCGATGCAATGATAGTTGAAGTCAGTGATTATGAACAGGAACTAAAATACAATGAAATTGAAAGGAAAAATCTGCATATACTAAATGAGAACTTGATCTCTCAATGTGTTGCTTAAGATGTGTTCTACGTTGCTACGAATTCTTCT
Source organism: Chrysanthemum seticuspe (assembly GCA_019973895.1). Taxonomy (NCBI): domain Eukaryota; kingdom Viridiplantae; phylum Streptophyta; class Magnoliopsida; order Asterales; family Asteraceae; genus Chrysanthemum; species Chrysanthemum seticuspe. The sequence goes on along the minus strand of BPTQ01000008.1, from coordinate 260,843,104 downwards.
ATTACTGCATCTCAATTTCATGAATTATCTGTTGCTTTAAAAGTTTCCCATGATCGTGTCATTGAGCTTGAAAAAACGAATTCAAAATTGCATGAGAAAATTGAACAGGATGATCATGATAATCTGGTTAAACATCTTTCAAAATTAGAAGTTGAACATTTTGCTTTGCAATTAAAATATTAACATCTCAAAGAAAATGTTAAAACCTCAAATATCAAGACATCGTCTGATGCTCCTGAGTTTGATGCATTTTTTGAAATCAACAAACGTGATGAACAAATTTGAGCTCATTATAACACGATCAAAAGGTTGAAAGCTCAAATTTCACAACTGAAAGGTGAAAAGAGGGATGTAACTGGTTCCCATGTGCCTCCACCTTTAGATTCTCAGAATTTCCAACTTCAAAACATCATTTATAACTTACAAAAGGAAAATGCTTGTTTTAAAACTGAAAATTCAAAGGTTAATGATCAAAATAAAGAGTTATGTGATTCATTTAAAGTTACACATGATAAACAAATTGAAAAGATAACTTCTTTACTTAATGATATTGAGGATCTTAAGCGTGAGGTAAAAGGAAATTTGCCAATCCCCAATTGCAAGTACTCTGTTCCTAAAGTCTCTGATTGTGATAAGTATGCTATTGATATGTTATATATTCCCCCACCCATTAGGAATAATGAACTTGCACATAAAGCATATCTCTCATCTCTTAAGGAAAGTTTAAAGGGTCTTCGTGAGATTGTTGAAGATGAAAGATTAGAAAAACCTCTTGATAGTACCATTGCCTATGCTTGCATGGATGCCAAACGATCTCAAGAACTCTTAGAGTCCATAATTGTCACATGTCCGAAATTTAGCAATAGGCGAGATAGAATAGTAGCACCCAGTTCTATGCCTAAGGATAAGAATGTGACTTTTAATGTGCCTCACAAAACTTCAGAACCCAGCACTTCTAGACCACCAAGGCACAGTGTAGTTTCACCAACTAATATTCCTGTTGTTCCTTCTACAGGAGTAATCGGCAATACTAAGGTTAGCGGGTCAAAGCCTTCAGGCAATACAATGCGAAATAGGATCTTGCCAACCAAAAGTGTTGAAGAAAAGCTAGTAGAAGAACACCCTAGGAAGAATAAGTTTGAGCTGAATAAAACGAATCGTGTTGATTCTAGTATTAGCTATAAGCGTACTGTAATTAATTCGAATTATACTGCCTTTTGCAAAACATGTAATGAATGTTTGATTTCTGGTCTTAATCATAAATGTTCTGAGAATGAGGTGATTAATGTTGATAATACTCCAGTCAAGAATATAAAAAATGCTAGACATGTTAAGGAGATCTGGAAGCCTAAAAAGAAAAAGGTTAGCAACTGTTGGAAGCCTATAAGAAGAAAATTTAGCAATATGGGTTATCAATGGAAACCTACTGGCAGAAAATTCAAATTGAATGAATCTTGCCCTAAGTTGTCTAGATCCATACCTTCTAAGAAATGGAAGCCCACTGGTAGAATCATACCTTTAAGAAGTGAACATACCTCAAACAGGTCCACTATCACTACTAGTGTTGCAACCAATACTAATGAGGTCATATCTCCTATTACTGATGTGGGTGCTCCAATAATGTGTACTAACCAAACGGAACCCAATCGTTCATGGGGTTCCAAATTATCCAGTTATCTATTCTTGTCTGTGTTCAAATGCAGGTCGTACAAATCGTCCTCTGGTATTTGGACTCAGGCTGTTCCAAGCATATGACTGGTGACCGGTCACGGCTCATGAACTTCATGAGTAAATTTATTGGAACTGTTAGATTCGGAAACGACCATTTTGGAGCTATTATGGGATATGGTGATTATGTGGTCGGAGATAGTGTAATTTCCCGGGTATACTATGTGGAAGGTCTTGGTCATAACTTGTTTTCTGTTGGTCAATTCTGTGATTCCGATCTTGAAGTGGCTTTTCGGAAACATACTTGCTTCGTTAGAGAACTTGATGGTGTAGAATTATTAAGAGGCACTCGAGGTTCTAACTTATACACCATCTCTATCGATGACATGATGAAGTCCTCTCCAATTTGCTTGCTGTCAAAGGCTTCTAAAACAAAATCTTGGTTATGGCATCGTCGTCTCAATCACTTGAACTTCGGCACCATAAACAATCTTTCCAGAAAGGATCTTGTTAGAGGCTTACCCAGATTAAAATATGAGAAAGATCATCTTTGCTCAGCTTGTCAATTGGGAAAAAGCACGAAATATGCCCACAAACCAAAACCCACAAACTCTGTAATGGAAGTTCTTCATACCCTTCATATGGATCTGTGTGGACCAATGAGAGTGCAAACAATTAATGGGAAGAAATATATTTTAGTCGTTGTTGATGACTACTCTAGATTTACTTGGGTAAAGTTCTTGAGGACTAAGGATGAAACTCCAGCCGTCATCATCAAACTTATCAAGCAACTTCAGGTTCGTCTTAACAACACGGTTAGAATTGTTCGAACTGACAATGGCACAGAGTTCGTTAACCGAGACTTAAGTCAATTTTATGAAAGTATTGGAATCAGTCATCAAAGAAGTGTTCCAAGAACTCCTCAACAGAACGGTGTAGTTGAAAGACGAAATCGAACTCTTGTGGAAGCCGCAAGAACAATGCTAATTTATTCAAAGGCTCCAATGTTTCTATGGGCTGAAGCCATTGCCACTGCCTGCTACACCCAAAATCGTTCCCTTATTCACACCTCTCACGGAAAAACTCCATATGAACTTGTTCATAAACGAAAACCTGATTTATCCTATCTTCGTGTGTTTGGCGCTTTGTGCTATCCAACAAATGATGGTCAAGATTTAGGTAAATTAAGAGCTAAAGCAGACATTGGAGTTTTTGTAGGTTATGCACCAAACAAGAAGGGTTACCGAATCTACAACAAAAGAACTCGAGATATCATGGAAACTATTCACGTTACGTTCGATGAGCTGTCTGGTCAAATGGCTCCTGGACAATCCAGCTCTGGACCCGCACTTCATAACAGTCCCATTGGTTCATCCCTTGTACCAAATTCTTCTCCAGCAACTCCATATGTACCTCCATCTGAAGATGATTTAAAGAAATTGTTTGATCCTATGTTTGATGAACTCTATGAGCCAAGTGCTATTGAACTGTCAATTCCCACAACAGAGGCTGCTCATAAAATGAAGTCAATCCTACAGTCTCAATATCTTTAAGTCAAGAAGCGCCTGCTGCTGATCACTCGGTCTCATCAACAAATAATCAATCTTCGAATGTACATCATGGAAATGTTTCTGGCATCAATGATCAAGTTAATCCCTTTGCTACTCCCGAAGATGCTCCATTTGAAAACATCTTTGCCCCTGAACCAACATCTGAACCATCTTCATCAGGGGATATAAACTCTGCTACATCAGTCCTTCAACAACAACCACACGAACACATTAGAAAATGGACACATGACCATCCATTAGATAACATCATAGGGAATCCTTCTCGCTCCGTATCAACTCGAAAACAATTAGCTACTGATGCCTTATGGTGCTTCTTCAACTCAGTACTCTCCAAGATCGAACCAAAAGATGTTAAAACTGCAATGTCTGAGGACAACTGGTTTAACGCGATGCAAGAAGAAATTCATGAGTTCGATCGTCTAGATGTATGGGAATTAGTACCAGCTCCAGATTGTGCAATGATCATTGCTCTCAAGTGGATCTTCAAAGTGAAGCTTGATGAGCACGGTGATGTTCTGAAAAATAAGGCACGGTTAGTTGCTAAAGGTTATCGTCAAGAAGAAGGTATCGACTTTGAGGAATCTTTTGCTCCTGTTGCACGCATCGAAGCAATCAGAATCTTCCTGGCTAATGCTGCAAGTAAGAATATGATTGTCTATCAGATGGATGTAAAGACGGCTTTTCTTAACGGAGATCTCAAAGAAGTCGTATACGTCAGCCAACCAGAAGGTTTTGTGAATCCAGAGCATCCTACTCATGTCTATCGCTTGAAAAAGGCCCTTTACGGTTTGAAGCAAGCTCCAAGGGCATGGTATGATACGCTATCAAAGTTTCTTCTATCCACCGGATTCAGCAAAGGAGCAGTTGATCCAACATTGTTCACCAGAAAGTCAGGCAAACATTTAATTCACGTTCAAATTTACGTTGATGATATTATTTTTGCCTTGACTGACCCTAATGAATGTGATCGTTTTTATATGGAGATGGGCTCCAAATTTCAAATGTCAATGATGGGACAAATGTCATTTTTCTTGGGATTACAAATTTCACAAAGTCCCGGAGGCATTTTTATAAATCAATCTAAATACGCTAATGAAATCTTAAAGAAATTTGGATTTACCTCTAGTGACCCTGTTGACACTCCTATGGTGGAGCGTACAAAACTGGATGAGGACCACTCAGGGATCATAGTAGATCAAACGAAATATCGTAGTATGATTGGATCCCTGATGTACCTCACAACCAGCAGACCAGACATTTTGTTCGTTGTATGCATGTGTGCTAGATACCAGGATAAGCCTACCAAAAAACACCTTGAAGCAGTTAAACGGGTCTTTCGGTATCTCCAAGGAACCATTAACATGGGACTTTGGTATCCGAAGGATTCCGGTATGTCTCTAACGGCCTATGCAGATGCTGACCATGCAGGATGTCAAGATACACGTCGAAGTACGTCAGGTGGTGCTCAATTTTTAGGTGACAAGCTTGTAAGCTGGTCTTCAAAGAAACAAATGAGCACTTCCATATCCTCTACAGAGGCTGAATACATAGCCATGTCATCCTGTTGTACTCAAATCTTATGGATGAGATCCCAATTATCTGACTATGGCTTTGTATTCAACAAAGTTCCTATGTATTGTGATAACAAAAGTGCCATTGCTCTCTGCTGCAACAATGTTCAACACTCTAGAGCAAAGCACATCGACATTCGACATCACTTCATCAGGGAACAAGTTGAAAACGGTGTGGTTGAACTATACTTCGTAAGGAATGAATATCAACTAGCAGACATCTTCACCAAAGCTCTTTCTCGAGAACGCTTTGAGTTTATTCTTCCACGACTAGGATTAAAGAGCCTTCAACCAGAAACGCTCAAACGTCTTCAGGAAGACATCGAGGAGTAAAGGTGTTCGACTCTATCTACTCTTGTATATATCTTTTCAAAAAACCAAATACAAAAATACAAAACCAACAAAACAAAAATAGAAAATTATAAAACTTTTCAAAATCCATAAAAAAAAATCAGAAAATCTTGAAAATTTTCAAAAATATTGTTTATTTATCATGTTTTTCTTGTCGGTTCGATAACATCTATGGATTTTGAGTTGTCACTCAAAGAATGGCACGGGTCTCTAGATGAAGTTCAAATTTTTAAAAAAAAAATGAGATGGAGAAAAATATTGGTTTATTGTCATTTCAGACAGTAACCCGCTTTTCAAAGAAAGAACAGACCATGCTTTATCATGTTTTTCAAATCTCATGCTCTGATTCTATAAACATTTATCTGCTATCTAATGAAAACTAATTGCTTTGTAAAATAACTCGGACTCAAGTTTGAAAATCATCTGGACTTAAAAGTTTGTCAAAATATCTATCACTCAATCAACAACTTATGTCATTGATTGAGGGGGAGAATGATCTCAATTAAAAATCATGCATGTTTTATCAATGGAGTTTAAAGTCTTAAAATCCGATCCTTATCAGGTAAAACGCTTTCATAATCAAGTCACAATTCCCCTTAAAAGCTTTCAAAATCAATTTAAATCAATAAGAGATCACAAATCTCAAATGATTTGATAATTGTGATCGGGGGAGAATGTGTGATTTAAATTGGATTTAAACTAATAATTCGGTAAATGGTTTTATAAGGATGTACATGCTATCCTTCCCACATGTGACAAACGATTTCAAATTTTCCATGCACATGTTGAGGGGGAGCATCTATCTTAAACCTATGATTTGAAACGTGATCACTTATCTCAATGTGCAGGTTCCCTCTAGTATGTGCAAAACTCTTTTCAAACCTAGAAGCACATATTGAGGGGGAGCAAAATCATGAAAACCTCATCCTTCCCCAAAATGCTTTATCTACTTGATTCGATTAGGGAAGTGATGTTGATATCTTTTAGAAAATGGTAATCAAAGAAGTTAATTCTTCCTCTTGCCTCCGTGTGCAAAACGATTTCAAACATTTGATGCACATGTTGAGGGGGAGCACTTGTTCTAAAAATATCAAAAACAATTCAGGTACAAAATGTTTTGATAATATATCACCAGTATCTGGATTGATTTTCAAATGGTTTTCAATTGGTTCCAAATGGCAGATGAACAATACCAAATAGACCGACCTACTTTACGTTATGTACGGTGATATAAGGATGATAAGGTTAGGTATGTGTTCCCATGATCCGCCAGAACTGGAGGGATCTACCCAGGGACTATCCACTAGTTAGTGTAGAGTTCTTAGGTATGATGATAAAAGGAGAAAAATGAGAAATGGGAAGAGTGCGAACTGAGATAGAGCTAGTACTGGAACAAACCCAACAAGGTTCTAGCTATGAAGTCTCGGTAAGCACTGAAGGGGTTGAGGAATGAAAAAGAATCGAATGAGATAAGGGTGAAAACAAATAGCCCTCCATATATTCAACCTTAGGGCAGAAACCGGGTTCAATTCATATGCTACTGATGGTAACATCGGTATTGAAGACAAGACGTCATGGACCCAGCGACGCACTGTAATTCAACTTTCCAAAACCACTCAAGTTCCTCTTAAAAGGACTTGTTTCATTCTCACAGGGAACCGACATTATCTATCGACTTTCTCTTAGAGATTGTTGATATTGAAGAAGGAGACCTTCTCCCTAGTCTCCGATACAGGATATAAATTTGCACAAATTGAGTCTAGAGCCACGAGATCATCAATAAATCTCCTTAGGACACTTTCAATGAAGACTCTCTGTTTCACACAATGTGGAAAGAGAGATTATATCTTGAGTCCTACGCATTATCCTTGTGGTATTGCCAGAACATCTGAGTGATATGTTCACAATGAAGATGGAAAGCCTTCTGGAGCCAACATCAAGCAAGCTCCTGGTAGGTGGCATGTGAGATCTATTCTATAGATCAACCATGTGATAACTGAACCAACATCTGAACCATCTTCATCAGGGGATATAAACTCTGCTACATCAGTCCTTCAACAACAACCACACGAACACATTAGAAAATGGACACATGACCATCCATTAGATAACATCATAGGGAATCCTTCTCGCTCCGTATCAACTCGAAAACAATTAGCTACTGATGCCTTATGGTGCTTCTTCAACTCAGTACTCTCCAAGATCGAACCAAAAGATGTTAAAACTGCAATGTCTGAGGACAACTGGTTTAACGCGATGCAAGAAGAAATTCATGAGTTCGATCGTCTAGATGTATGGGAATTAGTACCAGCTCCAGATTGTGCAATGATCATTGCTCTCAAGTGGATCTTCAAAGTGAAGCTTGATGAGCACGGTGATGTTCTGAAAAATAAGGCACGGTTAGTTGCTAAAGGTTATCGTCAAGAAGAAGGTATCGACTTTGAGGAATCTTTTGCTCCTGTTGCACGCATCGAAGCAATCAGAATCTTCCTGGCTAATGCTGCAAGTAAGAATATGATTGTCTATCAGATGGATGTAAAGACGGCTTTTCTTAACGGAGATCTCAAAGAAGTCGTATACGTCAGCCAACCAGAAGGTTTTGTGAATCCAGAGCATCCTACTCATGTCTATCGCTTGAAAAAGGCCCTTTACGGTTTGAAGCAAGCTCCAAGGGCATGGTATGATACGCTATCAAAGTTTCTTCTATCCACCGGATTCAGCAAAGGAGCAGTTGATCCAACATTGTTCACCAGAAAGTCAGGCAAACATTTAATTCACGTTCAAATTTACGTTGATGATATTATTTTTGCCTTGACTGACCCTAATGAATGTGATCGTTTTTATATGGAGATGGGCTCCAAATTTCAAATGTCAATGATGGGACAAATGTCATTTTTCTTGGGATTACAAATTTCACAAAGTCCCGGAGGCATTTTTATAAATCAATCTAAATACGCTAATGAAATCTTAAAGAAATTTGGATTTACCTCTAGTGACCCTGTTGACACTCCTATGGTGGAGCGTACAAAACTGGATGAGGACCACTCAGGGATCATAGTAGATCAAACGAAATATCGTAGTATGATTGGATCCCTGATGTACCTCACAACCAGCAGACCAGACATTTTGTTCGTTGTATGCATGTGTGCTAGATACCAGGATAAGCCTACCAAAAAACACCTTGAAGCAGTTAAACGGGTCTTTCGGTATCTCCAAGGAACCATTAACATGGGACTTTGGTATCCGAAGGATTCCGGTATGTCTCTAACGGCCTATGCAGATGCTGACCATGCAGGATGTCAAGATACACGTCGAAGTACGTCAGGTGGTGCTCAATTTTTAGGTGACAAGCTTGTAAGCTGGTCTTCAAAGAAACAAATGAGCACTTCCATATCCTCTACAGAGGCTGAATACATAGCCATGTCATCCTGTTGTACTCAAATCTTATGGATGAGATCCCAATTATCTGACTATGGCTTTGTATTCAACAAAGTTCCTATGTATTGTGATAACAAAAGTGCCATTGCTCTCTGCTGCAACAATGTTCAACACTCTAGAGCAAAGCACATCGACATTCGACATCACTTCATCAGGGAACAAGTTGAAAACGGTGTGGTTGAACTATACTTCGTAAGGAATGAATATCAACTAGCAGACATCTTCACCAAAGCTCTTTCTCGAGAACGCTTTGAGTTTATTCTTCCACGACTAGGATTAAAGAGCCTTCAACCAGAAACGCTCAAACGTCTTCAGGAAGACATCGAGGAGTAAAGGTGTTCGACTCTATCTACTCTTGTATATATCTTTTCAAAAAACCAAATACAAAAATACAAAACCAACAAAACAAAAATAGAAAATTATAAAACTTTTCAAAATCCATAAAAAAAAATCAGAAAATCTTGAAAATTTTCAAAAATATTGTTTATTTATCATGTTTTTCTTGTCGGTTCGATAACATCTATGGATTTTGAGTTGTCACTCAAAGAATGGCACGGGTCTCTAGATGAAGTTCAAATTTTAAAAAAAAAAATGAGATGGAGAAAAATATTGGTTTATTGTCATTTCAGACAGTAACCCGCTTTTCAAAGAAAGAACAGACCATGCTTTATCATGTTTTTCAAATCTCATGCTCTGATTCTATAAACATTTATCTGCTATCTAATGAAAACTAATTGCTTTGTAAAATAACTCGGACTCAAGTTTGAAAATCATCTGGACTTAAAAGTTTGTCAAAATATCTATCACTCAATCAACAACTTATGTCATTGATTGAGGGGGAGAATGATCTCAATTAAATCAAAAGGTTATTTTTCATACAATTGTTTTCAAAAGATAATCATGCATGTTTTATCAATGGAGTTTAAAGTCTTAAAATCCGATCCTTATCAGGTAAAACGCTTTCATAATCAAGTTACAATTCCCCTTAAAAGCTTTCAAAATCAATTTAAATCAATAAGAGATCACAAATCTCAAATGATTTGATAATTGTGATCGGGGGAGAATGTGTGATTTAAATTGGATTTAAACTAATAATTCGGTAAATGGTTTTATAAGGATGTACATGCTATCCTTCCCACATGTGACAAACGATTTCAAATTTTCCATGCACATGTTGAGGGGGAGCATCTATCTTAAACCTATGATTTGAAACGTGATCACTTATCTCAATGTGCAGGTTCCCTCTAGTATGTGCAAAACTCTTTTCAAACCTAGAAGCACATATTGAGGGGGAGCAAAATCATGAAAACCTCATCCTTCCCCAAAATGCTTTATCTACTTGATTCGATTAGGGAAGTGATGTTGATATCTTTTAGAAAATGGTAATCAAAGAAGTTAATTCTTCCTCTTGCCTCCGTGTGCAAAACGATTTCAAACATTTGATGCACATGTTGAGGGGGAGCACTTGTTCTAAAAATATCAAAAACAATTCAGGTACAAAATGTTTTGATAATATATCACCAGTATCTGGATTGATTTTCAAATGGTTTTCAATTGGTTCCAAATGGCAGATGAACAATACCAAATAGACCGACCTACTTTACGTTATGTACGGTGATATAAGGATGATAAGGTTAGGTATGTGTTCCCATGATCCGCCAGAACTGGAGGGATCTACCCAGGGACTATCCACTAGTTAGTGTAGAGTTCTTAGGTATGATGATAAAAGGAGAAAAATGAGAAATGGGAAGAGTGCGAACTGAGATAGAGCTAGTACTGGAACAAACCCAACAAGGTTCTAGCTATGAAGTCTCGGTAAGCACTGAAGGGGTTGAGGAATGAAAAAGAATCGAATGAGATAAGGGTGAAAACAAATAGCCCTCCATATATTCAACCTTAGGGCAGAAACCGGGTTCAATTCATATGCTACTGATGGTAACATCGGTATTGAAGACAAGACGTCATGGACCCAGTGACGCACTGTAATTCAACTTTCCAAAACCACTCAAGTTCCTCTTAAAAGGACTTGTTTCATTCTCACAGGGAACCGACATTATCTATCGACTTTCTCTTAGAGATTGTTGATATTGAAGAAGGAGACCTTCTCCCTAGTCTCCGATACAGGATCCAAATTTGCACAAATTGAGTCTAGAGCCACGAGATCATCAATAAATCTCCTTAGGACACTTTCAATGAAGACTCTCTGTTTCACACAATGTGGAAAGAGAGATTATATCTTGAGTCCTACGCATTATCCTTGTGGTATTGCCAGAACATCTGAGTGATATGTTCACAATGAAGATGGAAAGCCTTCTGGAGCCAACATCAAGCAAGCTCCTGGTAGGTGGCATGTGAGATCTATTCTATAGATCAACCATGTGATAACTGAACAGAAACAGTGGGGCGATTCAATCTTTTGAATCAATCCTGGTTCAGGTTATGGATTGACGGATACCTTTGAAAAACCAGTCGTTGTGATTAAAAGTTCTTTTCCATAGCACATCGACTGTGTATTAATGTTTCAAAATTAAAGGGTATTTATGATTGATAATTGATTTTCCATAAAACCTTCGTGGTATTGCAAAACACTTTCTATAAAGCAATACACGATTGTTCTCAAATCACTTTTCATCAATCAGTGAATCTCTATTCGCTGGTTCACTCACTCCGTGTTGTCTTCTTTGAGACGTTCCTGTTTGAGAACAGCTAGAGCAGCTGCGAAACCCTGTCAAGGAAATTCTTCGGAGTTATACCTGATCACAGGCAGTACTTGTACTGTTCAACGGGGAACCGTGGGCCGTGTACCTCAATTCAACAAAAGTGATCTGTAGGATCGTATTTTTATTGTGTTTGATGATTCGGGTGGTCTTGGGAGATCAAAATACATGTTTTCCATTTTAGAGAGAGAAAGTAGAGAGAGAGGGTGTTCTTGCTAGAGAGTTACTCAAAGTATGGAATATTAGATTAATGAAAAGAAGCACCAGCCCTTCCATGGATGGAAGGGGTATTTATACTTACAGACTCAACGACCTCCTATCGGCCTGTGGATCAGGGATACAGTGGGTAAAGACCCGTCCTTCCTCCACGGTGTTGCTCTAAACTATACTACGCTACAAACTAATAAATAAACTACTAAATAACGTGACTAACGACAAGTCTACGAGCTAAATTAAGCTAGATAACATTTAGGGTGACCGACTCTTCACTATGGAATTTTCTAATTCCTAACAATCTCCCCCTAAGGGAGGTCACCCCATGTTTTACATTCGGAATCCTAGCATTCTATTCTTGACTTTGTTCTTGAGCTCGTAGACTTCAATTCTTCATTTCAGCAATCTTAGTGCATTAGTAGTGATTCTTCCAAGTCCGCATAGATTAGTACTTTAAGTGGAGGCCTTTGAACTGATCCACATCTTTGATGATCTTCGAGCTTTCTTTGAGATCATCAGCCACAGTAAATCTCTGGATCACCCTTTATTGTGTTGCCATCATGTGAAGTTGTGACTTTTGGACCGACATGCTCACACTTTTGAATCATGACATCTTTCCATCAGAGTAGCGGAAGCTTTACTGGTTCATGATATTTGCAGCAGCGTAGCAGAAGCATAGTATAAAAATATCAGAACCAGGTTATGTAGATATGCACCAGTCATGATTTCTTCAAATTAAGTGTGGATGCTGTGAGCATGCGGCTTTGGATTGACTACTCAATTCTGATCAGCTGCAACCGTCCAAATGTACCTGCAAACAACAGTTAGCAATAAAACACACGAAAGTGTCTTTGATCACTTTCGCTGAATTGAGGTACACGGCCCACGGTTCCCCGTTGATCAGTACAAGTACTGCCTGTGATCAGGTATGATTCCTACGAATCTCCTTGACAGGGTTTCGCAGCTGTTCTAGCTGTTCTCAAACCGGAACATCTCAAAGAAGACAACACGGAGTGAGTGAACCAGCGAATTGAGATTCACTGATTGATGAAAAATTGATTTGAAAACAATCGCGCATTGCTTAGAATAAAGAGTTTTGCAATACGACGAAGGTTTTATGAGAAAGATCAATTTTCAATCAAAACACTTTTTGTATTTGAAAATAGTACACAATCGACGTGCTAGTGAAAAGAAGAGATTCACACATCGACCGGTTTTTCTAAAAGTATTTTTCAATCAGAGATACTTTTTGAATTTTGAAAAACATAAGTACACATTCGATGTGCTAGAGAAAAGAAGATTTGCACATCGAACGGTTTTTCCAAAAGTATTCGTCAATTCCATTCCTGGACCAAGGTTGATTCAAGATTGAATCTCCCCATCGTTTCTATCCAGTTGTCACAAGCTTGATCTTACGAGAAGATCTCACATGTCACCCACCAAGAGCTTGTTTGATGTTGGCTCTAGAAGGATTTCCATCTTCATCGTGAATATTTTCATATCACTCGGATGTTCTAGCAATACCACAAGGATAATGCGTAGGACTCTTAATATGTACTTACTTTCCACATTGTGTGAAACAGCAATTCCTTAATAATTTAGTGTCCTAATGAGATATTGTGGATGATCTCTTGGCTCTAGACTCAATAGTGCTCATTTGGTTCCTGTGCCGGAGACTAGGGAGAGGGTCTCCTTCTTCAATATCAACAATCTCTAAGAGAAAGTCGATAGATAATGTCGGTTCCCCGTGAGAATGAAACAAGCCCTTTTAAGAGGAACTTGAGTAGTTTGGGAAGTTTAGTGCAGTGCGTCACTGGGTCCATGACGTCTTGTCTTCAATACCGGCGTTACCTTAGTAACCACCAGTAGCATATGTATTGAACCCGGTTACTGCCCTAAGGTTGAATTGATGGAGGGCTATTTCTTTTCACCCTTTTCTCATTCATTTCTTTTTCATTCTTCAACCCCTTCAGTGCTTACCGAGACTTCATTACTAGAACCTTGTTGGGTTTATTCCAGTTCTAGCTCTATCTCAGTCGGCACTCTTCCCAAATCTCACTTTTTCTCCTTTTTTCAATATACCTACGGACTCTACACTAACTAGTGGATTGTCGCTGGGTAGATCCCTCCGGTTCTGGCTGGATCGTGGGAACAAATACCTAACCTAACCATCCTTATAACACCATGCATAAAGTAAATTTGGTCGGTCTTTTGGTATTGTTCTTTCCTTCATGAAACCAATTGAAAAATCATTTGGAAAAACAATCAAGGTACTTGTGATACGAGATCAAAGCATTTTGTACCTTAATAGTTTTGATCATTTAGAAAACCTCCCCATCAACATGTGCGTGTGATTTAGAAATTGTTTGGCACAAGGAGGCAAGAGGACTTTGAAATATTTTCTTTGATCACAATTTTCATACGAAAAAGCCATTTGATTTTCATGGTAAAATTCTCCCCCTCAATATGTGCATAGGATATTTAAAGTCAATTTTATCACATAGAGGCAAGAGTTCTTTTGAACCACATCCACGATTACAAAAGCCATTTAAGAAACCATTTGAAAAACTCAATCAAGGTACTTTATAAGTCTCTTTTTAAAAAAACTTTTGTACCTCGATAGTTATGCTCCCCCTCAATATGTGCTTCGAGATTCGAAAGCGTTTAGCACATATGAGAGAGCAGCCTGCACAATTAAATCAAAAACGATCACCTTTTATCAAATCTCATAATTAAATCACAAATTCTCCCCCGATCAAAAATTTCAAACCCTTTGAGATTTTGGATCCCAAGTGATTTAATAAGGTTTAGAAAACATGGGAGAAAATGTGGCCTTGTTTAAATACTCATCTGGTTTTTGGATAAATCCTCCTCCTCAACATGTGCATTATGTATATTGAAATCGTTTGGCACATGGAGGCAGGAGTGCCTATAAAGGACTAAAACCAATTCCGTTAAAACAGATATGAGATTTAAATCACGATCTCTCACCCGATCAAAAAATTTCAAACCTTTTGAGATTTGTGATCCCAATTGATTTAAATCATTTAAAAGAGTTTGGGGAAAGACGTGGCAAGATTCAATTTTGAAAGATGACAGATAAGGACCATTTTAAGACATTAAAGATTGTTAGTGTCAGGTATGATAGTTTTTAAGAGATCTTTTAAGTAAAACAAAACAATTTCACAATCAAACAAGAACAGAAAAAATTTCATTTTGAAAGACCTTGATTCGAAAGAAAAAATCATACCATGACATAACATTAAATCTTTAGATCACCACTTTTTAACGTACAAACGGACTTTTATGAATAGATATTGTTTGAAAATATTAAATTTAAATCACTCTCCCCCTCAATCCATGACATAAGTCAATAATTGAGTGACTTAGGTTTTGATAAAAAGAAGTCCGGTGATTTTCAAAATTTAGTTCAATTAATTTTCAAAACAATATTTTTCCATTTTCAAAACAATTTAATCAAATTATTCAAAATTGTTTAAAAATGGTATCCTGCACAAAGACACGTTAGGTGGTTGAGAAGCTTCTGTTGTTGCTGTAGGGCTTGGAAGAAGACCGTCTGCAGATGCAGTGAGACTTCTTCTTACGTTGCATTTTGAATGCCAACTGAGGTCCAATTAAGCTCCGTTTCTTCAATCACTTAGAAGAAAACCATCTGCTAATGCAGTGAGACCTCTTACGTTGCATTTATGCCAACTCTCCATAGAAGTCCAATTAAGCTCCGTTTCTTCATTTGTCAACCCAAGATATAGTTACCCTTTCCTTTCGGCATCCAATCATCTTCAATTGTGGGATCCGGATCGGGAACATTCTTATCAACCATGATATCTGCATACGTTAGTGAACATACATACAAATATATGGTGGTCGACAACACCCAAACAACAATCGACTAATAAAAGTCAATGCAACATATCAATCAGATCACATAAATGTATAGGAATAATGTGTTCATCAAACTCTAATCATCTAATCCTAGCAATCATATCCTAGGCACCTAGTCCTTCAACATAGGTTAACATCATTTTTAATTAAGCATATTAGGATAATTAAGAAAGCCCGTTAGATGATGTAGATTTGAAAAAAACATTATCCCCCTCAATCCATGACTCATTTTATGAAAAGTTTAAAAGCGCTGAAGTCATTGATTGAGTTTTCAATTTAACAAAAACTCTGAATCTGATTGTTTTAAAAGCAACTCATTTACCACCATTTTAGAGAACACCAAATATTTTTCCGTTCTGAAGAATTTTAGACGGAAAAATATTTGTGTAGGAACAGCAGTCCTTCGACATACTTTCCTTGTTTTGTTTTTAGGATAAGTGCACGAAATATTTGAAAATAGATTTAGCGCAGCACTTTCCTTCCTTTAAAGAACGGGTTGCTATCTGAAATAATAGCAAGCCATTTTTGAAGCGCGGGTTACAGTCTGAAATAACTGTAAGCCATAGTTTGTGACATGTTTAGAAAGAAATATTTACACCTCCTGCTCGAACTTCATCTAAAGTCCCGTGCCATTATTGAATGACATTTCTAAGACCGTAGATGTTATCGAAACCAGAAGACATGTCATGAGAAAACATATTTTTGGTGTTTTTTGAAATTTTCTGATTTTTATGGATTTTTGAAGGTTTTATATTTTTCTATTTTGTTTTGTTGGTTTTATATTTTTGTATTTGGTTTTTCAGATAAATATATACAAAGATAGAGTAGATGATATAGTTAAAGAAGATGATGATACGAGTACCGAGATAAGGATATCGAACAGCCCCGTTGTAGAAGATAGAAGTCATCATCTCTTAAACATTCACCACCAAAGCTTCCAGGGCTCTTGCATTGAAGAAAGAAATTGAACCATCTGAAAGAGAGACTCTGGCAGCTTCCCCCCAAACCGAAAATCCTTTGGATGAGCAGATTCGAAGCTCTATTTCAAGCTTTCCTTAGCCAGGTGCACAGAGAAGCACACCATTATCATAAATCCCGCTGCTCCTATTAAGACCGATAATCGAGATTCTCCATTCGGGGTTATATCATCCAATAGAACATCAGCAACGTTTCATCCCACACATAAATAACACTTCTCAAATTTCCTTTCAACTGACGTCTGAAGCGATCCATTCCAAAAGGTGTCAAGAGAACAATTTCCCCCGAGTAGTTGAATTGATGCAGTCAGTCTCTTAGACTAGAGCTCACGAACCCGAATACACATACCCGAAGACAAAGAAACTTATACCATCGAAGTAGCAGATTAAGTCCAATAGCCAAAGAATAACCCCGATGTATACTTTTCTCTCCCCCTGAAGAAAGTGTATGAAGCTCAAGAACCCGAAGTACCCGAATGCCCAAAGAGAGAATAACCGATAACATTGAAGAAGCAGGCCAAATCACTGATTATCTCTGCGGGTGACAATCTCTGCGGATGTCAACTCCGGAATAAGTGATTATATCTCTGAATCACAGATTAAGCCCTCAAGTGAAACAACTGAGCATCCCCAATATACACAATTCTCTCTCCCCTGATGATTGCGATAACATCGAAATCATCACACACTTGTGTACCTTCTTTCATCATCAGAAACTAACTCTTACATCTCTTCCCCCGCGTAGTTGGAATAAGAACACTAAACGCTTTGATGAGTAAAACCTTGAGTTTCTCTACGGTCATGACATTTGTTTTCCCGGGATATCTTCAATCACTTAGAAGAGTTAAGGTCATCAAGTTTACTCGCCATGAGTCAAACCTTGAGTTTCTCTGCGGTAATAACATTTGTCTTCCCGGGATATCTTCAATTACTTAGAAGTATTAAGCTCATCAAGTTTACTCGTGTTTAGATGCTTGTCTCCTTCCCCCTTGCTGGTTTTGATACTTCAGAATCAGCAACTCTTTGAATGCCCAAATACTTGAAATTTGTTGAGAAGATCGCTTGAAGTCTTTGTGAGAATCAACATGCTGAATAATGTGAGCAAGTCTAATTGGGGATTAAATTTGACATATCACATTCCCCCAATTAGTGCTCTCCCCAAAACCGACAATCTGTTTGATAAATGCTCAGATTAAGAAGAAGTCTTCAGATAATCAAATGCAACGCGTCTTTTAGTCTTCTAACATGTAGCAGAAAATGTAGAATAGACTGTAGACTCGACCTTCTTCAAGATTGTCCAGTTGGGGAATAAATAGTTAACATCTTCAACTCACCAAAACAAGAACATCACCAAAAAGCATCCCAATCAACTTACATCTTGCAAATCCCCTTAACTAAAATCCCTCCCAATCAAACAAGAACAGAAAGATGTTCATCAAGGAAATCAGCAATCAGGCCGCAACGAACACACGAAATGGTAACACCAAGCAAACAATCACATCAAAGAAGAACAGAAGGTTGTTCGGAATCATCATGTTGATGTGCACGTGAAGCATTAACCGGAAGCACTTTGTCAATAAACTCATATCAGCTTGTGAAGATGTCAACTAACGGCTCTTAAGAAGAAACTCCATGTGAAGATTACCCGATAAGAAGAAGCTCGGTTCTTGCATGAGTTTAGAGCCGTATGACCATTTAAATTCTCAAATAATAATCAACCATGCAGTAATTTCACACTTCTTCTCCCCCTCAAGAATTGCATACGGAGTTGCCATTCTTGATTAAATAAGTGAAAGTCATCCGAATGTTCTATTCACACTTCTCTCCCGCAAAATCAGCACATGATGTCGCCATCTTCATTATAATCGAGCAAGTGGAATGAGAAAACAATCAGTGATAGCCCGGTTCACTTGATGACTGAAGCGCATGGAAAAAGTATGAAGCATGTTGATGAGAATGGTCATAATAAGAAGATTTCTCTTCTTCAGAAGATAAAGCGCACTGAAGCGTACACTTTTCTTATCTTTAGAGAACGAGGCTTGAACTGAAGTATTCAAACGTCATAAGAAGATTTCTCTTCTTTGGAAGATAAAGCGCACTGAAACGTACACTTTTCTTTTCTTTAGAGAACGAGGCATGAACTGATGTGTTCATACGTCATAATCTCTCTCTTTTCAGCTCTCTTAGCAAAACATGTAATCAGCCCCATTATCATTCGGTAGGCTCTTTGTCGTGACAACTGATGGAGAAAACCCAATATGATGAATTTGACCCTGAAGTAAAATACCCCGAACTCGTGACTTAAACTTGTACATATGTAACAAAGAGCGGTGCCGAGACTTCATGCCCATTTGAATCTCTAAGTACTCTATACTCTTCAACCAACCAACCATCGAGTATAAGACGTATATCACCTCTTGAAAATCCACAATTGAATGTGACACTGAGCACTACAACGTAACTCCTTTTAGTGATAGTTATTTTGAGGTGATAAGAGCCCAATTCCCCCAAGTGGTAAAAGAAGAGGTAAAAGTCACCCAACAATAACTAGATTTCCAAGTCTTTGTTTTTGATAATAAGTTCGAACAAGGATCATGAAGAATCTTCATCCATCCATCCCCGAAACCTTCAGATACTAAGTACACTCGCCCGTGATAATTCACTTCAACCTCAAATAAATAATACTGAATTAACGCCGTTGTCACATCTTCTGAACTGTTCAAATCTAGCCTTCTTTGACATTTGAATGAACTTTGATAATGGTTTCATCCCGACCATGGTTAAAAGCATAGAACCCCGTAAAACCAAGCAATAACCAAACTGCCATGACGAATATCCAAACACACATCCAATTTATGAAGTACACCCTTTTATCCCTTCTTTGAAGAAGAAACCGTAGTACCAGCATCAGATAAGATCCAGAAATACACCTTCCTTTCTCCAGGATGGTCCATCAATACGGGATTTTACAGTTCTATTGTTTAAACCGAGAAATAGTTTCTTTCGCGGGATTTTACAAAACCAAGAATAAACCGTAAGATAGATCCGGAAATGCACCTTATTATTACTAGGATGTTTCCATTGTCACGGGATTTTACAGGTCTATGATTTAAACCGAGAAATAGTTTCTTTCGCGGGATTTTACAAAATCAAGACAAAACCGTAAACAATGTCAGCTTGAATGTGTAATGACAACTTTGGTTTCGGTGAATATCTGTTTTAGGGGAACATGCAGCGGTTCATCAATGGTTCATAATCCAACATCATCAACCATCCAATCAACACTTTGGTAAACACATCAATCACGCATTCTGTCGGCTATTGTAGTGACCACATGGAGAAGTAAACTCGATATACCAAACTTGATTATGAAGTGAAAATCCCCAGATTTGTTACTTAAACTTGTACTAATCCTCGTGAACAAGAAACTCTGTACCCAATGTACAAACCTCTTGACATTCTCAACTGAGTGAGACACAGAAGTGATAGCTACGTTGTGGTTAAATGACAAAGAATCACAAACGCAACTAAAAAGCCAAGTCTTTATCACCCTCTATAAACACCCAAACAAGTCATCTTCGCAGAAGGGTAGAAAGAAAGAAGATGAAAATAAGTAAACACCCCTGGAAAACCTTACTTCAAATCCAAATAAGAGATACCGTACAACCAACTCCGTAGTCAACCTTAATCAATTCAAGCCAAGCCGTGACATAATAATCATCGTGAAAATGTATATACTAAAGTATCAACCCGCATGACAAATCTCACACATCATATCAAATCATATTGTCAAATCACTTCACCAAATCACGTTAACATATCTCATAAAATCCAAATCTCATACAAGCCATGCCCAAGCCCATGAACCTCACAGCTCACGACCAATCCAATTCAAAAACAAGTCATCTCAATGGTCCATTTGACAGCTCAACATTTCAGAACAAAAATAAATCAGTTCAACCCCATGTGAAAAACAAATCCAATCCAACTCTAATCACAAGGTACCCTAATGAATCAAATGCCAAAATACCACATGATCTCAATATTCCAAAGTTTGGATAACAGTCAGTTTTTACACTAATGTTGGTCTTAAGCCGTGTATGTCATATCCATCTATTTCATGCATTATTCAGTAGAGAGGCCCAAAGATAAGAAACAAGAGCATAACCTGATCCAGTAGTCTACACGAATACTACATCCACATGATAGGCCCATTCTAAACACGAGGCCCAATAAAAATGATGAAGCTAATATTCGGCCCAATGACCACTTAACGTTTACATGATTCAGAATCCAAACCCTACTCAAATATTGACCGGTTATAAATATTGTTCCCTAAACACACGCTTCACTTTACCCTAACTTCAGTCACAAACCCTAAACACACTCAAAACACTCCGCCTCCCTCCTGTATTCTTTCACAAATTTCAGTCAATTACCACTCTCATTCTTGCCTTAAAAATTCTCACATAAACCCTAATACCTTCACTAAATAATCCGCCATTCACATCCATTCTCAAAAATAATCCGCCCCATAATAATCATTTCTTCTAAAAAACACACCATATATCAAAACATGACTTGGTTTGGACTTTTCTCAGCCACAGGGATGGCTTCGAGAAACTTGAGACTGCCACAGGGATGGCGTATGCAGTTTGAAGGACATGATCCAGGTTAAGGTAGGTTACTTATTAAACCACTGGCGTATTTTTGTGATGTTATGACTTTAAGCGAACGTGAGACTCGAATGAAAACCGAATGGTTTTTGTTTGATCTTAAAAAGTTCGAACATAAAAATGAAGCTATGCTTCAACATGGATCAGTGAAGAGTTACTTTTAGCTTTCGAATAATGACCATAGTGGTTTCGTTATGAGCTTGATAAGCATGAAAGTAAAAGAATCTGAGGTCCTTGAATCGAATAACTTTAGAGTCTTGTTGGAGTCTTTGTTTTAACCATAGATCTGTGAAGATATTAGCTCATAACACAAATCTTTCAAAGATTATTTTAAGAGGGGAGCTTGGCTGAGATCTAGTGTTTTCAAAGCTTGTTTTTAATATTCGATTTGTAACTTTGATAATTAGCTAGCTTGAAACTGAATCAGTGATGAAAATAAGTTTCGTGAGATAGGCCCTTGGTGGTCTTGATTTGTCTTCAGATATTCACGAGATATTTCTGAGATTCATAAGACATGGTTGATTAATTATGATGTTGTTAGACATGAACTCTATTTGATCTCTTTTTTTTCAAGCATAAAGTCAAAAGATTAGAGATAGGGATAGGTTAAGAATTTGATCGGTGATGATTATGTTTTGTGTGTTGGACCCTTTATGAATCATGACGTGACAAGAATACACACGACAAAGATCTGAGATCATTGAAACTTGGTTGAGTCTTTTGGTATTTGGTAGAAGTCAGTGTTGGTAAGTGGTCGTGGTCTAGTCCTCTCATTCTTCATTTCTGTCTTTATCATGTCCAAGTCGCTAGCCTAAGTTGAGTCAAGTCGCTAGCCATTTATACAAGGCAAGTCGCTAGGTTTAGGATTAGAACCAAGTCGCTAGCTAATGAGCCAACTCGCTAGCATAGCCAACTCGCTAGCCTAGCCAACTCGCTAGCCTAGCCAAGTCGCTAGCAGCAGTTGACTCAATAGTCAACTCGCTTTGAAAACATTGTATCTGGACATCTTGTAAGGACAACTCGCTAGCATGAATAGATGAGTTTTCCGATGAGTTTTTCCGACTGCTTTTCCGGCCAGCTTCAAATAAACCCAGAAACACATCATAACAACTGCTTCTTATGACTGTTTAGACCAGTTTTGACCATAAAAATGTGACATTGACCTTAATATTTCACGATATGGTAACAACAAAAATCGTATAAGGACTGTTTGGACACCTTTAACACAACCAGATAAAACTTAATAACCAAAGACGTATAAACTGAATAAACAGTTCACAACATTTTTTGACCAAACAACCATGTAAAAACATGTATAGACAGTTTAACATTCTTTCCAACCAAAAGAGTACAAACCAGTTAACAACATAAACCAAAAACCACAAACAACAACCATGGTAAGGACCACACAAATCAAATATAACACAATAACCTTGGCTCTGGTACCAATTGTAGGATCGTATTTTTATTGTGTTTGATGATTCGGGTGGTCTTGGGAGATCAAAATACATGTTTTCCATTTTAGAGAGAGAAAGTAGAGAGAGAGGGTGTTCTTGCTAGAGAGTTACTCAAAGTATGGAATATTAGATTAATGAAAAGAAGCACCACCCCTTCCATGGATGGAAGGGGTATTTATACTTACAGACTCAACGACCTCCTATCGGCCTGTGGATCAGGGATACAGTGGGTAAAGACCCGTCCTTCCTCCACGGTGTTGCTCTAAACTATACTACACTACAAACTAATAAATAAACTACTAAATAACGTGACTAACGACAAGTCTACGAGCTAAATTAAGCTAGATAACATTTAGGGTGACCGACTCTTCACTATGGAATTTTCTAATTCCTAACATGATCAAAGACACTTTTGTGCGATTTATTGCTAACTGTTTTATGCAGGAACACCCGACGTTTGCAGCTGATCAGAATGAAGCGGTCAATCCATAGCCGCATGCTCACACATTACATTCATCTCTAAAGAATTCATGATAAGTGCATCAATGACTCTGATGTTTTCACTCCATGCTTCTGCTACGCTGCTGCAAATATCATGAATCGGCTAAAGCTTCCGCTAGTCTGATAAGTAGATATCATGATCCAGAATGTGAGCATGTCGGTCCAAAAGTCACAACATCACATACTATCAACACCACAATGGATGAGTCAGAGATTTATGGTTGCTGATAATCTCAAAGCTGGTTCAAATACTCTATCATCACGTGGATCAGTTTAAGACCTCCACTCGATTTTTCAAAACATGCAGAACATGATGAATCAAAGACTACGAGCTAAAGAACAAAAGTGCTTAATCAAAGAAACCAAGAACATCAAAACGTTACATCAGTTTATAATCATTGTAAGTTGAGGTGGCCTCCCTTAGGGGGAGATTGTTGGGATTTAGTAAATCCAGTACTTAAAGTGTCGGTCACCTCAAGTATGTATACTCGTTAGAAAGCTCGTAGTCGTAGTTATTCAGTGTTAGTATTTAGATTACTTTGTAACACCGTGGAGGACGGACGGGTCTTTACCCACTGTATGCCTGATCCACAGCCTAAAGTAGGCGTCTATGTTTGTACCCTATAAATACCCTTTGCCCTCCAAGGCAAAGGGTTGGACCTTCATAATATATTTTTCTTTGTCTCTCTAGGGTTCCCATCTTCTCCCACTTTCTCTCTCTAAACTCTTAACCTAGCCGCATATGTGTTGTGTAACAAACCAAGATCTTACAGACTTGGTTATAGATTTAGACTACCTACTTGATTTTTATTTTACACCATTTATATATCCCATTTCTTATCCTACCCTTTAGTCATGAAGCGTGTCTAGGTGATGCAGCGAGCAATCTTTGGTGTCTTGGCCATGGATTTGGCCATGTATCATTGATTTTGTCCACTTCGCCGTGACATGTTAGTAATGACGAGTCACCCCTTAACCTTTGTCATGTCTACCCATATTGCCTTCGAGAATTGTTTAGCCCATAACTCTAGTGGTGGAGATTTGTGTAACCGCCAAGCATATGATAAAATACATGCTATGACTGTGCGATTGAGTGATCACCCTGAAATTGACCTTAGAATAGTTGAGAGATTTGAGTGTTTCGTTCCCATTTCGTGAGGTGTTCGGCTTTGTTTTATTCTAGCATAAGGGATTTGTAAACTTATATTTTCCAGGTTATGGGAGATATCTTTTTAGGAATCTTTCTAATAAGGTCTACTTGAGGGCAAGTAGAGTTCAAGTGGGGGATATTTGATAACATCAAATAAGTCCTGAATATTAAGTGTCAATTTCCCCCGATAATGCTTGTAATTTATATCATTTATATGGATTTACGCTTGTTTTCCATTGTTTTCCACTTTCAAGTGAATTACGAGCATTGGAGTTAAAGAGACGCGGAATTAGAGATATTATCAAAGATTTATCAGAGTATGCTCACTTTGAAGAAGTTACGGCGTAACTCATCTCTCACATTACGCCGTAACTAAAGCGTGACTCAGAAAACCAACTCATCAAAAGGTTACGGCGTAACTCTCCCCAAAGACTACGACGTAACTATATTAGGTCAAATGAGGTTCCACAACGCTGATAACTACGCCGTAACTATTTCACCAACTACGGCGTAACCAAGTAATATTGAAGATACGGCGTAACCACTTATAAGGTTACGCCGTAACCAGCAGATCTAGTGCAAATTATGAAGGAATTGAAGATTACGGCGTAACTCTTATATTAGTTACGCCGTAACCCAGATCTAGCCAATAAATACCCCACGATTTCCAGCATTTTAAAGGATCCCATTCCACACACCACAGCCAAAGAACGTGGGAAGAAGCCAAAGGCAGGTCTAGAGGAGCATATGGAGATATCTCCAAGGGAGAAATCACTCCCCTACGATAAGCATTAGCATTTTATCTTTTCTTTACTTTTGATTCATGTATTTCGTTACTTTGAATATTGAATTGATTTGTATGGTTAATATGAGCGGCTAATCACCTCTTGGTGTTGGCCTAGTTATGATTCCTTAATTGTTTTGTTTGCGTTTACATTACTTCCGTATAATTATTTCTAAGTGTATGCATGCATAGTTTATTGGTAGCTACCCTTGTTTCGGTAGTTTTGAATGGCGGTAGAGGCTAGTTGCTTAGGAGATATGACCAACTGACCCTAAGTGAGTAGACTGAGACGGTAAGAGTAAGATAGGACCAACTGACGACCCTTTCTACTTGTGCGATTTGACCAACTGATCACCTACCGTTTGGATGAACTTAAGAATTAGGGGACCAGGAACAACTGGACTTATGAAGGGACACCTGACTTCTCCAGTGGTGGCATCTTTGCTGATAGGTTAGGGCGAATTGACCAAATGTTGTCCTCTCGAATTTGACCCCACCTGAAGTAATTGGAAGTAAGTAGACGTAGACATTACTAGCTAGGAGGAATAACTAGGTTAGCACCACTTTCCTCTATTGATTAAACCCTTGCCTTTTATCTGCTTTAGTAATTAATTAATTCCTTATCGAAATCATTATTAATCTGTGACACCTAGACTTAGTAATAATACAACACACATAGCTCTTTGGACGACCTCGGTTTTACCAAATACTACACTACACGCGACCGGGTACATTGCCCGTTAGTGCATTAGGGTAGACCATAGGTATAACGAAACTTTATAAATATTAAAACCTGGTTAGTAAAACCTGCATCAAGAACCAACCCCATCATACATATATAAGAAATAATACTTCTTATTAAATATTCGAAACTTAAAGGAAAGATCAAAACAAAAATTAGATAGCCCAAATCAACTAAAATAAATCCAATACATTACATAAAACATTTCCTAAAAAAAAAAAAAAAAAAAAAAAAAAACTTCTCAAAAGGCATCTTAATGCAGCCATGTGCACATATTCAACCATCTGCACTAACATTACGTACAAAACACGTAATATTCTATCAAAAACCAGTCCGGTGCAACGCACGGGTTAGTAATGCCTCGTATGATTAAATATTAACCTTCAGTTCTGTTAGCCTTAATAGTTTTATTAGAAGTGATAGTCATTCACGTTTAGAAACTTTGTAACGTGTGTTAGATATCGTGCTAGAATAGTCAACGGGCTCGTGGATTGGACTAAGCTAAATGGGTATTAGTTTAGTTAAGCTTGCCTTATATCCAATCCAACCCATGTCCAAGCCCACGAAGCCCATAGAAAGCCTTTTAGGGCATCATGTATTCCAACTATAAATACCCCTCAAATGGTCATTTGAGGGGTGTGCTTGAGTGTGTGTGTGTGTGTTTTCCTTGGAATATACAACTTATTGTTTTCATCTTTTCTCTACACATATACACGGTTTTAACATCAAGTCACCATCTTTCTCATCTTTATTTCTTTCATCTTCACGCATAGTTTGTGTTTGTGTTTAACGAGTTCTACGCATAAAGTGATATACGTGTTGGGTTTGTGATAAGGTTGATAAAAGTAATGTCCTACAAGTTCATAATTACAAATTCATTTACCGTGATATATTTGTAAGTAGTGTTGAATACTTTGTTTTTTTTCTCGAATCACAATCACAAGAATTGAATTAGAACTAACACGTCGTGTTTGGTATGTTGTAATTAAAGCCGGAATGAAAATGACTATTACGGTGTAATAATTTTTTTTGTTTTTTACATTTATAGAATGTAATGATTCATTATAAGGAATGACCCATTACACCAAAATTATTTCTTAGGGAGCCCTTACTTTTTTTTCATTAAATCTCGTAATGAATCAAAATTACATAAAACTCAATCATTAACTAACCACATTAAATAAACTTCTTATCATCAATTGGTATTTTAGTCTTTTTATTATCGATTCCATTACATCTTATCATACTAACCAAACATGATTAATAACGACAATGAATCATTACATTACACTATTTATTCCATTACATCGTTTATTTTCATTTATATGACATTTCATTCCGTCCTACCAAACGAACACAATATTCTAAAATAATCACATGCAATCATATACAATAATATATATTCTAAAATAAAATAAAAAAATCGGGGGGCGGGGGGGGGGGGATGGGTAGGGTTAAAATGAAAAGTTTCTTGTAATGAAAAGAATGAGAAGGCATGTGGAGGTGACATGTGTCACCTTTGCCACATCATCATGCCATGTCATGTGACATGTGTCACCCCCACCCCACCCACCCCCCCCCCCCCCCGAAAAAAAATTTCCCCGCCAAAAAAAAAATTTGGCAAAAAAAAATCTCGCCAATATTTATTACTGCATCACAGTTATAAAAATACTGCATCACAATCATAATTGTGATGCAGTAACTTATAATCTTAATGCACTAAAATCTGAAAGAAGAAGTGTACGTGAGTCAGCCAGAAGGCTTCGTAGACATGGAACATCCAGACTACGTCTACAAACTCAAAAAGGCAATTTATGGTTTGAAACAAGCTCCGAGAGCGTGGTATGACGAACTATCCTCTTTCCTTATCCAAAACAATTTCACCAAAGGAACATTTGATCCTACCTTGTTTACACAAAAATGCAAAAATGACATTTTGATTGTTCAGATTTACGTGAACGACATCATTTTTGGGTCCACTAATCCGAATCTTTCAAAACACTTTGAAAATCTCATGAAAAGCAAATTTGAAATGTCCATGATGGGGGAACTAAAATTCTTTCTTGGTTTACAAATACATCAGTCCCCTCGTGGAATTTTTATAAATCAAGCTAAATACACAACTGAGATTTTGAAAAATCATGGTATGGATAATTGTGACTCGGTAGGAACACCAATGGTAACTTCACCAAAAATTGGAGCCGATTTGTTTGGGAAACCTATTGATCCGAAGAAATATCGGAGCATGATTGGTTCTCTCATGTACCTCACTGCTAGTCGACCAGATATTCATTTCGTTGTTTGCTTATTAGCACGGTTTCAGGCAAAGCCTACCGAACTGCACCTCAAAGAGGTTAAACGGATCTTTCGGTACCTGAAGACATCCATTCACATGGGACTTTGGTATCCGAAGGAATCCGGATTTGATCTAATTGCCTTTTCAGATGCGGACCACGCAGGTGACCAAGTTACAGCAAAAAGTACATCCGGAGGAGCACAGTTTTTAGGTGAAAAGTTAGTCAGCTGGTCTTCAAAGAAACAAGATTGCACTGCACTTTCAACCGCTAAAGTTGAGTATGTGTCTCTATCTGCGTGTTGTGCTCAAGTTCTATGGATGAGAACACAACTCACAGATTATGGCTTTACTTTCGATAAAATACCTATGTATTGTGACTCGAAAAGTGCCATAGCCATATCATGCAATCCTGTTCATCACTCAAAGACTAAGCATATCCAAGTCCGCTATCACTTCATCAAAGAGTACGTCGAAAATGGTACTGTTGAATTATTCTTCGTGAAGACTGATTACCAACTCGCCGATCTATTAACTAAAGCCCTTCCAAAAGAAAGGTTTGACTATTTAGTTTGACGCATTGGAATGCGAAGCCTAACCCCTGAGGAGTTAGAATGTCTTCTCGAATCTTCTTGAAAATGATTTTCCAAAACGCTTCCCTGTAAATATTTTTAAAAAACAAAATACAAAATTTGAAAAACCAACAAAAGCAAAATATAAAAATATAAAACTTTCAAAAATACAAAAACAATAGAAAATCAAAAATACAAAAATATTCTTCTCACGACATGTCTCTCGTATAATCGATATTCTGTACGTTTCTAGAAATATCATTCAACAATGATACGGGCATGTACAGATGCTTGAGCGAGAGTTCTTTTATGTTTTATAAAACATGTCGTTTCTCAAAATTTCTTCATAAAATGGCTTTCGTATACTTCAGTACGAAACCCGGACCGAATTGATGACTTTTGATTATGTTTTTCAAATCAAAACTCGTGCTTTTTAATGAAAATCACAAGTGTACGCTTCAGTGCACTACATTTAAAAATGATGAGAAATCATCATCATCTTGAGCACCTTTTCAAGATTGTTCAAAAAGATTTTCAAAATCTTTCAAAATATTTTGTGCTCAAGATAACTCCCTCTAAAACCCTTTAATTGATTATGCTTTATTAAAGAGGGAGTATAAAACAAAAATGTTACAAATTCATGCTTAAATCATATTCGTTTGTCTCCCCAAAAGATTCTAAAATGTTGTTTAATCCGTTGATATCAAAAATATCACGAATATGCTATTTTTGAGGGGGAGGAGACGTGATTAAAATGTGATCAAAAAGTTTAATGATCGTTGTTTGATTCTCAAAATGAGCTCGACTCAGTTGAAACCAATGAATTGACGAGGAATCATGTACCATCTCGAGAAACTTTCTATGGACTTGACCAGGACGGGTAATAATTTCAAGCTAGTTCTCTAGTGATGTAAACGTGTCTCGAATCGGTCTAGTTCATTTAAAGTCGATCAATTCAAAAAGTGGAAACTCTACCCTCTATGTGCAGATTTCTGTCAAAACTTATAAGCACATGTGAAGGGGGAGTGTTTCTGAAAATATAAAACTCTCGGAATATTTCAAACATGTTTTCTTTCATAAACACTCTGAGAGATTTTCAAGAAATATGGTTTTATGGCAACAATAGGACAGTCATGGAGTTATAAGGTGACTAAGGATAGGAAATTCGTCCTATGATCCGCCAGAACCGGAGGGATCTACCCAAGGACATCACAAACAGTTAGTATTAGAAGTCCTTAGGTATGATTAAAAAAAGGAGTAATGTGAGAAAGGAGAAAGAAGGGGTTGAAGAATTAAAAAGAAAAGTAATGAAAAAGGGTGAAAAGAAATAGCCCTCCATATTCAACCTTAGGGCAGAAACCGGGTTCAATTCATCTGCTACTGGTTGTCACTAGATGACACTGGTATTGAAGACAAAGACGTCATGGACCCAGTGACGCACTGCACTAAACCTTCTAGCCACTCAATTCCTCTTAAAAGGATTTGTTTCATTCTCACTGGGAACCCTACATAATCTATCGACTTTCTCTTAGAGATCGTTGATATTGAAGAAGGAGACCCTCTCCCTAGTCTCCGCTCAGGAAAACCAAAAATGCACTAATTGAGTCTAGAGCCACGAGATTCATCAAAAGATCTCATAGGAACACTTGACATGACATCGCTTGTTGTTCATCAATAAGGACACAAGTGATATGTTATAGAGTCCTACGCAGATCTTAGCAATCTGCCAGAACATTTATGAGAGGTTTCACAATTGTGATCCTCAGTGATTGAATAGAAACTCCTGCCAGGGTCAACATCAAGCAGCCCTGACAGCAGGTCACTTCGGTAACTCCCCGTGGATTACGCTTAGTGTGTCTCAAACGGTCTACAGTCGTGGAGTGATGCTTCGGTGTACTTCAGCGACTCATCTGAACTGTAGATGTACTTCGGTATATCGCGTTATCTCACTTGTGGGACTCCAGTTCAGGAACGGCCTCTGTGAGAATTAGAGACGTGTTTTCACACTATGCTGTTAACACCCTCAAAATTCAAACTTGTAAGTGCCGGAATCCGCTTATTACTAACCTGTTTTTATGTTTTCTTCTTATGGAAGCTCCTGAGCGGATTGATTGTGCAGACTCTCCACATGCTCATACCAACAACACATGAAAGTTCTCATCAAAATCAAAGGCAACACAAAGTTAAAGATGATTCTTCGTCATTGTCAAAGAATCTACAAAGTATAAAAACTTGAGAACTACATCATTGGTAATTAAAAGTCAAATAGAAGTGTGAGCATGGTGGAGAAAGACGTGGAGACACCTAACCAACGAAGTTGACAACGGCAGACAACCACATTAAATGATCACAAAGCATGAAGGAACAAAGAATCAAGACTATTCTGTATCTACGCACAAAGTTCAAGCTCGAGAAAAGTAAAGACCTATTCAAGTGGAGCATCTTTTGAATGACCACCCCTTAGGGGGAGATTGTTAGCCTTAATAGTTTTATTAGAAGTGATGGTCATTCACGTTTAGCAACTTTGTAACGTGTGTTAGATATCGTGCTAGAATAGTCAACGGGCTCGTGGATTGGACTAAGCTAAATGGGTATTAGTTTAGTTAAGCTTGCCGTATATCCAATCCAACCCATGTCCAAGCCCACGAAGCCCATAGAAAGCCTTTTAGGGCATCATGTATTCCAACTATAAATACCCCTCAAATGGTCATTTGAGGGGTGTGCTTGAGTGTGTGTGTGTGTGTGTTTTCCTTGGAATATACAACTTATTGTTTTCATCTTTTCTCTACACATATACACGGTTTTAACATCAAGTCACCATCTTTCTCATCTTTATTTCTTTCATCTTCACGCATAGTTTGTGTTTGTGTTTAACGAGTTCTACGCATAAAGTGATATACGTGTTGGGTTTGTGATAAGGTTGATAAAAGTAAGGTCCTACAAGTTCATAATTACAAATTCATTTACCGTGATATATTTGTAAGTAGTGTTGAATACTTTGTTTTTTTTCTCGAATCACAATCACAAGAATTGAATTAGAACTAACACGTCGTGTTTGGTATGTTGTAATTAAAGCCGGAATGAAAATGACTATTACGGTGTAATAATTTTTTTTGTTTTTTACATTTATAGAATGTAATGATTCATTATAAGGAATGACCCATTACACCAAAATTATTTCTTAGGGAGCCCTTACTTTTTTTTCATTACATCTCGTAATGAATCAAAATTACATAAAACTCAATCATTAACTAACCACATTAAATAAACTTCTTATCATCAATTGGTATTTTAGTCTTTTTATTATCGATTCCATTACATCTTATCATACTAACCAAACATGATTAATAACGACAATGAATCATTACATTACACTATTTATTCCATTACATCGTTTATTTTCATTTATATGACATTTCATTCCGTCCTACCAAACGAACACAATATTCTAAAATAATCACATGCAATCATATACAATAATATATATTCTAAAATAAAATAAAAAAATCGGGGGGCGGGGGGGGGGGATGGGTAGGGTTAAAATGAAAAGTTTCTTGTAATGAAAAGAATGAGAAGGCATGTGGAGGTGACATGTGTCACCTTTGCCACATCATCATGCCATGTCATGTGACATGTGTCACCCCCACCCCACCCACCCCCCCCCCCCCCCTCCGAAAATAAAAATTCCCCGCCAAAAAAAAATTTTTTTTTGGCAAAAAAAAAATCCCGCCAAAAATTTCCCGCCAATATTTATTACTGCATCACAGTTATAAAAATACTGCATCACAATCATAATTGTGATGCAGTAACTTATAATCTTAATGCACTAAAATCATGATTATGATGCAGTAACTTTATAACCGTAATGCAGTAACTTATAACCTTAATGCACTAATAAGTTTTGGTGCATCTTTATTATAAGTTACTGCATCATAGTTAATAGTTAAGTGCATCAATTATGATGCACTAAAATCAAGGTTATAACCTTAATGCACTAAAATCATGATTGTGATGCAGTAACTTTATAATTGTGATGCAGTAATTTATAACCTTAATGCACTAAAATCATAATTGTGACGCAGTAACTTATAACCTTAATGCACTAATAAGTTTTGGTGCATCTTTATTATAAGTTACTGCATCATAGTTAATAGTTAAGTGCATCAAGTATGATGCACTAAAATCAAGGTTATAACCTTAATGCACTAAAATCATGATTGTGATGCAGTAACTTTATAACTGTGATGCAGTAATTTCTAACCTTAATGCACTAAAATCATGATTGTGATGCAGTAACTTTATAACTGTGATGCAGTAAAAAATTTTGGCGGGAAAAAAAATTTTGGCCCAAAAATTTTTTTTTTTGGCGGGAAAAAAAATTTTTTGGCGGGGGAGGGGTGGGGGTATGGTGATGTGGCAAAGGTGACACATGTCACATCCACATGCCTTCTCATTATTTTCATTCTAAGAAACTTTTCATAATAACCGAAACCTATATATATATATATATATATATATATATATACTAGTGTCAAAACCCGTCCGATGGACGGGTATGATTTGTGATTTTTATTTTTATGATTTTGTGGATCAAATATATTCTAAAAAGTAACTAAAAGTTAAATGAAAGGGTTAAGATATATAATTGATGTTACCATAATCCATTAAACCACTAAAAGCATGTAAGTATTTTGTATGTTTACTTTTTTAAACAGTTTGATTGTACAATTGTTTACATATTTGGATAATATAAGGTTTTTATTTTTGTTGTACGTTATTTGTGTTAATTGAAAAACCATTTACAATGCGTTTAGTCGGGAGGCAGGCTTGTTTTATGAATATCGTTTACAAAAAAATAAGTAAATATAAATTAATTATAAACATTCATTAAACTAATACAATATCCATTCATAACTTTT
Organism: Chrysanthemum seticuspe; assembly: GCA_019973895.1. Taxonomy (NCBI): domain Eukaryota; kingdom Viridiplantae; phylum Streptophyta; class Magnoliopsida; order Asterales; family Asteraceae; genus Chrysanthemum; species Chrysanthemum seticuspe. The sequence goes on along the minus strand of BPTQ01000008.1, from coordinate 260,809,601 downwards.
ATCTTTTACAGTAACTTATTAAAGGGGTTTTTGTTGCTGTCAGGGGCTGTTATGAGAGGGTGTTTGGTTGCTCACATGGTCGGCTGCAAGTTTGAGACCTCTTCCTTATTAATTTGCGAATCATGTTTTTGCACCTCTTCGAATACCATAACCACATGATAAAGTAGTTCCAAAATCCTTACATAGGAGCTGTGATTCCTACTCTCAGTCAATCTTACTTAATTTAACTGTGTAAATTGATATATAAAAAAGAAACATGATAATGTGTACATGTTAATAAACTGATAAATAAAAAGAGAAATGATAATGTGTACACCTTAATAACATACTTACATAAGGAGATGTGATTCTTGCTGTAGAATGTGCAAACTCCAAGATTTTCTTACGTTCTTGTATTACAAAATAACTGCCATCATCTAAACTATGTAAGAAAATTATATACAAAAGAAACAGCATCTTAACTTACTTGAGGTTCAGGAGCAGATGTGAACATTGATGTAGATTGTGCCCAATATAACAATCTCTTACATTCCTGTATTAGAAAACAATGTCGTATAAATTTATTAAGTTGACTGTAAATTCATCATGTTTACTATGTATAATTATATATAAAATAAACATCGTCTTAACTTACTTCAGGATCACGAGCAAATGCGAGCATTGTTGTAGATTGTGCCTAATATAACAATCTCTTATGTTCCTATATTACAAAACAGTGTCGTCATCTTAATTGCTTGTGTAATTTATCTTTGAAAAAAAAACATGATCAAGTGTAAGTTAATTATGGGCTTACATAAGGATCCGCCATTTTTGCTGCAGACCGTGCCCACTTTAAGAAGCTTTTATGTTGCCCCTTGATTGTTAGAAAGTATGAATTTCATGAAATAAAATTAGCTATATAACTGAATCATGTTTGAATGATTCCATTAATGAAGTTAAGCATTATTCATAAAAAGATGGGCCTCAACATCTACACAGATACAATGTATCAATTGGGGTAGTAATCTTCAAATAACAGGTTATATTAACATAGGACACTAAGTTGACCCTTAAAGGTTACTTTTCACACAACTCTATAAACTTATAAATGTGCAATATGTACAATGCAATTCATGGAAGCTAAAAGAACAAAGAATGCATGATGGTCGGGCATGACTTGTAATTTTATTTTTGATGGTGTCAGTTAACGAAAAATTATTTTAAGGACGTAGCAAAATATGTATGGAATAGCTACAAAATGTAAAGAATTTTGTTACAATTATAGTATATAGTAATTCGGTGTAATCAGTAGCACACCTGCAACTGCTATACGTGGACCACCATTGTGTGAATCTAGCTCACTATATACACCCCCCTGTGCGCATGTTTACACCTATCAGATTATGGAAGCAACGTATGTCAAATAGGTAAAGACACCAAAATACGTTTTAACAACATAAGAATATGTGAATTCTAAAATACTAACAGACACAACCTACGGTTAAATGATATTCAGGTATGTAACGATTATCAGTGATAGAAAATTTTGATCCAGAAGTGAAAATAAATTATAAGTGCATTACAATATAAATGTAACGCACCTGAAATGTATTCAGGTATGTAGCGATTATCAATGATAGCAGAATTTGATCCAGAAGTGAAAATCAATTACTTTGATCAAAGATAACGAATTCCTAGCACACACCCCTGATTCATACCACAATCTTGGTCACTATTGTGCAACCATCTAAGCCATTGCACTTGTACCTAAGTGAATCAAGGACACTCTTTCAGGCTCACGCCCATTCTGGTTAAGCTGCAGCTGTGATGACCTCGGCCTTCCAACTCACTCCCTGGTAAGAGAAGAACTCCGTTTCACTCATGGTTCAGGGATTTGATTCTCAAAAGCAGCTTACGCCCACATCAGCTGATATGGCAGTGTTGAATGGCTTGGTGTCAGATTGTGATTGAGGATTCTCAAAAAGTCAAGCATCAGCTGACTTGAGTTATGTTTAGGATGTTCAGGTTGTGTAGTAACTTAAATGTGTTAATCACACTCTCAAGAACCACCACATCAGTAGTATAGTTTTGAATACGCATTTAAGTGACTAATGTTGAGGCACTGATTTTTAGGTATCATCAGGTGATGGTTACAATGTTTAGGCCTAGGTTCAACTTGGTTCAGGGACAAAATTTCAGGGATTCAATTCTGCCATTGCACTTGTACCTGAGTCAATCAAGGACACTTTTTCAGGCTCACGCCCATTCTGGTTAAGCTGCAACTATGATATCCTCAATGCGGTTCATATGCTCGAATGTACAGCAGTAGATCATATGCTCGAATGTAGTCAAAACTATGCACCGACTAATAGGATATTGAAACATTCTGCCACCTTCACATTCGTCACTCTAGTCTATCACGTCAACTGGATTCGACGCAACTGCAGCTACAAACACTGTTTCAAAACTCACCGTCACATGTGTCCCCATGTCATGTTTCATCACACCGTATGGTAATATTGTTTCGTTGATCTGATCATATGACGCAAGCTGGGAAGCTGTCACGATCATTGGCCGGTGTACGGTTAAAGATGAAACTCTTCATAGGCAGGTGACACCCCCTTCCTTCACCATCCTGGTGATACCATATGCTACATATTTGTAGTTCCTTTGTTCATCCATATCTGTCATTTATTTTGTATCTATAACTTACGAAGCAATCTGGTATGTCTAAAATAAAATTTCTTGAACCATACAACTAATCAAGAAGTAAAATTATCTATACTCACCGCCTATACAGTTGTAATTAAATTAAATAAATTAACACAAACCAAATTTCATACATTGTCTCAAATTCTAAACTGAATTAAAAAAAAAATTATTTTCATACCTTGTAGTCACCACTAACTTTGGCTAAGTTAACAGTGGTGCTATTCTAAATTAACAAATAAAATCTATCAAATGTTCAAGCTCATTAATAATAAAGATTATCATGTACCCGGGAATCCATTGACGTCTAACTGTATGATCCTGTTAACATAATACTTTCTTTACATGTCATTGTATATTTGTGAAGTCTCCACTTGGAAATTCTGGATAATACTTTCTAAAATTCATACCATGTAACCAATATTACATAGATGATTGATACACATTAGCCATAAATGCAAGTATCAGATTAGAAGCTTTAAAACATGTCCAAATGGTTTGGGTTTGTTTAGGAAAGCAAGCCAACGCTGAAAAATGTTTAATAATAGAGAACGTTCTAGTGAAGATGTCTTGGCACCCAACCACTGCAGCAAGAATTGAAATTCTAAGAACCGTACATCTTATTTCTTCAGGCACAAATGATATTTCGAAAATACAATAAGAAAGTATTTACATTATCGGGATGCGCAAAGCAGCGGCGTTTGTTTTGTATAAAAAGGAGAGGCTGATATTGATGGTGTTGTAGCTGCAAAAGATCAGAAAAAGGCATCACTATCTGAACATACATGCAGCAACACAATGGAAATGGGGAATAGTATTGAACATAAGCATACGAAAGTGGTTACATTCATTGCTAATTTACCAAACCAGGTTCTACTGATGATTTGGTGATAATCTAGGTATAAAGTAGAGCCACACTTACTGTATCCTCGTCAATCTCATTTTCATCATCGGGTATTTGTGGACGGTTAAAAAGTTAAAGAAGGTTTCACAATTCTATGTTCTTGTAATTGGTGCCCTTTTTAGGTTTCTTTCTCAGAACCTTCTGAGTCAAATTTGTCCCTGGATAGCAGTTGATCTCCGTCCTATAATTTCCATAATAAATTGGATGTGAGACCGTGATTTTGAAACCGGATATTAGAAATGATAATCAAAGCTAGAGTTTCAAAAAAATAGAGGTTAGAGATAGTTCGAAATACCCAATTTCTTTTTCTAAGATATGTTCCTCCTTATCAATCATCTCATATGTTTTCGTCAGCACATATATCTTAAAGTAAGGATTCAGGTCAAAGAAGAATTCAAGCTTAAAACCCTTCGCACCAGCAACTCTAAACCACTTAACATCTTTGAGATAATGTAAAGCCCATTGATCATATTCGGAAATCTATAGAATAGAATGACCTTAATTAGTAAATATATGTGAGATTTTAATAAATAAGTTTGGAAATCACAAAAGTTATCTGTGTGTATCATCAGTAACTTCATGCTTGGATTTGTCAAATAAGAAACAAAATGTCAATATTATAATGACAACAAACTCATAATAAAAATATTTATCCAAATTTTTAGTATATAAAGAATTGTTAGAAAGGTTTTTGGATCAACCCAATATTGACTTTGTAGGAATAAGTGAACTGTCAAAACAAACCTCTTAGATACTTAAAGTCTATCATTTTAAATGTTGATCAGATTGATTGGTTAATGGTTTCAGTTTCAATATGCCTTTTACACTACCCGCAACTCTTCACAACATCATACACGAAATTAAAAAAGATATCTTACCAGTAGGATTCCAAGTAAATATATCCTTGTATCTCTGACCTTCGATATCAATGTCAAGACGAATGGGAACCAAATTCTCAGCAGTTGGACTGCATTTCAAATAGTTAACTTGTTACAGATAACAAATGGCCATCATAGGATCAAATATGTTTGGTATTAACGAAACATACTCTGATGGGGCTGTTGGGTCAAACCACAACATATTTGACTAACTTTTACATAGAAAGTTTATCTGTTAAATGATTATAAAATTTTTGAATTGAAACATTTATGAGATACTACGTAATAAGCAATGAAAATATAAGTTTCTAGACTTTGACCCGTCTTTTAGCCAATATCCTAAATACATTCAACCCATTTGAAAGGACCAAGTGTTCATGGATTAAGGAACCTTGTTGGGCTTACCCCATTTTGTACACTGGGTTCACTGTCGAGAGGATGAAAAAAGGCTTAATGTGTTGGATGTTGAGGTGCATGTTTTTCTGTCATAGACTCATGGCAGACTACTTGCTGGGCTTGTGGACACCAATGAAGTGAGCACATTTGATGTCATTCAATCAGCTGCAAACCAATTGAACCATCATGTCATTTGCATAGTTCGATCTTATGTGGACATACAATTGGAACCCGTAGCTAGCATGCAAATGAGACTAAAAAAGAAAAAAAAATGATAGCAATATATTTATTTTCAGATAAGTATATTGGAAACAAAACTCATTAATAGGGTACTTACTCCAATCTTGTAGTACAATTTTGATCTTTTTTCCAGGTTTTCCATTGACAGTTGACAGATGCAAGTCATCACAATGAGTTACCAGTCCGATCACATCTGCAAGAAACCAATAGTTAACCATCAACCCAACATTATGGGAGTATGTTATTGATAAGTTACCAAAAGGGTCGTTATGATATACATATTGCAGAGTATATTACAATATGATAGCCAAGCTGTACCATATTGCAGAGTATATTGCTATTATATGAAAATGCCCCTAAATAAAACTACATGTATTTGTGAAACCACTCAATTAGGTTACATTTATAGCTTTAAAATCAGCATTACCACCAAGAATAATAGTCATTACACGACCAGCCATATTAGTCATTGGGGCTCTACTATGTATTTGATACCCGTTCGTATTTGAGTTATGTCAGCCCCTGTACCATATTTTCATATGTATTCTTTGTTCTTAATCAATATCCGTATGTCTTAGTGTTCACTTTCTTTTACAGTTTCAAAATTGTGCACTTTATTTTTGTAGGTATAAGCTGTATGCAAAAGCACAAATTATATCTGGTGATACAAAAAAATAAGTAGGGTATGCATAACTACCATGTTGAATACTCTATATCAAATGTAGCCCTGTCTACCTTATCGTCTAGACTCATTAAGTAAATATTACATAATAGTCCAAACCTGAATTTATCCTATTGACTCACGTAACATATTAATGTAGTTTTTTTTTTCTGTCTTGTGCAACCATATTTAATCTGAAATCTTCTATATTTGGCAGCCAATAGCAAAGATGACCAGGAGAATGAAATTATTGAAATGAGAACAATGAGCGTTGTCGTATTTGTGATTACAGTGTAACTGTGTAAGCATTTTTGGTGCTGCATTATCCCTTTATGTCATCTTGGTTTATCTCGATCCTGATTGTATTCTTATACATTTGTGTTGTTGAGGTGTTCAGATGTTTATTAATTTTACATATATAAGGCCTCTTGTACAAACATACATACTGAATACATATTCTGTTTATCATCAGGGGATACATAGTTGCATAGGGGGCACTAACTAAAGGTAATCTGCAACTGAGTCTTGTGGATGCTTAATGGTCAACATTAACTTCATAACGTCGAAGATCATGATTATTAGAGGAATATGAAAGGTTTACTTACCTAGTGTTATCTTTATCAAAGTATTGGAATGCAATGTAAAGATGCTCTTTTCTATCCATTCTGTTCATATGCATTGTTGCTGTGATGAACTTCTTGTAGTCTATGGTCCCATTTCCATTTGCAGCAGCCTGCCCCTACTTCATGCCCCAAGCGCACCCATTCCAGTATCCAAACGTACCAACTTCAGACCCCAATTCAGCACCCAAACGCCATGATTTTAGCTCAATCAAAAATCTATTAATAAACAACTTGATTAAAATTCATTTTCAAAGATGTATGTACAAAATGGCAAAAGTGTGAAGAGACCACTAATTAGTACCTTCATCTTGTAACCATTATAATATCGACATATAGGATCTGGGATGGTATATCAGCACCTGATGATGTATTCTTGATCAAATCTATCATATGGCTCTAAAGACCGCGGTAGTGATTATCACTTTGTGTTCTGACTTCCTTGTAATAAGATCGAGAACCGGACAACCAAAGGGCCAATGTAAGCTCGATTTCATCCTTCAACTTTTAATTACTCTTTTTGTTCCATATCCCCCCTTGCACCTTTGTCTGAGCATACTTTACCACTTGTTCAAGAACATCTTCGATACCGTGTATGCATTTGTTTATTGATTATCACACGGACAAACACCTCTTCAAGTACATCATTGGAGGCCGGAACATAATCAAGTTGGCAACCCCCATGATTCAAGACTAATTCCTTCAGCCCCTATTTCCACAGATCGAGTGTGTTTTTAGCACACCTTCATCAGCGGCATGCTTTTGTCAAGTACCAGAAACGCTACACTCAAACATTACCAAACCAATAAGATTAATAGCATTGTGATGGCCAAGATCATTTTTTAAGTTCCTTATAATCGTTTTTAGTTATTGTATTACATTTCAATAACATCGGCCATGCAAGATAAGTTTTGGATTATGTGGCAATCAAGAAATTCAGAGTAGAGTTCTATTTTTGGCTTACCTATTAAGTCAAGATGGACTTTTCCAATGTCTCATCTTCATTTTCTATTATCGTAATCTGATATTTAACTACAAATGTAGTGTCTTCTTCCAAATCCTTTTTTCCTTCTTCTGAATCCTTTTTGCTCGCATGCTTCAGTTTTGACTGCTTGTTTTAGTTGAGGCATTGTATCATTAACCTGTTTTTCTTCCATTGATTCAGATGTGGGCTTGAGCTATCCATGTAGTTTAACTGCTCTCATTGATTCAGATATGGGCTTGAATCCTTCTTATATCATTGAACCGACTCACTGAATGACTTGTCTTGAACCAACATACTGACACATAATTATGCATGGATCATTTTTCAACTCATTTTAGCCACTTATTGAGGTGGTAATACGAACAATAAAATAAAACCTAATCCAAATAGTAACACACAGTGATCGACAGGTAGCCAAAAGTAAGTGATCGACACAACTGCTGCTAATATTGTAATTTTATATTACCAGAACTCGAGGAACTTGTAGACGCGATGTTTGATTGTGCCGCGACCTGTTTCTCAAATCGCATATTTGAAGCACCTATTGGAAAAACAATTTCTAAATTAGCAATTTCAATTAATTGATGCAAGCATACAAATAAAATAAGAAATTGCAAACGCATCAGTTGATGCATTTGTAATTCCAAATACAACTGTACGTCGCTTTACCTTGACTCTGAACCTTGGGACGTTAAGTATTTTTGTCAAAGCTGCAATCACCTAACTCTAAGCCGAGTACACAATCATAGATCTTTTTTGCAACCAAAGTATTGAGAATAAAACCTAAATCTGATAATGCAAGCTAATTAACAGTCACATCATTGCAATCACCTACAAAAACCTCGAAAAAAAAATCTCAAACTAATTACAATTCTCAAACCTTTTTCTTAGCAGCCGAATCATTGACTATATATAAAATTAAATAGTAATATCTTATATCATCAACAAATCAAGTGATCCTATTGCAATAAAACCTCAAATGAAAACTAAATCTACTGGTATAGAAAGAAAACAGTTTAACATTTGAATGCTATAAATTGCCTTGATTTCTACTGCTAAAGTTTGCCATTAAAACAATATTTCATGCATATTCATCTAGCATTATTTAACATCAAATACAAAGAAAAATATTAATACCTTCAGAATGAACAATAGAGATTTCATAAAAATAAATCATATCAAGTCATTATGTAATTAATGAAAACTGCTAATGGAATCCTAAAAATAAAAAAATTATTGATATAAGTTACCTGCTCATGATGGGATACACTTTTAGTGTGTGGTGTATTATGAGTGGCTATTTTAGGGTTTTTCACTTTTTTGAATAGAGGGAGAAAAGTGATCAAATTCATTCGCTGGAATTTGATTTTGGATGTTAAGGTGGTGATTTTGAGGTATGATGAATTGACATTAGGGTTCAAGGGATATAGGGTTGTTGAAAATTGACGTTTCAAAAAAATAGAAGATTGACATTGCATAGCTTTATAATTTTTGATTTGAAAACTGTAAATAAAATGTTGTGTTGATCCGGTGGTTGAGATGTTGTGTTACTCTTTAAAACAGCGCTGGTTCGAACCTTATCAGCATCATTTTTTAAAAGTTTAATCCGATTTTCATAGCTTAAATACATGATTACGTGGTCAAAAATTGATGACATGGAAATATGACTTGGCATTATGGGATGCCAAGTGGCATTTTATGTGGCATGCCTCCTCTTATATATAATATATAGATATATATATATATATATATATATATATATATATATATATATATATATATATATAGAGAGAGAAAGAGAGAGAGAGTAGGGATCCAGTGAGAAGTAAATTAAAATAAGAAGTGGTGAGAAGTGACCTAAACCACGCATTTGAGATGCAACGACTTGCATTAGATGCATTTCTATTCATATAGATGCAACATCTTGAGTTTCGAAAGTTAATTTGATGTATAGATGGTGCAAATTGATTTTCATGATTTCGGCACGTGCAGAGGAACACAAAATAAGAGAAATCATGAAATGCATCAAATATACGTATATGCATCTGATTAAAAGCTAGAAAACACACTATGGTGCGTTATAATGCATCTAAGATTATAGGGATACATTTAATTTAGGTCGGTGCATCTCGGATTTGCGGTTATAGTTCTTCTTATTTGATCCTAACTCTATATATATATATATATATATATATATATATATATATATATATATATATATATATATATATATATTGACGAAATTGCTAAATATAACCCTAATGACTTCAATTACAGTAATCAGATATGCAATAATTATCTGTACCTTTAATAATAATTGTCCATCTCTTCTCAACCAATTTTATGTATCAGAGACTTTGCATGTTTTTATCTCTTAAACATAACCCTAAATGCTATGTTTAACAAAACCTATATTCTATTTGAAATTATGTATTATCATCCATTTAGTTGTCATGTATCCAGGAACGTACCTAGGATTCTCCGTTGGGTGCTGCACAATTTCTTTTGGCAGGGTGTTGCATATAATTTTTTTATCATAAAGAATAAAATTTACACCATAAATAATTTTAGGCTAAACTGAAGTAACATGAAAATGTTTTTGGGTGTTGCACATACTAAAAAAGTAACACTTTTCAAAAAAATTACACTTCATTGCCCAAAACTAGTGCCACACACGGCTCCATGTGGTTCATCCTACATGTACCATTTGGATTTATGTATAACTACTTTACAAAAGTGTAGAATTTCAACATAGATACTAGGGTCAGTATGATGTAAAAAATTGTAGAAAGTTATGGAGTAGCAGGGATTCATAGTTTTTCTCGGAACCTGTGAGCCTATAAAGCAAGGCTACATCTATGTATCGGGTGTTGTTAAGGTACACCCTTTTAATGGTTAGTGGCACCCCCTAAGTCACTTTTACCCATTTCGTCTACTCTGTGGACAAGAAAGGTCATTTTTTTTATCATTTTTTGTTTCGTATTTTCGGTTTGTTAATACTTTTAACTTATCAAATTTTACATTTATATATTATCAAGGTTCAAAGTGTTAAAGAGTCTTTCTTAGTGTATCATTATATCGATCATTTATTTCAAAATGTTTGATAGTGTTACAATTTCTTCCACAACTTCAAAGCACAACCTATTTTTTATAATTTCATTTTTAACCAAAAAGAAATATAAAAGAAAAATCATAAAATATATTTACATCAAAGAAATACTCTATTTACCTTAAGCAAAATAAAACACAATACAAAAAATATCACTTATATAGATTATCATCTTACTCATACCAAAATACATAGATCCCCCCCCCCCCCCACACACACACACAGTTGGTATATTCTTTAACAACCAACTACAACCAATAAACAAACATAAAAAAATCAATAAATCAAAAAATACATCGCCAGCAAACATTTTAAACTAAAATAAAATGTTTCAAGAAAGAGATGTTAGATTTTCATTACAAAGATGATCTGCAATATTTCAAAATAGTTTCTTTACATTGTATGCGTAAATTTACATGCCTGCTATTAAGATTATGCTCTTCCTCCAAGATCATAAATTTGGAGTAGCAACTAAGATCATAAATTTGGAATAACCACATATCTAAAGGAATCACATTCATTATTAAACAAACAAAATTTTTAAAAGAGATCTACACAAACTAAAAGTATACAATACACTTGTTGATATCAAAGTTGTTGCTTATCTTTGAAAGAGGCATTGAAAAAGTGAGAAAAATTTACCGTTGGGTTTTGCCCTTGTATACAACCAAGATAGAACCAACACTCAAATATACATGACGGTGTGAGTGAGATCAACTTGCCACGTCTTGGACTCTCCAAAACTTCCAAAACAAATTAACCATCACTAAAAGCTATATACATCATATGAACATAAACAACAAAATCAAATCATAAACCGACATACATAAGTCAATAAAAACATTAAGGGGGCGTTTGGTTCACAAAATTTCAAATCATTGGGTTTTAAATTCAAGTGGCTTATTAATGGAAACACATCAAGCTGTTTGGTAGCTTACATTCTATAATGTGCTTGAAAGTAAATGACATAGCTGCCCTTTCATAAAAACTACACATATTAGAAAAAATGATGTGAAATAGGTAGTTATAAAGGGTAGTCTTGTCACTCTTGTGTTAATATATATCTTGGCCCACATAAATAGAAATCCTTAGCTTTTTACTAGTGTTTGAAAACCCTCAAATATTGGGACCCACAACATTTTAAACTACACCCATTGGCACTACTAAACACGTTTTGCACCAGAATGTAAATACAAACCTGCTCAAATGAACTCAAATTCAGTCAACCAAGAAGCAACTAACTATTAAAGTGGAGCTCAAAAACAAAAAGTTTAATGCCTTGAGCCAGAGAAGGAAGTAAATTTGTAGCTGGAGCAGCAATCAAGCTGAAGTAACAACATGTAATTGGGAAGGAAAGATGAAAATTTGAGATGGTTAGGGTAAAAATGAGAGGGTGAGTTTGCTTTTATATTTGGTGAAATTCACTATTGCTAAGCACATGTTAGGAACAATCATTTTACAAATACTTTGTAAATGTAAGGATTTTGAAACAATCATTTTATAAATACTTTATAAATGTAAGTATTTAAAATATGTGACTTTTGTACCAAGATCCAATTCATGAGCAATTCAATAATGGCAAATATTTTATAAGGTAATATATTTTGATATTTTAACCTTTTTTTTTAATATCAAATTAAATGATCTTTGCATTATAAGTAATATAGATAAACTTTAAATTTTTAGAAAGAGCTTCTATCATTTATCATCACCTTGTTCAACTATAACTCTACCCGAAATAGAGAAATGTAACACCTTAGACAAATCTCACATCGGCTGTGACTTGGAGTGATGCTGGGACATAAGTTAACATTCGCCTTATAACCCAACAATATGTTTTGTGGTCTAACGGTTAATCGCCCATACGGTTAAGCGTGCTCGTGTGAGAGTAGTACTGGTTTGGGTGACATGTCGGGAAGTCTTCACATGAGGGCCACAAAAGCAAAGTCGTGAGTCTACGGGCAAAGCGAACAATATTGTGGCCTATAAGGCGGGGTGTTACAGGTGGTATTAGAGCCGTTCGGGATGTGGGGCAAACCTCATACATGACCGAATGAACTTGTCACATAACTGAATCCCGGGATAGGATTCCCCTAAGGGGGTGAATGTAATACCCTAGGAAAATCACACATCTACCGTGACTTGGAGTGATGCTAGGACATAAGTTAACATTCGCCTTATACACCAACAACGCGTTTTGTGGTCTAACAGTTAATCGCCCATACGGTTAAGCGTGCTCGTGTGAGGGTATTACTGGCTTGGGTAACCCACCGGGAAGTCTTCACATGAGGGCCACATAAGCAAAGCCATGAGTCTACGGGCAAAGCGGACAATGTTGAGGTCTATAAGGCAGGGTGTTACAAAGGCAATGAATATCCACCTGATCCGATCCATTTATAGTGGATATGGATGAACCAAATGAGTAATTAATGGATATGGATATGGATATGAATGTGTGAAATTATTAGTGGATTGGATATGGATGACATTTTATTATCCATGGATCACTTGTTTACCACCCAAAATATGATATGTATACACATTCATCTTATAAAACTTCAATTATCACTCATCAGACGATGTGCTTAATTCGTAATAAGATTTTTCTGAAACATCAGGCCATTATAGTAGTTTGTTTAGTCTCTTTTTTATTACAAAACTTAGTTTTCTTTATTAAACTACCATATATATGCTTTATCTAAGTGATCCAAAGTTATAAATAACTTTTTGATGCAAAAGTAAACGTGAAACCATAAGAACAAATGTCATTCATTGTGATTTAGTGTCACATTGTATTTACGTACATAATAATATACATTTTATTTCGATTAAAATCAGGAATTTTTAGATGAGCAAGGCTTTTTTTTTTCTCCAACGGATATCCATGTACCGCTTCATTCTTTGGATAAGGATATGCATGGATGGATCATAGTTAAATGGATATTGATATGTGTTAATACAAATAAACCGTAAAACCGTTTATTAATATTTTGCGATCTCTTTGTGTTTTGTTGATAACAAATATAATGTTATCTTAAGTACAATTATAAAAGATACATGTTAGTTTTGTAAAGCATTTACATATAGCCATTTAAATACAAAAATGTAGTAATTAAGCATTTGTTGTAATAGTTTATTAGGATGGGTAAATATCATAACCCATGGATCTTAATCCATACCCAAAGAGACTTGATACAATGTATACTTAGATACATTGAATCTAGATATAACCCATGGACCAACCCATGACCCATAACCAAAAAACCCATGGGCAAAGAGGAGCGTTCCACGGATCCCTTGGATTACACTAGACGGATCCCTTGTGGAAGGGATCCGTGGGAACAGTGAAGAAATTTGCCTATAAATAGAGAGCCATTTCTTCATTCTAATCCACCCCTCTTCTTACTAAATCTCTCATACACTCTCATTCTCTTCTAACATATAGATCACTTGATCTAGAGAGTTGTTCTTCTTTCTTTCTATTTGTGATCCTCATATAGGTCCTTCTCTAAGGCGAGATCACGAGCATTCTACAAGTCATCCAAGCAAGGGGTCCTTGATTGATTTGTCACTCCGCAAGATTTCTGTAGCGAAGATCTTGTATTTGATATTTCACATATTTGTTGTGTAATAGTCGTGTTGGGTTGGTCCACCGTGCTACGGACTCGGTATCTAGCTTTGTACCGGAAAAAGTGTAAGCAACGTTGTGAAGGCTTCTCCGCCAAGTGAAGGAGTTTGTTGACATAGTGCTTGAACTCTCTAGTAGGTGACTCGGGGAGTGGAGTAGGGCAAGGAAGGTGTCCTTGTAGCCGAACCACTATAAATCGGTTGTGTCATTTCTATCCCTTATCTTTATTTATTTGCTTGCATTATCATTAGATCTATACGTTCTCAACATCCATACGACTTCACATAATATCGAATCTAAAGTTTTTGAAATCAACTTAAAATCGGCAAAACTATTCAACCCCCCCTTCTAGTTTTCCACAATTGGCATCAAGAGCTAAGTTTATAAAAGTTTTAAAATAAAATTGTATTTTAAAAACTTTTCGATCACTATGGGTTCTGAAAATTATAAGGAAGGGCAATCTATGCAACGACCACCACTACTTGAAACTAATGGTTTTATATATTGGAAAAATAAATTCGAAACATATGTGAAGTCTAAAGATATTGATCTTTGGTACATTATTGTTGAAGGTGATTTTGAGGCTACCTCAAATGATGATAAAGGAAATTTAGTTCACATACCTCATGATAAACTAAATGATGAAATGAAGAAAAAGCTTTCTAAAAATAGTGAAGCAAAAATGGTTTTATATAATGCTTTACCGAAAAAGGAATTCGAAAGAATTTCTATGCTTAAAACCTCTAAAGAAATTTGGAATTCTTTAGTTGTAACTCATCAAGGCAACCAACAAGTTAAAAATAATAAAATTGATTTATTTGTTCAACAATATGAACAATTTTCAATATCGGATGAGGAAACTATAGATCATTCATTTGCTAACTTTAATACTATTATTACATCTTTACAAGCACTTGATGAATCCTTTTCTAGCCGTAACCATGTTAGGAGATATCTAAGGGCACTTCCATCGAAGTGGAGATCCAAGGTGACGGCAATCGAAGAGTCAAAAGATTTGACAATCCTCACCCTCGATGAACTCATAGGCAACCTAAAAGTCTACGAGCTTGTCCTTGCTAAAGATTCCGAAGCCTCAAAGGTGAAAGATAAACACAAATCTCTTGCCCTTAAAGCCAAAAAGGCTTCGAGCGATGAGGAGAACTCATCTTCGAGTAGTAACGACGAAGAGTACGCTATGGCGGTAAGGGACTTTAAAAAGTTCTTTAGAAGAAAGGGTAGATACGTTAAACAACCGTATGACGATAAGAAAGGCTTTCGGAAAAGCAAAGAGGACGAGAAGCCAAAGGATGATCGTACTTGCTTTAAATGTGGGGACCCAAACCACTTTATTAGTAAGTGTCCCAAACGGAATGATCAAAAGGCATTCGTGAGCGGAACATGGGGAATGAGCGACGAGGAAGACGAAGAAATTTGCCTCATGGCAAACGACGAGGTATGTCACGAATACTATAGTAGCTCATCACTTGATGACGACTCATTGCATAATGAATATGATAAACTATGCAATATTAGCTTAAAACTAGTTAACAAAAATAAGCTTTTAAAGAGTCAAAATCAACGTTTAGATAAAGAAGTCATAGAATTAAAAGCAAAACTAAAACGTTTAGAAAAAGGTAAAATAGCAAGTGGTGAATGTGAACTTTGCGTTCAACTTCAAACACTAGTGGATAATTTAGATTCTAAAATTGCTAGAATGAGTACGAACACTTTAGATACAATACTCGAAGGTGTTAAAACCGGTAATAATCTAAAAGGTCTAGGTAGTCAACAACTTGATCCAACAACTAGTGAAAATAAAGAAACAAAATTCGTTAAGGAACTTGAAAAACCAGCCACATTTGTGGCGGATCCCACGGATCCCCTAAAAAGGGAACCGGCTAGTGTACAGAAAGGGATCCGTGGATCTGCTGTAGCAAACAGTAGCAATAACGTAGCTTCCTTACCTAGAACTGAGTTTGTTATAGTTAATAGGAAGAAACCAACTCATATCACCACTAGACAACCACCTCCAAAATATAATCCTACTTTTGCAAGAAACAAAGCTTCATCTTTTTCAAAACCTAATTCATTTAGGAGACCTAATAACGTTTACCCAAAAAGTAACCATCAAATGGGATGGAATCCAAACATGCAAAACGGTTTTCCTTTTCAAAACTTTGCTCCATGGAATGCATACTCATCTTATCCATACATGTCTAACATGAATGGAATGTTTAACACTAATGGACCCATGAACAAATGGGGACCAAACTTTTGAGTTTATTATTGTTTTAGGTGTGCTTAAAGGTCGACCTAGACCCCGATGAATGGGTCAAGGATAGCGGGTGCACGAGGCACATGACCGGCAATAGGGATCTATTCTCCACGTACGAATCCTTCAATGGAGGTAATGTGGTGTTTGGAAATAGCAAAAGTAGAATCATCGGTAAATGTACGATCTCTAACAAATCTCTAACCATTAACGATGTGTGTCACGTAGAAAACCTAAACTTTAATCTCTTAAGTATAGGTCAAATATGTGATAAAAAGTGCAATGTACTTTTTACCGAAACCGGTAGTAAGATACTTAAAAATGGCATAACCATAGGAAGAGGAATTAGGAAACATGGAGTCTATGTCATTAAAATCGGTAATGAACCTAAAGACAAACTATGTATTACCTCTATGGATGATACTTCGACCTTATGGCATCGAATATTGGGTCACGCCAACATGCGACTTCTTCAATCGCTATCATCCAAAGATCTAGTAAGAGATCTACCTAAGTTAAAATATGAACATCATTTTTGTGATGCTTGTAATATAGGAAAACAAGCTCATTCGAGTCATAAAGCTAAAAACATGGTGTCCACAACTAAGTGTCTAGAATTACTACATATGGATTTATTTGGTCCATCCGCTATCCAAAGTTATGGAGGCAACTACTATACTTTGGTAATAGTGGATGACTACTCTAGGTATACTTGGACAAAAATTTTAAAGAACAAAACGGAAACCTTTAACTATTTTGAAATATTAAGCAAAAAGATCCAAAGACAACTAGGAAGACCCATAGTGTCTATTAGGACGGATCATGGTAGGGAATTCGATAATGAAGTGCAATTCGGAGCTTTTTGTGACGCTAATGGTGTTACTCACAACTTCTCGGCTCCACGCACTCCACAATCGAATGGGGTAGTAGAAAGAAAGAATAGAACTCTACAAGAAATGAGTCGAACCATGCTTAATGAACAATCCATACCTCAAAAGTTTTGGTGTAATGCCGTTGATACTTCAACGTATATACTCAATCGAGTCTTGATTAAACCAATCTTAGGAAAAACTCCATACGAGTTATTTCGAGGCAAAAAGCCTACGTTAAATCACCTTAGAGTCTTTGGTAGTAAATGTTTTATTCTTAACACTAAAGATTACCTTACAAAATTTGATCCTAAATCAACCGAAGGTATCTTTTTAGGTTATTCGCCAAATAGCAAGGCTTACGTCATATTAAACAAAGAATCAATGAAAGTAGAAGAGTCATTAAATATAAAATTTGATGAAAGTCCACCCAAACCCTCTCCACCTCTTGTCGATGACGAGATTATAGAAAGTGAAGCCATAGTAATAAAGAAAAAGATAAGTGAAGAAGAAGAACCTCTAAGTGATAAAATAGTAAACATTAAAGAGTCCAAAGATCACCCCGTAGATAAAGTCATAGGAAAACTAAACGAACGAACATTAAGGTCTCAAGTTCAAAACCAAAGTAGCTTGTTTTGTTTCGTTTCAACCTTAGAACCTAAGAATACACAAGAAGCCATAAAAGATGAAAGTTGGGTAATGGCTATGCAAGAAGAACTAAATCAATTTGTTTCTAATGATGTTTGGACACTTGTCCCTCCACCTAGTAATCAAACCATAATAGGAACCAAATGGGTTTATAAAAACAAATTAGATGCAAACGGAGTAGTGTCTAGGAACAAGGCTAGACTAGTTGCTCAAGGGTATAACCAACAAGAGGGAATAGACTTTGATGAGACCTATGCCCCCGTGGCTAGATTAGAGTCTATAAGAATACTTCTTGCGTATGCTTGTGCTAATGATCTAAAGCTTTATCAAATGGATGTCAAAAGTGCTTTTCTAAATGGTGTCATAAATGAAGAAGTATATGTAGCTCAACCTCCGGGCTTCAATGATTTTGAAAAACCCAAACATGTGTATAAATTAAAGAAAGCCCTTTACGGTCTTAAACAAGCTCCAAAAGCTTGGTATGATAGACTCAAGTCATTTCTAGTTAAACACAACTACACCATGGGGTTAGTTGACAACACACTTTTTACTAAGAAAAGAGAGTCACATATAATCATAGTACAAATATATGTAGATGATATTATATTCGGATCCACTTGTCAAGACATGTGTGATGATTTCTCTAAAATCATGCATGACGAGTTCGAGATGAGTATGATGGGAGAACTTAGTTTCTTTCTTGGTCTACAAATAAAACAAGTAGAAGATGGTATCTTCTTTAATCAATCTAAATACATCAAGGAGATGTTAAAGAAATTCGGTCTAGAAGAGTCAAAACCAATTAGGACTCCAATGTCATCCGACACCAAACTCACAAAAGACGAGGACGGAGAATCCGTTGATAATACTAAATATCGTGGCATGATAGGTAGCCTTCTCTACCTCACGGCAAGTAGGCCGGATGTCATGTTTAGTGTTTGCTTGTGTGCTAGGTTTCAAGAAGACCCTAAAATATCACACCTAGAAGCCGTAAAAAGAATATTTAGATATATTAAGGGTACAACACAATTAGGATTATGGTATCCTAAGGGCACGGGAGTAGAAACAATTGTATATGCAGATTCTGACCATGCAGGTGATTACGTTGATAGAAAAAGTACAAGTGGGGTATGTACTTTTATGGGATGTTTTTTAACATCATGGTTTTCTAAGAAACAAACGGCACTTGCAATATCAACAACCGAAGCCGAGTACGTCTCCGCCGGCAAAGCATGCCAACAAGCACTATGGATGAAACAAGCGTTAGTAGACTACGACATCCATCTAAGCGACATAGCCATTCTATGTGACAACAAAGGTGCAATCGACTTAAGCAAGAATCCGGTATTACATTCTCGCACAAAGCATATAGAGATTCGTCATCACTTCCTAAGAGACAATGTTCAAAAGGGGAACATCTCTATTGAGAAGGTTGCATCCGAAGACAACATAGCCGACGTCCTCACCAAACCGTTGAAGCGGGAACAATTCAACCTACTTCGTCTTGGTCTTGGTCTAATGGAACAAATGTCATAACTTAATTGACTCTACAAGGTATGTAAACACTAGCCTTCTTCTTTCTGAGTCTAGGATTCCTATTTCACGCACAACTCACAAACAATACGGGAATTTTCAAAACCCAAGATAAGTATTCCATTTATAATTTTTTTTTCACATAACTACATACACATTTTTAAAGAAAATCTCCTTTCAAAATGTTTTCTAAAAAGAATGATACCTTCCCGTATCAATTTCACAAAAGCAATTTCTCACGTCTAGGACAAATCGCTTTTTCATTATTAATACAAAGTAAAAACCCGTTTTCATTGCATCTCATGACTTTTGAATGCTAAAGGGAACATATAACTAATATGTGTTTTCGGGTACATTCATTTAAGCAAAAATGAATTAGGAGCATTGATAACACAATATTACGTACTTATGTACCAAATGTGTGTTTTCGGGTTATCTCAATTAGGATTTATTTTTCTCTAGTTATTTTCCTTTTCTTTTTAGAGGTCGAGAAAACCGCAACTCCAAATAGTTTGCATATAGGCACACAATAGGCAAAAATGTTTCCAAAAGAAAAATTTTGTGCTGCCTGAATCACCAGACCCACGGATCCCAGCCTTCATGCTGGACGGATCCCTCAAGGGAAGGATCCGTGTAAACAGAAGCTATTTTCAACTTCTATTTTTTCACTTTGGATGAAAAATCCACATTTGCTTCATTTTTTTGGGAGTATGCTCTTTAATGCTTGTGTTCTCATGATCACATGCCTTGAATTCATATCTAATCATTAGATTTTAATCCACATTTTGGGTCAAGCATTCATTTCAATGTTTTGTTTTTCTATATATATAACTCCCAAAATGCTTGCATACTCCATCTCCTTCTCACAAACACACTTCATCATGTCATCCAAAAACCCTTTAGGAGAATCATCTAGTACAAACAATCATGATATCCAAACCTTTGTACTTCCACCATCCAAAATACCACAATCAAATGCTAGGATATCCGCACGGATCAGTATCCGATCTTGTTGTTTAGCAAAACCAACCTCAAATGATTCATCCTCAACAAATAACTCACCACAAGATGCTTCCATTTTAGCACCACCCTCATCACCAACAAGTACACCAACTTCATCACCACCTAAAATAACTCTTTTGGAACTCCTTAAGACTCCAACAAGATCTAATCAACCTAAAGAAAAAGAATTAGTCTTTTCAACACCCCCCAAATCTCCAAATACTTTATTTCAAGATCTTGAAACATCACCACCATTAGCTCCTATCACATCACAAGAACATCTAGGTTCTTTTCCACCACCATTTACTAACATTCCGGATATTGATCCATATTTTCCTATTTTTCCACCACAACTTCCGCATAACTCAAATCAAATCAACCCGGAAAACTTCCGCACTCATCACCCACATCATTTACATTGTGAACATTGTCAATCCACTAGGGAAATTGCAATAGAAGTTAGGGAAGAAATGCGTTTCATACTCAACCTCATCCTTGATCGCATCAATACCATTACTCATCAAAACCTCCATCCATAACCTTATGCAAGCATGGAAGGAATCACTATTACTACTTTTCTACTTTTAAGTATTACTTTTGAAGTCATTTTTCAAGGACAAGTCTTGTTCTTATTTTTACATGCTTGTAAGTGGCATACATACCACTACAATTTGTTGTTTTATTACAAGGCCTTGTTTACATACCTTGGCTCCCAATCTTGATTCTCGGCAACCACAAGATTATATAAGCATGTTACTAACCTTTCTTTTTGTAGGATTTTTATTTTTTTTCTTCACTTGACGCCCCAAACAAGGGGGAGCTACCGTCAAGGGGGAGTTAGAAGTTTGTTTATTTATTCCAAGGGTTAACTTTTTGTTTCGACAAAAAGGGGGAGAAGAAGTAAAACTTAGGGCTTTCAAAACTTACATCTATTCTTAAGTTTTACTCATCATAACATTATGTTTTGTCATCAACAAAAAGGGGGAGATTGTTAATACAAATAAACCGTAAAACCGTTTATTAATATTTTGCGATCTCTTTGTGTTTTGTTGATAACAAATATAATGTTATCTTAAGTACAATTATAAAGGATACATGTTAGTTTTGTAAAGCATTTACATATAGCCATTTAAATACAAAAATGTAGTAATTAAGCATTTGTTGTAATAGTTTATTAGGATGGGTAAATATCATAACCCATGGATCTTAATCCATACCCAAAGAGACTTGATACAATGTATACTTAGATACATTGAATCTAGATATAACCCATGGACCAACCCATGACCCATAACCAAAAAACCCATGGGCAAAGAGGAGCGTTCCACGGATCCCTTGGATTACACTAGACGGATCCCTTGTGGAAGGGATCCGTGGGAACAGTGAAGAAATTTGCCTATAAATAGAGAGCCATTTCTTCATTCTAATCCACCCCTCTTCTTACTAAATCTCTCATACACTCTCATTCTCTTCTAACATATAGATCACTTGATCTAGAGAGTTGTTCTTCTTTCTTTCTATTTGTGATCCTCATATAGGTCCTTCTCTAAGGCGAGATCACGAGCATTCTACAAGTCATCCAAGCAAGGGGTCCTTGATTGATTTGTCACTCCGCAAGATTTCTGTAGCGAAGATCTTGTATTTGATATTTCACATATTTGTTGTGTAATAGTCGTGTTGGGTTGGTCCACCTTGCTACGGACTCGGTATCTAGCTTTGTACCGGAAAAAGTGTAAGCAACGTTGCGAAGGCTTCTCCGCCAAGTGAAGGAGTTTGTTGACATAGTGCTTGAACTCTCGAGTAGGTGACTCGGGGAGTGGAGTAGGGCAAGGAAGGTGTCCTTGTAGCCGAACCACTATAAATTAGTTGTGTCATTTCTATCCCTTATCTTTATTTATTTGCTTGCATTATCATTAGATCTATACGTTCTCAACATCCATACGACTTCACATAATATCGAATCTAAAGTTTTTGAAATCAACTTAAAATCGGCAAAACTATTCAACCCCCCTCCCCTTCTAGTTTTCCACAATATGGATGATGCCAAATTATATGGATATACATACGACTCCACCTAATCTATATCGAGCCACCGCCATATCAAACCCGCAAACAACTTGTTTGTAAAAGAGCAAAATGCAAAAACGTCCATGTGGTTTGACGAAATCGCATGTATAGTTTAATCTTTTTGAAAGTGCAATTGTCCTCTCACAAGAAACTTTTGGTTTAATTTTATCTCGAGAAGTTTCTTCTCTTCTTTTTAATTTAGACGAAAATTGATATGGTTTTATGACATGATTAGAAGTTTATAACTACTTGAATTATCAGTCTCCTTTAATAGTTAGATATCTATACTACTTTATAATGTATTTAAGACATTCCCAAAATATAAGGATTAAAATTTTAAGCAACACACTTAGTAATAATGAAAAAGTTACATCTCAAAAATTAAGTGTCTTACATTTGTAGACGTGTAACAGTCCTCCAATAAATATCTAATAATTGTTATTTTTAAAACACCCCTATAATAACAAATACATATTAGTATACATATTGTATAAACTAATAAAACACATAAATTTCATATAATTTATATGAAAATAAGTTGATGGTACATATGGTTTTAAAAACCATACCAGACCAATAGGTTTAACCCGGAATCGAAGTCACCACCGGTTCGGCTAGCTAATAAAAGCCATCAAAAACGAACCTAAGAGGACTGTCGAAACCGAAAAAAACAGATTATTGGGCCGAACAGGGATCATTTTCTTCTTGTTTGCTCTTCATTGTTATTTTGTTGGTGTCTTGACTTTAATCACAGGGTAACCGCCGCCGCAACGCGCGGGTACCCTGCTAGTACATTAACATGTATGTTAGAAGAGAAGGTAACACATGTTATGATGAATCTTTTATTATTTGGATGATTATATGACACACAACAAGTGTCAAGAAGAATGACACATCGTAACATGGATAATGGCATCTACAAAGTTTAACAATCGGCATGCATCCACTAGAGGTCGTAAGTCATCTTTTAGCTATGCATGGATCATGCAAACATTTTCTTGACACGTTGGAACAACCGGCCAAAGCTCTTCACATCCTCCTATTATAGCAAGTATTGTCTCGGTGCCTAAATAAGAAAGCAATCAAATACTATAACAAATAAGAAAACTCCATCAATAAATAAGAAACGTGGTTAATCTTTACACATTTAAAATATGAACATTTATAAAAGTGTATATATGTTT
Organism: Chrysanthemum seticuspe; assembly: GCA_019973895.1. Lineage (NCBI taxonomy): Eukaryota > Viridiplantae > Streptophyta > Magnoliopsida > Asterales > Asteraceae > Chrysanthemum > Chrysanthemum seticuspe. The sequence continues at coordinate 260,785,917 of BPTQ01000008.1, read as the reverse complement.
TTTTGACCACATCAGATTTGTAAAGATTAGTCACCAGGGTTGTCCTCGAATTTTTGAAAATTTTGAGGGTGTTGGACGAAATTATATAATGAGGCATTTCGAGAAGTAATGTTATATATAAAGCGTCACCGTTTATAAGATATAATGCAATTAGTTATTTAAAAGTTCAACATATTACTCATTTAAGATATTTTCGCATTTAAATACTGTTTTTCTTCGTGAATAGTATGTACACATGCATATAATTGTTAACGGAGCAAATTTTAAGAAACCTAAAATTTTTAAAGCATGAGTGGCCGCACACCTGCACACCCTCAAAGACGACGATGTTAGTTACCAGCCAACGCGAGTATGAACAGAAGTGCAACATATAGCTTGAAGGATGTCATGTCTTTTTTTCCCCTTTTCTTTTTTGATTGCTAGATGTTAACTTACAATGAGTCCAAATGTTCAGGTATTACTTATAAATACATTTATGAATGTGGCTTAGCCACTCCTCTTTTTGCTTTCTCCACACCCAATAACAATTTCGTGAACAGTAGAATGTACAGTAACTAACGGTCGTTAGTTAACGACCGTTCTCTACTAGCGGTCGTTACTTTTTTTTTTTTTTTTTTTTAATACTTTTTAAAAAACGAAAATGCAACAAAAGTCCTGGACGTTTAACGTGCATTGCAAAATAGGTCCTCTAGGGACTAACGATGTAAAAAACTTTTACATAATTAGTCCTTCGTGTTAGATGTTCGTTACACAAACAGTCCTACTAACGGCCATTACTTAACGGTTGTTAAATAACGACATTATATCATTTTTAATTAAGAAGCTCTATATAAAACGCAACGCAGCCCAACCAAGGCTTGATAACATACTTTTTGGTATATTCCCAAGTGCTTAATTATATTGTTCACGCTTCAAATACTAAACATATCTGAACACTTCAAATACTAAACATATCTAATAGGACACTTAGCTCGAGCGTTAGATAATACTTCTGTATGCAAACACCCCGCAGAAGCGCGGGCTAAAAACCTTGTTATATCTATTTATTGGTTCAAGCATATATAAATTTGTTACCCGTAACTTTTTGATTTTGTCCCCCTAATATGAATTTGCGTAACAAAATTTGCATTTGTATCTTTTATACCCCTTGTTACCTTATTTCATACATTGCGTATAACTTTGTGATATATTTTTTCGAACCGACATAAATGAAAATTTTGGTATAATACTTTTTCACCGGGTATACATGCAAATCCACCATAATAATATCAGGTATCCAATTCCGCGCTGATGGTGGAAGAACAAATGCATTCTCTATATGTTAACTGATATGTTGTACAATGCCGGCAACCATTGTGCATGCATGTGTATTTTCAGAACAAACACATTTACATTACACCCGTGACGGGTATAAATATCAACCAACTCTTCACACCATCATTGTAGTCATTAGTCAAAAAGGTGGCAAATTCTATCGATATATGCCAAAAGCCAAATCAGTTGCCAACTAGGGATGTCAAAATTGCCAAAACAGCAATCACAATGATAATATTGAGGAAATAGTTTGATTGGAGAGGCTTATCAGGGCTGCCACCAAAGCCTACGTACTCTGCACGAATCTTCTGCTTCATTGCATCTGAAAGCTCTCTCTGCAAATTCAAATAAGCAAGGCTCGTTGAATTTACCATCTCCATTGCCAATATTAAGACTCCCATCTTTTATTTGATGATAGCTTCATTCTTGCTTTATTTTAAAAACATGGTTTAAAAATATACAAGATAGTTCTTGCATCTTAATCCTGCACGAACCATGAAACAGGATAAATCTAAAAAATGTGTAAAAACCAAATCTTTTTCTAGGTTAGACTTCTCATGGACTGATGCAAATTATCTATAACTAGAGGTTTAAAAGATTATAATAGAAAAAGATTTGTAGTATGTAATTTATAAAACCTTTCCGGATGAGTACTTGGCAGCGACAAACTTCTCACTAACCGGTGCTGCAGGTTCATCATCTATTGAAAAGCCCTGACAAGGATATCAAACAAACGTGTCAGGTATACTCTTATTTTCAAAAAAGAAAAAACTTTATATGCTGGTAGCCTGGTATAGTAATAAATTGCAATCCTCCAACATTATATCACAATCATGGATTTCTACACATGCTTAGTTTCGTTACATTATAAAAGTCCTAAAGCATAGTAAGCTTAAGTGGTAATTTTAAAAGAATGTTAAAGAGCTTAATTGAAGGATAAACTGGACCAGTTTCACAGCATAAACTTGATTATGTGTTATCAAAAAAAAAGTAAAATTCTACATGACCAATTTAACTTTTTATTATTACAGATTGAGATGAGTACCTCCATGTTAGTAACATCACTGATGAACATAATACGGTAAGAGAAAGTGATTAATTTCCACTTATACCTTTAAAACAATTGATTAGATTTTAGTTGCCAAAAGAAGCGTTGGGTGACAGAAAATGCTAATGTTGCAGATTAAGCGGCCTAAACAATAAAAGAGGTTGGTGGCACCTAACTCCCGAGTATTACGGGGCCCTACGCAGTATAAGTTAGCTTTGTCATACTATGCATGTTCACAATCATACAATACCAGTGTTATACAATCAATAAGATTTCATGCTTTTGAAAAAAATCTGATGTAAAAGTAACTAGCAAATTATTTCTGAGAAGTTGGTTGATTAGTGTTTTAGACAGTAGACGTCAATATTACGTGTTGGCTTTGTCATACTATTCATGATGGTTGGTTAGTAATAAAAAGATTGAAAACTCTCTAAAGGAGCGCAAGTCTCAGCTGGCTTTGCAAATATTACGTGTTTATCTGGCTCATAATTTTCTACGCGAAATAGCACTTTTTAACATCAAATAAAAATAGTAGAACTGAATCTGACGAACCTCAGCGGGATCAAACTTAGCTCCAAGGTTGCTGAGTTTGGCGTGCGCTTCAGCATAGTCAGTGAAGAATGCTTTTTCATCTTCAGCATACTTCTCAGCAAATACCTGAAAAAACAAGTCATTTCTACATAAATAAAGGTAGACTAGCAAAAAGATTGTTGACATCCAACATTAATTTTGCTTCACCTTAAATGATGGATCGTCAAAAAGGGCAGCATCTGTAGGCAAAACTAGCAGATCCTCGTCTCTTTTTTCTTTAATGTCCTGTACAATTCATTTGAATTGACCATTTATCATTACTGAATATAGTAGCTACTTTGTATAGTTGGAATGATAGAAAAAGGGGTGGGCGGAGAGAGAGCTTCCAATAAGGGAAAACTATAACTGCATCACCTTGAAGTAGGAATTATCAAAGCGTAGCCACTTCACTGTCCACGATTGTCCTCCCGGAGCTCCAGGCCCTTCTTTCTGTTACATATCCATCATCCAATGTAAATATAATCATGCAAAGAAAGAAGTAGACAAAGGTACTGTAGCAATGGTAAAAGCAAGCTTGCCCTAATATGTGTGAGTATACACCTAAACTATAAACCAGAGTACTAATAAAGTAATAAGGTCCCGTAATTTTTATATATATAAATGCTTCACATACCCTGACCCTGATTTCTACGGAATTCTATAAACAATTAGGCTTGCTTATTTGAAACATTTTTGTGTAGATATTATTTTCTGTAGCCATAACTCTAGCTACATACTGACATAAGTAATTGACTACTGGTTATGAGAAGAGAAATCCATTGCCTAGATGACAAAATTACTTTTAACAACTGTGCGTAATGTTTGTTTAGCATTCTCTGTCATAAAAAGGCTACTACTACTGACAATAATTTGTTGTATGAATCAACATTTAATGCTTCCTACCGTATATTTGGTCTCTGGCTTGCCCCAGCCACTCCGTTCTGGTCTGGACCTTCCCAAAGTGTGAGCCCCAGATAATGCAACTATGTCCTGCAGAAGCCATAAATAAACATCATATTCCAATTACAGTGGTCATTCAATGTATAGAGATAAAGATGCAAACCTTATCACTCAGTCCCATCCTGTAAAAGACATCACGCAAGTGATCAGCTGGTGAAGGAGGGCCAGCATCTAAACATGAAATGGAACACGTTAGAAGCCAAGACACAATATCTGGTAAAAATGTATGTATGTTTGCACATGATACATTTAAATCACAAATAATCCTGTCTGCTGACCAAAATTGTTGCTATGTAAATTAAACAGGGAGTGATAAAAAGGAAGGGCATTATCAAGCTATCAGTTGCTAAATTCATTTGCAACTTAGATTCCTATCGGTGACTGTCTACATCCTACATTCCTACCTCCCCCATATCCGCCCCGGCAGGATTGGGTATTGTTTTTGTTGTTGTTAGATCCCTACAGTTCAATACTTCAGACTGGTAAGACCCCAATAATATTTCAGAAGGCAATCAGCTAAATAAAGATTGACTAAATTGAGTAAATTCAATGACAGATAAATGGCAGACTTGCAACAGTGGTGACCAGTCACCACAAACCAATACATGGTCCCAGATGTGCTGTCCGAAGCTATAAGTGATCTTATCATTAAGAAGACATGAAATCATCACCAGTTATTGTACGTCACAAAATCTTGTTTCAAGCCCATAGTGTGAAATGAGGGTGGCTGCAAAAGACTGTTCCAAAAATTTATAAGTTATTTCTGCATATTCATGACCCTTAAAATCATCTGGACCTAAAATAAATCATGTCACCAAGCTTGAAATTAACCCTAGGGTGTGGTGCTCAAGAGAACCCAGGTATCAACTATCAAGTTCTGAAACTTAGAATCCCTGGTTGTGTTTGAGTTGTTTTCCCTAAATGAAGTCTCTAAATTCCATGTACCACGTCATTGCGCCTTACTGTATTTAACTTGTACTCGATATATCATTAAGAAATTACATTTCTGAATATCTTTTATCTGTAGTATTATGCCTTCACATGTATAAGTGGCAATTACTTTAAGGGAGTTCATAAGCACTTCAGCATTGCCCTTGACAAACTTCCGAAAGATGAAACATGGATGTTGGTGACTCCACCACCGGGAAATCACTCCATCAATTGTGAATGTCATTTGTAGAATTCTATCATCCAGACAACTTCCTTCAGAGAAAAACTAACTCATCTTACAGCTAAGGGATTCCTTTTCTATTGCCACAAAGGCTTATATCAGGATGCTCTAGCTAATAAATGGCATTCTAATGGATCAACTTTATTGAGGTTTTAATGTCTTGAAAGAGGACTCTTATTTAAGATAAATAGCAGCAGATGTTCTATGTGAGTGTGGGTTAATACCTATTGATTTACCTTATGACGCAAGGTGGAATTATCATATCAAAGAATAAAAGCTGAACAATAATCCACAGAGCTACCGTGTGTGGGGACTTGTTGGCAAGCTCACAATCAACTCTGCCATCTGTTGTTAGTCTGTATGTGTACTCTATATAATAGCGCTATCGAGAGTTTTCAGTATTTTCCCATGACTGGAGAGTACTCTGTACTCCTGAAGCCTTCACAGAAAACGAGGGAAAAAAGCACTGATACGCTGACGACTCCAGATGGCTAGTGACATGACGATCTACCAATACTTGTGTGTGTTTTGTAGGTAGTAACTAGTTTTAATTGTGTATGTCGCATAGCTTGTATATTAACACATATCTCATACATATGTGTATGCATACACACACACACACACACAAACGTGTTAGTATTAATGTCAGTGTGTATGCAGGTGTATACACTAATAAATACGCATAGACCCGCCTGTGTATCAAGATATACACGTGTCTTTCTATATGTACCACACATATATATGTGTATACATATACATGCATGTATATACATATTTTTTTGTATATACCATGTCACATGTATATGGAAGGAAGGTGGTAACCATGTCACGTGTGTATCTGCATAAAGACACGCACATGCATGATACACATGTTCATGCATATGTGTACAATATACCGGTGAAGAAAAACATCCTAGTGTTGTATTATATGTGTATATATAGGCATGTGTATACAGGTTGTTGCCTTTACATACATATACCTTAGCACATGTACATATTAACATTGGGTTTGTATATAAATGTATATATAAAGTTTTTATCGTTGTATATATCATAAAAGCAGATGGACGTGACCACAGAAACACAGTAGGTAGCCACATATGGGCACAGTCTATTAGGCATCGTACCTGGGAGTCTTCCTTCTTCTGGACATTGTTCAGGTCCAGAGACATCAACTCGTCCATACTTCATTGGGATCTTAGGACCTCCAGCCTCCTGTGATTGTTGATTTGCACCAATCAAAATGAAAGTTGAATAACTTTTTATAGTAATTTAGCAGAAGGGCTCTAAAAGTGACCTCTACAGCTGTAGCACTAGCCAATTGGAACAAATCGGCATAAGTCACGCCTGCGTACTTGTCTTTGATCGGCTGTAGGAGCTTGAGCGCATTTACAAGCCCTGTAATGCCAACCAGTTAGAAAATAGCACAAGAAAACAACAAAAAGTAAAACTAACGAGTATCATCACTTGCCAGCATTGGCTGCATGTTTCTGTTCAACATCAAACCTTAGGCTTCCATTAGCTCCACCTCTTTGAGGCCACTCTTCAATATTCTTATTGTAGGTACCTGCATCATGCCATCCTAGGCGAACCTATAACCACATGAAGAAACTCAAATGACATATAACTCTCCATCAACTATAGTGCAATTACATGTTGTGATCATAATTCATAAGCTATTATAAATGCGCAGGAGAACACATGCATCACAGAAACCAAAGGGAAGTACAAGAAGACAGTTGTAAAGTCTATAAATTAAGTTCATGTGCATCACAGAGTGATCAAACGATAAAAAAGATACAACAAAACCAATCATGAAATTGTTGCACAAAGCATAAGAAGTGCCTCATTATAAAAATAAAAAAAAAAAAAAAAAAAAAAAAAAAAAAAAAAAAAAAAAAAAAAGACTCTGAGGATGCATAAAAAATCAGCTTAATTTGTCTATGCTTGGAATCTTTCTTCCAGTTCTACAGCACAAGGTGGTTGCTGCTTCAGCAATCAGCTTCTATTAAGACTAGTAAAGTAGCAAGGTACATTTAATGTGTACAATTAACTTCTGTTTATTATAGCAAGTGTAACTGAAACCCCCTAATGGAAGCCGAAGAGGGAAGAAAGAACCGATCTGGGGCTGACATCTCCTTTTGATGTATTGGTTAGCTTATTATGGTAAATCTTGTATTTTAGTTAGTCTAAAACAGTTGGTCCTTGAAGTTGTGGTTATCAACCCTGAGACATCAAACTTATAGTGAAACCTAGTTGATCATTTAGAAATGAACCCATCTAATAATCAATAACGTAAGCTCATAAATACAGAGTTTCATCCTGCCTCATTAATATGTGATACTGGAAAGACCATAATGATCACATTGAAGTACTACAAGATGGACAAAGTACTCTGCTGTCAGGCTATCACTAGCATTATAGTAGCTTCAGCAATGTATAACGTATAAACCTAGAAGGTCAAATTTCCAGGTTTGACACAATCAAAAACTTGCGAACAGAGCTGTAGGCTGATGCAAGACACTGAGTGTGTGGGCCCTAGATCTTTTTCTTTTTTTTGTTCACTCGTGTCATTGTCATCTATACCTACACTTTCTGGATGGTGCTAACTACATAGAGCTTGGTATTTGGTGGGCAAACTTTGAGCCATTGACCATTGATTCACCTTTTGTCCTTTAATTCCCATAATCCACTCGTCCAGATGCCCAATACAAAACATTATACAAGAAAAACCAGTTTCGGGAGTCTTGTGTAAGCATCCTCGGGTCACAAGAGAAGTCAATTCCCATAAGTTCCATAACATGATTTTCTTATTCCTTTCACCTACTTAACTCCAATTTGCTGATTTACTTAATTAACAAGGCAACATAGTAGTTCCTGTTGTAGGTTTTCCCAAATCAGGTTACCCGAGGAGGGCGTTCTTTTTGGATGTACGTGCCCTAACCAGGGTATATACCGTGACCGTTTCCGAACCCTTTCCCTGGCCACTCCCAACATATTTACCTAGTGAGGTTTGAACCTAAGACCTCTTGTGAGGACATCATGACGCCTGACCACTAAGTCACCTTGGTGGTGATTAAAATAGTTACCGCTGTATCACATTAATATAGAATATGAAGACAAGTAATACAATTATACTTGCCATGACCCTCAAGTCAAACCTAAACTACAAATAAGAGTTGTCCAAATCACCAATTGCTAATCAGAAGACAAACACTAGAAACCAGCAACAACAGATAAAAAACCCCTTAATTTTTGTGTTTTCAATATAAGAATATACAGAAACACCAAAAACTAAACTAAACTCCGCATCCATTACTACAAATTACAATAACTTTTATTCCAAATTCTAATAATATCCAACAGTTTAGCAGTAACTAACAAGTTAGATCAATAGGTTATAATTATATATCAAAAAAGCTAAACAAGTAAAAGCATTAGCGATAAGTAATAACCAAAATAGGATGACAGAAGGTAGTTTTGAGAAGCTCTTTGATATCTTCTCTAGCACTCTTTAGCTGAGCGGGATCAGACGCAAAACATTTTGTAGTCACCACTGTTCCTAACTTACCACCAGATACATTGACCGCCTTCAATCCTCTCTGCAACAAATCAATAATTAAAACCTTTTCAATGCAATAGTCATTATCATATAAAAAGTTATTTCTTTTTGAGAAAATCAAAGAACCCCACTTTCGTCAATACGGGTCATTCAAATACTTAGCTTTTTACTAATAAATAAGCTAAAGTTGAAATTTTAACAATAATGATAAACTTTTTTCAAGATGTGGACAAGAGTTCATTTCATTTCGTAATTTTTTTATTTATTATTATTATTTTTTTTTATGTAAGGAGATGTTGCATTAGCTTATTTGGTTGGATTATGAGGTTTTTGGGTGTTTGTTTAAGCTTATTTTTTCGGCTTACTGAGCTTTTAAAAAGTTAATGAGCTGGCTTATGAACTTGAATAAGCCATAAGCTCAAGTTGATAAGTTTATATGCCCTAATATTTTAGCTTATTAGTTTTTCAAAAGTTCAATAAGCCCATAAAAAGAAAGCTTAAACAGACCCACCCCCTTCTGAAAAAACCAATAAACTCGTTTTCAATGGATTATTAGCGTATTTGGTTTTCAGATTTTGAATAAGGCCATGAAATAAGCATAAAACAAAGACTCCCATAAATCAAGATTAAGAAAAATTAAGTAAAAAATGATGCTTGTTTTTTAATAAAGAAAAAAAAAAGTTGAATTTAATGGAAAGAAGAGAAAGTGATATTTTAGTTGTATAAAGATGATGAATTTAAGAATGAATAGAAAGAAACCTGGTGAGATGATAATCTGAGAGAAAGGCTGGAAGATGAAGAGAGAGAGTTGAATGAGAGAGATGATGGTTTAGCGGTGGTTGTGGGTGGAGACAGTGGAAGAAGGCGGGCGGCGGTTGTGGTGGTGGTGGCGCCGGAGAGAGCCATTGTTGGAGGGAAAGAGTTTGTTGTCATTTTGGAAACTGGAAGTAGTAGGTGAGTGGCGTGTGGTGACTGCGCTAGGAACTAAAAGAGGTACCTTTTGGACTTTGTGGCTAAGTCAATGGTGACCAGTCATATCTTCAAAAGACACCATCGACAAACATGTACAGATGTACTTACAACATACGTAACTTTAACATGACTTCAAAAAAAAGACATACGCTTAGAGCATCTCCGATGTATGCATCAAAATTTTGCACTAAAATGGTGTAAAAAGAGCATCTTTATGGCATATGCTTGCACAAAATAAAAGTTGCTCCAATGTATAGCACTAAATTTTCGCACTAAACATTTTTAAATAGTTTAAGTACGTATCGACGCATCAAATAGAAAAAATAATTGAAATAACGTATATCGATATTGGACTCATTGTAAACGTATTGATCAAAGACTTATGAAAACATAGTTTATATAAATTATATTTTATATTTTTAGCTAGATATCAAAGTTTTAAGAATTATGTAGTGTTTTAATAAGATGAATAGTGTTAGTTATAAATATAGTGTGGCACTATATTTGGTGCTTTACTATTCATAGCACTAAATTAGTGCTAACTATAATGCAAACATTGGAGAAGTGTTTTGGTGTATATTGGCATTAAATTAGTGCAAAAAGCACATTTAGTGACAACATTGGAGATGCTCTTATTCAAGCCTTTTTAATATTATCCATGTAAAATAATCATCTTTTTAAACTATCATTTTTAATGCATGCTTTTTGCCGTTTCGTAAAATAGTGCAGTACATACCCACCCTTGATTAGTGGTCTCGATCTATTGGTATACTGTTAAAAGGGAGTTTCTAGGATGCATCTAAGAGCACAAGGTGTGGGGTGCCATTGGTGTGCCAAATGCATGTCATTCGTGTGCCAACCATACCGGAGCATCGTGTCATTCGTGAGCCAAATATTTTGAGCTAATGCAATGGCTCAAGCCATTTGCATTCTTGTGTGTTTTTTTTCTTTTCTTTTTTGTATATTGTGAGTGAGTGAGTATTTTTAGTGGGGTATTTTGTGGGACCCAATAACATGTTAGTGGTGTGTTATGAGGGAGGGTGTTTTAGTTATTGGTGTGTTATTGAGAGATGTATGATGTGGCGCTGATGTGGCATACCAATAACGTGTTAACGGATCCTCCCATACCTTGTGCTCTAATTAGAACATGGGGTGTGGTCATTTCTTTTTTTTTTCTCGCCACTCCGACATGGAAGGCCAAATGGCGGCGCCATTTGCAAGCCGTTGCATCGGACTCGAGCAGCCCATTTCCCAAATGAGTGAACTCATCTTTGCCATTTGCACATTTACTTCGAATTCTTTTAACCGTTTGGCACCCCAACGGCTAGTTGGTTCAATTTTTTTCTTAAAAAAAAAGAAAATAATAATAATAATAATAATAATAATAATAATAATAATAATAAGTAGCCCATTTTACAACTGTATATAAACTTGAATTGAGATCAATATAGATCGCATATTCTTCATAGATGCAATAAAACAATCATAGTCATTTATTTTTCATCAAAACTAAAAAAAACACCTCATTTTCACCATTTATTAAAAAATAAAATATCTTGTAAACGGTAAATCATTAAGGGACGAAAAATACATCATCGTAACGAGAATTTTTTTATTTTTCAGTAGACGGGCACTTCGATATATACTTTCGACGAACCTTTTTTTTTCAAGTTTTGTTTTGGTGTTAAAATTTGCGTCTTTAAAAATCACATGTGATTTGAAAATAGCAAATCTACATTGAACTTTTCTCATATAAACCTAAATATACAACCATTTTACACACAGATACTTCAATTGCCACCTTCATTTTTTTACACACAAAACAATATTTACTTTCATTTCCACTTTCAAAAAAATGTCTCAACAACCTAACGATCCATTTTCAACAATCTTCTAAATATTTCGCAACAATCATCCTCCTCAAACCCTCCGACACCTTCGTTCGGACACTCGATATCCTCCTTATAACAATTATCCTCTACACAATAAGCCATACACCCCCGAATAACTATATCCACAACATCAACTATACAAACAACAACAAATGCTTAAACAATAATTTCAAAATCTTCAACAAAATCCGCCACGAGAAACATAATCGATGCCACCACCATCTGAGCCTACTTCCCGCAAAAAAGCTCCGAAGAAAAAGAAAATGAGCCATAAAACATAACACAATCGAGGTACCCGACGATACCGATGAACCCACACAAGCTCATTCTCATTGGACGGCGGCGGATAAAACTTTATTAACCTCGTGTTATGTTAGCATTGCCGAGGATAACCGAGTCGGAAATGACCAAAAGGACGATTCATTTTGGAATAAGGTTTTTTTCAAGTTCAACAAATCTTCTAATCACAAACGTACCAAGGATGTGTTGACGAGGAAGTGGCCAATGTTGAACCCTAATTGTCAAATGTTCAACGCTATCTACAAATGTTTAAAATGTTTGAGTCGAAGTGGGGAAAATGAGGTTGATCTTATTCCCCGTGTTAGGCAAACATGTCGAAGTGGGAAAAACGAGGTTGATTCTATTTCGTATTTTTTATCTTTAATTTCGTATTGACAGTTGTAAATTTTATTTTATGAATGAAAATTTAGTTTGTTTGAAAATTAAAAAAAAAATGGTTGGGCCCATAAACAGCGAAATGGCATGAAAGGGCTTGAGCCACTAAAGAGGTAGTATTTTTGTTGTATGAATGTGAATGAAATGCCAAGGTGGCACTGATTTGACGAAACGGCATGCCACCACACCTTATGCTCTTAGACTATAGTGATTTCCAACCAAGTTTGCTTGCATTTGCTTAGAGTCACAACATAGTCTTGTGTTTTTCCTATCAAGTTACAAGAACCTCCTTAATTACAAAGTGACTGTATTTTCCATAATGTATTTTTACTGAATTGATGAACTTTTGCATTTTAGTGTTAATCTTGAGTAATGAATCAAAAGACACTGAAAATGGCGGAAAAACGAGCTAAATGACGATTTATGTCAGAAGACTTCTACGTCGTAGAGGATTTATATCGTGTGATTTGGATAAATGGTTGTATTTACTAGTGTATTTTCGTAAAAGGATGTATTGTAACCATATTTGAGATTTTGGACATTTGGTGCGCAGGCACCCATATTTATGCACCATAAAAAATAAATAAATAAATAAATAAAAAAAAAAAAAAAAAAAAACTTGATGGATCAACTAGAGAACCATAATATTACAAATGTGGGACCTACTCTTTTTTCTTTTTGTCTCTTTCTATTTTTTATATTTTTTTAGTATTACAAATGCATAGTTTTAAGATAAAATTCATTTATTTTTTTACAAATTAATTAGAGTTAATTGCATTTTTGGTCCCTGTGGTATGGCCAAATTGCAGGTTTGGTACCTAAAACTTTGAAAGTGCAATGATAGTCCTCATTTTGAAGTTTAGATTACAATTTTGGTCCCTGGATCAAGTGAAATGACTAAAATACCCTTTGTCTTATTCAGAGAAGACAAGGGTAATTTGGTTATTTCACACCGATTAAGGACCAAAAATGCAATCCAAACCTAAAAATGAGGACTATCATTGCACTTTCAAAGTTTTAGGGACCAAACCTGCAATTTGGCCATATCACAGGGACCAAAAATGCAATTAACTCAATTAATTAGTACTAATTAGATATATTATTTTCTCTCTCATACATCAAATCTTAAACCAAATTTAAATCCAAATCCTAATCCTAAACCCATCTATAAACCAAACGGACCCTAATAAATTCTCTCATAAAGCAAAAATAAATTGAATAAAAGTACTTGAAAAGATAAGGCTGACCACAATGGTCGGTTGGGCAAGGTGGGTCGACCGACCCTTTACTCGGTTGTGCCCACTGTGGCATTAAGGTGAGCATCGGTTGGGTGACACAATTTGGACAAACTAGTTCGTTCATACGACCAAATTCTATGCACACAAAAATCCAAACATTCCCCCTTTTTGTTACCGTTTCATATTTAAACAAAAAAAAACTTTTTTTTTTAAACTTTACCACTTTTACATCCTATAAATACTAACTCAAACACACTTATAAACACACAATTCAACCTCAAACTACTTCTCAATACAAGATTATTATGGCTCGCCGTCTCCCCCATTCCATTGAAGATATGCAAATGTACGTTAAAAAACAATGCGAAAAAGACGATGTGGCTCGAAAAAACGCTATCATAGATGTTATCAATCTGTTTGATCAGGCAAGGGCAGAGAAGCAACGTATGAGAGAAAACTACACGATTTGCAACGACATTACGCCAGAACGAAAGGCTGTGATCGACAATTTTTTTATGGATGAAGCCCGCAAAGACGACAGCATTGCTGACATGTTGTGGGGGTATGTTCAACAAATACAGAACAACATCAGCACCAAAATCAGTTGGAGCTATCGGGAGAACAAAACCGATGATGTAGGTGCATCAAGTTCGTCTGCTAGATTTGTTGGGCAACCTCTGCTAGACGAGGAACGTTTGGCTCGCATCGAGGAATTTGCCGGTTATCGGTCTCCTTCGTATGATTGTGCATGCGGGGAGCATTCAGATTAAGATTTATGATTTATGTATTTCGTATCGTTTTAATTTTAAATACATTAATGTTTTTATTTAGTATTGTAATGTTTTTATTTTTAATGAATTTTAAATTAGTTGTTTAAAATGTTTAAATTTAAAAAAAATTAAAAAAAAAATAACTAGGTCACCACTGTGACAACTAGGTCGTCGTCAGGTCGTCGGAGAGAGAAAGCTGATGTGGCAGGGTTGACCCATGTCACCACTGCTACCAGCCTAATAATTAGCATGTGCAATGGGAAAGAGTGGGAGGCATGGTACTTATGTGTAATGGAAAGGGTGGGATGTATGGTACGTTGAATGGTGGTCAACAAGTAAAGAAATTGAAGGCTAGAAGTTGTTGGCTAGGCATGAAATTATGAGGTCTAGCATGATGTATATCATTATTGTTTGGGATGTGATTTGAATATTTCAAATAGTTATTGGGACACTTCTTTTTGTGCTTGAGTTACTTGTACATAACTTATAATGTGCTTTATTTGTTTGTATTGTGAGTATCTCAATAAATAAAATGAATGTGCAAATCATTTCTCATATTGTTTTAGCATAGACTCATAGAGTGGTAACTTTAAAAAACAATAATAATTGACTAAAAAATAGTTTTTGTTATGAATAATATTATGTGGATGCCCATATAACCAATAAGAAGCCCATGACCTAATTAGCTATTAGGGTTTTACCATAATGTTTATCTTATATATATCCTTTTGTATATCATACATTATGATTAATTGAAGAATACTTTCATTCCAACTCTTGTTCACAACACGTTATCAGCACGCTCTATATTCTTTTTCTTTCTCTCGATTACCGGTGGTTTGTTTTCGTCCCTTTTCTTAATAGTGTTCGTATACCATGCCGTATGCCTTCGTCACTTTATATATAGATAAACTAATGCACACTCAAGACCATTAAATCATCATAATATATTCAGTAACATGTAGACTTATGTGATAGTGTTTTCACCATATATTTGTTTGTCGTATGTTTCAATTTGATTTGCTTATTGCTTAGTTAGTTTTCAAAGTAACATATCACTATTTTAATAATGAATTATTATTTGATATGTATTTATCTCATGTCATAGATTTAGGAATATTATACATGGTTTTATTAGCGGTCCATAAAACCAATTGAATGAGTTTTGTGTTTATTCTGCGTACTTTTGCTAAATATGAATTTTGATTTTGTAGTACGTGGTCCATTTGTATCGTTTCTATGAGCTTAAAATATGACACATGTATGAAGATGGTATTGTGAGTCAACTCATTAAACACTAAATCTTGATCTAGATAAATCAATACAAGTGTCTGATTAGGTTTTCTATTTGTTTTGTATTGATACTTGAAAGTGTGGCATAGCATTCTGCTTTGTTATATCTTCTTGAACTTCATTACTATTTTTTTTTTATTCCTATAATTCGAATACATATTCTGATAGGTTGCGATGCATGAACCTATTCAAAAAAAAGCCTCGTTGCTAATCCAAATGGTTTCTCTGTTCACCCGGTCTATTTGTCATCTTATGAACATCCTTGTTTGTTTTCTTATTTGGTTATCGATTAAAATAAATGAATGAGTCTAAACAGAAGACTATTGTTTGTTTGTTACTAGATAATTTATTTTTAGCAGCAGACTAACGTCTCTTAGTAAACCTGTTAGTCGGATTCAAGTTTTTAGAAACGTAAAAAATAACACTATAATGATAACAAGATGTAAAATTGGGTACCTGAAACATTGTATTTAGTTATGCTCTGAGACTATTGCATGGTTTAAACTTATTTACTAGTTTCTGCATATATAATTTTAGAGAAAATTACCAAAAGGGGACTTTTTTCTAAGCATGGTCCGTTTTTTAGACTTTTTTCTAGCCATTTTCCCAAAAGAGCCACGCTCAACTGCTCAACTGCTCAACCCCATTCCTTTTTCGACACGTGGCAAATTCGGGTACTGTTCAAAAAGTACACTAAGTGTCAAATCAAATCTTAAAGAAATCTCTTGTTTTGTTTTCTAGCATAATGTCAACGCTCAACCTGCGGCGCTCAACCGACGGTGCTCAACTGACCCCTCATTATTTCACCTAGGAAATTGAAAAAGGAACCCAAAAGATTTCCCAAATCCAATGGATATGACTATTATCCTTTTCTTTTTTATTTTTCTTTTACAACTTTAATCATTCAATATCTTCAAAAAAAAACACACACTGAACACACACAAACACACACTAACAGTGCATGGATCCGTGTTGTTGTTTAGATCATTTCCAGTGATCACACAACTCCCGAAACGTTTATCACACTACCGTTTTGTTGTTTAGATCATTTCCAGACGAGATCCGTTGATGTTCGACTCGATTATATGATAATGGCTTCTAGACAAGTAAGTAAAAAGTGCGATTTTCACAGTAACACATACATCTGTTTTATACCCTTTGATTTTTAATCGATTTATTTCGATTTGTACAGTAACTTTGATTATATATTTGTTTTAGGGTTTTTAAAAAATTTTAGGGTTATTTGATGTTTAGTGTGGTTGTTGTTACTATTATTGTTAGAAAACCGACTACGTTAGTATACATGTTAGGGTATGCTTATTTGTGCACAATAACCCTCGTTTTTGTGCTTAACATATATGAAATATATTGATTATCTGAAAAATTGGACACCTGCATACGTGAGATGTTTAGGTTATTAATATATTGGACACCTGCATAAGTTTATAACATATGCTAATATGTGTATGCATCTAATGTTTATTTTATATTTTTGTGTATAGGTGTATTCTGCGAAGCTCAGTGCTAGATCAAAGTTGCACTATATCAAAACTATAAGACAAAAGCTGAGTTTCAAGCCTGATCGTCTTGAACTTTTTAAAACCACAGTTTTCGGGAAATGGTTAGACATAAAAACATACGAGCTTGATAACCATTTGCTTCATTATTTGCTCCAACATCAACGCTTTGTTGAAAACCCTGATATAAACACTCCATTGTATTTTGATATCTGGGGACACAACTTAGAGTTTGGTCGTGAAGATATGTGTCTAGTATTAGGTCTTCGCTTTGGTGATGTTTCTTTAGAGCATTTTAAAAAACGGGAATCTGGATTTGGTAAACGTATGCTAAGTTTTCTTAGAGAGAGGCGTAACGAGAGAATGAACAATATAAAAGCTGAACAACTAGTTAGGGTTCTTACTGATCAAGTTGAGTTTAATGAACTTTCAGATGATGATGCTGTTCGCCTTTGTCTGGTTCTGATGTTAGAGAATGTTTTTATCGGAAAACAGGAAAGAAATGTGGTGTCCCCTGAGATATTGGTTTTAGTAGATGACATTTATGCATGGAATGCATTTCCATGGGGCGAGTACATTTGGGTTGAGTTTCACAATAAGATTTGTAATGCTATCTCAAAGGTTAGAGATAGACATTTGACTGAAAAGGCTACTAAGGGCGATGGTTACATTGCAACTTATACATTGAATGGATTTGTGTTCGCTTTGAAGGTGCGTAACTATTGTTTAAATACTAAGAATTTAAATCAGTATTGTAGTAATTTTTTATGCTAATAGTAATAATAATTCCTTCAGATTTGGCTTTTGGAAACCTGCCGCAATTCTAACAATTGGTGGGTTAAAGAAGATAATGTGATCCCTCGGGGTGTTGCATGGGAGGATGCACACAGGTTTGAAAAGACGGATTATGATCTTCTTTTTCGTAATGCAGAAATGGTTCGCCTTTTGCCGACAGGTTATACTCTACTCTTTTGGAAAAATTGTTTATGATTTTTTAAGGTATTTGCGTTAGTGTATAATAATTTTTTTATATGCAGTGACTGAGATGAAAGAACTTTGGTGGACATCTAGTTTAGAGTTTTTCAAGAAGTATAACGCAGACACACCAGCAGTCAATATATCCCGGCGACCGGAGAAGTTGAGACCACGGAGAAGGTGTTCAGTCTCAAATGCAGATACATCACCGGTCATTAGGAAGGCGCAGCAAGGCATGCCGGATATGGGGGATTTGATGCCATCTACAGCAACAGTTGTTTCTCAGATGGCTAAAATGCAACAACAAATTAATCAATTACATAAATTTGTCAAGCATTTGAGGCCTGATTGGGATAGACTGATTCCGGGTATGGATGGAGAATTGCCACCTAGTGCAACAGTTTTAGATCAGATGGCTAATATGCAACGGCAAATTGATGAACTTCAGAAATTTATCCATACGAATTTGAAGCTTGATGGGGTTAGTGAGAAGAATGGGGGTGAAACGCATACTGAACGCATGTCTGCTGAAAAGGTTATATTTCTTGCAATTGTTTTAATCTTTATCTATATTTTGTTTTGCTTCTATGCCGACTCTATTGATGTATTACTTATTCATACGTGTTTTATGTGGTATGATGGCTGTTTTGGATATGCATTTTAAAAACTTCACGTAAACTACTATAGTTTATGTTGTTAAAATCTGTTGATAAAAATTAAATTGTAAATTATAAATTTTTAGTTTTTGTAAAAGTTAATAAAAACTTCACCTAAACTAGTAGTTCATTAACTTCACCTACACTAATAGTTCTCTCACCTACACTAGTAGTTCATTTATGACACTAGTGCATTGTATTTAATAACTTCACCTACAATATTAGTTCATTAACTTCACCTAAACTACTTACTCTATAAATAAGGCTTCTACACTTCTACACATTCATAATGCTACACATTCACAGTCTTTATTTTCCACTTTTTCAAAAAAATGTCCGACAACATTCCCTTCGAAATTCAAACTGAAATCATTTCTAAACTTCCTGTACATGCTTTACTTCAGTTTAGAACTGTTTCAAAGACATGGAAGTCGTTCATCGACAGCTCCAAATTCCTTGTTGGTTTCGGTGTTCGCACGTCTTTGCCTTGTAGTTTCCTTATTCACTATCAGCAAGGATTTGTTGAGTCACAGTTTTTAGCTTTTGTTGATGATAATGTCAATTTGTTCCAACGACGTATGTTTTTTCCAAGTTTTCCTAACGTCATCTCTAATACAAGTCTCATGTTTTTGAATCTTTTGCCCATTGGCACCTCTCATGGTTTGTGGTGTTTTTCTGATTCTTATAAGATGGCTGTTCTTTGGAACCCGTCAATAAGAAAATCAGTTGCTATAGTTCTCCCTTGTTTGTTAAGTCAATCTGAATCTGAGAAAGTAGTTATCGGTTTTGGTGTTAATCCAGTCAGTTTTGACCCTACCATTTTAAGGATTTCATATCCGCTTGATGGACACGGACCATGGAATGTTTCAGTGTTTACATTGAGCTCCAAGCGCTGGAAGAAGTTAGAAAGTCAACATATGCATTGTCTTTCATTCCGACTTAAACGGTCAAGTCAGGCTGTATTAGGTAGTTTTATTTACTGGGTGGCTTCTCAACGGACTTTAGGCTCATCTGAAAAATCTTATATGATCGTCTCTTTTGATTTGGTTAACCACAGCTTTTCGGTATTAGATATACCTTACAACTTACTTAATCGGATTGCAAGACCTTTCTATATTTCAAAACTAAGAGACTCTCTTGTCATTTTTTGCAACATGATTGGAGATCAGTGGCACACGGCCTGTATATGGGAGATATTGTTGGATGGTAACAATATAAAATCCTTTAAAACACTATTTAACATTTTCACTCCTCACTTACTAAAATTAATTGGATTTACGAAGTTCGGGGATCCAGTTTTTGAATCTGATCAGCCTTACCAAATGGATCACACTCTTGAAGTCTTCCAAGTTCGGTCACAAGGATTAATTAATCTTCGTGTTGAAGGAGACCCAGGGTCCTTCTTCATGAGTCCTTTCAACGAATCGCTACTTCTGCTTACGCATCCAGATTGTTCAGTTTATTAAGTTGTTTGTATGTTATAGTTTGTATGTTTTTATCTAGTAGGTTGTATTTTAGTTTCTAAGTTTTTCTGTACTTGTTATGTATAATAAAACCATATTATTTATGTAGACAGTAATAAATCTCCGATCCTAATTAACAAATGTATTCGGTACTTTTAATTTTTTCAGAGCGGTACTCAAAATGATGGTAGTATGGATGTAGATGATGATTCAAAGGTTTGTTATAACAACGTTTTTTTCAGTATTCGGTACACATCAATTAGTTGACCAAGTACGTAACATAAGTATATATTTATTTTTCAGACGGGTGGTCAAAATGACGGTGATATGGATGTAGATGATGTTGTGAAGGATGTTAATGTTAATGCAAATCTGAATGTGCAAGATGATATATTTAGTTCTAAGAACGATTTATCTTCACAACAAGTGCAAGAAGTAATAAATGACTTTTTTGACTCACCGCAAGATCATACAGATGTTCAGGTAATGTATGATAGGAATTACATATGAATCTTATGAGTTAATACATACCCAAAATTTCGAGATATTTACACGTGCATTTGATTAGGATGGGAATCTTTGTGACGTTGATGAAGATGTGCCAAACAAGCAAGAAATGAACGAGCCCCAACAGATGGATTCAGCTCTTGATCCGGTAAGTATGTGTTGTCTGCTTTATTTAATGATAGATTCACCTTTTAATCTGATAACACGCACATTCAAAAATATTTATGTATTTTATAGGTTGAGACTCGCTGTGAAGTTGAACATGTTGAACATGTTGATCTGATGAGTGAGGACAAAAACTTACATTCTCCTTTATGCAAGGTAAATATAGTTTGAACATTTTAAGTATGATATCTTACATTTAAAAAAAACGAACATGACATTAACACAAAGTAAACTTCTTTTCAGGATGATAATGTTCTTAAAGTTGATGAAGATGTGGAAATGAAGGCCGTTATGACTGACGACAAAAGCTTACAGTCTCCTGTACGCATGGTGAGTATACTCGTAACATTATAATATAATAAAAAAAAACGAACCAGCCATTCACTCAGACATGATATTGACACACATTTTTTTTGTTTTTCAGGTTGAGAATAGTGTAAAAGTTGATGAAGATGTGCAAATGAAGGGTGCGACGAGTGAGGCACAAAACTCACAGTCTCCTGTTCTTCAGGATGAGAATGTCGTGATGACTGAGGCACAAATATCAGACTCTCCTTTTAATCCGGTAAATATTCGTTGTAGATGTAAATCTAATAAAAATTTAACCAGTACTGACTGAAGATAAACTGTTTTTCAGGATGTTCTTCTTTTTGACGAGGACCAACATGTTCAAGAGACGCAAGAGTCCGTCTGTAGCCCTGGAATTAGCACTCCCGTTGATGTGAAGTATGTTGAGGCGTTTGACTGTGATGAAAAGAAGGTAAAAACTGTACGCGTTCCTTTTGAACGGGAGAGGAGGCAGGGCAAGCTCCTTCAATCCCCATATACGCAGCAACCTTCGACCACACCAAGAAGGTCTCTAAGGCGACATTCGAAACCTGTATTTCCCGCTGTCATTGGACCGGATGGGAAAGAAATCAAACTCAAACCATTCAAAGAGGTATTTTAGTGATAACATTTTTTTGATAATGTTAATAACAATGATATAGCTTCTATAATTTTATTATATTCCTTATTTCCATTGCCCAAATGCAGAATCTATGTCGTACTGGTCTAGGGACAATGTTCAGACCTTTTGTGCATCCAGAAATAAAATTGTTTTTGGATAAACAAAAAAAGAATAAGAACAAGGAGTTGTTTATGTTCCCATGGGGCGGCGGAGGGACGACTGCAAATCCGAAGTTTTGGCTAGGATTATTGGGCAGAGACGAGGGACACAGAGGTTGGCTAAGTGATGTGGTACGTATTTATTAGATGTGGTACGAGTTCAAAGCTTTATTGCGGGTGGTTCGTACTTAATAGATGATGTGTTTCAATTTTTAAATCACAGCATGTTGGATTGTTTGTGGATTTAATGATGCATTTTCGACCTGATGATGCTGATTGGGTCATGGTTAGCCCATTTTGGGCGACAATGATCCTTGAGGAGCAAATGCCGCTCTATTATGCAGACGGAGTGACGAACGGCATCCCGTGGTTTCGTGAAGGCGTCAATAAGGTGTCTCTTTCTTTAATTATCACATATTATGATATATATTATTCTGCCTTAAGAGTAGCGATAATTTAGTTAGTGAGGCGATGATGAAAGTTTTCTGCAAATGGTTTGTCGGACTATAATTCAATGACACCCGTAACTTGGCGGGGTAGCCACAGTCTTAGGGCATGTGGTTGCAGCCATGGTGGGTGTTTTGTACCGATAATACATTTTAAGATCTGAGCCTTACTTTCCAATGACACCCGTATCTTGGCGGGGTAGCCACACCTTAGGGCATGTGGTTGCAGCCATGGCGGGTGTGTTGTACCGTTAATTTTCTCCTATCGGAGAAAATTACCAAAAGGGGACTTTTTTCTAAGCATGGTCCGTTTTTTAGACTTTTTTCTAGGCTCTTTCCCAAAAGAGCCACGCTCAACTGCTCAACTGCTCGACCCCATACATATTACTACATGTGGCATTTCCCGGTACTGTACCAATTGTACACCAAGTGTCGCATCAAATCTCCAGTGTTACATTGCGTTAGTGTATAATAAACAGATTTACTTTTATTACTTTAAAAAAAAAGACTGTGTGAGAACATAAATGGCAAACAGATTTACTTCTAAATAAGCATCGGTATTTAACAATTAATGTACAAAAGATTTCGAAGAACATAAATGGCAAACAGATTTACGTCCCGTAGATGAAAAGATCCTAGACAACTATGGCCCCGTATAGTCAGATCCTTGTTGGAAAACATGGTACATCTTTATAGGCTGAATTGACTTTCTCGCAATGTGGTACCTTGATGTTAGTAGTACCACGTGGTTTACCACCTTGTACTTGTTGATCCATGTAAACTTGTTGTCTTAGCTCTTCTAGAATTTTAGCTGGTAATCGGTCCCTTGGTTCAGCATTTGGGCCATATCTCTCTTCAATCTCAGGAAATATGACCTCTCTTAGTGCCTTGATTGACCATTCCATATCATCAGCATCAGCCTTGAATGTAACTTTTTTATTTTTACGTTTTGACATATTTAGAATAAAGTGAAGTAGGGTTAATGGTGAATTAAGTGTGTCCACTATTAAATAGGAAAAACCACACTCAATACTGTTTGGTTTTGAATGACAGTTGATTCCTGAAAACTGACAGGTGAATATCTCAATACTGTTTGGTTTTGAATGACAGTTGATTCCACTCTTATTGTCAAAACTGACAGTTGAATATCTGAAATCACATGCAAATATTCCTGATCAACAATACCTGATATATACTCTATATATTATTGTCAAATCTTGTATCATTTCAAATAGAGCAAAAAACAAAATAAACATTTTGACTGGCAACAGTGATGCGAGAATTAAGAGGCTGTGATGACGATGAATCAAATGATGCGATGTACCATATCTTGGCGTGGCAATTTAATATCATTATTTTTGCAGCCATGGGTGGTTACATCCTGATGTTGTTTTGCTGATCTGAGCCTTGTTGTTTGTGTGTTTTTTTTTGATGATATTCAATGGTTAAAGTTGCAAAAGAAAAAAAAAAGAAAAACAAGTGTGTCATATCACTTGGATTTTGGGAATCTTTTGGTTTGCTTTTTTACTGGAAACAGTGATGCGAGAATTAAGAGGCTGTGATGACGATGAATCAAATGATGCGATGTACCATATCTTGGCGTGGCAATTTAATATCATTATTTTTGCAGCCATGGGTGGTTACATCCTGATGTTGTTTTGCTGATCTGAGCCTTGCTGATCTGAGCCTTGTTTTGGTTCAGCCATGGGTGTGTTGTGTGCGTGTTTTTTTGGTTCACATGGATTTGGGAAATCTTTTGGACTACAATTTCATAACCGTATCTTGGCTGGGTAGCCACACCTCAGGGAATGTGGCTGCAGCCATGGCGTGTGTTTTGTACCGTTCATACATTTCTAGATCTGAGCCTCTTTTGGTAAGTTTCTCTTGTTTTATGCATGTTGCTAGATTCAGTCCCACAAAAGGCCCTGATCAGCGGTAGAGTGCATTTCACCAAAGAAAGATGGGACACTGAAGAGAATGCTGTGGCAAGTAATTTGGTGCAGATTACTTTTTCGCAATATCCTCTTTTGTTTCCCATCTTTCTTTGAGAATTTCATTGTATTATTGATCAGGGCCTTTTGTGGAACTGGAACCGAAAACATGCAATAACATATTGTATTTTCCCACCCTTTTTCAATTTCCTAGGTGAAATAATGAGGGGTCAGTTGAGCACCGTCGTTTGAGCGCCGCAGGTTGAGCGTTGACATTATGCTAGAAAACAAAACAAGAGATTTCTTTAAGATTTGATTTGACACTTAGTGTACTATTTGAACAGTTGAGCGTGGCTCTTTTGGGAAAGTGGCTAGAAAATAGTCTAAAAAACGGACCATGCTTAGAAAAAAGTCCCCTTTTGGTAATTTTCTCTTCAATGACACATTCATATTTATGCGTAAGGCGATGATGAACCTTTTCTGCAAATGGTTTATCGGACTATAATTCAATGACACCCGTATCTTGGCGGGGTAGCCACAGTCTTAGGGCATGTGGTTGCAGCCATGGCGGGTGTTTTGTACCGATAATACATTTTAAGATTTGAGCCTTACTTTTAGCAGTCTGCTGATATAAATTTGACTTTTTCGAACCCATCAAACAGTTTTTGTTTTAGAAAGGCGATGATGAACCTTTTCTGCAAATGGTTTATCGGACTATAATTCAATGACACCCGTATCTTGGCGGGGTAGCCACAGTCTTAGGGCATGTGGTTGCAGCCATGGCGGGTGTTTTGTACCGATAATACATTTTAAGATTTGAGCCTTACTTTTAGCAGTCGGTTGATATAATATGCGTGGTTATGCCTTTAATACTTTCTCCTACCCCATATAAATGATCAAACCCACCTTAGTTGCCACACAAACCACACCTTAGTAAAATGATCAAACTCATAACAAAGCTACAAGTATCAAAGATGGATGGATGATGAGAGATGGATGAACAGACACCACTTTCGAGTATCAACATAAACTTGATATGGTGTTGTTCATCCATCTTTCATCCTTCATTCCTGTTTGTCATGATAGAATAACTGTATCCAACTCGAAACCCAGATACAAGTATTAACTTGGCTGACCCGTAAGATCAACTAGCGGAAACATTTGATGGGTTGTTAGTTTTAGAAAGGCGATGATGAACCTTTTCTGCAAATGGTTTATCGGACTATAATTCAATGACACCCGTATCTTGGCGGGGTAGCCACAGTCTTAGGGCATGTGGTTGCAGCCATGGCGGGTGTTTTGTACCGATAATACATTTTAAGATTTGAGCCTTACTTTTAGCAGTCGGCTGATATAAAATTGACATTTGTAATTGGGGCCTTACTTTTTCGAACCCATGAAACAGTTTTACACGGCCTTTTCGATGAATCAAGAGATGAGAAAAGAGTCTTAAAAATGGCACACACTTGGTAATATGAATGTAGTTTGAGCAGTTGAGCAGTTGAGCGTTGTCGGACTATAATTGAATGACACCTTCATATTTATGCGTAAGGCGATGATGAACCTTTTCTGCAAATGGTTTATCGGACTATAATTCAATGACACCCGTATCTTGGCGGGGTAGCCACAGTCTTAGGGCATGTGGTTGCAGCCATGGCGGGTGTTTTGTACCGATAATACATTTTAAGATTTGAGCCTTACTTTTAGCAGTTGGCTGATATAAAATTGACATTTGTAATTGGGGCCTTACTTTTTCGAACCCATCAAACAGTTTTAGTTTTAGAAAGGTGATGATGAACCTTTTCTGCAAATGGTTTATCGGACTATAATTCAATGACACCGTATCTTGGCGAGGTAGCCACAGTCTTAGGGCATGTGGTTGCAGCCATGGCGGGTTTTTTGTACCGTTTATACTTAATGTATAAAAAACGGACCATGCTTAGAAAAAAGTCCCCTTTTGGTAATTTTCTCTTCTTATTATTTCTAGTCTTCTAGAGTGAGTCAAAGCAAGTGTTCAAGTTGGTGTGATTTTACTTTTGAGATCTGAGCCTTACTTTTGACTGTAAAACTTCCAATTCATATGATCACTTTTTGTAATTGTAAACATTATATAATCATTTTGCTTTCCAATGAATCTGATGCAACTATTTACATTTTTAGGTGTTCTTTCCCATCAATGAACCTGAAACACACTGGTGCCTGGGCGAACTATCTATCAAAACAGGTGTTATAACTTTATATGATAGCCTTGGGAGCCCGAAAGTTGAAACACGTAGGTGGTGGCTAACTTTGAGGGAAGTCTTTACTCGTCAACTACCCACATATCTTGTTGAGAGTGAGGTGATGAAAAAGAAGAAAATCGATGCCAATAAGTATCGTGTTTCCTTTCAGTATGCATCTGATGTCCCTAAACAAGGTGGTCTTTATGGGGATTGTGGTGTTTGGGTCTGTATACTTTTGTACAGGTTGTCTCATAAGCTATCATTGAAGGTGAAGAATCCTGTCCAAGCTGCTTTGGCTTACCGTGAGTATTTGGCTGAATATTTCTGGAAATACAAGATTCCAGTTACGAGTGACATTTGACATTTAAGTTCTGTAAACAATCTAACTTATGTAAACAATATAACTTCTGCTATTGGTATGCTACTGTATGGTCGGTTGCCATTTACGAATGGCTTATTTTGAACATGTTATGTAAACATTAATATGCTAGACTATGGTCGTTTAATGTAGACAGGTTATGCAAACATTAATATGTATATATTTATATATTTAACTTATGTTGCTAGTGTATGGTCGTTTAATCTACTTGGTTAAATGTGATGTGGTATTCAACAATATAAGATATAAATTGACTGGTGGTTGGGGAGATGGTGCATTTAATGTTTCTTGTGTGATTGTCGATATAAATATAAGTTAACAACATATGAAATTTCCACACAAACAATTATATACCTTCTAGTGTTTTAGAAAGTAAACAACAAAATGAATTCACCCCCAAATTGGGAAGAATTACTTGATATAGATGACTCCGATCTCCGAATGTCAGCCACCTCCCAACTACCATTTTCATATGGAAACACTACATCTCAAAATAATCCTGCAGGTATTGTTCAACCGGCGAATGATGTGGGTGTGGATGATGGTATAATGGCGACACAGGAGTACATTAGACAAGTAGTGTATGATGTGGGAGAGGATTCCGATTTTAATAGTGGGCCATGGGTTAGTGCAGTTGAGTATATCAAACCTGATGGCGGTATCATGATTGGTTGTTTCGCCGATATCGAAAAATTTACCAAGAAAGGGAAACTTGACATCGTTGTTGCTATAATTAAGTCTTGTACCCCAAACGTCTTGGGTGATCTCACAGTATCGTTGAAAGATGTTTCAGGTTTTATATCAGGTTCAATACATCACAAAGTGGTTAATGACGAGAGGTATGAAAAGCTGCTTACTGTCGGAGCCGTTTTGATCCTTCGTAATGTTTCTGTGTTTTCTCCGAAACAATCTGGAAATCACTATCTTAATATTACTTTAAAAAATGTTGTTAAGGTTTTCTCCAAGGATAGTGTTGCTAACAATGAAAGTGGAGTTGAAAGTAGTGGAAGTGTAATCTGAATTTTAATTAATGTAATTTTCTACATGTTTATCCATGTAATTTTTCTATTAATTCAATAATTTAATCGACTTGGTTAAATGTGATGTGGTATTCAACAATATAAGATATAAAATAA
Organism: Chrysanthemum seticuspe; assembly: GCA_019973895.1. NCBI lineage: Eukaryota > Viridiplantae > Streptophyta > Magnoliopsida > Asterales > Asteraceae > Chrysanthemum > Chrysanthemum seticuspe. The sequence goes on along the minus strand of BPTQ01000008.1, from coordinate 260,757,948 downwards.
CTAGATGGGACGCATTTGATTCCAATTTGACTAACGTAGAACATAAGTCAACACATTAAACATAGGTTTGTTACTACCCCACACTAAGATTTCCTACCGAATCTAACAGCTCATTTAGCAATGCACCTGACATACATGCGTGGTTTTCTGGATTCGTTGCCAATTCGAGTTTGGTCTCTAACATCTTTATTCTTGTCTCTAGCATGCTTATTTGCAAATCTTTGAACTGGCAGCCCCAACATTCTGTTAGTTCAGATGTACAAGCTGCTGGAGTTGAAGGTCCCGGAGTTGAAGGTCCCGGAGAATTAAAATTTGTCTGTTGTGAAGGATTATAACCGGGATTGTTATCAAATTCTTCCTTCCACATAAAAAATCTACACCCGTATTCTTTTTTTGCTGGCTGTTAGGTTATGCAAAATAAGAGATGGTTATGAAATAACATTTTAACTATACGGGAAACATAAGATATCTAACCTTTGAAAGAGGACATGAATACCAAAGTTGACCATAACTATGCTCCTTGTATGATTTTCGTAACACTATGTTTCCAGCTCCACATCGACACATATATCGATCCATGCGAATTTCTTTGGGATACACTTCTTTGAGATTCAATATAAACGTGCTCAACTGCTCAACTGCTCAACTGCTCAACCGGTGGTTGGGGAGATGGATATATTTAATGTAATGTAAATGTGGTGAGGTAGCTGAAAAATTTAATGTGGTTGCTGGTTATATTAAATGTGGCATTAAATATGCATCTCCCCAACTACCAGTTGAGCAGTTGAGTTGAGCAGTTGAGCGGTTGAGCAGTTGTTACATTAAATATCCCCATCTCCCCAACCACCGGTTAAGCAGTCAACCCAAGTCATATTTCGACACGTGTCCCATGCTCAACTGCTCAACTGGTAGTTGGGGAGATGGATATTTAATGTGTTGCATTAAATGACCCCAACTACCAGTTAGTGAGGTAGCTGAAAAATTTAATGTGGTATTAAATATCCATCTCCCCAACTACCAGTTGAGCAGTTGAGTTGAGCAGTTGAGCGGTTGAGCAGTTGTTGCATTAAATATCCCCATCTCCCCAACCATCAGTTAATATAAATGTGGAATTAAAGATCGACTGCTCAACTGATCAACTGCTCAACTGATCAACTGCTCAACTGCTCGACTCAACTGCTCAACTTTTACCAAATTTTTCAATAGATATATATTAGAACGGAAAATTATTGAAACTGATTCTCACACGTCCATAACATTCATATGGAAAAATTTCGTGTGTTTCTTGTCTTTGAAGATGGCAATAGTTATGGTGTTTCGCTAAAAAGAGATATTAGATATGCTGGGTTAGTTTCATTTGTGAAGAAAAAGTTGAAGATTAGCAAAGGATGCGAGTTAGGTTTTTCATACAAAATGCCACACGGTCCGGTCCGCATAGGTGATGACGATGATGTTGAATTTTTTGTTAACGAAGTTTGTAAACCAAACGCTGCATTGCCTAAACTTTTAATCAAAATGATTGTCAACAGTTCAAAGGTAAATCCATCTTTTTCTAATGATTTTGATGTTAATGATCCCTTATTTCGTAATGATTTTGATCCCCAAAGTGTGGATAATCATTCGGAAATACCACAAAACGAACCTTTTGACAATTTCAACCAATCTAACAATGAATGTGCCAATATGTATATAAACCAGCAAAAAAATGATCAAATTATGCTTAAATGGCAAACAACAAATAATTTCGAAAATATGCCTCCTCCACCCGATCCACCAAGTCTTGAAACTAAGATACCGAATACATTGAAATACAACTAACAGCTCTATAATCCTCAAAGAGGGTGATGAATTTGATAGTAAAGAATTATGCATGTTTGCAATTGCGAAAAAAGCTATCAAAGATGGATTTGAATTTAAGGCTAGGAAAACAAATAAGTCTAGGTACGATGTAATTTGTGTGCAAGATGGGTGCAAATGGAAGATACTGTCTGGTATGAACAAATCAGGTGTAAAATGGAGGTTAGGAAGAGTATACGATGTTCACACTTGTTCAAGAACACAAATTCACCCTAATCACCGTAATGCTACAAAAAAACTTTTGGGACATTTACTCGAACCCAAAATGAAAGATAGCAGTCGAATTTATACCCCAAAGGACATAATGGAAGATATTAGTCAAGAGTATAAAATTGACATTTCTTATAAGAAAGCATGGGGTGGAAGAAACCGAGCTTTGGAATTGGTAAATGGTTGCCCTATCGACTCGTTTGAGCAGTTGCCATTTTATTGTCATAATTTAAAGATGAAGAACGAGGGTACGGTAACACATATTGATACCGATGATGAAGGACACTTTAAAATATGTTTTATAGCATTTGGTGTTGCGGTATGCATTTGTATTTATTTTTTACATTTTTTTCCTTTTATGTTTTGTATTTATTTTTCTAATATATTATACGTTGTGTCACTAATAATTTCTACATAAAACAGATTCGGAGTTTCTTACGGTATATGCGACCGTTGCTTATAATTGATGCAGCACATCTCAAAGGGAAGTACCTTGGGACAAATTTGCTTGTCGTTGGAATGGATGGTAACAATCAAATTATACCTATTGCTACCGGTGTTTGTCAAGGTGAGACTGGGGAGGCATGGACATGGTTCTTGTCCAAATTGAAAGAATGCATAGGGGAACGACCAGGTTTGGCTATTATATCGGATAGACATTATTCTATTGGACAAGCGTGTAACACGGTCTTCCCAAATTCATTTCATGGTTACTGTTGTAGACATTTGATGATGAACTGCAGTTTGAACGGTAGTAAAAAGTTAAAGGCAAAATATTGGAAAACATGCAAAGCTTACACCGCGGAAGAATTTGATAGAGCGATTTCGGATATTAGGGTATATAGAAATGGTACGGCTTACAACAAACTTCTTCAAGCTGGGTTTGATAAATGGTCTAGGGCACATTGCACTGGTAATCGGTACAACTACATGACTTCAAACAGTGCAGAGTCAATAAATGCATTAACAAGGGATGTGAGAAAAGTACCAATAACAATGCTTATGGAGTGGTACAGAAAGCTTTTACAACGGTGGTTTTGTGACCGTCGACACAAATATCAACGTAATGTACTTTTTAAAAAATGTTTTCTTTTTCCTTATTAGTCAATATAAGATGAAGACAACATTATGTTATTTTATCTTTTAAAAATTATTTCAGATGCACCCGAGGGAGAACTTAGTGATTGGGCTGCCGCAAAAGTTAGGGACAGAATGTTGAAGAGCATTAACTGGGTTGTGTATGGGATTGAACAGTTTAAACTGTACATGGTAGATGATCATCGAAAACAACATACCGTCGATCTAGTTAGTAATTCATGTACTTGTCGTAAATGGCAACTTTCCGGCATACCATGTGGTCATGCGATAGCGGTAACTAGACTTCTTAGATTGTCTGATTGTAATAATTTGGCTTTTGATTGGTTCAAGAAAACAACACTGGAAGGTACGTACCAAGGATTGGTTTATCCTGTAGGAGAAATGTCAAGTTGGGAACTTCCTGATGGCTTGCAAGTTGTGAAGCCACCAATACTGGTAGTGCGTCAATCTGGAAGACCCAAAAACAAATATCGTATAAGATCTCAAGGAGAGGAACTAACCCCGGTAAGGTGTTCAAGGTGCCAATCCGTTGGACACAGGCGAACAGCATGCAGGGAACCATTGCCAAAGAAAAAGCATGTAAGTGAATAAAATTTGTATTCAAAAAACACAATTTTGCTTGGTAACTAACGAAGAAAGAAATCTCACAAATGTTGAAACTTTGTAGGGAAATGTATCTAACAGAGGAAGCTCAAGTAGGGAACTACCGTCGTTGGAGATTGATATGGTGCAAAGCTTTGATCCTATTAACTTGGCTGACCCGTAAGATCAACTAGCGGAAACATTTGATGGGTTGTTAGTTTCCTTTTTTTCGTTGATCTGGAATCATGTAAGACGCTTTTGTTTTTTGTTTAGTTTTAATATGTACTAGTCGTAAAACAATCTATGGGTCTGTTGGATTATAACCGGGATGTAACACGCTTAATGTACTTGTTTAGTTTGACTATGTTAGACGCTTAATGTTGAACCTTGTTTGCTACTGCTTATGTTGCACCTACTCAATCTAACAATCCAAGAGGAATAAGAAACAATTTAGAAACATACAAACAGCAAAATTAGGTGCCAAAGTTAGCCAGGAGGGATACATACATTCATACAATATTCAGCCAATAAACCATACAAGTTATCCAGCAGCAAAACACATTCAGCCGCAAAAGTGACCATACCATGCAGACGTGTTTTAGACCCATAAACCATACAATTGTTTACAAATTCGACACCTAAATGTTTAACAAAACAAGCACATAAAACATTCAGCCAACATGGATCTTGTGCTTGTAATAAAACCTAACCATTCTTTCACGGTACGCCAATGCAGCCTGAACTGGATCATCCACATCCAACAGTTTGCCATTCCCTAACCTGTACATTTATACGCTTCAGTTAAGAGTGTGATTTTTACACTTCTGCATAATTAACAATCTCGCTACAATGACTAAAACCAATAGTATGTGCACCAGTTAACGCCACCGTCTCCTGCACACTAAACCCCTAATTTACTTTCAAAAATATTCCCTAACCTGTACATTTATACGCTTCAGTTCAGAGTGTGATTTTTACGGTACGCCAATGCAGCTTGAACTGGACACCTACTATAACAATATTAACCTAATGTAGCTGCTAAACTAGTAAACATGTTTTTACATTTTTTGGTCAGTTATATCAATCGAATTAGACACCCTAGAAATCCACTACTACACCTATTTTACGTTCAAGATTACATTCATACTAACATCACAAATAGTACATTAAAAAGAAGATGCAGACCTGAATAAGAAGATGCAGAGCCACACACCACAATCATCATACAATCCACCCTGCTTGGGAACATTCATAGCATTGTTAAAAGTAATCCTATAGGTCATAGGATCAATTCCCTTCTTCTCGAAAACACCTGCCTCTTGCAACACTTCTGGAAGCCTAGTCTCTAGACATTTCCTCACACTCAAATAGAATGGACGAGTCTCAGGATCATATACAGGTCCACTGTCATAAAATGTAACTCGACCGGTCTGGATATGATACACAGCTAGGGACCAATGTGTTTCTGGCTCATTTATGGGAATGAAAACTCTTTGAACATCACCCCAACCCAGAGGGTAAGTTTCTTTGGTTGCGTACCAGACAGGCATCCGTCCGTTCATCAGTAATGGTAGGAAAAAGCAGCTTACCATAGACCACTCCATATCTGATGGTCTGGTATGCCACATGTAGCTTATCCAAACATCAATGTGCTGTAGGTAAAACAAATTGACATATATATTCAGTCATTTATAAAAAAAACAGTGCTTTTCATTTTCTCTACCTGTACTAGATATCAAGTAAGATAGTGTTACGAGACAAGCATCATTGCCACACCTTCCTACTTTTAGCCTCTGCTCAAAAACCCATCCCCATGACGACGTAACATGTACAATGGCTTACACCAACACCCATTGCTACGTCGTCATGGCAATGGATTTTCGAGGGGAAACTCAAAATAGAGAGTTGGATCAAAATACTTCAAGTAAATTAGGCATCTTAGCATAACATCCACCAAATTGACAAAAATCATTTCTCAAATGATATCACTACTGGTTCAAAATATTGTTGAGTACAAGAAAAAAAATATACTCTTCTCTGTGGCTACACTACAATTTTTTTAACAAATAATAATGTCATTTGCGAAAGAATTTCATGGATTTGGTGGATGCTATACTAAAATACCTAAAGTGGTTAAAGTAAATGATGGATTAATGATACTTATATCTAGTATCTCATGTAACACTAAAATGTAAAAATTACTTATAATCAAATGGCAGGCAGAGACAGCCAAAAGCATGTTTTATAAAAAACTGAGTAAAGTAAATAAAATTTACTTTACCTCGTCACGTAGCCATCCTTTACGATTATCGTCGAAACCGGTTAAACCATCCCAGAAACGACGATCAACAACGATATCAGACCAAGGGAACACACAGTTACGCCAACCGTCCTTAACCAGGAATCGATCAACTTCAAAGTTAACATAAACTTTATCTAGGTTTTGGTATGGCCGTTCTAGAACCTAAAAATAAAGACAATGTAAATCATGCATGTAATAATACGTTTACACGTTGACAGTTAACTACTGACTGATATATCAAAGCAAAGGAATCATTTCTCATAACTCTACCCATGGTTTGACTTGTACTAACATCTCAGCCATACGTGGAGTATGAACAGGTAAATACTTTCGACCCTTCAACATATCTTCTAAGCTAGTAACATCAGATGTTTTACACCTCTTCTCCACATAGGGTGACCTAGGAACATGTTCAACTCTCCTCTTCTTTGTTTCGCACTGCTCTAAAGCCCTTTTGAAGGGCGTTGAATTCAGTTTCTCAATAACCTTCAATCTGTTTTCAGCTTCAACGCTCAACTTCTTACTCGCTCCCCTCTGCTCCTCCTCTTCCTCGTGTTTTTCAGCTTCAACACTCAACTTCTTACTCGCTCCCCTCTGCTCCCCATCCACGTCAACATGTGGCGTATCAAACAACTTGAAAAAATCATTGACTTGACTGCAATACTCATTAGCAAGATCTACAGGCTGCGGATGATATGAAAAAAGGTTAACAAAATTTTATTATCGCAAGTTATTAATTATATCACAAATGAAATAAGAACAAAACAAAATATCATAAAATTACCTGTTCTCCGTCAGCTGTGTTAACTATGTCTCCATAAACCTGCATAACATAGTGGCAGACACTTATTAGTATAAAATTATAATGAAAGGTATAATCACATAAATACCATTTAATTACATTTTCATATGCATCATTCTTCATTTTGACTCCATCAGCTGTGTTAACTTTGTTTCCATAAACCTACATACAAAAGTTTATAACACCTATTAGTAGAACATTAGAATTAAAGGTTTAGTCACATTATTACAATTTATACTTACCTTTTCATAGGTTTCTTGGTTCATTTTGTCTCTGTCACTCATTATGACCTGCAGAATAAAGTTTTTAGAAACAAATTCCGCGTATTAGCATACCACGTGCTAATTGTTTGCTAGCAATGTAACTTGCTCAGGAATTGATAAAGGTAAAAAACTAACTTGAATAATAGTCTCAAGTTTCAAAGTGCGGGCTTCCAAAGCCTTAACCCGTTCATCAACTGAAACAACTTCTACCTCTTTACCCATGCTCTCCATATCATAACCCTCGGGGTATACCACTTTCTGCCTAGCTTTAATCGCGGCCACTTTCTGAAAATGTTCATCCCAGGGTCCCCCTTTTGCAAGAGGCGGCGCTCTCGGGGTATATCACTTGAAAAAATCAATGCTTCGTGTGAACCATTCAGCTTCAGCCTCAAAGCATGTTGGCATAATCACGTTGGGTTTCGAGTCCTTACAATAGATTTATAAGTTATATGGTATCTAAAATTGTCTATATGTTTAAAGTTAACCAATCAATAAAATACTATATATAATTACCTTGTCAAACAGTTGGTCGAAATAATCAGTCTTTCTAAATGGTGTGTGTTTCGACCATGCAAGTGCTCTTGGGATCACCCCTGGAGCCTTGTTCCACCACTGTTTACTTTTACTCGTATCAGCACACTCTATCATCCATATCTACAAAAAGTTAACACAACAAATATAAGTTACGAGGACGAGAAACATATGAAGTTAATTTTCAAGCCCTACAGTAAACTAATGATATCAAATTTTTTTGGTGTTAACCTTGAAAGCAGCAACGAATCCCTTCAAGCTATAGGTAGGAACATCGTTGGATTCTTTATCACCAATTCTTTGACGGTAAACCGCTGGATGATTTGAAGAGACATTTCTAATAGACTCATAAAGCTGCCTCCAAAGGAGTTCCCCCCATGGAAATGCATTCCATTCATCAAGATCCTCGACCATCCTCAGAAAAATATCATCAATGATAGACCCCAAGTCTTTACCCATTAATATCACCTCAAGCGTTATCAACAGACAAACCCGTATCGCATCCTCATCAGACAGATTTAGAAACAGCTCTTCATCTTCAATAACAGATAATAGATCAATTGATTTAACATGTTGACCTACATGGTTTGGAAATACTCGGTGACGGAAAGGGATATCACCACTACGCCATTTCCTAAAACTGACCATACCAAATCTAAAACCAGTAACCAGGCAGAATTCATTTCGACCAAAATAGAGAGAATGTCCATTCAAATAGTATACAAGTGGAAGATCATAGTTATCATTGTTTTGATGGAATTGTTTCCGAAGCATGTAATGAACAAGACCTTCCTCGTTATCGACATAGGTAAGATCAAGCCATGGTCCAAAACATGTGGCTTTAAACATGGAACGGCGCGGCTGGTCTAATCGATCATTCATAAGTAAGAAGTAATGCACTTTGCTTTTAACAATAACTCTAGCATCATACGCCTACAAGAAATAACATATTAAAAAAGTTAAAACAAACAAGAAGTGTCTATAAGCACACTCATCAAGTCAGGCATACAACACCGCAGAAAAACCGAAGTGTCTACAAGCACACTCAACAAGTGTCTACAAACAAACAAGAAGTGTCTACAAGCACACTCAACAAGTATCTACAAGTAAAAGCATATCCGCAGATGTATTCAGGACTAAGATCAAGTGTCAATACACGTTAATTACACCTATTTGACAACTAACCCTAAAACTATTATTAAAAACAACAAATACAGTTTTCAACCCTCTCATTTAACGCATGAAACAAAACATGACGTAAAGGGATCCAACAAAACCGTAAGTTGTAGGAAGAAACGAAATTAATCAAGTGTGAATACTTACCATTTTCATATAATCGAGTCGAACATCAACGGATCTCGTCTGGTTGTGTGATCAAAGTTTCGGGTGTTGTGTGATCACTGGAAATGATCTAAACAACAACACTGATCCATGCACTGTTACTGTGTGTTTGTGTGTGTTGAGTGTGTGTTTTTTTTGAAGATATTGAAGGGTTAAAGTGGCAAAAAAAAAAATAAAAAAGAAAATAAAAATAGTCATATCCATTGGATTTGGGAAATCTTTTGGGTTCCTTTTTCAATTTCCTAGGTGAAATATTGTGGGGTCAGTTGAGCACCGTCAGTTGAGCACCGCCGGTTGAGCATTGACATTATGCTAGAAAACAAAACAAGATATTTCTTTAAGATTTGATTTGACACTTAGTGTACTATTTGAACAGTACCCGGTTTTGCCACGTGTCGAAAAAGGAATGGGGTTGAGCAGTTGAGCGTGGCTCTTTTGGGAAATGGCTAGAAAAAAGTCTAAAAAACGGACCATGCTTAGAAAAAAGTCCCCTTTTGGTAATTTTCTCATAATTTTATGATTAAAATTCTACCGCTAAAAGATCGAAAAAATAAAACACTTTTATGAAAAACTAGCACATGCATCAATGAAGCAGGTGACGATATCACTAAGATTTGTATTTTTATATTCATGTTCCCTATAGGTTTTATTATATTATATATATATTCATTTGGCGAAGAACTTATGGATTCGTGCCTCCCAACTTATTTAAATGTGTCTGTAAACTTATGGAAACGTGCCGGTAACTTAAAAAAATGTAGCAGGCCGGGTTTCTTTTCATGGTTGGGCTAACTAATATTTCCTGTCTAGCCCAGCTATACGATGATGATAAAGAAGAAAATCTATCACCGCCTCACCCATACATACCTGCGAATTTACTCATACATATCCGCACTTTTGATATTATCTTCCTACCGCTTTTTTGTGCTTCTCAAAAGTTCCGGTACCCACGTACAAGAACTACGGATTCAGGTTTGGTTCTTTTTTTGTTTATCTATGATAGGATTTGGCTGCTTCAATTGAAGATGAAGATGTTGAAAGGCCCCTTTTATAATTTAGTTAGTCATACAATTATTCCAGTACTTTAGGTGCGATGGATATGTTTTCAAATATTTCCGATTCGTATATCTTCTTAGAACATGAAAGAAGTCTAAATTAGTTATTTTCATCTTTTGTAGATGGAGTAATTACGGGCTTATGGGACCTGGAAACTTCGAGTTATTCATGGATCGGTTGAAGAGGGTGGATACAATAGGGGTTTACCTTCTATACAGGTCCGTCTTTATGTAACCGATTGTTTTTGCTGTCGCTTTTTTTTACTGGGTCGTTTCCAGTAACTCGATTCATGTCAGGTTACTTCGGTTCATGATTTTTGGTGATTGGATATTTTTTTTATTTTGATTAGATGAGAGTCATGATTTGGAAAAGCTTAACAAACAAAAATTATCTCATAAAAAAGTTTAGAGTTTGGGTTAACAAATTCTACTTTACTGTATTTCTTTGGGTAGGTTTCGAAATTTGTATTTATATAATCTGTATAATATTCTTAGTCATTAATTAGGGGTTTTTATGTTCTAATTTTAGGTGTTCTTGCAATTGATTAGATGTTTTACAAATTCGGGATTACCGTCCACGTAGGGTGATAGTAGTGGGCTTGAGGAAAAATTTTTGGTTTCGTTGTCAGTCGGCTTGTAGGTACTTCTTAAAACATGTTCGTATATAATTAGTCTTGAATTGTGTTAATGATTGTAACCTAGACATATCAGGTTAGTGAGGTTAATGTGAACGGTCATGTTTGAGATTTAAGATATGAAGATAAAAAGTCTGAAATTGTGTACTTTTAATCCCTCTGTTTCGTTTAGTCTCATTTCTTTATATGAATTTCTACATTAATTATTTATTTACAGGGATTCTAGATATATTACCAACATAAAGGTTGATAAGAGGCACGACCTGTTTGCGGATGGATGTTAGGTAAGTGGCCTGGTATTTATTGACATGTCCTTTTTGTGAGCTTTCGCTGCATGAAGGTTTTTGTATATTCTTTTGCCATCCTGTACGAAGCGATCACGAGTCTTGCCAGGAAGATATCTTGGTTGGCGGAGTTGCTTGCCAGAACTAATGCGAACGTCACGCCAGTATAGGTGCTCAGCAGGTTACTATCCCAAAACTACAAGGTGAATATACACTTTTTTACATTGACCATTGTCAAAAAATCATATTTCTAACAATACATTATCCCCTCAGCGAATCAGCTTCACGAACGAAGCAAACATTTACAGAATTAATCCAAACCGAACATGGTACTACAAAAGATGCACTGCTTACAGCCATAAAGTTACTGAGAATTCACGGTACAAAGGGCAACGACAACCGGTCACAAGCCATTCCAAACTATAGGTAAGATCTCCCAATTACATTGTAGGATTAACCTCTAACAGAATACTGTAATGTTGCTGCTATCCCTACAACCAAAAAAAAACATGCCAAAATATAAACCAACCTACAATTGATTCTTTGTTACGCATACAAATGCCAACATAATTTCTCCTTGTACCGAATCAAATAATGTTTATACATATGTAGCGAACATAAAATATTATCCGTTCCTAAAGTCTTATCTTATATAAACTGATATTACCATTTATTTTGTCAACAGGTGAATGTAATAAATTACCAAAAGTGAACTAATTCAAAAGACTTCCTACAAGCTGAAATGTTGCTGATGCGACTGTTGATGATGATTCGTGTGTGTGTACCAGAAAGAGTACTCCCGAAGATTCTAGCACAGTGTTTTTATATTTAAACTGATATGTGTTTTAATGAATCAATTATTTCTTTTAATGGTTGAACCTTTTCGTTTTGTTTACAGCTGATTATTGGGAAGTAGCTGGTCATCGCAAAATCATACCATCGACTAGCCATCGAAGAAGTAAGTAACATGCTTTATAGCAAATAAGCTAGGCAAAGAATTATCAAAATTATAAATAGTTACTAATGTCTAGGAAAAAACAGGTACAAACAATTCGTTAGTCTGACAGCAACACTAGATGTACATTCTCAAATGCTTGAAGATGAGGAACAAGAAAAGCATAGGAATCGGGTTCAGCTGATAACCATGACCGAACTGAATCCATAATACTCCACGGTATCACATGTCTTCCTTATGCAGACGCACGTCAAAAAAATGTTCTAACTATCTGATATTCAAATGCAGGATGTAAGATTCGCTGAAAAACTATGCGGGTTCGTTTTATGGGACCATCGTTTTTGGTATTCGATAAAGGTAAAGAGGTTTTGGTACATTTCCTTTTAAAAGATTTAGATCGAAGTTTTGTTGGATGTATTCAAACAAGTTGCGGTTTTTATTCTTAGGTGTGTTCGGGATTGGTGAAAATTGTTCATTAAGAGCAACTTATAACGGTCATAAATACTAAGGTTAGCAGTTTTCATGCGGGATTGTGAACACCCCCTTAATGTCTTACTCCGTGTATCAAAGATTATGTTAGTTTTCCCCTTTTTTTTTAAAGGTTATAATATAAAGTAGGGTTCTCTGATGTAGGCTGCCGAGGGTCCACCGCACATACGCCACAGCCTTTCTCTTTCTCCTTTTTATCAAATACCAGATTAGTCAGACATCAGAAACGAACAACGTAAACAAGCTCCGCAACTCCGTTCAACTTATCATATAAGGTAATATTCAACATCGTGCACCATCTCTCAAGATTCCGCTTATCCAGTTTGGGTCATCTCAGCTTTCTTGGACACTCCCGCACGAATCAAACCAGCCCTTATGTACTAATTTAGCTGTCGGTGAAGGTATACAGGTTGTTTCAGTAGCAACGGTTAAAGGTGGGCGTGAAAATGTAAGTTTAATTTTCTCGCGAGTATCCACAGCTCTAATCTGTTTGAGCAACGTATCCCTGTTATTGTTGTACTAATTTATAGAAACAAACGACATTATCGTTATATTTTTACGCTGACGTGTCGGTGCAATAGAATATCAACTATTTGTTATTTTGTTGTGCAGGTGGAACCTACAAAGAAGAAAGACAAAGAATTCACTTCATAACTGTAATACGTTTTTGAAGACCCCCTTATTAAATAGCTTATGGTATTGTCGCTATAGGTGCACTTGATTTCAGTACACGGACTGAAACAACAGATGGCTGATCCGCAACGACATCATCAGGTGAACACCAACGTTAGCGACATTTCAGATTGGGTTTACTTATTATATGTAATATGAACAGGTATGTTATTGACTCTTTTTAGGAGGTTAAAATATTTTTCTTTAATGATACGGCAATATAACTTAATTTTAATTGTTTTCATTTATGATATTCGTTTTCAGTTTCAGGCACAAACGAACAATTTTATTTTTTTACTATTTTTATCTTATGTTTTTGTTGTTGTCACCTAACGTCAAATAAATCAGCTGAAAGAGGCATATATTGCATTATATATGTTCATAAAGGATATATATTAATGGGAATTAGATAGATAACAGGTTAATATAAATTAGGTTCTTCTAATTTCTTTTTTTATTCGTTGAAACGTAACATCTTATCGTGTTTTCTGTGGTTTTCATATAAGTTATTACTCTTTGTGCAAAATGGTTTTAAAAGGGAATCCCAGTTTAGTGTTTGGTTACGTGTTTGACGCAATCTAATTGGAGGTTTATGTTATGTTACAGAAAGAACAAAAGATACCCACCCTTAATGACAGGAGATTGCAAAGCACATTAACGAAAAGCTACAAGTACGCACCCACCTAGCCCATGTTCTTCGTCTGAGGTTGTTGCTACTTCAAGTGCTGAAACTGCATGTATCTCCAGCGGCCTTGTCGCGTCGATTAACTGCGTTAGCGATAGTTCTAAAAGAAAAGGGAGTGACCACGATTTGGAAAAGGTTAAAGCAATGCAAAAACTTGCACAATGGTTGTTCTGGTGAGCCGCGACCTATTTTGTTGGACTTTATTTTTACCTACCCTTTCGTTGAATATTGGTTTTTATGTGTGCCGTCCGTGGGACTGTAGGTGGCGCTCATGATGCGTGCCATGACGATAGCATTGCTGCAGAAATTTTCGGTCAACAAGTTTCACAATGTTGCACCGGTTTGGTCAACTACACCAAGGTAATTGTTAGACAATTTTTTTTGGCAGTTTTGTACGGACATACTTATTTCAGAAGCTACACCTCATTTTTACAAAAATGTATATAACTGCAGGCCGTGGCGAGGTGATATTGGATTTTCTCTCGGGGATCATTTGACATGAACCCATTGATATGCCTACCCCGCCTGTTGGGAAAATCAGAAGCCGTGCAGGGAAAAGGAGAATCCATGCTTTTGGGGCAGAATGCTGAAGGCTATGACAGACTGCCCAGCAGCTCTAGGCGTCTACAACAACTAAGACCTGACAAGCGGAAATAGCCACTGCAAGGTAATGGGACCTGATGTCTAAAGTAATGGGTCAGAATAGACATTAAAAACTTTGAATCGCCAAAGTATTACATGTATCTTGGTTTTATTGACTCTCAAAATAAATCAAAAAAATTGATCTTCACAAAATGGAAAACCATCAACGCACAGGCCAAAAGCGAGCTTACACTAAAATAGTTTATGGGTATGCTTAAAATTTTCATGTGTTCAATTCTTTTGTTGTGGTCTCCTTTGATTAACCAGTGCATAATTATATGTTGTTCAAACCCCATAATCTGCACATAATGAAATATCCGAAAGTTGATTAACGTGTTTTATATTTTAGGGTGGTGTTGAAGTGAAAAGAGGCCACCAAGATTCTTGCTGATGGACGTCTTCAGCGACATATCTGCTGATAGTAACCATAGGCGCTCACCAATTAGGTGGGAAAACATTAGCGCTCACTAATTAGATGAGAAGACATTCGCAACATGTATTCGATTACACTTATTTAAACATTAGGGGCAGGTAATCCATTCGGCTTATATAACCGTTACAAACTTTAGAACTGCGATTAAAGAATGGTTTCTGGGATGCGTATTCATTATATGAAAGTTATGAATGAGCTGTGCATTCTGGAGTACAAAAATGTATTGCGAAGCTGCAACGAGACATGGAACAAACAAAACCGGCCAAACAGATGAAAAGCCCCTGCCGCAACGCGGCGGGTTCCATGCTCGTTATTAATTCAAGGTTTCATAGCACATGTGCATATATATTAACTTTGATATTGTTGTAGACTTGTAGTATACTCGATCATTATAATTGGCTTTAAATAAAGTGAAGGACAAAACATGGGTGAGTTATCATGGTATATAAGATGTCGTTTTTATGTTTGAGATTCATATTTATGCATGTATGTCTTGGTTTTGCCATAATTTTAAATATATATTGCTATTTTCATTTGCGAGTTTGATTATTAGTCGACAATATTTAAAACCAAAACCTTTATTTAATTTTCTTAATACAGAATGAATTATAACTGGCTGCATGCTTGTTACCGTGATAGTGCGATACCAGGTGTTACATAACTAGAGTTTTATACTATCTGATATACTCATATACATATGCATTACATGTTTACATGTGATCTTGAATTTGCTTTATTTTGTTAAAGTCTAATAACAATTAGCATCTAACCTCTATTTAATATACTTTGTATACTTTGCCAACACCCTTTTATTGCAATCGAATTTTGCATTATTTGAGTTTATCCCACGTACTACTAAAAGCATTCACATGTCTTGAAGGTTAGATGTTCTAAATTAGATTATCATACATTATTTGATAGACATGCATGTGATATTTTGATGTATCTTCATTAAGTTTAATTATCATTTAATATTGTGATGTATCTTCATTAAGTTTGATTACAGCTTAAACCTTGTCTTATGAATTCGCTTATTAGTCAGGTAACTTATTTAAAGCATCTAGTATGTGTTTAATCTGCCTAAACTATTTTTATGTCTTACACTTTAATGTTTGTATGCTATATGCATGTCACATATTTGCGGGTCCCGACAGTATTACAACTTTGTGTTCTAAAACACCTTAATTTGACATGGTATACACAAGTGCCACGTAAATCCCTTGTAACTGACCCTTTACTAAAATATGCAGTTTACTCATGTCGGGTGATGAATACCCTTATCATCATGTTTATTTATAGATTGAATTGTTTTTTGTCTTATTCATGTGGATACTATGTCGAAAAACGTTATACCATGTATTTTATGTAAGAGAAGCAATGTTTACGCTATCTCGTAATTTTTGACACCATATTGTTCCTTATTACTCCCCATTTTCATGAATCAATTCTTAAACTAGGATGGTTATTGAAAGTATAGCTAATTGTAGGATGGTTTGCTTTTTGTGTTCTAAATATAGGATGATTTTTTTTTACATTCTAAATATAGGATGTAAAATAACAACTAGACATCAGCAACTTTCTTAAACAACATAATACGTAGTACATACAATACAATATTCAAATTCAGCATCTCATAGCTTAGCAACTAAAGCATACAATACAAGATCCACCTTCATAATAACAGTTCGAACAAATTAAAGCATACAAACATGTAATTTAAATCCTAGAAGAATAAGGACGGACATTTTCTTTGATTGTGACCAGCAACTTTGCACTTTCCACACTTACGAGGTTCTTTAGGATCACGAGTGTCCATTTCATTTCTGAATCGACTTTGTTGTCTTCGTCCTCTACGCACAACAAGTTTCGTCGGATCCGCTTGAATGCTCCATTGGGGATTGATCCAGTAATCAAAATGAGGTAATGGGTTAAAAGTAGCACTATATTGTTGTCGAAAAGTCGAAGTAGAGTACACATTATCAATGATGTGAAGTGGGTTGTCTCTTTTTTGTCGACAAACGGCGAGTGCATGCGAACATGGAAATCTATATGCTTGCCATTTACCACAAGTGCAGGTCCGCTCGAGATATTTAACGGTGTGTACATTGCCACCAGACCCATTTATTTGTTGTTTTGTCACAACTCTATAGACACCTTTACTGTTATCAAACTCTTGTACTCGATGACTTTGAGCATGAATATCATTCTTCTTAAATATACGCCATGGGGTTGGTGGTAGAGGTGCCTTGCTATTTTGTGCCACAGAACTATACTTTTGGAACATGCTTACAGTTCTATTAAAAGTAAGGTTTATCAAGGCCTTAATTGGTAGTAATCTAGCCCCCCGCAACACATTGTTGAAACTCTCAGATGCATTTGTTGTTTGAAAATCCCATCGAAGACAATCATCAAATGCTATACACCACTTGCTTTTATCAATTTGCTTTAGATAAAGCCAAGCATTTGGATCAATCTTCTTCATATCATTTATGTATTTAATGAATTTTCGTACTTGACACGTGCTACCCATTGCCCAACAAAGTCGTTTAAGAGCAATGTTTTTAAACATGTAATTAAAATTACTTCGTAGGTGTCGAAGACAAAAACGATGATATCCCATTGGCTCCTTCCATTCCTCTATATTCATCATCGCATTTATTATTCCTCGATGCCTGTCTGAAACAACACATAAGCGTCTATCTTGCGCAACGTAATACCTGTAACATCCATAAATTTTAAATTAATAACTAAGTGTAATCAGGTGTAACCTCTAAAAATTAATTTATACAAGTTGCATTACCTGAATTGTTCCAAAAACCAACACCAGCTTTGATTGGTCTCTTCATCGACAATGGCATAAGCAACCGGTAAAATATGATTATTTGCATCTTTTGTCACAGCAATAAGCATTTTACCTTTGTATCCTCCTCGTAAATGTGTACCATCCACACAAATAACAGGCCTACATTGGTGGAATGCATCAACTGACGGTCCAAATGCCCAAAAAACGTATTTAAACGTCATAATATTTGATGAGTTGTTCTGATGATGAAGCCATTTGACAATTGTGTTTGGATTTGAAGCTTCTAATGCCGCAATGTAACTAGGTAACTCTGCAAAATTACTCTCCCAATCTCCATAGAGAATCTTCATTGCTTTTTTCTTCCCATACCAAGCTTTTTTGTAAGAAACATCAGCATTCAAGTAATTTTTTATATCAGCTTGAATGCTCTTCACAGAATATGAAGGATCACTCTCAAGTGAATGAAGAATGTGGGAGGCAATGATTGCAGAGGTTAAATTTGTTTTATAATTGCTAGAATATGCTCCCATGAAATTATGTGTATTAACCCAACGTGTTATCTCCCACATCTTATGAGTTTTCTTCTTAAGAGCGCGTACATACCAATCACATTGTGGTTCATAGTGAGCGTTATTCGAAGCTTCAGCTTCTTCTACTTTATAAGTTTTGCATTTTGCGACCCATGTATTACCTTTGCTTTCAACAACCTTAAATTCCCCATTATTAGCCAATGACCAAAGTGCTATAGCCTTCTTGAGTTGCGCCTTGCTTTCAAATCGCATCCCAAGTCGAATTTCTCTTTCCGATTCACTCCAAAGATCAATGCGAATGTTGTCATCTACATCTGGTATGTCTCCATCAATGTCATCTTTAATGTCATTAAAAAACTTCATTACACCTTCACTATATGGCTGGGTTGGGTTCTCACTTTCATCATCATTAGAATATTCCCCAACATCACTAAAAGAGTCACTATCATCCTTACTTGACTCGGAGTTGGATTGTTCACCAAACTTATCAACACACTCAAATCTATCATCATTAGGAAAACTAGGGGAAGATCTTGGAAAAGGATGTTCGCTAAAACTACGTAGCAAACTTACAAAACCTGTATCATTTAACTGATTTTCATGTTCTTGCTGAATTTTCTCCATTACAACATGTATTTGTCCCCAAAAACGAGCCTCTATCTCAGCTAATTAAATAGTTATACCGAATTCTAAATGCATAACATATAACAATTTGATGAATTGATATTGGACTAATAGTTATAGATAAGAACATACATACCTATTTGGAATTTGAAAGGAAGCATTAAGTGAACATTTGTGAGTCCAACTACTAGCCACAGAGAAGTTATAATAAGTTTGTAGGTAAAATTAAATAAGTTTGGTAGGAAGAATTTATTGTTGTGTAGTTTATAAAATAAAAAATTGACAAAATCCTACTTTTAGAATAAATAAAGCAAATCATCACATATTTAGAACATTAAAATGATTTCATCCTACTTTTAGCTAACTTTTGAAAAACCATCATAGTTTTAGAAAATTTTCCCATTTTCATTTAAAATTATCCCAACATAGATATTCTTGTGTCAACTAATCAAAAGAGAATTTAGAGAATTTAGTGAATGAGAATGATATTTGATTGATTGAAAACTATACACTTATCTGATAATATTTGTTTGCATGTAAGACACTTGATTAATATTATATTAAACTGTGTGCGAGACATAAAAGAGTTAATCAAAAAAATATGAACTCTCTATATTATTCGACTTTTATTTAATGAAAAAGGTGCAATTGAAGCACATGTGGTCATAAAGTTTATATTTATGAGCCAAGATTATTTATTGGCATGACCGATTGGACCATCCCGAGTCATTGATGATGCGACACACATAAAAGAACCATGGGTTCTTCAAAGGTGATTTCAATAATTTTGTTGTTTTCAATGGAAGTGCAGTGTTCATTTATCACCACCAAATTAAAGTAAGAACTTTGTCCTATGAAGTTTTGGAAAAAATATAACGGGGATGTATGTAGGCCTATACATCTGCCATGTGGATCATTTTGAGTTTTAAAATCGATGCATCGTCAAAATGATCATCAAATACGCAACTTAAGGTTAGCATAATTAGTGGCTCGACTTATAAAATGAGAGCACGGTTTTCCACATTGTATTATTGAGAATGGCGGTGAAAACTTCTAAGTATTGGGCGATTATTGGAATAAGTGTTGAACTTTATGTAGCCCAAGTTCATACGCGAATTGCTTTTGTTGAAACGTTCATAAAACGTCTTCAGTTGATTGCAAAGCCAATAATTATGAGAACGAAAATCTTAGATTATGGGGCATGTTATAAAATATGAATTCGCATCATGCCAACAAGATTAATGAATAATCCCCAATAAAATGGTTTATGGTTACGAACCATATGTTTCCCATTAAAGTTTATGTAAATGTGCGAAACCTGTATTGAAAATCCACCACAACGCACAACAATGGGATGTGGTAATTGATAATTCATTCAGGGGGAGAATTAGCAGCGAGAGATATGGAATCAATTATAATATAAATGTTGATCCTTAGACCAATGAATATGAACTTGAAGGGACAATTTACATTCCAGATCTAGTAATTGACAAACTTGTTTAGTGACATAAAGAAGTGACTAGATCATATATATGCTGCTAGTGCTCCAATTATAATGTATGTCCCAAAATGAAAACCAATGATTGGTAGTAAGTCTATGGCACGTCTGCAATGTGATAGACTAATCGATTTCAAATAAAAGTCCTCGAATGAATAGATAAAATGGAGCAAGAAAATTCAGATGGTCTAATCGAGGTAATAAAGACCCCATAATGATTCTCCTATAGAGACTCTAGACATGAAAGTAATTGAAAAACCTCGGGTACTTGAAAAACTATGAGATATCAATAAATGATATATTGCAATGTCTATTAAAGCATGGAATCGAAAATATAAATAAATCGACGTCGATGGTGATATTGTATACAATAATACACATGGTAATGATTATGTAAATAAGTAAGATAGCGCTATAATTGATACACGTACAACGCGCGTTCGGGGTCAAAGGAAACTTCCTTTTCTTCGAACAAGTTTTTCAACCACCTAGGCAGTGAACCTAATTGTTGTAGTGTAGTATTAGGGTAAGCCTCGGGGATTGATATCGTTCTCTAGGGGAATAGGAATGCTAGTGAGAAATTACTACGCTAAGGTTGAGGTTGAGGAAGGTTATTTTTTATCTTTTTATATTTTTTTAGAAAACTAATGGTACGATCTCGGGGTTTAGATTTGGGGGGTGGTACTTCTACCGATTACTCTACTTTTCTAATTATCTAAACTAATGGGTAGTCTATGTCTATTGAAGTGTGCTCGTATGATGATTAAAGATGTGTCTACCTAGATACTATTACTCCCTAGTTATCTTTTATTGGTGGTTGAATTGTCACGTCCTTATTCTTAACGCGTTGTGTTTTCTAAGGTCGTAGAGTGTGCTTTTATCCCTAACTCTTTGAAGCTACCTTAAGGTTAATGACTACGAAATCTCTAGGATTCATAAACTTAACACTAAGGTTATCTTTAGATGTTTAGCCTAGAATTCCACTAGTAATTATAAACTAATGTTCAACAAAGATTAATCAAGTATTAAAAACACAACGATGGCTTTAAGCACTCCTAAGCCAATTACAATTAAGATAAGAGACAACCAATCAATATTTAATAACTAGGTTTCATAGATCTAAGCAAACACACAAGTAAATTAGCCGGACATGTTAAACATGAAAATATACACACATTCAATCGAAGACATAATGAAATCTAGGGAATAAATAACTTATCTCGATGTAACATAGGGTATTAGAACCCTAAAATACTGTCCAAACCGGACTACAATCGTTTTAGGTTTTTACTCCACAAGTCTACCTCTTTAAAAGTCTGAAAATCGAATTCTATATATAGATTTACAACTGCGACGGCGTCACCTTGTAATTGTGACGCCGTTCGATCGCCGTCATTAGGGTTTCGTCTTGGCCAAGTCAACTTTGGGATGGTGTCACGTTGTGGTTGTGACGCCGTCAACTTCAGCTCTAACGTCGTCTGAATCTGGATCTAGGCCGTCTGAGGAGAAAAGTCTTCGTGACGCCCTACTCTTCGCAGCCTGACGCCATCACGTGTAAAATAGCAATTTCGCTACTATGTCGTCACAAAATCAGGGACAACGTCACCCTTTGTTTGGGACGCCGTCAGGTGCATTTCCAATAGCTTGAGTGTCTTGATCTTGACATTAGCCATTTTCTTCACATACTCACTCCTTTTCGTCCAAATAAGCAGCATTCCAGCATTTTGCCTTCAAGAGACCTAAAAAATGAAAAGGAACGAAATTAAGCAGTAACGGATATAAAAGTGGGCGATTAAGGGCTTAAATGACCCCTCAAAAGTGTATGTTTTAAATCCTTATCAAATATCCCTACATTTGGTATTTGCTTGTCCTCAAGCAAATGTGCTTTTGGCCAATCAATTTATAAGTTAGGGGGTATAAAGCAATGATTTAACATAATTTATAACAAGTATAAGCCCCGCAATAGTCATAACAAGCACGGAAATTATATACTAGCACCTCACAAGTGGTGTTTGGATACTCTCATCTCTCGGGTGTATATGAAATATATCAAATGGAAATGGAAGATAAACACTCATTAACCGATCATAGTACATAGATTACCATAGGCTTGAGACTAGATCAAACCTCCACCGCTTTGGCGTAAGCACCTAGGAAAAACTATCTAATAGGTCTTTTAAATGGTTGCAACGTTAGGCTTACGGTAGGGAAACAAAGGGTTTGGTTGGATAGGCGATTTAGTGGTGGCAAGTCAAAAATCTTTATGTTACAAGCATGAGAAGAATGGAGTTGCTAAGCCAAGACTCGACTCTCTAAACTCTAGATAACTTTGAAATAAACAAATATAAATTTAAAGATAGATGTAGGATGGTAGCCCGTATGTTTTTTTTTTCACATATTTTTTCCATGCACTTTTACTCTACCATCCTCTACGATAACATCAAAATATAAGGGATTTATAGGCACATCCCTACACTTGAGTTTTTATTACTCTAACACTAATTTAACCCGAATTGAAAAGATCAAAACACTTGGAGTACATTATTACGTAAATAAAGGGAATTTGAATTTAACGTTCTTTCCCATCATTCCATAAAATTTAACTTTACCCATGATTCCCAATCATCCCAAAACTGTGTACAAAAGATATGACTCGACTTAGTAACTATGCAAGTAACTAGATAATTGAACTAAGGGTTTAATATGATAACAATAATGCACTAAAAGTGAGTGCATACAAGGTAGGCTAAGGCGATTTGGGTGTACATCTGGGGGTGGATTGTAAACAATGCTCTTCATTGATATTCCGGAAAACCGAAACATTACGAGAACCGCGAAAAGGATAGGCTCTGAGGGGTTAACTAGGGGTATCGTGTACTAAAGATGAGTATAACGCAAGGGTGTGGGTGAATTACTCAACTGATGTGGAAGAAGTAATTATAATGCGGGTATCAAACAAGGGTTATCCTAATGTCTCTTATGATTTAGTTATTCCTAACTACACAAGTGTAATCTCACTAGCGATCTCGGGATGCATCACAAAACAAGTTCTAGAATCTATTATACTACCGGTACACTCTCGAAGCATTAAAGATGAATGCTTTAATTCTTACAAATCTAGGGGCGAACCTCACATTTTTGGGGTTGAATTTGAGTGGTAAAGGGTTTTTGTGCTAGTCATATAACTTCCTATCCATGAGACGCTTTATTAAAACTAAAGACCCACTCGTATAAGTCATGAAATTTTTTAAATTTGGTGCTAAAATTACCCTAACCGATATTTCTCATGGTTTATTATACAAATGAAATAGGACAAGACAAATGATCAAGGATAAGCATAATTTCAAAGTTCCCGTTTTATTCTCCCTCCCTACACTTAAACTGAACATTGTCCCCAATGTCCCCAAAAGTATCAAATTTACGATAACAAAAGGTAATTAAAAAAGAAAGAAACTAGTACTCCCCTAATTAGCTAGGTAGGATCTGTGTGAAGTAGTGGTTAAATTCTTTCCAAGAAAAATGTATGCGTGAAAAGCTCCATCCAATCTTATGTTTCTTCTTCTTGATAAATAAAACCTGCACACTTTAAGAAAATAGACGAAACCTTCGCGTAAAATCGGTGGTAAAACTACATATGACTCTACTAAACTAGGATATAATGCTTGTGGAATGGATGTTTGCAGATTTTCTGGAAAATTAAGACTTGAGAAATTCCAAAAATTTATAAGTAGCACAGAAAATGAGAGAAAGTTAGATAAGCTGTTTCTGTTCCTCCTGACGCCGTCAGGTTGCAATCCTGACGCCGTCAGGTTATCCTGACAGAAACTGGTCTGATGCGTTTTCCTGGAAAAATTGCATCTTTAGAATCTAGAAAAATTCCTGCAAAACATCCATTATGACTCGATACAAGCATTTGACTCTAACACACACACACACATATATATATATACACACACACACACACACACACACACACACACATATATATATATATATATATATATATATATATATATATATATATATCTCTTTTTCAAGAATTGTAATTCTCATGTTCACGTTCTTTTAAAAATGTGTGTAATCCTCCCTACACTTATCTTTTTTGTAAAATACCTTTATATGTAATTAAGACGAGGTTAAAGACAAAATAAAGCATTTTCACAAATTCAAACATGAGAATAAACAATCAATGAAAAGATATATGACACACAACAAGCAAACAATTAAGCATGGGTTCCCACGAAGCGCTTTTCTTTATTTATGAGTCTTGTAGCTAGACTCGAAGTCGTGCCCCTACGTGGTTTCGTTTTTCATCCTCAATGAAAACTCTATCATATTGACAAAATTATCATCTACGCTATACCTAGGTCCTATGGTCAAACAATCCTTATAGTAAAGCCTCCTTTTCTCCCACATGAAGTTCAAACCTTTTTCAACATTGTCTTCGCTTTTTTTCTCAAAATCTCTAATGTTGTCTCGCTCATAAAGGGATAAAGGGCCATATCCATTCATCTTCCAAGGCATCTTATAAGTGATCTCATCGTCCCCTTCCATAAACCTAACCGTTCATTCGGATTTGTTATAGCTCATTTTAGACTTTTCAACAAACGGTTTTCCTAGCACAACTTGGGACAAACTATAGTCAATGACACATCCTATGTCTTCTAGGACCACAAAATCAACTAAGTAGGTGAAATTTCCTATAAAGACGTGTACATCCTTGACTCTTCCCACAAAATTGCAAACCCCACCCGGATACTTAGGGTCTCTCTTAATCTTAAGTCGCTCATTTATAATATCATTGTAAACACCTGATGACATCACATTAATGGGAGATTCCGTATCTATGTAGGCGTACTCGACATTCCTATATCCAATCATACAAGGTATTTTGATGTTCCAAGGATTTCCTCTCCTAATCTTTGGGATATCCTAATGATGGGTGATCGAGGATTGTCGATTATGTATTGGTGGTACGCAACTTCTTCCTTAGTGGGGTAAAGATTGAAGTAAGCACTACTCTCCTCATTCATATTCTCATTCACTAAACCATTACCCGAATTACTGCTAATCATGGATCCAACAACTGAGGCGCTAACCACTTTTTCAACAGCATCCCTAATTGTGCTTTCAAATACCCTTTGTAAATCTTGAAGATCATTATTTCTACTAACATAACGGTTGCGGCGATTGGGTTGGTCAAGGGGTTGGGATTTGAGTGGAAGTGGTTTATTTGGTGGTGGGTTGTTGTTTGATGGGTTATCACCTTCCATGATGAAAAGTGATGGGATTACTAATAGAGTCACGAAGAAGGGGGATAGACTACGAGGAAGCTAAAAATGAGAAAAAAATTTACTTGATAGGAATCAAGCAAGGAAACCTAAACAAGATAAAGATCTAACTAGCTATTCTATTCCCCGGCAGTGGCGCCAAAAACTTGATACGCGTACAACGCGCGTTCGGGTCAAAGGAAACTTACTTTTCATCGAGCAAGTTTTTCAACCACCTAGGCAGTGAACCTAATCGATGTAGTGTAGTATTAGGGTAAGCCTCGGGGATTGATATCGTTCTCTAGGGGAATAGGAATGCTAGTGAGAAATTACTACGCTAAGGTTGAGGTTGAGGAAGATTATTTTTTATCTTTTTATATTTTTTTAGAAAACTAAAGGTACGATCTCAGGGTTTAGATTTAGGGGGTGGTACTTCTACCGATTACTCTACTTTTATAATTATCTAAACTAATGGGTAGTCTATGTCTATTGAAGTGTGCTCGTATGATGATTAAAGATGTGTCTACCTAGATACTATTACTCCCTAGTTATCTTTTATTGGTGGTTGAATTGTCACGTCCTTATTCTTAACACGTTGTGTTTTCTAAGGTCGTAGGGTGTGCTTTTATCCCTAACTCTTTGAAACTACCTTAAGGTTAATGACCACGAAATCTCTAGGATTCATAAACTTAACACTAAGGTTATCTTTGGATGTTTAGCCTACAATTCCACTAGTAATTATAAACTAATGTTCAACAAAGATTAATAAAGCATTAAAAACACAAAGATGGCTTTAAGCACTCCTAAGCCAATTAAAATTAAGATAAGAGACAACCAATCAATATTTAATAACTAGGTTTCATAGATCTAAGCAAACACATAAGTAAATTAGCCGGACATGTTAAACATGCAAGCATACACACATTCAATCGAAGACATAATGAAATCAAGGGAATAAATAACTTATCTCGATGTAAAATAGGGTATTAGAACCCTAAAATACTGTCCAAACCGGACTCCAATCGTTTTAGGTTTTTACTCCACAAGTCTACCTCTTTAAAAGTCTGAAAATCGAATTCTATATATAGATTTACAAATGCGACGGCGTCACCTTGTAACGCCGTCATTAGGGTTTCGTCTTGGCCAAGTCAACTTTGGGACGGCGTCACGTTGTGGTTGTGACGCCGTCAACTTCAGCTCTGACGTCGTCTAAATCTGGATCTAGGCCGTCTAAGGAGAAAAGTCTTCGTGACGCCCTACTCTTCACGTCAGGTGTAAAATAGCAATTTCGCTACTGTGTCGTCACAAAATCAGGGACAGCGTCGCCCTTTGTTTGGGACGCCGTCAGGTGCATTTCCAGCAGCTTGAGTGTCTTGATCTTGACTTTAGCCATTTTCTTCACATATTCACTCCTTTTCGTCCAAATAAGCATCATTCCAGCATTTTGCCTTCAAGAGACCTAAAAAGTGAAAAGGAACGAAATTAAGCAGTAATGGATTTAAAAGTGGGTAACTAAGGGCTTAAATGACCCTTTAAAAGTGTACGTTTTAAATCCTTATCAATAATCATGTTAAGGATCATGGAAGCATACCTGCAGGAATTGCAGTCATATAAGTGAATGGCCAAAAGATAGACGCAAAAAACTAATGTAAGATTGAAGTCTCTTATGATGAGACATGGTTATTGGGATTTGAAGTCCGTACATATGAATGTGTAAAATTATTGGATATGCATTGGTCATTATGAGAGAGCGAAATTAAAGTATTTAAGGCATAATTAATGGCACACAAATATTTTCGCAAAGACTTTGCATATAGAGACATTATCTCATGTGGTGGATCCAATAATCTATTTAATATTTATAAGTCTAGCGATATGATAACTAATCGATATGCGTCTAAAAGAAAATGAATAGAGCTCTTTTGAAGTTGAGATTCCATGAGGGATATAAAATGCATGAAGCATATCTCGTGATTTAACATGCTGAAAGCATATAAGAAAGTTTTCAAGAATAACACTTGATCAAGATGAATATACCACTATATAAGTGAAAGGCAATATGTTATTGGTTAAAAATGAGCCATTGAAATAACAAAATTTACCCATGTTAGTTTTAAAGAGATTTATATTTGAATATGGTATAAGTTACATATGTTTTGATGAGGTAAATGTGGATGGAACTCATGAAGAGATTTTCAAGATGGTTGAATACCTTGAAATGAAATACAGAGTTTTGTCTTGTTTTATGAATTAAACATCTTAAAGATGAAATCATTTTTCATAATGAAAGCTAAAGAAAGATGTTATATATCTTTATATGGATAAATGACGCTCATGTTTATGAGGTCAATTGATGAAGAAAGACCCCTTTACTTTTAAAGATGATGATCACAATATCAATTTACATGTGTCATACTAAAATGTGTATATGTGAAGTACAAGGATGTACTTAAATGAGATGTATGACGTATCTTAATCCTTAAATTCGATATGCGAACAACATGTAGAGAGTTTTTATTCATGTGATTCTATCAAGACACATTAAGGTGCATTCACTGATTCAATGAGCTTAAGTGATGTGATCATCAGGGGGAGAGAAGATACGCATTGCACTCTTTTTATCCCTTAACCATGGTATTGTCCCCATAGGGTTTTTCGGCAAGGTTTTTAATGAGGCAACATCCCCAAACGTTTAAAGGAATTATGTATTTTTTTTTCCTTCACCAGATTTGTCCCACTAGGTTTTGTCTAGTAAGGTTTTAACGAGGCATAAGTCTCAAATGGACATCCAAGGGGGAGTGTTATGAATAATTATAATATGGATGTCAATATCTTATAAGATACTGATTGGATGTATTTGAGTTATATTAGAAGATTACATATCTTCCAGAATGTCTAACCCTCAGAATGGTTGTTCACAAACTGGATATGTATTTACAAGTGGAGGAACCGCAATTTCATGATGTTCAGTTAAGCAGACGATCTCAGCGATATCATCCAACCATGCAGAAATTCTAGAGATACATGAAGCAAGTCGAAGAATGTGTTTGGCTAAGAAGTGTGATACAACACATACGTAGATCATGTGGTAATTATTCAGAGAAGGTGACACCAATAGTTTTGCATGAAGATAATGGAGCATGTATTGCTCAACTTAAAGAATTTTATATCAAGGGCGAAAGGACGAAATACATTTAACCAAAATTCTTCTTCACTCATGACTTACAGAAGAATTGTGATATTATTGTTCAACAATTTCGTTCAAGTGACAATTTGGCGGATCTGTTTACCGAGAGACTTCCTAGCTCAATATATAGAAACTAAGACACAACATTGGGATGCGCGACTCAAAGAGATCAAGTGATATAGTCATCAGAGGGAGATAATACGCGTTGCACTCTTTTTCCCTTAGTCATGGTTTTGTCCCATTGGGTTTTCCTGACAAGGTTTTTAATGAGGCAGCAATTCCTAAGCGTATTAATAATATGGACATCTAAGAGGGAGTGTTATGAATAATATTATGTGGATGCCCATATAACCCATAAGAAGCCCATGGCCCAATTAGCTATAAAAGTTTTACCCTAATGTTTATCTTATATATACCCTTTTGTATCTGATACATTATGATTAATTGAAGAATACTTTTCATTCCCTCAACTCTTGTTCACAACAATTGTTTTAGTATTAAATACATCAATTACTCCTACGTAAGTATGTAATATAAAAATTGATTGTTATTCAAAAAAAGAAACAAGTTTAGGCGTTTAACAATCAAAAAATCAACATTAGATGAAGATGTAACATAAAATAGGTGTGAACTTTATTTAGTATGTCAAAAGCATAACTAATACTAACTACAAATATAAAAAATAATGCAAATGAGCTATAGTTTAGCAGTTTGTAAGTTGGCATCAACTAATATATTGTAAATTTAAATATCATAAGTTAGTATGATGAATTAATATATTTAGTTTGTAGATGTGTAAAAAGATATGTCTTTTAGATAAAACATTAAAACATAACGAATGATTATTCATGTTTACAAAAGACACTACAGCTATTAATACAGTAAAATAGGCACAATAGCGCATTGCAAAAAGTAAGACAATTAGCCTGTAAATAAAAAGAGTGTTACGAAATAAAAATTAATCAACAAGGAGTATAAACTAGAAGATTTGAGAGATTATGGAATGCATTTTTATTGATGATAACAAACTACAAATGAACCTCTATTTATAGGGTTCTTACAATCAAGGTATTTATTACAAGCATTAAGAGGGGATACAAAAAGACATAGGTTATGAAGGTTATGGTATATGGATAGCCACACATAAATATTCATAACACTCCCTCTTGGCTATCCATCATTAGTTGTCATACGATTAGATCTGCTGCCTCGTTAAAAACCTTGCTAGGAAAAACCCGGTGGGAAAAAAACCATAGCTAAGGGAAAAAGAGTGCAGCCCCGTATGTTCTCCCTCTGATGATTAGATCACTGAAGTTCATTGAGTCTTCGCATTCCAATGCCGTGAACCAACTTCTTAAATGTTGCAGTGGGAAGTGCTTTGGTAAACAAATCTGCTAAGTTCTCGCTTGAACGGACCTTTTGAACAATAATATCGCCGCTCTTCTGTAATTCATGAGTGAAAAAGAACTTCGGTAGAATATGCTTGGTTCTGTCACCTTTGATGTATCCGTCTTTAAGTTGAGCAATGCATGCTGCATTATCTTCATACGCGATTGTTGGAGCTCCCTGGCCTGAAGAGATACTACATGATGCATGAATATGTTGTACCACATTTCTTAACCATACACATTCCCGACTGGCTTCATGGATGGCCAAGATCTCTGCATGATTCCATGAAGTGGCACTCATTGTTTGCTTCATGGAACGCCATGAAATGGCAGTACTGGAACTTGTGAAAACATATCTAGTTTGGGACCGACTGGTATGGGGATCAGACATATATCATGCATCTGCAAAACCAACTAGATCTCTTTCGGATGAATAATTAGTGTAATATAAACCCATATCTTTTGTACCTTGAAGGTAGCGAAATATTTGTTTCACCCCATTCCAATGTCTCCTTGTTGGACACGAGCTATATCTTGCCAATAAGTTTAGTGAAAATGATATATCAGGTCGCGTATGACTCGCAAGAAATAACAATGCTCCAATGGCACTTAAATAGGGTACTTCGGGACCAAGAATTTCCTCGGAGGTCGAAAAGGGTCCTTTTCTATATATAAGGTCCTTACAACCATTGGGGGTGCTCAATGGATGGGATTTTTCCATATAAAATCTTTTTAGCAACATCTCTGTGTATGCCTTTTGGTGGACAAGGATTCCATTCTTTAGATGTTCAATTTGTAATCCAAGACAAAACTTTGTTTTTCCCAGATCTTTCATCTCAAATTCTTTCTTGAGATATTCAACTGCCTTTGGTAGCTCACCTGGAGTTCCAATGATATTCAGATCATCAATATACACAACAATTATGACATATTCAGATCCAGACCTTTTTATAAAATGCATGGGCAAATAGAATCATTTCTATATCCTTCCTTTAATAAATATTCACTAAGGCGATTGTACCACATTCGCCCAGACTGCTGCAACCCATACAAAGATTTATTCAGTTTGATTGCATATTGTTCTCGAGAACTTGCTTTACATGATTCAGGAAGCTTAAACCCATCTGGAAGCTTCATAAAGATTTCTGTATCAAGTGAGCCATATAAATAGGCTGTCACAACATCCATTAGACGCAGATCGAGTCCTTCTTGTATTACCAAACTAATTAGATACCGAAAAGTAGTTGCATCCACCACTGGAGAATATGTCTCCTCATAATCTATACCTGGTCTTTGTGAAAATCCTTGTGCCACCAAGCGTGCTTTGTAACGAGTAATTTCGTTTTTTTCATTTCTTTTTCGCACAAAGACCCATTTATACCCAACAGGTTTTATACCTTCAGGTGTATGGACTATCGGTCCGAAAACTTCTCGTTTTTCAAGAGATTTTAATTTTGCCTCAATTTTCCATTTTGGCCAATCATTTCTATTTTTGCATTCCGGAGCTGACTTTGGTTCTTGATCCTCATCATTTTCCATAACTTCTAGCGCTACATTATATGCAAAAGCATCATCGATGTCGATTTCATTTCGGTTCCAAACCTTTCTAGACATGATATAATTTATTGATCTCTTCATTTTCGGGTACCCGAGGTTCATCTTGAACCGTCATGTCTAATGTCCTTATAGAGGACCCTTCTGGTGTTTCTTTAACCTCGAATTGACCATCTTGATTATAGGCTCCCTTTTTCTTTCGAGGATTTTTATCTTTATAACCGATTGGTCTACCACGCTTTAGGCGTGCCTTAGACTCATTAGCAATTTCTGAATGTTCTTTAGGAACATCAATTTTGACAGGAGCATTAATAGCTGGTAATGTGACTTGGTTACTCTTTTAAGGTCAGTAAACGCGTCTGGTAATTGATTTGCTAATCCTTGTAAATGAATTATCTTTTAAACTTCTTGTTCATATTCTTTTGTTTGAGGATCAAGATGAGATAATGATAATTCTTTCCAACTTATTTCACTTCCCAGCTGTTTCTTTTCTCCCCCTAATGTTGGGAATACTGACTCATCAAAATGACAATCAGCAAATCGAGCCGTAAACAAATCCCCATTGATGGCTCTAAATATCTAATTATAGATGGTGAATCATACCCAACATATATTCCCATTCTCCTTTGAGGTTCCATTTTTGTGCGTTGTGGTGGAGCAATTGGGGCATATACTGCACAACCAAAAATTCTTAGATGGGAAATATTTGGTTCCTGACCAAAAACCAACTGTAATGGGGAGTAAGTATGGTGACTCGTTGGCCTGATATGAATTCGTTTTGCTGCATGTAAAACAGCGTGACCCCAAGCAGAAACTGGTAGTTTCACTTTCATAATCATGGGCCTTGCAATCATATGAATCCTCTTGATAAAAGACTCAGCAAGCCCATTTTGTGTATGAACGTGAGCTACTGGATGTTCTACACTTATCCCAGTAGACATACAATAGTCATTAAATATTTGGGATGTAAACTCACCAGCATTGTCCAAACGTATTGTCTTTATAGGATAATCTGGAAAATGTGCTCTCAGTCTTATTAATTGAGCAAGTAATCTCGCAAACGCCATATTGCGACTTGACAATAAGCACACATGTAACCATCGAGTCGAGATGCATCGATTAAAACCATAAAGTATCTAAATGGTCCACAAGGTGGATGTATGGGCCCACATATATCCCCTTGGATTCTTTCAAGAAAATTAAGGGATTCATTCCCTATGTTAGCTGGTGATAGGCGTGTGATCAATTTACCTTGTGAGCAAGCAACACATGTAATATCTTTCGTTTCTAGAACCTTATGGTCCTTTAATGGGTGTCCTTTTGAATTTTCTATTATTTTTCGCATCATTAATGATCCGGGATGGCCTAACCGATCATGCCAAACGATAAATTTTTCTCGGTCAATAAGTTTTTTCTTTATGACCGCATTTGTTTCAACAATATTAATCTTAGTGTAATACAACCCGGATGAAAATGCGGGTAATTATTCCAACACTTTCTTTTTGCCCAAAATCATATTCGTAATATGAAGGTACTCATCATGTCCTTCATTTGTAGTCTCAATATGATATCCATTTCTACGAATATCTTTAAAACTTAATAAATTCCTTTGAGACATGGGGGAAAATAGTGCATTGTCAATTTTAAACATTGTACCTTCGGGTAATAATATATGTTCTTTTCCATAACTTTTTATTAGTTTTGCACTACCCGAGATAGTACTAACATTTTATTCTTGTAGGTTCAAGTGTGAGAAATATTTCTCCTTTTTGATTATTGTGTGTGTGGTTGCACTATCCACTAGACATATGTCTTCATCATCAATAATAAGTTGTGCTACACGATCCATATTCTTCAAAATAAAACACATAACATAAGTAAAGTATTTAACTGAATAATTAAAAGGAAATAACATGTTTTATTAAGCCAAGTGAGTAGATAAAGTACGTCTCATATGACAACATAGGTAACTTGAAAGAAAATGAACGAAACAAAAATAAGATCAACATCAACGTGAAGACGTTTTATTCTTGGCTTTATTGACACTCTTATTATTGGCTTTATGAATCACTCATTTGTGAGGAAATCACTCACATCCAAATGAGTGTTATGATTTTGGTCTTCTGGAACACCAAGGTTATCAATACCGAGGCTATTGATATCAAGACTATCAAATTTTCCTTCATCATTTGCAAAGTTAACTTCGACCCCTTTTCCTTTGTTCTTTTGGGATCGTTGGTAGAGTTCCACCAAATGTTTGGGTGTGCGACATGCACGGGCCCAATGATTAGCACCACCACATCGATAACATGCACTTTCTATGGTACCTTTTGTTTTTTCACCTCCATCATTTTTGATCATTTTTCCTTTCTCTTGCCACTTTTTGTGACCACTTATATTCCCAGACTGAAAACCTTGATAATTACCTCGACCAAAACCACGCCCTTGGCCGCGGCCACGACCACGGCCACGCCCATGGCCACGTCCTCGTCCACGGTCAGATCCACGACCGCGACCTCTATATACGATATTTACTTCCAAAAGTGGAGCGGATCCAGTTGGACGTGACTCATGGTTTTTCATCAATAATTCATTGTTTTGTTCCGCGACAAGTAAACATGAGATCAAATCACAATACTTTTTAAAGCCTCTTTCGCGGTACTGTTGTTGCAATAGTAAATTAGAGGCATGAAATGTAGAGAATGTTTTTTCAAGCATTTCTTCATCAGTGATTTTTTCTCCACATAAAGTTAATTGGGAGGTAATTTTAAACATAACAGAATTATATTCACTCACTGTTTTAAAATCTTAGAACCTTAAATGAACCTAATCATAGCGGGCTCTCGGTAAAATCACAGTTTTTTATGTTCATATTTGTCCTTCAAATGATTCCAAAGGACATGTGGGTCCTTAACAGTAAGATATTCATATTTTAAATTCTCATGGAGGTGATGGCGTAAGAATATCATTTCCCTAGCCTTTTGTTCAACAGTTGTTTCCTTTCCTGCTTTGATTGTATCACCAAGACCATTAGCCGCAAGGTGTATCTCGGCATCCAGAACCCAAGACAAATAGTTTTGTCATGTTATATCCAAAGCCAAAAAATC
This sequence comes from Chrysanthemum seticuspe, assembly GCA_019973895.1. Classification (NCBI taxonomy): domain Eukaryota; kingdom Viridiplantae; phylum Streptophyta; class Magnoliopsida; order Asterales; family Asteraceae; genus Chrysanthemum; species Chrysanthemum seticuspe. The sequence goes on along the minus strand of BPTQ01000008.1, from coordinate 260,723,151 downwards.
AACTTTCGCAAAATTCAACATGGCTAGTTATATTATCACATATATGCAAGTTAACATATACTCGGTTTGGAAAAATAGTCATCGATAAATATATTAAAAAAAAACATACACGCATGACACAACACATAACATTAAAACTAATAATACAGTTAATAAACATTACACATATAAAATTACATTTTGATTCGCCAAGTATAGCATTATAAGAAAACACAGTTAATACATCCCTATGTCCAAATGAATCTTACGTTCACCTTAATGTGAATGCAACACATAGATGTATAAAGCAATTAAATAATATTACAAGATTAAACTTACTATATTACAAACATTTGTCAAATATATGATAGAAGCTAATAAGAAAATTGAAACAATAAATAATTGCACAGCTTATCAAAGGAGAGAAACAATTAAAGGCAATAATGGATGTAAAAGTAATATATAGCATCGCAATATGGACCACTTTAGACATATATGGGCACAATATCAGTAGAAAGCCAAATATAGAAGTGAATATAATAGTAAGACATATAGAAAAACAAAGATCAATAAAATATCAAATCAAAACATATAAGACAGTTTATGTATCAAAACATACAACTCATTTTTATACATGCAACCAAAGTGGACTAACAGTTAGTATTTTAGCACATTATGAGTACATGTCAGCAGTTAAAATATGATATTAAAAGATCATGTAATTCATTTCATACACTAACAAATTGAGACGTACAAAGGTAAAAAAAAATCATGACTCATCTATAAGCTACATGAAATCATGCTCAACTCTACGTAATGGTTAATCATAAATTTCACTATTTATATATATCATGGGCTCATGGCATTCTTTTCTATGAAATAAATTGTTTAGCAGTGTAAATAACCACTAAGTAAGCAATCAAGAGAGCAACACAACATGTAGAATCACACATATAATGCATACCGTATAAAGGCACATCAAGACTTACCGGTCAAAATTAAGGATTGCACTTTGAGACTATCGTGCTGATAACGTGTTACGAAATAACAACTAATCAACAAGGAGTATAAACTAGAAGATTTGAGAGATTATGGAATGCATTTTTATTGATGATAACAAACTACAAATGAACCTCTATTTATAGGGTTCTTACAATCAAGATATTTAGTACAAGCATTAAGAGGGGATACAAAAAGACATAAGTTATGAAGGTTATGGTATATGGATAAATATTCATAATAAAGAGTTTGTTTGCTTCAAAAGACATTTTTGTGTGAAAATTAGCTATTTGCTTCAAACTGAAGCTTTTATTTGTTTTAGCATAAGTTTGTCTAAGATTTTAATGTTTAAAACTTGCAAATTAGGCTTGTCACAGTCGGTCGTAAATAATCGGTTGGTCGAGGTTGGCGACCGACGTTGAAGTCGGTCGTGGCCACTGTGGGGCGAGGGTCGAACATCGGTCGAGCAAGGAAAAAAATTACTATCGGTCTAAAATGTGACCGACTTAATACACACTTTACAAACCGTTTGCTAAAAAAAACAAAATACAAAAACCCAACCTTGGTCATCGATTGTGGCAACTTTATCGTGTCTGGTCACCAGAGAGAAAAAGCTGATGTAGCAGGCGGTGACCGAGGTCACGACTGTGAGTAGCAAAGGAAAAACATGAACCACTAAGGCTACTTACAGTCTAATAATGTAACAAGTAGTTTCGCAGTGTGCAAATAAATAAAAGAAAAAATTGCAAATCACCTCTGCAACCAAATACACTTACATGATCTAATAGTGTAACAAGTAGTTTCGCAGCACAACAAAGTAGTTGAAAAAATATGTTAATTAAGAACAGAATTAACCTCCTTGTTGCAACAAATAAATGAAAAAAAAAAAAAAAAAAAAAAAAAAAAAAAAAAAAAAAAAAAACCACAATGAGAGAAACTGCTGGTTCGATCTGTATAATTTTTAGAAAAATGATTGCTGCTTGGATGTGGCAGGTGGTGACCGAGGTCACGGCCGTGACCCATGTAGTTCACTTGGCTGGCCCCTACTCTTCCTTTAGATGTGTTGCTTGATTTAGCTTTGTGTTTTTGTAGTTTTATGTATTTTTATTTGAACTATGATTGGGAGGCTTAAACATGTGTTTAAAGATGTGTCTAAACATATATGACATTATTTTGATGGTTGCAATAAGGTACTTACTTTTTTACAAATTATCATGATTATGTCACATATGTTTAGACTTAAATTTAAGCATATATGTTAAGTATTCTAATCATTTTTCTTTTTATTTTGGGTTCCGCTTCTTTTAATCGACTCGATTATGGAAGTTGGAATGCCGTTTATTTTATAATGTTTTGTGGTTGCGGTAATATATTGATATCTTTCTTAAAAAAAAAAAAAAAAAAAAAAAAAAAAAAAAAAAAAAACCCTTGAAAATTAACGGTAATTTCCAATAAAATTTGGTTGACAACTCTTGTAAATAATATTTAACTTAAATATAAACAAATTCTTCTCTTCATAAAATCTAAAAATAACCCATTAGAACACTCTACTTAATGTCTTAAAAATTATCTCTATAATACATTTGTTGAAGACCTTTTCTATAAATTCAAATAAACAATGTGGTAAATTTCCACTCAAAGTGAGTGCATAATTGGAATAAAAAAATACTTTCTAGCCTACTCACGCAGTGTGTTATGTTTCTACTCTGTTAGAGTAGTTTGCGGGGATAAAAAAATGTATTTGCTTTGCTACTCACGTGTATTTGGTGGGTATGCATGCATGTATAACTTCCGTCTTTTTACATACGTGTCATGTTATGTCGTGAGTGGTTTTACGTTTATTACTTCAGGAGTCTACACGTGTTCTGGGTTACACCGTTATTTTTTCATTGGGCTTATGGCAAACAGCCCACACAGCGTCATGAGTTGGGTGGCCCAAAGGCATTTGGTATAGAATTTCATTCCAACGTATCGTCTTCTCATTTTCTTTCCTTATTCCAGAAGCAACCGACACGTTCCATAGGTAGGGTTTTCAGATATGGGGTCATACTTTCGTCTTTTGTTCGTAGTTGTTGCTTATGTTTGTCTTAGGAGCCTCTTTGCTTGCATTTGTGTATGTTTGTTGTATTCCTTTCACAAGTTTGCTTGTCTTTATGTTTATTCGTCTGTTTTTGGTTTATTCCCCGTCTACTACCTCTGCATGGCATGTTTACTTGCTTTGATTAATGTATTTGTCAGTCTTGCATTGTTAGGTATGCTGGTTGTTGTGCATGTTCTTTTGTTTTAAGTATGCATGGTTCTGATCTTTGTTTTTGAATAGATGAGGTTACTAACTTATTTAGGTTTTCCTGGTATGGCTAGCCCTTACATTTTGGCCCATATCTTTCATACAACTCTTGGTTTTAACTTTGCCTGTGTGTGTGGTCAACTGTTGCATATTTTGGGTTTCTAATCGCCATGCAAGCCAGTAAAAAAAAGGATCCATTAGATGTAAGCCAACCCTGTGCTTCAGAGCCTTTGATATCGATCGCCAGGAGTAATGCTTTAAATGAAAACACTGGGGTTGAAGGATGTAATGTCATGTCAGCTGATGTGAACACATGTGTGTGTGGTGGTTCCTATCGAGCATTGTCTGATGATGAGGACGCCGCATTGTTATGTGCCAACTCCAGAGGTAACCTTTGTGGTTGTATGTTGCCCGGGGCCAGTAGTCAGCCGGCATAAAAAAGGCTAAGGGATAAAACCTTTGACCGGTCTGTTGACCGGCCTTTGAAGTCGGTTCGGCTACGGCCGGATGATGTCCACCAGTATGTCCCATCGAATGATTCTAAGGTTTGTTGCCTATGCCATCATGTTTTGATTGCGTGTCCCATTTTGTTGTTAGTCGGTCTGCTTATTTTAGTACGCAAACACTGATCATAAATGCTTTCAATTACAGTCCAGCTGCGGCTCAAAGGATTTGCCTATGATGGACTCACTTGATTTAGGCATCGACACCTGTCGGTTACCTCACACAAGGTGTTTGCCGTAGGGTGGAAACCTCCTCTTGGAAGTTGGGTGCTCATCTACTAATGAAGGTAGTCCTCAGGTTTGTCATGGAATGACGTGGGATCATGCTTTGAGCTAGCGGCAGGTGGATTTTCGTAAAAGAACAGGGCACCAAAAGTCATCTACTGATGTATGTGTTATGCCTGTAAGCACACACGTTGGTTGTTAGTCTTTTTTGTGGTTATAGAGCTGCACACGCCACGTTATTACTGATCCTTAACATTTTGTTTTGCCTGTTGGATTACAATTTACAGGTACATTTATTTGCAAATGAAATTGGTCAGCCTCTTGGTGGTGCAGCTGTGGCCCCTACATCCGCATCTATGCTGCCTCAGAGTTCTTTGTGGCAAGTTATGGTCGTGCCTGATTTACAAAAAGGTTTGTTCTATCGGGATGTCTCCTTACATTTTCTGCTTATGCATCATCCATGAGCAATCAGACAAGGATGTTTTATTTTAGTGGTTTCACTTATTCTATTGTATGCAGCCGTAGGTGTTGGACCAGTGATGTTGGACTTTGAGGCGGGTACTATAGCGACTCCGGTGTAGGATATAGCTGGAGAGGATTTGAAGATGCTCCACCAAATGCTATTGACACATCCAACTGTGGCTGTTTCAAACTCAGCAAGTCAACGTCATTCAAGTGGTGGCAAAAGACAATTTCGAGGTCTTTACACAGCCTTATTAATTAATAGTTATTCATGTTTGATTTTTCAACACGTATTTAGCTGGTCGTTTAATCTGTAAGAGCTAACTGGATGGCGTCATTTCATAATTTGTTAAACAGCTCCCCGTGAAGAGTCTACTCGGAAAAGATGTAGGACTGCTGCGGTTGGTACCGGCGATTGTCCTCAAGCCAACCAATCATCTGAAACACCTGTGCTTTCTCGCCAACGTCAGCCACATTCTTTGGGAGTTGATGATTTAGATCCTTTAACATCTGGTGCCGATGTGTCTTTGAATAAAGGTTTGTGTAGCAGGTGTATTCGCTCTTTTTTAAGACATGTTTGCCAAGCGTGTTTTAGTTTGTTGCTTATCATTTGATGTTTAGGATCCATTCTTATAATTCCTAGGTCACTGCAGGTTCCTGTGAAGGGCAACAAGCGTATGCAACAACACCGTTGCACCACATATCTGAGTATGCTGCCAGTTACGAAACACGAACGACGCCTGTAATGCCACCACCCTTGGAGACAGGTGCCACAACGTTTCCTGAAACCTGTGCAGATAATTTTCACGCTCAAGATATGGACGCTGGTAAGTTGTCCACCAGTTTGTAGCATTACATTATGTCTAACGTAGACGCCATTTGATAAATGATAAAAGCGAAGGATGTGTTTATGTTATTTTCAGGACTCTTTGGGTTTGACAGTGCCTCGAATGCGTCAGCCGCTGACTTGGCTGATGCAGTGGGTCCAAGCAATCGTCTATCCCGATTAACAAGAAGGAATCGCGGCCGGTTTTCTACACCCACAGGTCTGCACCTTTTGTTGAAGTAGTAGTTAAATGCATTCTTTATATTAAGGAAGCCTGGTCTAATACCAAATATATTTCAGGTCCACCAGCTGAGTACAAGGCGTTCAGGCCATGTGACTGTGTATGTCGTAGTTTTCATGCTCGGTTTTGGTATGAAGAGCGGCTCACCATTTCGACAAGGCTTTCTGGTCCATTATACAATCGGTGTTGCAAAGGGGGTGGTGTACAATTGTTTACACCAACGGACTACCCTCCATATATTAAGGAGCTTTTTACTGACAACCACTTCATGACGAACATACGCACATATAATAAGATGTTCTCCATGACGTCTTTGGGGGCTACCATTGATGAGACTGTTAATAATGGGAGGGGTCCATATGTATTCAAAGTCTCTGGTCAGATATACCATCGTATTGGCAGACTGTGTCCAGAAGAGGGTAAAGACCCGCGTTTTTTGCAACTCTATATATATGATACTGACCATGAGATTGATAACAGGCTAAACAATTTCCGCAACGGGGATGGGAATGGTCTAAGGAGGGACATTGTTGAGGGTCTTATACATGTCTTAGATGAGCACAATGCTTTGGTTCAGTTATTTAGATCTGCCAGGGATAGGCTTCAAGAGGAAAACGTTCAGGAATTCAAGGTGAGATTGTATAGCGTGGTGGGACAGCCGTAATATGAGCTCCCGACTGCTGATTCTATTGGGGCCATAGTTTTTGAAAATGGTCCGGAAAGTGAATCCGAATTTGACATAATTATTGAGACACACTCCGGTGACCCTCAAAGGATTAACAAACTGCATCCATGCTACATGGCGTTTCATTTGCCCCTCCTCTTCATCTACGGCGAGCAAGGGTACCATACTAGCCTTCGATTGGTTGATACAGCAACTATGCAAAAACAGATGAGGATAAGCGGGTGACGATGCACGCATATTATGCCTACCAGATACATGATAGGATCAATAGGTATAACCTTCTCACAATGGGCGGTAGACTTTTTCAGCAATATGTCGTTATGGCATACTGTTGTATTGAACAAAATAGGATGGACTACATCCACGAAAACCAATCAGATATAAGAGGCGACTACTTAGCGAGGTTGTATGATGCTGTTGCCAGGGGTGATCGCGAAGGTTCATCCACGGGGTCTAGGATAATACTTCCTGCATCATTTACGGGTGGGCCAAGATACATGTACAGTCACTACTTGGATGCATTAGCTATATGTCGGGTCCATGGAAATCCTTCATTCTTTGTAACATTCACGTGCAACGTTAGGTGGCCTGAAATTGAAGACTACATGCGGGCTTTTCCGAACCTTACATCGGCTGACCGTCCAGATGTAATTGACAGAGTTTTCGAACGTAAGATACATGACCTTATAAAATTCGTCAGGGACCGCCAACCTTTTGGACCTGTGATTGCAGGTAAGATAAACCATTTGCATGTACAGACTTTTACATGTTTTTCATGACTGTTGACACCAGCTATTGTTACAGTTTCTTTTATAGATTGTCAATGTAATACGTAGTATTGTTGCCTTATTTTTGAACTAACATAGCCTTATACACAATTGAATTCCAAAAAAGAGGTCTACCACATTGCCACATATTGCTATGGAATCGTAGCAACTCCACGACAATGTCAATCCAAGATATAGACAGGTGTGTGTCTGCGGAGATACCTGACCGTTTGACTGATCCAGAAGGTTTTAGGGTTGTGACTGAATTTATGATTCATGGTCCGTGTGGCCCACAATTCCCTTTTGCCCCGTGTATGCAAGGCCGGACATCCTGCAAATTTTTTTTCCCTACTGTACGACCACATTCATTGACGACAAAGGCTATGTGCATTACAAGCGACGAGACCATAACATCAACGTGCAGATACACAATGTCCAGTTAGATAACAGTTACGTGGTGCCATATAATCGGGCACTTTGTATGGCATTTTATGCGCACATCAATGTCGAATGCTGCGGGTGGAGTATGCTGATAAAATATTTGTTCAAATACATATCTAAAGGCACAAATAGAATCATCGCTATAGTAACAAGGCCGCTGACTGCATTAGATCAACAAAATGGTGTTGTGACTGCCTCAACGAGCACACATTCAGCTCAGCCAACAGTTATCGATGAAATCAAAAACTTCATGGACGCTAGGTATATAGGCCCCCATGAGGCATGTTGGCGTATCCTTGGTTTTGATATACATAGTCGTGATCCTGCGGTTCAGATATTGAGTGTCCACGCGGAAAACATGCAACATATTACATTCAGAAATCGAGATCAACTTCAGTCACTCATTGAAAACCCTTGGGCACAACGGACCACGTTAACTGAATGGTTGTACTTCAACAGGCTATATAGCATGGGCAGGCATCTTACATATGCGCAGTTCCCGTCCGAATTTGTATAGTCCATCAAAGACAGGCAATGGTTTCCAAGAAAAAATCTAAACAAGCCGTCTATTGGTAGAATGACTTATGTTCATCCAAGTTCGGGAGATCTATTTTATTAGCGGCTATTGTTGTCACACCAAAAAGGTTGTGCTTCTTTTCCAGGCATTCGAACTGTCAATAACCATGTTTATTCGACCAATAGGGCAGCGGCCGAGGCTCTTGGTTTGCTTGATGACTACGGGGAATGGTTTGTTGCACTGCAGGAAGCAGCGGTCACCGGTTCAGCCTCTAAAATTCGAGCACTATTTACACAAATATTAGTCTTTTGTGATGTGCGGGATCCATGTCGTCTGTGGGAGTCTTTTTGGGAGCATATGTCAGATGACATTCCTAGAATTCTGTCCGTTATACATGGTGTGCGGTTTACCTATGAGGATGAACCACAGCTGAAAGGGGGCGTTTTGTATGAGCTACAGGCTGCATTAGCACAACACGGTAAATCACTATCAGACTTTGGTATACCAATGCCTCCAAATGATTTGCTAAAGGTTTTGAGAAATCGTAATATCATAGAAGAAAGAAGCTATAACCGTGCTGAATTGGCAAGGGAAAAAGAAATACTGATACCCAAGTTAAATGCAGAGCAGCGTCAGATATTTGATATGATCATCGAGGCAGTGGCCAATCAAAAACAGGAGTTGGTTTTTGTTTATGGGCATGCCGGTACCGGCAAAACCTTTCTCTGGAAAACGATAATCACAACACTAAGATCAGAAGGGAGGATTGTTCTTGCCGTGGCCTCCTCTGGTATTGCATCGTTGCTTTTACCCTCCGGAAGGAAAGCACACTCAAGGTTCAAATTGCCGCTCAACTTAACTGATGAGTCCGTGTGCAGTTTCAAAAAGTGTACACAGCTCGCAGAACTGTTAAAACTAACCGACGTCATTATTTTGGACGAGGCGCCGATGAATGATAAACGACGCTTCGAGGCACTTGAGAGGACCCTCAGAGATATTTTTGAGACTCCAAATAAAGTTTTTGGGAAGAGGACCATCATGCTTGGCAGTGATTTCAAACAAACTTTGCCAGTTAAGAAGAAGGGGACGAAAAACGACATTGTAGGTTCATGTATATCTGAATCGTACCTTTGGCGCCACTTCAAGCTTTGTTCTTTGCACCAGAATATGCACCTCCATGCGTACTCAAACACACCGGAAGATCGGGAACAGCTTCTGCAGTTCTCAGAATGGTTACTGGCCATAGGCAACGGAGAGGCTGGCGAACAAGATATTGTTGATACAGACAATTGCTCATGGGTCCAGATACCTGAACGCTATTGTTTCTCAGCTGATGATTATGGCAAACAAGAATTGATAAACTTTATATACGACACTGAAACACTCCGTCAACCATCTGCGGAGATGTTACAGGACAAAGCAATAGTATGTCCGAAAAATGAAACTGCGGATATTATCAATAAACAGGTGATGGAGACATTGGAAGGTGATAGCTATTTCTACAGCAATGTCGATCAGGCTGTCCCAAGAATAAACGACGATGGCGCGACAGAATTACTCTACCCAATCGAGTATTTGAATTCATTGACCTTCTCCGGTCTCCCACCTCATACGTTGGAGCTAAAAATCGGTACACCAATAATGTTGTTTCGGAATCTCAACTTAGTTGGTGGACTTTGCAACGGTACCAGGATGATCGTTAGCCAATTAATTTCTAAAGTCATAGAGGCTAAGATTATCACAGGTACATGTGTAGCTCATAAGGTGTTCATACCAAGGATTCTATTAACATCAAACGATGACAAACTGCCATTCATTTTCAAAAGAAAGCAGTTCCCTGCAAAGGTCTGTTACGCAATGACGATCAACAAGAGCCAAGGCCAATTGCTCAAAAAGATTGGAATTTACCTCCCTGAACCGATATTTGGTCACGGGCAGTTGTATGTGGCACTTTCACGAGCAACATCACCGGACGGCCTCAAAATGGTTATTGCACCGCAACCGGATAAGCGGCCCAATACTACCAAAAACATAGTCTATAGAGACTTTCTCAACAAAATTACCATGCCGCATGTTATAGGCAGTTTCCTGTCACTGCAGCAGTTGGTCATTGACCATGCTTTGTATTTATTGTTGACATAAATTATTGTTTCTTTTTACATAGAGAATTATGTTATCCTATATCCTTTGCTGTTTACTAGCATTGTCCCATTAGTAGCAATATTCCAAGCAATATTCCTCCTAATGCACTCTATATGATTTAGTATCACCTCTTGCCTAATCTGTGACACATGCCAACACATGCCAATGACTGAACGCCTTCTAGGAATAGATATACTGCATCTACCATAACCATGGGAATCCCTTTAACGACCATCTGGATAGGGTTTGTGTAATAGCAGTTTCTCATATCCTTTGTAGGTCTACTATAGCCAATAAGAAATTTAGATTACATTGATACATCATCCCTATACAGGTTGCTGGCACTATCCTTTAATCTGTTACCTTTATGTGATATATATCATACATGCATGCTGCAGATGCAGGCTTATAATTGTCATGTGTAGTATGTAGTATAACATTCCACACCAGACAATATATCGATTAACCGTTCTTGACATAACATGGAGAAAGAATAGAATCTTTAACAAGGTAGGAAAGTATACGTATGAAGTTGTTAATGCTTACACATTAAATATGATATCCTTGACTTCATTAACTGTTATATGGCATGTGTCATTAGATTTTATGCACTTGCAATTTGACATGCAGTGATTGTCAAAGTAGTATACAACGGTTGCACACTATGGTACAACCCGTTATAGTTATGTGCCAAAACAGGTTGTTATATCAGATTTTTCTAGACGCTGCTGACTCAAAATGCTATCGAGCGGATCCATTGCCATTCGGCGCGCAACGCACATTCATGTTTTTTTGGTTTGCTTTCAGAGAAATGGAAGATAAAGGCAAATCCGTAGCAGCCGAAACACCTGAATCACAAGAGGAAAAAATAGGAAAGGCGACAGTTGAAGCATCCATCGACAAGGGCAAAGCACCAGTTGTGGAATCGGAGAGCAATGATCTGATGAACCTAAAATCTGTTGACTTTGACAGGCCGCTTGAAGTGAAGGTGTATCGAAAGTGGATGTCAAGAAATGTTCCTGACCCAAATCCCACCGGCCTGTGCTTTATACTTTTGGACAAAAATGTAAGTCATTATTCTTCCTACCACATACTGTTTTTTAATCAATCACATATGATGTTGTACTTGCAGGGTACTGCCATCCAGGCCAACGTGCAGCTATGGGACATGAAGAGCTAGAACCTGGATATTGTTACAGGATTGAACTTTTCGGCTGCAAAAAAACTGACAACTGGCAACGCACTCTGAACAATTCTGTTTGGAAAATATACTCAGGTGACTAAGATAGAAGAACAAGGATTCCCGGAACATTATTTCAATTTCGTGGCATATAATGAATTGGGCCAACGAGCAGACGCAAGAGATTTTACACTCACAGGTGCGACACGTGGTTTTTTCCTACCTTATACAAATTACATAATAACTAATACCAACATTGTGGACAGATTACATAGGAATCATCAGGAACATTGGGCCCATGAGGGAATTTGGAGACCCAACCACTAACAGGGTTCTATGCAGAAACGTTGACAAATGTCAAGTAAGTATCAAGAATTACATTCATAACAACCATGTTAAAACACAATAATTATGCCCTATTATGAATACACAGCGGCAATGTCGTTACCTTCACCCTGTGGAATGAAATGGCCAATAACTTTCCGGTCCAAACACTGGCTCACATGGATCAACCAGTCATCATAGCCATCAGCTCTTGTTGGGCTAAACGGTTCTCATGTATGTATGGTAACATATGATATCAATTCAAACATAAGCCATCATCTTATTAGTAACGATAAAGAAAAAAACTTTAAAACACAGGGGGTCTGCAGCTCTCGGCAACACCAGCTACTCACTACTACCTGAATCCCCAAGTTGAAGAAACTGATCAGATTCGTCAGATGTATGGTTCAAACACATATGTTTAAAACAAGTCACATTTACATTCATAGAATACACACTTATTTGTTCATACAGGTATGATGAGATGGGATTTGCTGCACAACCCTTATAGTTACCGGCTGCAGACATGCGGCACACACAAGAGCCAATAACACGTAGGCTGACACCGATTGCCATGTTGATGCAAACAGGCCCTGAGAGTGTCACAGTAAGTAACTTACACATAACATCAATAACGCTTCCCCACAATTGTCACTAACAACGCTTTCTTAACTGGGTTCACAGCAACAATTCACAACACAGGCTACCATTACAAGGGTTGACGATCAGTCAGATTGGTACTTCAATAGATGCAAAGTCTGTGGCAACAAAGTTGCAGAAGGTATGCCACACAGGCATTGCCAACAGCCTGGTATGAAGCCGTCACCTAACTACAGGTAAATAACCATATCATAAATACAATTTTCACATACATTTGATGAAACATGGCCACACACACGCTCCACTTATCATATAGTTGATGAACGCTAAAAAAATGGCATTAACATTGCAACAATATCTGGCAGCTAATCTTTCAAGATCATCATAACCGACGCGATCGGGAGCTCAATAGTAACCTGTTTTATCCCAGAAGCCGATTCATTGGTTCCCCTGAAGGTGACTGACCTATTAAGTTACATCCCTGAACCCAATCCACTGGTCCTACCACCAATCATATAGGAACTAGAAAATACAGAATACATCTTCCATGTGCATCTTTCAAAAGGTAGTCGAAGGAGGTTTCCAAGATTTATCCTCGACGGAGCTGAAGCCGCCCCTGCCCGCACTACCACCAATCCCCACCCAAACTGAAGAAGGTGGGTCATCAGCTACTGCAGAAAGCGTGACTGAAACTGCTACTGTGACAGACATTGGTTCTGGAAGCATAACGCCACCGCCACAGTCTGATGAGCCAGCTGGAAAAATAAGGCAGCCCACCGAAATCCAATCTGCCACGGTACGCAGGGAGCTGTTTGAGGCCAGTGGCGAAGAATTGCCATCCCGTTCCGTAAAGAAGCCAAAACTTGATTGACAGACAACAAGACAGAATACGACGTTGTTCCTCTGCATCAAGGTTATGTCAATAAAATAACTACTGTAACCACTAGGGAATAGATATAGCATGTACATTAAGTAGAAGTAGGAAGAAGTATCCAAACGTGTTATGTGCATGTAGTAGAATGCAGAGATACCTGCATAATTTTGCGTTGTGTAATCCAACACTGTCGTCTATGTATGCTGCAGTCATGCACTGTAAAGCATGGCACTTTTCCTGTATATAACCAGTTGTTACAAAGCGCAGCTGTTAAGCGAACGCATAATAGCAATGCCTTCAACACAATGTGTATAATCATTAATTGTATAAGCCATAATAACACATGCTTTGTTACATACAAAACTTTATAAAACAAGCACACATGCAAAATCCATTAAACATAAAGTTGTACAAACCCAATACGCGAAACATGAGGCACCACAATCTGCGCCCCATAAAAATCCCAACTTACTACAACATGTTCACCACCCATTCATTATAACACACATTACAGAAACAAACTACAAGCTGAAACCTAATCACCGTTGCGACTGGACATAGAACACCACTACAAACTAAAAATCATACAAATGTGTAAACCAAAAGAGATATGACAAAATAACTTTTGCTAGAACCATGTCCTACATACAGACTTCTAACATACAGAAACCACTTGCATTAAGATAAACCCACACATACAGCAACAGAAACAGAGGTGAAAACAACTAGCGCGAATCCAAAATGGATCATCACAACGCCCAAATATTGTTGATGTACGCAGCAGCAGAACGAAGCGCCACATGCGCATCATGCACCATTGCTTGAAAGGTTGTCTGTTTAGCATGCTCGCATGCCTCAACCTCCCTCAAAAAAACCAAAGAACGGCTGGCAACCAACCCATTTCCTTCCTGGAGCACCTCCCGGATCAGGTCTTCCAAATATGTGATCCGTGCCCCAATCTCAAAGCAGCGAGCACGCACCATACTCTCCCATTCACGCGCCACAATAACCTCCCTCTCAAAGAATAGGCACATCTAATCTTGCAAGTCGTCACTATCACATGCAAATCCTAGCTCTCTGAGGCATTCAGACCGTGACATATTTGCAGTGAAGATGTCTCAGTTACACAAATTGATAAATACATACACAAACATGAAGCACATAATTTATAGCCACCAAAACCCACAAAACACATACCACCACTAGTAGTTGACACCACTATAAATACACTTTTCTATACCACTACAAGCATGCAAAATACAAAAGCTACGCACAGTTATACGAGTGCACCGAAAGCTACCAACAACAGCAAAAGTGATGCAGGTTTTACTGACCAGGTCTTAATATTTATAGTGTCTCGCCATACCTATGGTCTACCCTAATGCACTAACGGGCAGTGTACCCGGTCGTGTGTAGTGTAGTAAATGGTAAAGCCGAGGTCGTCCCAAGAGCTATGTGTGTTGGATTATTACTAAGTCTAATTGTCACAGAATAATAATGGTTTTGATAGGGATTTAATTAATTAAACTACTAATGCAGAATGAAATAAAAGCAAATAAATGGTAAAGGGAAATCAATAGAGGAATAGTGGTGCTAACCTAGTCAATCCTCCTAGCTAGTTATGTCTACGTCTACCTACTTCCAATTACTTCAGGTGTGGTCAAATTCGAGAGGACATCATTTGGTCAATTCGCCCTAACCTATCAGCAAAGATGCCACCACAGGAGAAATCAGGCGCACCGTCATAAGTCATATTATTCCTGGTCCCCTAAGCCGAGTCATTAAGTACCGCTACATGCTAGATTCTAAATAGTGAGTGCCCGGCCGTTAGGAACTTAGACACTACACCTCCCAATTCTTAAGTTCATCCAAACGATAGGTGATCAGTTGGTCAAATCACACAAGTAGAAAGGGTCGTCAGTTGGTCATATCTTACCCTTTCCGTCTCAGTCCGCTCACCTAGGGTCAGTTGGTCATATCTCCTAGGCAATTGGCCTCTATCGCCATTCAAAACTACCGAACCAAGGGTGACTACCAAAGAACTATGCATGCATACACTTAGAAATAATTGTACGGAAGTAAAGGTAAACGCAAACAAAACAATTAAGGAATCATAACTAGGCTAGCACCAAAGGGTGCCTAGCCGCTCATATTAATCATGCAAATCAATTCAATATTCAAAGGTACGAAATACATGAATTGAAAGTAAAAGAAATATAAAACGCTAAAGCTTATCGTAATGGTGTGACTTCTCCCTTGGAAACAGCTCCGTATGCTTCCCTAGACCTGCCTTGTGCCTTTTCCCACATTCTCAGAGTGTTGTGTGTAGAATGGGATGCTTTGAAATGCTGGAATTTGTGGGGTATTTATAGGCCAGGTCTGGGTTACAGCGTAACCAATAGAGGAGTTACTCCGTAACCTTCTATTTCTTCGTAAATGCACTAGATCTGCTAGTTACAGCGTAATCTTATAAGTGGTTACGCCGTAGTCTTCAATAAACTCGGTTACGTCGTAAGTGATGCAGTAGTTACGGCGTAAGTATCAGCGGCGTGGAACCTCTTTTGACCTAATGGAGTTACGTCGTAACCTTTGGGAAGAGTTACGCCGTAACCTCTTGATAAGTTGGACTTCTGGGTCACACAATAGTTACGGCGTAATGTGAGAGATGAGTTACGCCGTAACTTCTTCAAAATAGGCATACTGTGATAAATCTTTAGTAATGTTTCCATTTCCGCGTCTCTTTAGCTCCAATGCTCGTAATTTACCTAAAAGTGGAAAACAATGGAAAACAAGCGTAAATCCATATAAATGATATAAATAACGAGCATAATCGGGGGAAATTGACACTTAATATTCAGGACTATTTGATGTTATCAAATATCCCCCCACTTGAACTCTACTTGCCCTCAAGTAGACCTTATTAGATAGATTCCTAAAAAGATATCTCCCAAAACCTGGAAAATATGAGTTTACAAATCCCTTATGCTAGAATAAAACAAAGCCGAACACCTCACAAAAGGGGAACAAACACTCAAATCTCTCAACTATTCCAAGTGTCAATTTCGGGGTGATCACTCAATCGCACAGTCATAGCATGTATTCTATCATAAGCTTGGCGGTTACACAAATCTCCACCACTAGAGTTAAGGGCTAAACAATTCTCGAAGGCAATATAGGTAGACACGACAAAGGTTAAGGGGTGACCGTCATTACTAACATGTCACGGCGAAATGGACAAAATCAATGATACATGACCAAATCCATGGCCAAGACACCAAAGATTGCTCGCTGCATCACCTAGACACGCTTCATGACTAAAGGGTAGGATAAGACATGGGATATATAATTGGTGTAAAATGAAAAACAAGCAGGTACTCTAAATCTATAACCAAGTCATCACCACTTACCGTCCGCCCAAAGTTCAAGCTTAGAAGTCTAGAGACCGGATCATGAAATGCGAGGTAGATGCGTCATTAAAGGACGTCGTGATGGGCATACTACCTTTTCTTCTTCTGTTGGCAAAACCACCAACTCCAATCTTCAAATGTGACCGAGGTGGCCTCCTCGATACTAATCAATAAAGCTCATACTATAGTGCTTATAACATCGCACTTTACAATATCATAACTCAATCAATTTTTTTTTCAACATAACATAATATCCCCCCACTTGAGATGAACAATGGGAATTCAGGGGGGTCTTCAATGATCTTCATAAATGTTGTCGATGAAAGCGTGATTTCCAAACCTTTCCACTCGAACCTTGAACTTAGGCAAATGATGACTTCCTAATTACAAATAAAGACTACAGGGCAGGCTAAGGTGTAAGGGTGTAACGAAACAATATATTGGGTTGACAAAATGAAAGGAATGGCTCAGAAGGGTGTATCTAGGGGTATCTTGCACTAAAGGGGAGTGCAACAAAAGGGTTTCACATGGGGGTCGAAAAGTCGAGGTGACTAATCGATAGACTCACAATGGTAGGCTGTTTGGGTGATAATCCTATAATATTGCCTTCTAAAACTGAAAAGTCCAAATACATCGAGCTAACTCAACATACCTCGTCTATGGTCTCGAAATGATGTAAAGGCCAAGTTCTAAAGTTTACAAGCTACCGGCACACTCATAATTTGGTGGATTTGGGGTAAAATATTGGAAACGGATAAGGCTAATCTCACCATGTAATGTCAAGGGTTGTATGTGCTCGGCTAAGGTCTAATCTAGTTAGGTTCGGAAAAACATGTCAAAATTTTAAAGATGGCATAATTTTTTAAAATAAACTAGAAAAATGAGGGCGAAATTTAGTTCAAGAGACAATTCTACTCCCGTCCCCCCACTTGAATTGTACAAAGTCCCTTTTGTACTAGGCATTAAAATAAAGGTGAAGAGAAAGGTAGAATTAGAGCGAGAACTTCCCTGAAATTTGTTCCAAAAAAAAGAAGAAGGCCCACGAGAAAGAACCGTGCCTTCATTTAAGCGTCATGAACAAACTTCAATCCCTGAAATCACAATACCGACAAGCATAATTCTAAAAAGAAAATAAAATGAAATGAAAAACAAACCTAACTCACTTTCGTAGGAATCACGGTTGCATTTAGCGAATGCAACAATCCTTTTAAACCACTTGGTGTCCCAAGTGGACGAGTGAAGTCTCGTGAGGGTTTACAGGGAACACACCCACAAAGTTCATTTAAAAACTAATACAAGGTTACTGTGTTTTAAAATGAAAGAATTAAAGCAGAGGACAATTACGTCGTAACTCCTATGAGGGAGTTACGCCGTAACTGGAAAAACCTGGTATAGTTACGGCGTAACCACTGAGATGGTATTACGCCTTAATCGGTAATGCTTCAAGAATTTTGCTGCTAAAATGTTGGTTACGGCGTAATCACCAAGATGAGTTACACCGTAACTCTGTTCAGATCAGCAACTGCAGCAGTAATTACTTCCTCGTTTCCTGCAAAATGGTTAGAAAACACAAAACCCAACAGAAAGGAAATAAAAACAAAAGAAAGGGATAATTCGGGTTGTCTTCCGAAAGAGCACTTTTCTTTATTTACGAGTCTTTAAGTTAGACTCAGAGCTGCGGGGCTCCTTTGGGGGCCTTTGAGCTTGCCCTACTCCCATCATTAATTTGTATTCATTTATCCAATTATCAAGCCTTTTTTTTCTTGCAGACTTATTGAGTCCAATTGTTCCCAACTTATGTGAAAGCCATTTATCACATGATTCTCCTTGGTCATTATCTTTAATAATACTATCAGTAATGCTGATGCTGGATCTTGTTCCGCCTATGGTGTCAGTGAGATGATTGCACCCATACTGCTTGACCAGTTCCTTAATGAATTTCGAGCTTCCAAGTTTTAATCTTTACCAATCTTCCAAAGCTAATTCAACATCATGTTTCTCTCCCTTATGAGGGTAAATCCATTCATTAGCTTTTCTTTCGCATTTTTGAGGACGAGTAAATGGTGGCCATTCTGATTCGCATTCTTTGGTTGACATCGAGTTGCAAAAATGTTTGTTTGGACTCAGAGTTTCCTCAATGCTTTGGAAAATTTCATCCTATTTCTGCATACAATGATCAATACTTTCTTTACGATTACCAGTAATAGGTTTAGAGTGTAGAGTGAGGTTCAGCGATTGAACATTTTTAGAAATTTCAGTTTTTGGTTTTAAATGCTCATTCATACTAAAAGTTATTCGTTCATTTTCGGTCCCCAAGGAAATTTGTTTTTCAAAAACCATAATTTGAGCCCTACAAGTGGCCAGAAAAGGTCTTCCAACAATCAAGTTGTAAGCCTCCCGCTTTCCCATGTCAATAACTACAAAATCGGTGGGGAAGAAAATTTTTCCAATTTTTAAAAGCACATTGTTCACAATTCCCCTCGGTACAGCCTTAGAGGAGGCCGTCATTTCAATCATAATAGTTGTTTCTTTTAAATTGGTAAGTTTGATTTTTTCAAATAAAGTAGTTGAGATAAGGTTAACCCCAGCCCCTAAATCAGCTAATATGGGAATCTTAATGTTACCAATAGTGCAAGGGAGAAGAAAACTTTCCTGGTATTGCAGCTTTTCAGGAAGTTGGCTTGGTAGGAACTCATCGTCTTCTGCTTTATCATCCTCTCTTAGGTAGCTAATCCCGGAGAGATCATTAGTGATAGAGGATGTGCATTGCTCCTTTTTTGCTTTATCCTGCGCAAATATGGCCTTGCAGGAAGTGGCTTTAGCATTACTTGTTGTTTCGAGGTTCTTAATTGCGGCATCTTGGTTACGTAGGTTCATATTGGTGTCCTCCTTTACTTTGACCATCCATTCCTTGAGTCTATCTTCCTTTTTCGGCGATTCTTCAATGTGTCGGTGCATTATTTCTTCAAGGCTAGGTTTAGGAGGATTATTGTTGATTCTTGTGTAGAACCCAGGGGATTTTTCACGATACCTAGGTCCGTAATTATTGTAGCTGTTGAAAGGGAATTCTTTCTCATAGTTCACTTCTTCGATCCTTTTAACTTCCTCATTGGAGGAACATTCTTTAGAAGGACGAGCCCCATCTCGCTCCGCTTGAATGGAATGCACATTTTCCTTGAGCTTCTTCATTTCTCTTCCAAGGCTTTCTAATTTGTTGTTTATTGCTGCAAGGCCCTCAATATCATTATTGTTACTTCGGTTGCTTCCTCCATTGTGCCATTTGTGAGAGTGGTCTGCCATTTTTTGTATAGTTTCCAAAGCCATGGTTGGTGTCATACTAGGAATCGGCCCTTGAGAATCAATCATTTGTCTTGAAGAGATGCTCAGTCCCTTGTAGAAGATGTTCACTTTTTGTTGGCTGTTGAGATCGTGAGTAGGGCACTTGTATAACAATTCGTTGTATCTTTCCCAAGCTTGGTATAACGTTTCATCACCCTCTTGCTTGAAGTTATGAATTTCTTCCATTTGCTTAGCCGTCTTTGATGGAGGACAATATCTCTGAATGAAATATTTTTTTAAGATAGGCCAAGTGTTGACAGTCCCTGCAGGTAATCGATCGACCCATCTTTTTGCAGCTCCCGTAAGAGAAATAGGGAATACTCGTAGCATTATAGCATCGTGTGAGACTCTGGGGATTTTGAATAGGCTGACAATGTATTCGACATTGTCTACATGTTCATGGGCATCATCGGTGATGCTTCCAGAGAAGGGGTTTGCACGCAATTCCCTCATGAATTGAGGTTTGATTTCGAATTGAGCATCTTCTGCAATGGCTGGCCTAACAATCCCTGGCCCTTGTTCTTCTCTTGTCAATGCCAAATATTCCTCAAGAGTGAGGTTATCGATGTTAATAGCTTCCATGGTACCTGAAAACTTGAAATATGATCGTGAGAAAAGTTTTAAAAATGAAATGAAAGACTTAATATTAATCCTAATATAACTCCCCGGCAGCGGCGCCAAAAACTTGATGCAGGTTTTACTGACCAGGTCTTAATATTTATAGTGTCTCGCTATACCTATGGTCTACCCTAATGCACTAACGGGCAGTGTACCCGGTCGTGTGTAGTGTAGTAAATGGTAAAGCCGAGGTCGTCCCAAGAGCTATGTGTGTTGGATTATTACTAAGTCTAATTGTCACAGAATAATAATGGTTTTGATAGGGATTTAATTAATTAAACTACTAATGCAGAATGAAATAAAAGCAAATAAATGGTAAAGGGAAATCAATAGAGGAATAGTGGTGCTAACCTAGTCAATCCTCCTAGCTAGTTATGTCTACGTCTACCTACTTCCAATTACTTCAGGTGGGGTTAAATTCGAGAGGACAACATTTGGTCAATTCGCCCTAACATATCAGCAAAGATGCCACCACAGGAGAAATCAGGCGCACCGTCATAAGTCATGTTGTTCCTGGTCCCCTAAGCCGAGTCATTAAGTACCGCTACATGCTAGATTCTAAATAGTGAGTGCCCGACCGTTAGGAACTTAGACACTACACCCCCCAATTCTTAAGTTCATCCAAACGATAGGTGATCAGTTCGTCAAATCGCACAAGTAGAAAGGGTCGTCAGTTGGTCATATCTTACCCTTCCCATCTCAGTCCGCTCACCTAGGGTCAGTTGGTCATATCTCCTAGGCAATTGGCCTCTATCGCCATTCAAAACTACCGAACCAAGGGTGACTACCAAAGAACTATGCATGCATACACTTAGAAATAATTGTACGGAAGTAAAGGTAAACGCAAACAAAACAATTAAGGAATCATAACTAGGCTAGCACCAAAGGGTGCTTAGCCGCTCATATTAATCATGCAAATCAATTCAACATTCAAAGGTACGAAATACATGAATTGAAAGTAAAGGAAATATAAAACGCTAAAGCTTATCGTAATGGTGTGACTTCTCCCTTGGAAACAACTCCATATGCTTCCCTAGACCTGCCTTGAGCTTTTTCCCACGTTCTCAGAGTGTTGTATGTGGAATGGGATGCTTTGAAATGCTGGAATTCGTGGGGTATTTATAGGCCAGGTCTGGGTTACGGCGTAACCAATAGAGGAGTTACGCTGTAACCTTCTATTTCTTCGTAAATGCACTAGATCTGCTAGTTACGGCGTAACCTTATAAGTGGTTACGCCGTAGTCTTCAATAAACTCAGTTACGTCGTAAGTGATACAGTAGTTACGTCGTAAGTATCAGCGGCGTGGAACCTCTTTTGACCTAATGGAGTTACGTCGTAACCTTTGGGAAGAGTTACGCCGTAACCTCTTGATAAGTTGGACTTCTGGGTCACGCAATAGTTACATCGTAATGTGAGAGATGAGTTACACCGTAACTTCTTCAAAATAGGCATACTGTGATAAATCTTTAGTAATGTTTCCATTTTCGCGTCTCTTTAGCTCCAATGCTCGTAATTTACCTGAAAGTGGAAAACAATGGAAAACAAGCGTAAATCCATATAAATGATATAAATAACGAGCATAATCGGGGGAAATTGACACTTAATATTCAGGACTATTTGATGTTATCAAAAAGCAGCATCAGCTTTCCAGTAAAAAAGGATAAAAAAGCCACTATGCACCTGCATAAAGCAACAGGATCCATGCCTTTTCACATCATAACATAACACCACTAATGCAGGCTGAATTGAATAAGAAAATTGTAGCACCGCAGAATTATCGGAAGCAAAATGAAACGATCTTTCGTTAACATAATAACGATTTAAATATTTACATTACAATAGGTGGATGATCACCAGGAAACAAAAACCGGAACATGCTACAAGTTACACACACCAATCTGCTTTACGTAATTTTATAAAAACACAAACGGCGTAACATGTCAAAAACACCAACCCTGCTTAACAACTACAAGAACCTATTATCAAAGAAGGTTATAAAGGATACACCAACATTATCGAAGCAACAGTGACTAAAAGAGGCAAACAATCACACGCTTAACATAAACATACGATAATCTTATAAATTAACCATACAGTAATTACAACATTCTTCGCCTGTACACTTTGCACCTTGCTTCCATCACTTTGCACACTTTGCACTTTCCACCTTGCTTTCTTACTTTGCACCTTGCTCTACTCAGTAACCTAAAGTAATAGAGCATACTTGGTACTCTCATTTCACATCAATATATGCATGGCTGCACATGACTGCTGTTTTAAACTCTCTTTAATTTAGTTTTTGCCTTTTTATTTGATTCTTATACATTGTCATTGTTTTTAATTTGTTATGAGTGGTTAAAAATTAGAGCAATGATATGGAGACCTAACATATATGTCTAAATTTATGCATAATCCATTTATAATTTGACACATCACTTATGCATTTTCTCTCTCTAAATCTTCACTTTTAATTTTTTCACTTGTCATCATCTTGTTCTTAGGCGTATTTTTAGGCATGCAATCATTTTCCTAAAAATTATACAGATCGAAGCAGCAGTTTCTCTCATTGTGTTTTTTGTTGTTTTTTTTGTTCATTTATTTGTTGCAACAAGGAGGTTAATTGTGTTCTTAATTAACATATTTTTTCAACTACTTTGTTATGCTGCAAAACTACTTGTTACACTATTAGATCATGTAAGTGTATTTGGTTGGGGAGGTGATTTGCAATTTTTTCTTTTATTTATTTGTACACTTACCGTACAAGTATTCAAAGTAAAATATAAATATAATATAACTGTCATTTGGTTGCCATGTTCAATACACATGAGAGATCGGTTTTATTCATTGTTAAAGCAGTCGTGCATTAAACTTCATGGACCGTGCTTATGCACGGCCAAAAAACTACCTAGTATATAAAATATGTTATAAAAAAATGTGTTAGAGCACCAAATTTAATTTTAGACGAATTGTGAGTCCCAAACCTCGGATCTACTTAGCTTGTATAAGTATATTGCTTTGGATGATTCTAAAACAATTGTGAATGAAACAAAGCTTAATGTTATCAAGTATGCGGAATCTACTTGGTAACACTTAGAAGAATAACCAATAGAACAGTAAAGATGCAATAGACAAAGTATTAACTAAAACACTTCAATATTATTAATCAATAATACGGATACTTTAGCTAGTATCAGGGTATACAAGTATACAACCTTGAAGCTTTTCACATGAGATATTTTACTTTAATTTTTTGATTAGACAATATATTACTACTACTCAAAATATAAATTTCATATAAGATAAAAAGAGTTAATTTCATAAATGGTCCATGTAGTCTATCGAATTTAACGGATTTAGTCTCTTTACTTTCTTTTTTAACGGGTTTGGTCCCTGTGGTTACGACCCGTAACGGGTTTGGTCCCTTGACCAATTTTCTCGTTTGTTTGACCGTTAAATTTACAAAAATGACATAAATACCCTTAAAAATAAGGTCCTTGTGGTTTGAGGGTCTAACAATTTAGTTCCTATTTTTTATTACGTTTTGTTCATTTTCATACGTTTTTAACCGTTTTTGTCCGTTCTTTTACGTTTTTGTCCGTTTTTCTTACGTTTTCATCCATTTTCATATGTTTCCGCACGTTTTTATATGTTTTCGCACGTTTTTATCCATTTTTATACATTTTCATCCGTCTTTATACATTTTCGTCTGTTTTTATACGTTTTCGCCAATTTTTATTTGTTTTCGTCCGTTTTCTTATGTTTTCGTCCGTGTTCTTCCGTTTTTATTGTCTTCCCTTTTTTTTCGAAAATTCTTTCTCAAATTTTTTTCCCGAAAACCTAAGAAAACAGACGAAAGCATATAAAAACGGACAAAAACGTAAGAAAGCTGAGGAAAACATATAAAACTGGCGAAAACGTATAAAAACGGACGTAAACGTATAAAAACGGATGAAAACGGATAAAAACGTGCGAAAACGTATTAAAACGGACGAAAACATAAGAAAACGGACAAAACAAATAAAAACGAACAAAAACGTAAGAAAGCGGACGAAAACATATAAAAACGGGCGGAAGCGTATAAAAAGGACGATAATGTATAAAAACAGATGAAAACGGATAAAAACGTGCAACGTGCGAAAACGTATAAAAATGTAAGAAAAATGGACAAAAACGTAAAAGAACGGACGAAAACGGTTAAAAACGTATGAAAACGAACGAAACGTAATAAAAAAATAGGGACTAAATTTGTTATACCCTACAAACCACAGGGACATTATTTTAAGGGTTTTTGTGTCATTTTTGTAAATTTAACGGTCAAAGAAATAGGAAAATTGGTCAATGGACCAAACCAGTTACGGGTCGTAACTACATGGACCAAACCCATTAAAAATAGTAAAGGGACTAAATCCGTTAAAGTCGACAAACCACATATACCATTTATGAAATTAACTCATGAAAATTGGAAAATGATTTGGATGCCTAAATGTGTGCCTAATTTTAGGCCTAAAGGGATGTGGAAGTGTTTGATTAGTTTGTAATGTAGCGGGCCCATCTACTGTCACCAATAGAAGGATGCTACATAAGATTAGGCATATAATTAGACACATGAATTAGCCATGTCTATCAATGCTCATGAAAATTATAATTCTTAATTAGTTATATAAACGAGCTCGAGCCCGAGCTCGAGCTCTGATAGACTCGGGCTCAGCTTAGCTCATTTTCACCCCTAATAATACACGACGAGTTTATTGCTAGTCTATTTTTCACCTCTTACGGCTTCACGTATAATCAATGATTACTAATTCTTATAGCTAAAAATATTTATATGATTTTTAAAGTGTAAAGCAGCTTTAAAAACAATTGAAATGTTGCTTTATATATAAAAGTGTTATGAACCTTTTGATGATAAATTATCATTATCATAAGCAAAAACATTTGTTTAACTATTACCACCACCTATGTCGTCCGCCAATTTTGAAAAAGAAAAGTTAACAAATATTGACCAAATATATATTTAGAAAAGAAGCAAAAACACACTACACTTTGAATATATGTTACTAAAATACTAAATACTTTTGTTGAGTTATCGGTTAAAATTCGACCATATAGCTTTGTAATGTTTACAAGGAAATTTGTGCTAGCATACTTGAGTCAAAATAGTCAATAAACTTAAATTTTAGACGATGATAAAAATTTTACTCATATAGTCATATTTGAAAATGATATGTAATTCAACATCTTCTTTATAACAATTAACAACTTTAAATCTACAATTTGTTTTAGTTCTTAGAAGGAGTACTATATATATAGATCACATAATAAAATCTAGCCACAACGCATATATGATATCAACAAAAACTTCTATAAATAAATGGAGCCCAATATAATTTTTTATAGCCCAAAAAAAGTTAAGTGATTCATTCATTTTATTAACATATGGAAGTCCATATAAAAAGCTAAGTGTTACTGTTACCTAATTCAGGTGGTTACTAATAACAAAAACTTGAATAAAGTAAATCATGTTTAGATCAATCATCCTAAAACGGACACAGAATGAATAGTTTAATACTGTGCTTTACAAAAAAACAGTTTCACATAGTAAAGGTGTGGAAAAAACCGAAAACCGAACCTAAACCGAAGAAAAACCGAGAAATCGAAACCAAAGAACCGAAATTGATTGCGTGTTTAGTATTCTTAAATTATTAAACTTTCATTTTTGTATTGCATTACAATTTCGACTTTAGAAATACCAAACTTTGATAAATCAAACAAAAACCGAAAAACTAAACATAGATAAAACCAGAAAAACCAAACATAGATAAAACCAAAACCGAACGGTTTCTGAAAGCAAAAACCGAACTTTTTCGGTTCGGTTTCACTTTAGCAAAAAACCGGCCAAACAAACCATGCTCGCCCATGTCACGTAGTAGTATTTAAGAACTTCAGTTGCATGCACTTAAGGCTCTCGAAACAACGTTTTATTATTTGACATTTGTATTATTTAGAATCAAATGTACACTCACAACATTTTTAACATGATTTATCATGTCTAAAATGAAGATGAGAGGACCTGTTTGGTTACATCAAAAATTGTAATGAGACGAAAGCTATAGATACTATAATTTAATGTGGATATTTTTTATGAAAGGCAATAGTTATATAACCACAAACAAAACATTTTACAAACTAAATGGCATCACACTTCTTCAAACAAGCTGATCGAGGAAAATGAGACAAAAAAAAAAAAAAAAAAAACCATCACAACCAGGGCCGAACAAACAGGCACCAAACATTACAAGAAAAAGAAAAGGACACTTATGAATCTACCAAATATTAATGTGGATATTGTTAAGAAAATTGTCAAAATTGGTTTTATGGAATCAACCTAGAGATTGTATGATAACTTGGAGGGATTTTGGACGGAGATGCCACAAAGTGTGCTTTAAGCATGGAGGCCAAAAGCTATGCGCAACATAAGCTATGTAGTTACTGAAATGAGGTTTACTAAAAACACATGAAATTAACCAAAAAAAAAAAAAAAAAAAAAAAAAAAACATTCACACAATAACGTGACATGACACTTGGATTACTTATTTATTCTTTTCATTCATAACTTTTTTCTTTTACAACAAATTATTTTGCTACACATCATTGAATGAAATTTTTTGGTAAATTTTATGTGATTTTAGCTCTTTTTATTTATTTATTAAAATTTAACTTTTACAAGGTTTGAGCCTAAGGCTGCCCCCAGTAAGGGGATTCAATCCCCTTACTTTTCACTGCCACGTCAGCTTTCTCTCTCCAGCGACCTTCGGACGATTAGGTGCCTCAGTAATGGCGACCATGATCAATTTTTTTCCTTCTTTTATAAAATACTTTATAAATAAACTAAAAAATCACAAAACTAAAATAAAAGTTTTTGTAACCAGCCTTAGATTTATAACCAGCATCTTCCTTCTTTTTTCTCGCATTACATATTTTATGCTTATGAGTTATGTCTTTTTCCTTCTTTTATCATCTTCAACCTATAGAAACACACACACATTAAAAACACACACTAAACACACACACGCATATAAAAATAAAGACAATTTCAACAACGGTTTGTAAATTTAAGTGTGGTTTGTGGTTTGTGATGTCGATCTTCCACACGACCAAGTTCATATTTTTTTTTGCCGATCGACACCCACCACAACAGGACGATCGACTTGAATCGATCGCCCAAACATCACGATCGATGCCTCAATCGATCTTACTGGGGGCAGCCTAAGGGTATAACAATTTCTTGCTTTACTCATAGGGTTTATCGATAATCACATATACTCTACTAGGTTTCATGTTCGTAACACTATGGTTGTCTATCCACCTAATAGCAACAAAAAAAGGTATATCATAATACTTAACTTGTTATCTATGATTATGACAAGATTAGTTGATTAATGTACGGATAACAACGATTTTTAAAACATCAAACTCTTTTATTTTCATCAATATAATAAATTGTGTTTGTGAAACTCGAAAGTATAGATGAGTTCAATAAGTTTTCTTTTTCTTCTCTCTTTACCTTAATTCTAAGTAAAACTAATTTAAAATACTTAAATTATGAGTTCAATAATTATTGGCAAATTTATGACATAACTCAAAGTTATACGAAAAAAGATCCCAAGTATCCAAAACTTAAATGGGTGTTGCACGAATTTAAAATACTTAAATTTTCAAACAAACTTTACATCACGTGAGTTAAAATTGGGTATAGCCCGTGCTACACCCGCCACTACACGAAATCCGCCCCTGAGTTTGTGTGGTACAGTAAGGCATCGCGCGAGCTTTTAAACGGAGTATAATTATGAATAGAATGATAACTATTTGATTATTTAAGGTAGAAATATAGATGTAGCAAACATAGGTGAGGACGCTATACCAACCTAACAATATTAGGACATTTCTCGTGTCACAAGAAAAGAAACATCTGGTAAACTCGTAGAACTAAAAGAAAGAGTAATTAAGTAGCTAACCAACCTATAGATGCATGATTAAATTGTAGTATTAATTTCGACAGCTACCTTTACCTATAGAGATTTGAAGATACGTCAAGTAACCAATATCTAACCACTGGAGGTTAATTGGTCAATCGGTTAAACAATTTAGATATCTCTATCATAATTTTTTAAGACGATTTAAAATAAAGGTAGCGTATGAGGGCATCGACTATGATGGTTTATAAAAAGGTTTATAAAAAGATGAAGAGGTTCATAATATTGTTAACCATAGTGGACATCAATTTCATGCTTACATGGCATGAAGAAGTCTAATATCTTAGACCTTTTTACAATTTAATGCATTGAGTTAATGTTATATATTTATAAAGCTTTAACAAGTTTGTCTATAGTAGAAATAGGTTTATAAATCTAAAAGGTTTATGAGTTTGTGATGTGGCATAATTATAAACATTTGTAAAGGTTTATCATAGTGGATGCTCTGACTTATTTGATCGTCTAAAATTAAATGTTATTAAATTCATTTAAAACCTTTTAGACATCTAGAAGTTATACAACTTCAAGAGGTTATATATAGATCAAGCTTATGCCATTTTTAGGGGCTCTAGTTATTAAATAAGAATGTGAATACACAATATAATTATGGTTTGTAAACTTTCATAAAATGTTTAGACCGGTGAAAATACTATGACCTCGTGCACTTTACGACAAGTAGCACTTCGTAAAAGTTTAGCGTTAGACAATCAACACGTAATTTAGTGGCTTTTAGTCATTAATTAGAGGAGGACAATCCAAAACTCTTTAAAAAAACAATAAATTTAAGTTTATAAAGTTAATAGCATAAATTGACATGTCTAATTGATATGTCAAGTTTTAGGTGGTGACATTTTGCTTTTCACATCACGTTGATCCATTTTTTCACGAACTATTAAAATTACTCTCACATCAATTTAGGCGCAAAATTAATTAAATATTTACGCTTCTTAATTATTTTTCTAAAGTTAATATGTAAACAAGTATAAACAGGAGTAAACAGGGACGAACCTAGCATATTCGAGTGAGGGGCAGGCGCCCCCATGGCTAGCCGAAAAAATTGATATTTTAGTGTAATTTTTATGTAATTTTGATCTTTTTTCGAAATTGACCCCCACCAAAAACTCAAATTGTCCCCACTTACATACTAAAATCCAATATTTAACTCTTTAAAGCCTTATAAATCTTTTATGTCTAAGTAAAAATATTCGATTTATCATTACGTTTCTAATTATTTCTTTCACATTTTGTTGCTATCGTAAAATAAATAAAAAAATGCCTTTCACATTCCATTTTTCTGGGTCCATCACTGTGAGTAAAAGATTTGGCTTTTTTATTTCAAATTGAAGGTGCTAGCGATGTAGGATCCACATTATTTGTCCATGCTCAATCATAGACGACGAATGACAGGCCTCGTCTTTGTCCTTTTCATTTCGTCCTAGACATATTCACATTCACATGAAATTATAATATAATTTCATCCCAGTGTAGATGAAACATCTTTTCGTACGTATGTGTTTTTTTTTATATGAGAAATGATAAAGTTATACTTATCTTTCTAATTGTGAGATGAAGACACTTGGCAAAGTAAAGGGTTTAGGAAATCAAATGCTGATCAAATGTTTTTGTTATTTCAGCGTTAATGCAATTTTTTTTTAATACCAAATGCTTGATCAAATGTTTATAATAAGTAGACCACTAAAAATATATTCCACGTAAATAATTAAAATAAAAACTCACATACAACACTCAACCATTCGGTCACTTGGCCGACCGAATCTTCATTTTTAAGGTTAGGAACGTGTTTGATGGCACATCTGTAGTGTTGGGGGTTATGAGCCCAAAGCAGCGTGAAGATAATCAATAAACTAACTAATCATCAATGAATGGTTACCGGATATCACTTGGAATTTTGTTATCACTTTCCAAAGTTAACTATTCGACTCTAATGTCTGGGTATCACGAATATCTACTTGGGATAATACCAAATGTATGTTAACAATTTAGACACAAATTAATAACCCTTTTGCATCCAAGTGTTTATGTTTTTTGGCTCTGCTTCATGCATAATCTGATTTCCTATTTAAAAGAAAATACTCATAGCTAGTCAAATGGAATTATGAGGATTAATCGGCCCATTAATCGCCTCATAATTATCCTCATTATTGCTAATAGTGGTTACACGACCAATTAAATGTGGTCATTAAGCAGTTATAACTGCCAAAAGTAGTAATGTTAATACTAGCAGTATTAACTCTGCCTAACAGTATTAACATTAGTACTAGCAGTATTAACTCTGCCAACAGTAGTAATGTTAGTACTAGCAATATTAACTCTGCCTAACAGTAGTAACATTAGTACTAGCAGTTTTAACTCTGCCAACAAAAGTAAAATTCTGAACCTTAGCACTTTAGAGTCAGGGTGTTCAGGGACCTTATGGGTGTATACTCCGTACTCCTGACCCACTACCAGGTGTGAACTAATCCCACAAGTGCACTAAAATTTTCAACAATCCTCCCCAAATTTAATTCACTTCCTTTGCATAAAAATTAAACATTAAACAAAATATGTGCATAAACGAACATATTATGAGGATTGAATTTCCATCTTAATACATTACACGTTCAAATATTCGAGAATCAGGGTGTTCTAAGAATTGAACCCTTCAACTCATTTGAATACCTGAAGATAAAATACACACAAGTTTTCAAACAATTAAATGCTCCTGACACTATACAAGCCATGTGTCCATATCTAATTCATAAATGTTCTAAAAGCAAAAACTCCAAAGCTCTCTGAAGCGGTAAAACTTCAACATTTTGATAAGGATTTAAAATATATGTTTTTAGGAGGTCATTTAAGCCCTAAATCGTTACCTTTTATATCCGTTACTGCTTAAAATCGCTCTTTTTCACATTTTAGGTCTTTTAGAAGAAAAATGCTGGAATGAAGCATATTTGGACGAAAAAGAGCGAAAACATGAGGAAAACGACAGAGTCAAGAAAACAAGGCATTTTTCGAAGCCTGACGGCATCCCAACTCCAAGGGTGATGTCGTCGCCTACAAGGTGTTCCAAGAACTCTCAAGCGACGACTCAGAACTTATTTTGGTCTTAACAAGTGATGGCGTCACGCCTTATTTCAAAGGTCGTCACTCTTTCCTTTTACATAAGACGACCAAGATCTTCCCAAGACGACGTCCAGAAGCAACCCAGACGGCGTCACTACTTCCTACCCGATGCCGTACCAATGATGACTTGGCCAATACGAAACTCTAATGACGGCGATCAGACGCCGTCACCATCAAAAGGCGACGCCGTCGAGAGTGTAAATTCTATATATAGACTTGAAATTTTCTGTGTTTTGTGCGCATTATTTTAAAGAGCAAACCCTAGTTCATTTGAGGTCCGACTTGGACAGTATTTTAGGTTCCAAGCCCTCTTTTACACTTAAAGATAAGTTTGTTTATCCAATATATCATCATGTTTCATCTATGTTTGATTGTTTGTTTGTGTTCTTCCTTATCTATCATGAGTAACTAAATTAATTAGTATTTGCTTAGATCCAATGAAACCTAGTTATTGATTATTGTTAGGTTGTCTCTTGTTCTAATTGGTAGATGCTAAAGTAAGGAAAATTGGCTTCTTCTTTAATTGTTGCGAGCTTGAAAGTCTTAAATAGCAAAAATCCTTAGAGGGCACTTTAGGCCATCGTTGTGTTTATTTCGTGAGTTATAGCTTAAGGATAATAGGATATTTAGGGGAGATACCTCGGTACTTGGCGATCCCGGGTGTTCTAGAGGAGAGTTACGATTCATAGAATTGGGGAATTATGCACCACCCTATGACTAACATGGAATACAACGCATTAATTAGGATAAAGATATGACAATTCAACCGACCAATAAAAGATAACTAGGGAGTAAGAAAATCTAAGTGAACACGCTTTTAATTATGTTGCGCGTACGAAGCGCGTTCAGGGTCAAAGAAACTTCCTTTTCGTCGAGCAAGTTTTTCAACACCCTAGGCAGTGAACCCAATCGTTGTAGTGTAGTATTGGGTAAGCATCGGGGATTGATATCGTTCTCTAGGGGAATAGGAATGCTAGCAAGAAGTGTATTACGCTAAGGTGGAGGTTGAAGATGATTCTTTTTTTTTTTTTTAATCTTTTATTGGTTTTTTAGAAATCTAAGGGTAAAATCTCGGGGCAATTGGTTTGGGGGGTGGTACTTCTACCGATTACTTTTACTATTCTAATTATCTAACACTACGGGTAGCCATGTCTATTTGATGTGTGCTCGTATGATGATTAAAAATGTGTTTACCTAGATACTATTAGTCCCTAGTTATCTTTTATTGATGGTTGAATTGTCACGTCCTTATTCTTAACGCGTTGTGCTTTCTAAAGTCGTAGGGTGTGCATATGCCCTAACTCTTTGAGGTTACCTTTGGGTTTAGCCTACAAAATCCGCTAGATTAATCATAAATTAACTTTCACAAAGATTATTCAAGCATTAAACACAACGAAAGCCTAGTTGCACTCCTAAGCCAATTACAATTAAGATAAGAGACAACCTAACAATAATTAATAACTAGGTTTCATAGATCTAAGCAAACACACAAGAAATTTAGTTAGACATGTTAAACAAGCAAACATACACACAATCAATGGAATACATAATGATACTATTGGATTAAAACACTTATCTTGATGTGTAAAATAGGGTTTGGGACCCTAAGATACTGTCCAAGTCGGACTACAAACGTTTAAGGTTTTTACTCCAAAATTCTACCTCTTTAAATGCAGAAAAATCGAATTCTATATATAGATTTACAAGTGCGACGGCGTCGCCTTATAGGTGGGACGCCGTCAGATCGTCGTCATTAGGTTTTTTGTCTTGGCCAAGTTATCGATGGGACAGCGTCACCTTAGAGTTGTGACGCCGTCAGTCTTCATATGGGATGTCGTCTTAGTTCTGGATTTGGGCCGTCTGAGATGAAAAGTCTGAGTGCACCCTTCTTCTTCAAAGCCTGACGCCGTCAGGTGTTATGAGCAAAAATTCCACTGAGCCGTCTGGTGCATGTTTTTATCAAATCTGTATAGAGGGATGGCGTCGCCCTTTTATTGGGACGCCGTCAACTTCAGTTTGAGCAGCTTGAGTGGCTTCGATCTTGACTTTGCCATTTTCTTCATGTATTCACTCCTTTTCGTCCAAATATGCATCATTCCAGCATTTTGCTTGCAAGAGACCTAAAAAGTGAAAAGGAACGAAATTAAGCAGTAACGGATATAAAAGTGATCGATTAAGGGCTTAAATGACCCCTTAAAAGTGTACGTTTTAAATCCTTATCAAATTATCATAAGAAACACATTCATTCGATCCATAGCTTTTACTTTTATTTAGTTTAATTAGTTTTAATTTAATTTGTTAAGTAGTTTAATTGGTAAAATTACCAAACCCCCACTTTTCAAACCCTGAGATTTACTTGCTTTCATAAAAAATTATAAAAGACTAAAAAGAATCACCCTCAACCTTACATTTTCGTCATACATCTCTACTAGCATCTCTATTCCCCTGGAGAACGATCAACCCCCTGGGCTTTCCCATACTACACTGCAACGATTACGTACACTACCTAGTGGGTTGTAAAGCTTACTTGCGGAAAAGGAAGTCTTTCGACCCCGAACCACGCATCACATTCACATAAGTGGTTCCTCTTTATTCGTCTCCTGCCAAGCACTTTTTAAAAGAAATTAACCATTAAAAAGTAAAGACTTCATCCTCCTTTTCAGTAGGTTCTGAGCACAACCTTAGGATGTAGAATAAAACATGTGTTCCAGTCTACTGAATGTTCAGCTTTCCAATTTTAACTCAACTCCTAAGTTTTCTCAAGAGAGAGTTGGGTGTCTTAGCATTCAGTGACTAAGTTGGACTTAGACCCATCCCTTTAACAGACTTTATAACCAAGTCTCTAGCCAAACCCGTCGTCAAGTGATCAACTAAATTTTGTTGAGATCTAACAAACTCTATAAATACCACCACATTCATGATAAGCTCACGAATCATGCTATGTCTGACACCTAAGTGTCTAGACTTCCCATTATACATCTGGCTATAAGCCTTTGCCAATGTAGCTGTACTATTACAGCGGATAGAAATAGGTGCTATAGGTTTAGGCCACAATGGAATCTCAAGAAGCAAGTTTTTCAACCATTCAGCTTCTTTACCAGCAGCTGCTAAGGCCACAAATTCATATTCCATTGTTGAAATGGTGATGCAAGTTTGCTTCTTGGATGCCCAAGAAATTGCATCTCCACCAAGTAGGAATACCCAGCCACTGGTAGACGAATTTTCTTTAGTGTTACTGGTCCAACTTGCATCAGTGTATCCTTCTAACACTGAAGGATAACCAGTATATGAGAGACTATAATCCATAGTTCTCTTCAGATACTTCAGTACCCTCTTAACTGCTTGCCAGTGATGAGCACTAGGATTGCTAGTATACCTACTCAGTTTACCCACTACAAATGCAATATCAGGTCTTGTACAAGTTATGGCATACATCAGGCATCCAATTACCCTAGAATACTCAAGTTGAGATACAACCTTGCCATTATTAGGCATCAGCTTCTCACAAGTATCCATAGGTGTACTCACTAGAGTACAATCAAAGTAATTGAATTTCCTCAACACCTTCTCAATATTATGAGACTGAGAGATTGATATTCTTTTACTATTATGTTTAATCCTTATACCAAGGATAACATCAGCCTCCCCCATGTCCTTCATTGAGAACCTTGATGACAAAAATTCCTGATTTTGGCCAGTGCCAAAGATCAATATGTCATCAACATATAGATAAATGATGACTCATTTACCAGATTCATCAAATTTGCTATACACACATTTGTCAGCTTGGTTAAGAAGATAATCATTTGAAAAAACCACTTCATCAAAATTTTGATGCCATTTTTTAGGTGTCTGCTTTAGTCCATATAGAGACTTAATCAATTTACATACCTTGTTCAGGCATGATGAAGCCCTGAGGTTGGTTCAAATAAACCTCCTCACCTAATTCACCATTCAAGAAAGCTGTTTTCACATTCATCTGATGAATAATGAGATTGTGAATTGATGCCAAATCAATCAGCATTCTTATGGTACTGATACGAGCCAAAGGGGCATAAGTATCAAAATAGTCTATCCCTGACTTTTGCTTAAAGCTCTGAGTGACTAGTCTATCCTTGAACTTTTCAATAGTTCCATCTACCTTCATTTTCCTTTTGAAAATCCATTTGCAACCCAGAGGTTTGAAACCATGTGGTAGATCAACCAACACCCAAGAGTTGTTGCCCATGATGGAATTCGTCTCATCATTGATTGCTTCTTTCCAGAAAGCAATATCCTGGGACTTCATTGTTTCCTCAAATTTCTTGGGATCATCATCAACAATAAAGCAATATGAGTATTGGTTAAAGACCTTATCCCTTGTGCCTTCAATTAAATATAATTGAAACTCAGGTCTAAATGACTTTGGAGTCCTGACCCTTTTGCTCTTTCTAAGCTCAGGTTCAGGTTGTTGAATCACAACCTCATCAGGTACCTCTTATGGCACTTCATCAGGGACCTCTGATACACCAATGTCATGAGTTCCATTAGGAATCCTCTGACTTGGTCTAGGGACTGATGAAAATCTATTCTCATCAAATATTACATCCCTTGATTCAATTATAGAGTTAATTGAAACACTTTCATTAGGTTCTATGACATAGAATCTAAAAGCCTTGGAATGCTCAGCATATCCAACAAAGATGCATTAAATACCTCTTTCATCCAAAGTTTTTACTTTTGGATCAGGAAGTCTTACAATAGCCCTACAACCCCAAACCCTGAGAAAGTTCACGTTGGGTATCTTTTTAGTCCAAAGTTCATAAGAGCATTCCCAATCATAACACCATAACACTAATAACACCGTCCACATCAGCTTTAACATTTAACATTAACATCCCCAAAAAACACCCACAACCATAACATCCCAATAACATCAATAACATTTCATATTTTCAATTTCAACCCCTAAACTAAAACAAACACTTCATTTATTAAACGTGAACTAATATTTCGTTTATTAAATTAATATACAAATAACATTTTTATACTATTAAATAAAATTACAAAACTAAAATAACAAACAAAAAAAAAACAAAAAAAAAAAGGGAAATGAATCTGGTCCACAAACACAAACGCAGACCCACAACTGTTACTACTATTTCTTCTTCGTCTTCGTTAAACACACACAGTCCACACACACCTGTTAAGCTAAAAAAAAAAAAAAAAAAAAAAAAAAAAAGAAAGAAAAAAAAAATACAAACCATCATCATCTTCTTCGTCTTCTCTGCACACACGAGGGGGTAATTTGAATTTTTTTCTCCCCTTTAACGTGTGTTGAGCAAACAACGCCTCCCCCTCGTTTGCATGTTAACGCCGTTACCACAACGGAAATAACGGGCTCAACGCCGTTATTTCACGTTTAACGCCGTTGGGGCGTGATGGTTGGACATGCTCTAAGGGGTAATCTTGTTTCTTTTATTGGGAACCCTATTTAATAAATAGCAAGCTGTTATCATAGATTCACCCCAGAACCCTTGACTCAGCCTAAATATGACAACATGAAATTAACCATCTCCTTTAGTACCCTGTTTTTCCTTTCAGAAATACCATTTTGTTGAGGAGTATAGAGAGCAGTCGTTTCATGGATAATACCAACAGACTGAAAATACAGAGTATCCATGTACTCACCTCCCCTATCAATCCTTAATATTTTGATCAGGGACCCAAGTTGCGATTCAACTTTAGTTTTAAACACTTTGAATTTATCTAATGCTTCATCTTTAGTATGTAACAGATAGACATAACAGAACCTAGAAGCATCATCAATAAATGTCACAAAGTACTTCTTATTCCCCAAAGAGGGAGTGACATGCAAATCACACAGGTCACTATGTATCAACTCTAAGAGCTTAGTCTCACGATTACCACCCTGAAAAGGTTTCTTAGTTATTTTGGTCAAAATGCAAGTGTTAATACAAATAAGCCGTAAAAACGTTTATTTATATTTTACGATCTTCTAATATTTTGTCGATAACAAACGTAAAATCATATTAACGAAACAAATAAAATACGTAAATGGTTTGAACTAATAGTTTCTAACATATTCACATTTTCACATAAAACACTAAAACAAGTATAAGTGATTTTATGATTTAGTATTACATATGTACAACAACTAGTGTTTACATATTTGGGTAAATATACACATAACTAGTATGTAGTATATTGGGTAATGTAAATGGGTAGAAACTTAAGTATTTGACCCATTGACCAAATACATTGAATGTAGTTGGGTAAAAACAAGTATACACTAAATGGGTAAAAACTAGCAAATGGTATTGACCCATAACCCATGGTTTTATACTTTTATATATACCACTTGACTAAGTTCATTGTACTCTTAATACTAGCAAATGGTATTGACCCATAACCCATGGTTTTATATATACCACTTGACTAAGTTCATTGTACCCTTAATACTAGCAAATGGTATTGACCCATAACCCATGGTTTTATATATACCACTTGACCAAGTTCATTGTATCCTTAAGATACATTGTATCTAGAAAGAAAACCATGGATCAACCCATAACCTATGACCCATAACCAAAAATACCCATGGGCAAAGAGGAGCGTTCCACGGATCCCTGGCGTTGTGCTAGCCGGATCCCAAGTGGAAGGGATCAGTGGGATCCGGGGAACAGTAGAGAATTTTCTCTATAAATAGAGAGCCATTTCTTCCTTTCTATTCATCCCTTTACACACATACTTCCCCCAAGTATTCTAACCCTCTAACCTCAGATCCAAGAGATCTATGTAGCTTTTCTCTTTTGTTTTTGTGTGATCTTGTAGGTTCCTCTTAAAGGAAAGATCACCACATCTTGAAGACGTGCAAGCTCAAGTCCATGAGTTGCCATGCTTCGTCATCATCAAGACAACGAAGGTTCTCTTGTTGATAGTTCTTCCTTTCTCCATAGATGTTGGGTTGAAGGCATTAGTGAAGAATGCCGAAAGTGTCAAGATGAAAGCATTAGTGAAAGGTGCTCATCATCCGAGTCAAAGCATTAGTGAAGAATGCTTAAGGTGTCAAGACGAAGGCATTAGTGAAGGGTGCCAAGCGTTGTATCAAAGGCATTAGTGAAGGATGCCGATGAATCTAATCAAGTAGCATTTGGGAAGAATGCTTAGGTCGTATAATTGATGAGGTGCATCGTTATACTTATAAGTAGTTGTTTATTTCCAAGGATGGTGATATCCTTGATGATATTGTAACAAGGAGTAGATCTCCTTGATATTAGGTGTTGTGTTGTGAAGGGTAGTAGTTCCTCCATGGTAATGGAACTAGGTGCTTAGCCTAGTACCTAATAAATGGTAGGCGACGTTGTGATAGGATTAGTTCTCCTTGGTGTGAAAAAACTCGGTGGTTAGCCTAGCACCGTATAAAGGGTAGGCGACGTTGTGTTAGGTGTGGTTCGCCTTGGTGTGAAAGAACTCGGTATTTAGCTTTGTACCGGAAAAAGGTTAAGCGACGTTGTGAAGGCTTCTCCGCCATAAGGAGTTGGTGTAGTGCTTACGAACTCTCGAGTAGGTGACTCGGGGAATGGAGTAGGGCAAGGAAGGTGTCCTTGTAGCTGAACCACTATAAATACTTGTGTCGTGGTGATGTGCTTCTTACTCTTTATCTTTCATTACAAGTTTATATATCTATCTATCAACGTCCAACATAAACAACCAAATAGATTGACATAAGTGGATCTAAATATTTAAAAGGATGTTTTAAATTGGTAAAACTATTCAACCCCCCTTCTAGTTTTCCACAGCAAGTTTTACACTTTTCAGTGTCTATGTCAAATGCTGGGATTAACCCATCCTTAGACATATCTTGCATCCTTTTATAGTGTACATGGCCAAGTCTAGCATGCCAGAGGGTAGAGTCAGTCGGGTCATAGGTGGTCATAAAGGCTGGATTATACAATCATTAACAATGTTCAACCAGAACATTTGATTACACAAATATCCAAAACCAATAAATACACCACTTTTAGACAAAACAAATTTATCAAATTCGATAACTTGTTTAAAACCATGATTATTCAAAACACTACTTGAAACCAAATTTTTCCTTATATCAGGAACATGAATAACATTAAACAAAGTTACAATCTTTTAAGAACTAAACCTAAGATCTACACAATCACGTCCATGCACCAGGGTTGTTGACTCATTTCCTATGTGAAGAATAGAACCATCATTCAGTGACTCATAAGTATTGAACCAACTTCTATCTTTGCACACATGAACAGTTGCTCCAAATTCAATCCACCACACAACATCATCATCCTGCACATAATTAGATTCAGATACATATGTAACATAATAAACCTGAAGAGATTTATTAGACATATTCTGACTTTTCAGACGAACTGAACCATTCCCTGATCCACTAGTTCCTGATCCATTGGTTTTACCACCAATCTTAACACCTTTGAAATCCCTTTTAATGTGACTAAATTTGCCACATTTCCAACAAGTAGGTGTTGCCTTCTTGTTAGGGTCTGCCCTTGTGTTATCCTGATGTTTATGTTTACCCTTGTTGTCATTGTACTTGGTGGAGTTGTTATGCTTCACCATATTGACAACAGATGCACCAAAAACATTATTGCCTTTTGGCTTGTCATTATCCTGCGCCCTGAGTGATTCCTCAATGCACAAATGACTGCACAACTCAACAAGAGTTAACTCCTCCTTCTTATGTTTCAAGGTATGCTTGAAATCTTTCCAAGAAGAAGGAGTTTGTCAATGAAACAAGAGACTAAAATAGCCTCAACCATGTTTATTTTATGTTGTGTAAACCTTCCAAGTATACCAAAAAGTTCATTGTATTGTTCCATAACTGGTCTTGAATCAGTCATTTTGTAATTTGTGAAATTACTTACAAGGAACTTCTTACTTGATGCATCCTCAGCCATATATTTGGCATCCAGGGAATCCCACAGTTCTTTGGAAGATTCAACATTTTGATAAATATCAAAGAGAGAATTAGACATACCATTGAGGATTAAACCTTTGCAAATGTAATCATCATTCTCCCATTTGCTCCTTTTCCTGATCTGTTCCACAGTAACATCATCCACATCATCTGAAATTGGTGTGCTCAGAACATACACCACACTCAAGCTTGACAACAGGAAATACATCTTCTTTTGCCATCTTCTGAAATCCACCCCTTCAAACTTATCCATTTTGGAGAAGTTAGCAGCCATATGTTTCATAGAAGCAGCCATTGATTATCACAAATAAGTTTACTTTGATTGTTGGGGGTTATGAGCTCAGAGTAGGGTGAAGATAATCAATAGCCTAACTAATTACCAATGAATGGTTACCGGATATCACTTGGAATCGTGTTATCACTTTCCAAAGTAAACTACTTGACCCTGATGCCTGGGTATCACGAATATCTACTTGAGATAAGACCAAATGTATGTTAATGATTTAGGCACAAATCAATAACCCGTTTGCATCCAAGTGTTTATGTTTTCTGTCTCTGCTTCATGCATAATATAATTTTCTATTTAAAGGAAAATACTCATAGCTAGTCAAATGGAATTATGATGATTAATCGGCCCATTAAACGCCTCATAATTATCCCCATTATAGCTAATAGTGGTCACACGACCAAATAAATGTGGTCATTAAGCAGTTATAACTGCCAACAGTAGTAATGTTAATACTAGCAGTATTAACTTTGCCTAACAGTGTTGACATTAGTACTAGCAGTATTAACTTTGCCTAACAGTGTTGACATTAGTACTAGCAGTATTAACTCTGCAAACAGTAGTAATGTTACTACTAGCAGTAGTGACATTAGTACTAGCAGTATTAACTCTGCCAACAGAAGTAAAATTTTGAACCTTACCATTTTAGAGTCAGGGTGTTCAGGGACCTTATGGGTGCATATTCCGTACCTCCTGAACCATTACCCGGTGTGAACTAATCCCACAAGTAAACTAAATTTTCCAACACGTAGTGGGTGACGCGTCTCCGTGACAGACCGGCCAAAGATCGACCATGCTATTACAACTAGTTTTATAGTTTTTATAGATACAAGCATAATTAAGAAGTATTGAGTAGGAATATATATAGCATTGCTTTTTTTTTTATATGCCTTAAGAGGTTATGTATTTTGTAAATTTATGTTTTATTTTGTAACTATATTTAACTTTTATATTTTATGCATACAAATTATATATTATCTAACTTTAATAATATAGTTGGTTAACAATGTAAATTTATGTTTTGTAAATTTTTATTTTGGCATAACTAAGCATGTCCGGTGTATATACGAAGTTGTCAAATATTTTTTTTTATAACATTATGTAAAATCTTTTATACGTATATAGTTATACTCGTGCATGATTAAGTTTTTACATAATATTTTCATTATGTAATAGATTTTTGTTGGATGAATGACATTGTGTTGATGTGATATTGTTTAAATTTAATTATTGATATCATATTTTTAGATATTATATGTGTCTAATAGCAGGTGATGACCTTTAAAAAAATGTTTTTCTCGATATCTTTGCTTAAACTTTGATTAGTAATTACACACGTCGTTGCAATATGCACAATATTGTGTATATCTCATCTCACAGTAACCCATGAGTTCGGACATTCATTTTAATATGTTCTTGTTAATAATAGTTTTAGGTGTATTTGATTTTTTAACTTGTGTACGTGCGGCTTAAACTTATAGAGAGGGAATAACATAAGTCATTATTGAATGTCATTTGTAAGAAAAGTATATGCATTTCCGGCGGGTGATTTTCGCGGTTTTCTGTATATCACATCAATATTTTTCTGTGTCTATATTTGCGTGAAATAACTTATGTCTAAAAACTTTGTGATACACATCTTATTTAAATTTACCGAAATGTATCTGATCACTTTTATTTTTGTGTTCGTCACTTTCTTAGGCGGGTTATGGTGAGGTGAAACCACGACGGGGCTACAAAGTTGGCGCGCGAAAGACCCAATTTGAGGGTGTTCGGTGAAGCACTTCAGCTAACGCAAAAAGAGAGAAAAATGGTACGATCCCCACTTTTTATTGTTTATTTTTTTGTTGTTTGTGAGAATGTGTGATATATTATGAAATATATTTGTATAAAGTGGGTTATTTTTATATGATTAGTTAGATGGTGTCCACTAAAGATTAAACATAAGATAGACATATTAAAAAGCTAATATATTGTTGAGGTGAAGATAAAAAGATGACTACCAAATTAAGGAGTCCAAGTTCACCCTAAATTTGATCAAAGTTGGTAACATCTATGGCCGTTACCTATAACATTCCAATCATCACCATCAAAACCAAAACCCACGTACGTTTCTTAAACAGCACGCCTCTAAAAAAAAATATATTCGCTAAACCACCATGACGTCACTTCACTTAATCATCTCCTTATAATAAAAAATAAAAAACGCACACACCACTTTACCTCGAATTAATCAAATCATATTCACACTCTCGTTAAACAAAACAAAACAAAACATCAACAATGGCGTCTGAGCAACAAGTCAAAAAGTCAACGCTCTTCGACTCATCTTCGGCCGAAACGTTGGTGAAGGACATGCGAGGCACAGTTGCGACTGGAAAAACAAAAAGCTATGAATGGAGGGTTAGTCAGTTGAAAAGCTTGTTGAAAATGGTGGAGACTAGTGACAAGCTTATTTGTGACGCTTTGTTTTCCGACTTGGGGAAGCCTCAACATGAAGCTTTTGTTCATGAGGTCGCTTTTCTATATTTCATCATGTGTTTATGTATGTACATATGATTTTTGTATTTGCTCATCCTATATATATTTGTGTGTTTCATATGTTAGATTTCGATTTTCGGATCGAAATTATCCTTAATTTAGTTGATAAAGAATTTTGATGGAGTAAAAAATCAATTAGTTAAAGGTAAACTGTCAATGATTGTTTAAAATTAATTATCAGTTAAAACTACTGTCATTTTGCGTAAAAAGTAAGAAGAGAAAACAGTAATGATTACGAATTTACCGAGTATGATTTTTAAAAAGGTTTTTCTAACTTGTGCCAGACAAATGTACTTTTATGTGAGTCCCTGTGTACTTTCTGTGTGTGTACTTTCTGTGTACACAGAAAAACCCTTTTTAAAATTATGCTGAGATAGAATTGTAACAAGTTATTTGTGTGACAAAATTTAACTGTGTTTTCAGGAGTATATATATTGTGCTGTATGTGTTGCATGGAGACATGCTGATGTTCTGTTTTTTCTTTTATACTTTAAGAATTTATTGCTTGATTTTGTTAGTAGGTGAATGCAATAAATGCTAAATTCTATGAAAAAGTTTGATGATTATTTATTTGTCATAAAATGTGTGTGCCAATT
Source organism: Chrysanthemum seticuspe (assembly GCA_019973895.1). Classification (NCBI taxonomy): domain Eukaryota; kingdom Viridiplantae; phylum Streptophyta; class Magnoliopsida; order Asterales; family Asteraceae; genus Chrysanthemum; species Chrysanthemum seticuspe. The sequence goes on along the minus strand of BPTQ01000008.1, from coordinate 260,679,182 downwards.
TATTCACTTCTATTTTTGTACTGGAACTAAAAATAGTTGCAGAATTGGTGTCTTAGACCGTGTAATTTGTAGATGTTATTTATGATTCGACGAATAATTGGATGTTTTGAACTTAATGGAGGTGCTTATTTTAGAAAACAGGATACACAGGTAGGGATCATTTATGAGCTTATGAAAACGGCGTTGTCAATTATTTTTGGTCCCAAAACTATGATGTCCTTTCATCTTGAGCCTTATATGCAATCTGTTTAATTATTATAATCTGAGTCATTAAGAGAAATACTTTTAAGATTTAATTGCTTTTGATGAATGTTTCTGGTAAATGTTTAGAGCAAGATCATGTTGTTACTTTGAAGGAGTTATCTTGGCTATAAACTCTGAACTGGTAGTTAAATATTTCCCTGTTCCGCTAATTAGTTTATTATCTTGTTCGTTCTTCATTTCTATAAAAACTTTTTCCTCCGCACATCATAAAATTAGATATTAAACTTGAGCTTGTGATTCTTTGATGGGTTTATTATCTTGTGGTGCATTATACCTTCTACATATATCGAATTTGAATTACACAAGTGATTTTATCCTACAGAATTTGATCCATTGCTTTATCATGTAGATTGCTATGATAAAGAGTTCATGCAAGTCGGCAATGAAGAACTTAAAAGGTTGGATGAAACCAGAAAAGGTAACGTTGTTAGGATTTTAAGTGGGACATAAAGTTGACATGTACTTTAAGAGATGGAAGATTATATAATGCACATTTGTAATAATTTTTTGCAGGCGAAAACCAATATAGGCACTTTTCCTTCATCAGCAGAAATAGTCTCGGAACCCTTGGGTGCTGTATTGGTCATATCAGCATGGAACTACCCATTATGTATGAAAATAACCTGGCTTCCTATAACTTCTTTCGTATGAAAAACAGCACTTAGTAGTAATATGTGCTGCTGGAGTTGAAACACGTTTATTGGTTTACTAATCTATTTATTTGTCTGCAGTATTATCTGTTGATCCAGTCATAGGAGCAATTGCAGCAGGAAATGCTGTAGTTTTGAAGCCCTCAGAAATTTCTCCCGCCACGTCTTCCTTGCTGGCAAAACTTTTTGCAGAATATCTGGATAACTCGGCAATAAAAGTTGTTGAAGGTGCTGTTGCTGAAACATCTGCACTCTTGGAGCAAAAATGGGATAAAATATTCTATACAGGTAATTTTTTTTTCTTTTTTTTTTCTTACGTTCCAAAATCCTACTGTTTTGCGCACTATGGCCATTACAAACTGTTATTAGGTCGATGTTTTATCGTTGTTGGAAGTTGTGTTTTAACATTCGACAGTCAACATGTTCTCTGAAAAATGTTTCTAGTCCAACGTTACGCTACAATGTAATTGTGAAGTCTGACACTGTTAATTTTAGGGTTATTTGGCATTGGTTTTGAAAGTGTAACTTTTTATTGTGTTTTATAGTCTTTGATAACCTATTGCAGTGTTTGTTTTAGCTGAGTCACTCAAACACTCTAAACAACTTTAGTTATCTAATTTTAAAACTTTAAAAAAGAAGAAGCATATCCAGACACTAATCTTGTATCCTTGACAATTATTTCTTACACAATAATATTTATTGAATAACCGACACTGCAACCTTGCAGGGAACGGGAGAGTGGCGCGAGTCGTCATGGCTGCTGCTGCAAAGCATCTGACACCTGTCGTTTTGGAACTTGGAGGCAAATGTCCAGTTTTGGTTGATTCAGAAATTGATCTTACAGTAAGGAGCAATTTCAACCCATTCATATGATAATCGGTTAATATGGGTTGACTTGTCTTTGATAAAGGGTCGAACTGGTTAATTTGTGCATATCAAATTTTTTAACAGAAACCAAAAAAGACTGTTAAAAAAATGCTGGCAGGTCATTGCAGTCTGACCCGAATCATTTTGATCCCACACATAAATCGTGTTACACGACCCATCCGTTTTGCCACACATACCATCTACATGGTTCTTATGATCAGATATCATGTGTTTTATAGGTGACAGCAAGGCGTATAGTATCAGGTAAGTGGGGAACCAACAATGGACAAGCATGTGTAGCTCCCGATTACATTATAACAACGAAAAGTTATGCTCCGGTGTTGGTACGTCTGCTTTTGTTTAAGGAACTAGATCCCTGAAAAATGGATATGAATATGAATTTTGATATCACTTCTACAGATAGACGCTATGAAACATCAGTTGGTCAATTTTTTCGGGGAAGAACCTATAAACTCACCAGATATCTCTCGAGTTGTTAACTCCAATCATTTTACACGGTTGACAAATCTATTGGATGATGATAAAGTTTCTGCAAAGATAATTCATGGAGGTCAAACAGACAAGAGCAGCCTGTAAGTTTTCTTTTCCTCATGCTAACAGCTCGTTTAATTCATTGTTCTTAGAGCAGCCAATCCAAAGCCATGTAAATGGGTCTATTCGGGCCATATTTCATATTTAAGAAGTCAAATTGGTAAATAAAAAAATAGCTAAACACGAAACGGGTCGAAACTTGCCAAAGTTTATCTTTTAGGCATATATAACCTGCAATGTCATTTTATTTTATATATTTAAAAGGTTAATGAACTGTGGGGTTATTGTACTCTTCAATTATTCACTTTGTCATTCTATTTGTTCTGTTCATTTGAGTTTTGTACTTTTTTTCTTCTTTTATTGGTGTCAATGAACTCTGCATCATGTATTGTACTTTTTAAGGTCTTTTCAAGTAGTTTTCCTGTCACAACAAAAACAAGAGTTTGGGATCTACCCTGCTAGTAAAAAAAGACTGACTTACGAAATTTGCATCAAGTATTTAACACAATAGTGCAAAAAAATGCTGCAGGATTAGTAGAGTTAACCGTCTTATTGTTGTTTCAGAAAAATCGCTCCAACCATTGTGCTGGATGCCCCCGAAGACTCCCTGATTATGAACGAGGAGATATTTGGACCTATACTTCCTATAGTTACGGTAAATATTGACATTTGGTTCAGTTTTTTTAAACTAAATCGTGTCACTGATCTTTCTTTTGGTTTTTGTAGGTTGAAAAAGTTGAAGATGGCATAGATTTTATTAACTCAAGGTCAAAGCCACTTGCAGCATACGTGTTTACCAACAAGAAGGAGCTCAAGGAGGAGTTTGTGAGCACTATATCTGCCGGTGGTGTAGTCATAAATGATGTTACCTTACATGTACTACTCAACTTCTACCAAACAGCTTTCAGTTTCTACAGTTATCATCAAACACTTATTTACATGCTTTTTGGCACACACAAGAAGTGGCAATTTCAACCCCATTCAATTTAGATTGGGGTTGATTCGGGGTGTATTTTAATCTTCAACGGATCAATCCGGTAGGCAGTCATAGGGGTTGGACCGTAAGTCGCCAATGTGTTTTTAGATATGCTTAAGACCTCCTATATTGCTTTCCTTAAACAAAAAAGAAACAGCTAGTATGTCAGCAGTGTAGTATCTAAATTGTATCTAATACATTAGTTATTTATAGAAAATATGAAGGTGGACAAAAAATGCTGATGGTTTGATCCTGAGCTGACCTATATATAAGTTAGCTGTTTTGACCGAAACCCATTTTGATCAATTATCTAACCCGCCGCCCCATTCATTTTGCCACCTCTAACACATATATTCCTTATTCACATATGGGCTTGATAATCTTACCTTTTTATACACTTATGTAATTACTATTCATTTATGTATCTGGTGGCTTGAATGTGCAGCTTATGGTTGACACGTTACCATTTGGTGGGATCGGTGAAAGTGGAACGGGGGCGTACCATGGAAAATTTTCATTTGATGCTTTTAGTCATAAGAAAGCCGTTCTGTACAGAAGTTTTATGGGAGATGCACCAGCAAGGTACCCACCATACACACCAGGCAAGCTTAGGCTCCTCAAGGCTCTTTTAGATGGCAGTGTATTTGGCATCATTCGCGCTCTTTTTGGCTTTTCCTAATTGTAAATCTGCAACTTGCAAAACCCTATGAACAAAGTTTCCATTAATTCTACTTCTGTACATCATGGTTACAGTTACAAACAGAAGGTATATGAGTGCTTTAATTTACTACAAGCTTCTTGGAAAATGTTTCTTTTTGAAACTGATGATCTAAATGAAATTAGCATGAATTTTGTAAGATATTAAACTATTCTGTTCGTTGTTCTTCTGTCAAATGCTGTGGAAACCGAACTGAGAATTTGATTTTCAAGTTTCCTCTTGTTTCTTCTTCTTTGGGCAACTTCATGCCTTGTCCTTCGATGGTTTTTCTGTAGCCAGGGGTAATTATGTCATCAATTATCAAACATGATTCGTGCCCGTCTAGAAAAGGTATGGTAAGTGTGCAACCAGTCAAGGCGTCCACTAAAGGAAGTTCAACTTGACTTCCAAATCGTCCCCATTTCTTTTGAAAATAGGATGTATTTTTTCATCAATCACAAATGTAATGTCGCCTACATAATTTCCTGGGTTCTCGTTTCCCATACCCTCAAAGGTTACCTTTGTTCCTTTCTTCCATCCTGGCTTCACATTTATCGTTAGCACTTCAGCTTCTTGTATTATTTGTCTGCCAAGTAGTAACAAGCATGAAAATGTAAGTATGTACTACGTATTGTCTTGTGATGAGAGGTCTTTTCAGGTAACGAGATTATATGTTAAATAGTAGTATATGACTAGTAAATCTTTTGTTCTCGAGAGTGGGACTTCCTCGAGTGATCTTATATTGGCTAAACTTTATATTTTGGGGAAAGTTGATCATCGAATGATTAGATTGTAAGTTTGAATAGTTGAATGAGCATAGCTCTTTTGGTCTCGAGGCGAGGTCCTCTCTCGAGTAATTATATCACATGATGTAAAACAATATATGTTGGAACTCAAGTTGTATGTTATTGTGTGATATTTTGTATCCAAATCGTTAAGTGTTAAATCCCTAGCATATTCTATCCTCTTTCTCTCGCAGACTATGTCGAGATCGACATTCTTTAGTTAGTGCAATGTTTTCATCTTCATAGCGTGTAAATTTTGTGTAACACTCCAAATTTCAAAATAATGATTTATTATAATATTTTAAGGCTTTCTAGTCAACCGATGTTATAATAATAATATTTCGTTAGTCATAAGGACCTCCCATGAAATAAGTCTAAAGTAAACAGGACCATCTATGCAATAGTTCTACTATCAGGGACCAGTTTAGCCAATTGATGAAACTTATGTTATAACTCTTATAAGGTTTCTTCAAGTCCAGGAAACTCATTTTAATCCTCATCTTGTTCCTCTCTTCTCTGTCCCACGTGGGCACACACACAATTCAGGAACAAATTCTAGGGTTTTAATTCTATGTTGATATTATCAAGTTTAAGTCAAGGAATTGCTATATGGAAGCTTAGAAACGCATAAACTAGGGTTTCTACAATCCAATTCGAGGTAAAAATCTTAGTTATGTTTCATAATTCGTTTATAAAGGTTACCCACTATTAGAATATGCTTAAGAATGATATTATGATGTCATAAGTGGGGTTTTGTAGAAATTTGAAAGATTATGTTAAAGTTATGATTTTCTAAAATCACTATGAACACGTGTTAATCATATGTATGAGTTAAGATTAATGATGGGTATCTTGTTATGATATCATAACACCAATTTATGGTGTTAATTTTCAGAAAGTATGCTTATGCGTTAAATAAGCCGCGAAACCAAACACCCCCTTATGGCCTAGTTATGTTAAAGCTTGTTTATGACAAGCTAAGTCTTTTATTAAGTAAACTTCATGCTAATTACGTGTTCCTAGGTTATAAAGGTTAGCCGAGGACGTTCACGAGAGCTCGCGGTAGATAGCAAGCTATATCGAGGTGAGTAACGTATATAAGATTAGAAACGGGACTACAAGAGCCCGTTAGATATACAATATGTGTTATGGTACTTACGTTCGTGTTTTGTTATATGCTTATGTATTACACTTGTGTTACGAATTTATGATAAGTGAGCACATAATTATGTTGAAGTATATGTCATGAGTAGAAATGGATCTCGCGATATGAGATTATATATGAAATAACTTAGACGTGTCAAAACAGCCCGTAACGACCCGTGTGGTCTTAGTAATATGTTTTTAACATAAATGATGCATCGTTGCTCATTAACGGGTCTTTAGTAGCTTGTTAGAAGTGTCACATATTTTATGATATTTATATCTAAGTTCTTATGGTATGCTTATGTATTATGCTCGTGTTATGAATTAATATTGCTTACTATGAATTTAAAGAATTTACGTGGTATGAATTATATGTGAAATAAAGTAAACGGGTCAAAACAACCCGTTATGACCCATGTGGTCTTAGTAAAATGATTGTGGTCAAAATATTGTGTTATTACTTGTTTAGCGTCCTAAGTAGACGACATGACTACAAGAGTCATATATGAGTTCCAGACAAAGTTGGAACTAGATATCCTTAGTGGGTGATTTGCATAACTATATGCATTATGACCCAAGATGGGATTAGACGTCTTAAGTGGATGATATGTGCTATTATGTGATCACATACAGTTGTTCCAGACAAAGTTGGAACTTAGACCTCCTTAGTGGAGAATTGAGCCTCAGAATAGTAGAAGTTCCAAAAATGGAACTCATACATCCTAAGTGGATGATTAGTATGTTTATATGGCTCGTCAGTTACGAAAAGCACAACTAGATATGGAAAGTCTCAAAAATGGGACTTGACGTCCTAAGTGGAAGACTAGAGCATATAAGATGCTAATTTGAGCCAAATAAGGGTTCAACAGGTCCTAAGCGGACAACTAGTATATTTAAGGCAAGCATGATGCTCTCTAGCATTATGATGAGGTATCTAGCCCCCAAGTGCATGTTACGATGCAAGAATATATTCCCGTGGGGAATTAGCGGTGTTATAATCACGAAGATAGCTACGCGGGGGAAAGTTCTTATGAAGCAACATCTAGTAGCATTGACATGTTTATTTTCAGTTTTATATATGTTATCTCACTAAGCTTTATGCTTACGTTACTTCATTTATGTTTTTCTTATAGGTGAGATCAAGTTTAACGCCTTAGGTCGCGGTTTAGCTACCGGTGGAGCTCATGGGTAATCGAGCTTATCCTAAACCCTCTCTAATACCAAGAAACGCCCTAGGTTGTTATATTTTTGGTGAATGATTATGCAAACTCAGATTTGTGTGGAAAACATGTAGTTATGGTATGTTTTAAAAAGGTTAAGGGGCGTTTGGCATAGTGCCATTCTTTCTCATATTGACCCATTTTGGTTATGTGTGGGTCACAACAAGTAGTGGATGATATATGGAGTTTTTTTTCCCTATGTTATAAAATGGGTATGTTCAGATTTGTTAAGTCTAAGTTGCGAAAATGAGTTTTTCAAAAAAAGCATACCAAGTGCAGAATTTTAAACATTAGAAATGTACAGGTGGACCATACGGGCGTATGGTATAAGTCCATACAGCCGTATGCTCAAAAATGCATTTTAGGTTGTTTCTGTAAAAAGGACCATACAGCCGTATGCAGTTTTTGCATACAGCCGTATGCTATTAGAGGAAAACCATACAGCCGTATACTATTTTAGCATACAGCCGTATGCTCCCAAAAAAAAAAAAAAAAAAAAAAAAAAAACAAACTTGTATGGTCGTTTCAAGTTGGTATCAGAGCTGTGGTTTAAGGGATTTGGGTATCCACCGTAGATGGGTACCTAGACTTAAACCTTGGCTCTGGGCAACCTATAGAGTTACACGTTTCCGCATATGCATGTAGTTTCTGTTACAGTATAGTATACGTTATTGGCTTGTTATATATGTATAGTGGGTACCTAGACTTAAACCTTGGCTCTGGGCAACCTGGGTTCTCGTTTCCCATACCCTCAAAGGTTACCTTTGTTCCTTTCTTCCATCCTGGCTTCACATTTATCGTTAGCACTTCAACTTCTTGTATTATTTGTCTGCCAAATAGTAACAAGCATGAAAATGTAAGTATGTACTACGTATTGTCTTGTGATGAGAGGTCTTTTCAGGTAACGAGATTATATGTTAAATAGTAGTATATGACTAGTAAATCTTTTTTTCTCGAGAGTGGGACTTCCTCGAGTGATCTTATATTGGCTAAACTTTATATTTTGGGGAAAGTTGATCATCGAATGATTAGATTGTAAGTTTGAATAGTTGAATGAGCATAGCTCTTTTGGTCTCGAGGCGAGGTCCTCTCTCGAGTAATTATATCACATGATGTAAAACAATATATGTTGGAACTCAAGTTGTATGTTATTGTGTGATATTTTGTATCCAAATCGTTAAGTGTTAAATCCCTAGCATATTCTATCCTCTTTCTCTCGCAGACTATGTCGAGATCGACATTCTTTAGTTAGTGCAATGTTTTCATCTTCATAGCGTGTAAATTTTGTGTAACACTCCAAATTTCAAAATAATGATTTATTATAATATTTTAAGGCTTTCTAGTCAACCGATGTTATAATAATAATATTTCGTTAGTCATAAGGACCTCCCATGAAATAAGTCTAAAGTAAACAGGACCATCTATGCAATAGTTCTACTATCAGGGACCAGTTTAGCCAATTGATGAAACTTATGTTATAACTCTTATAAGGTTTCTTCAAGTCCAGGAAACTCATTTTAATCCTCATCTTGTTCCTCTCTTCTCTGTCCCACGTGGGCACACACACAATTCAGGAACAAATTCTAGGGTTTTAATTCTATGTTGATATTATCAAGTTTAAGTCAAGGAATTGCTATATGGAAGCTTAGAAACGCATAAACTAGGGTTTCTACAATCCAATTCGAGGTAAAAATCTTAGTTATGTTTCATAATTCGTTTATAAAGGTTACCCACTATTAGAATATGCTTAAGAATGATATTATGATGTCATAAGTGGGGTTTTGTAGAAATTTGAAAGATTATGTTAAAGTTATGATTTTCTAAAATCACTATGAACACGTGTTAATCATGTGTATGAGTTAAGATTAATGATGGGTATCTTGTTATGATATCATAACACCAATTTATGGTGTTAATTTTCAGAAAGTATGCTTATGCGTTAAATAAGCCGCGAAACCAAACACCCCCTTATGGCCTAGTTATGTTAAAGCTTGTTTATGACAAGCTAAGGGGCTGTTTGATAAAAAATATGATTTAGCGCTGAATGAATCAAAGCTGCTGAATGATTCCAAGATGCTGAGTGAAACTGATTCTGAGTGAAACTGATTGTTTGATATTTGTTCTGAATGAGCAATCTAAGTTGCCTGAAATGACCAATTTAACCTTCTGTCTGATTTAGTTTTTAACAAAATATACCATTTGATAAAAAAAAATATTAACTCAAATAAAAATATAATATAAAAAAAGTAATGTTGGAATAAAAAAAATGTAAATAGTCTTATCGAAATATCATAAAACAATATAAATTACGAACTAATCTTAGGTTGAAGCATTTAAAAATAACTCATTAGCAATCTGATTACGAAGATTAGCCATATATTCATTGCCTTGGGGACCCCATTGTATGTCGTCCATGCCTTGTCCCCCATTTCCTTCACCTTGTTCTTCAGTAGTAAACATGGTGTTTGCATCGCTCTCCAAAAATAATTGATCGTGAATGTTGCATTTCCTTATGAAGTTATGAACCGCAAAACAGGCAATCACTACATTTTTTTGAACTGGAAAAGGATAAGGAGCCATTTTTTTTAGTATTGGGAACCTTCCTTTAAAGACACCGTAAGCACGCTCGATAACATTTCTAAGTTGTGCATGAGCATTTCATTTTAAATATCATACGTATGTAATTTCATTTTAAATATCATGCGTATGTAATTTCACACGAATAAATATACTCAAAAAGCATTGTCATTTGAGCGAACAAACGCAATACTAGACATGTTTGTTCAAAGAATATTTATACATGTACAACATGAGCTTTTACATTACGACAATAACAAAGATTTCTTTGTAACAAAACAATCAAATAAGAATAATTTGAAAAGTCAATAATTTAAAAATTAAGAATATAAAATTCTAAAAAGTTAAGGTGTCAGAAGATTGATATGCAACCATCATATATATGCTAAAAGTATAAAGTGTGATAATAAAATAAAATTTAATTGATTTTCAAAGTGAATAGATAGGAGATCACGCGGGAGAGAAGTGAAATCTCAAAGGGTATATGAGTGAACGTCTTACCTACTGAATCATTTTGCATAGCTTACACTCATAATCGGTCAGTGCATTTATTAACGATCCAGTGCCTTTTTTTTTAATCCAAACAATCTGACCGATTCAGTTTTGACTAATCAGTGCTGAATCAATTTATTAAGTGGTAATCAAACAGACCCTAAGTCTTTTATTAAGTAAACTTCATGCTAATTACGTGTTCCTAGGTTATAAAGGTTAGCCGAGGACGTTCACGAGAGCTCGCGGTAGATAGCAAGCTATATCGAGGTGAGTAACGTATATAAGATTAGAAACGGGACTACAAGAGCCCGTTAGATATACAATATGTGTTATGGTACTTACGTTCGTGTTTTGTTATATGCTTATGTATTACACTTGTGTTACGAATTTATGATAAGTGAGCACATAATTATGTTGAATTATATGTCATGAGTAGAAATGGATCTCGCGATATGAGATTATATATGAAATAACTTAGACGTGTCAAAACAGCCCGTAACGACCCGTGTGGTCTTAGTAATATGTTTTTAACATAAATGATACATCGTTGCTCATTAACGGGTCTTTAGTAGCTTGTTAGAAGTGTCACATATTTTATGATATTTATATCTAAGTTCTTATGGTATGCTTATGTATTATGCTCGTGTTATGAATTAATATTGCTTACTATGAATTTAAAGAATTTACGTGGTATGAATTATATGTGAAATAAAGTAAACGGGTCAAAACAACCCGTTATGACCCATGTGGTCTTAGTAAAATGATTGTGGTCAAAATATTGTGTTATTACTTGTTTAGCGTCCTAAGTAGACGACATGACTACAAGAGTCATATATGAGTTCCAGACAAAGTTGGAACTAGATATCCTTAGTGGGTGATTTGCATAACTATATGCATTATGACCCAAGATGGGATTAGACGTCTTAAGTGGATGATATGTGCTATTATGTGATCACATACAGTTGTTCCAGACAAAGTTGGAACTTAGACCTCCTTAGTGGAGAATTGAGCCTCAGAATAGTAGAAGTTCCAAAAATGGAACTCATACATCCTAAGTGGATGATTAGTATGTTTATATGGCTCGTCAGTTACGAAAAGCACAACTAGATATGGAAAGTCTCAAAAATGGGACTTGACGTCCTAAGTGGAAGACTAGAGCATATAAGATGCTAATTTGAGCCAAATAAGGGTTCAACAGGTCCTAAGCGGACAACTAGTATATTTAAGGCAAGCATGATGCTCTCTAGCATTATGATGAGGTATCTAGCCCCCAAGTGCATGTTACGATGCAAGAATATATTCCCGTGGGGAATTAGCGGTGTTATAATCACGAAGATAGCTACGCGGGGGAAAGTTCTTATGAAGCAACATCTAGTAGCATTGACATGTTTATTTTCAGTTTTATATATGTTATCTCACTAAGCTTTATGCTTACGTTACTTCATTTATGTTTTTCTTATAGGTGAGATCAAGTTTAACGCCTTAGGTCGCGGTTTAGCTACCGGTGGAGCTCATGGGTAATCGAGCTTATCCTAAACCCTCTCTAATACCAAGAAACGCCCTAGGTTGTTATATTTTTGGTGAATGATTATGCAAACTCAGATTTGTGTGGAAAACATGTAGTTATGGTATGTTTTAAAAAGGTTAAGGGGCGTTTGGCATAGTGCCATTCTTTCTCATATTGACCCATTTTGGTTATGTGTGGGTCACAACAAGTAGTGGATGATATATGGAGTTTTTTTTCCCTATGTTATAAAATGGGTATGTTCAGATTTGTTAAGTCTAAGTTGCGAAAATGAGTTTTTCAAAAAAAGCATACCAAGTGCAGAATTTTAAACATTAGAAATGTACAGGTGGACCATACGGGCGTATGGTATAAGTCCATACAGCCGTATGCTCAAAAATGCATTTTAGGTTGTTTCTGTAAAAAGGACCATACAGCCGTATGCAGTTTTTGCATACAGCCGTATGCTATTAGAGGAAAACCATACAGCCGTATACTATTTTAGCATACAACCGTATGCTCCCAAAAAAAAAAAATAATAATAAAAAAAAAAAAAAAAAAAAAAAAAACTAGTATGGGCGTTTCATTTTGTGTTGCAAATCAAAAAGTATACTAAGGGCTCGTTTGGTTTATTGCCAGGAATGACAATGGGTATCGGATTTGGAATGAGGTGGAATGATAATGGGTATGAAAAAGTGTATCATTACGATTGTTTATGTTTGGTTGATAAAATATGGTATGAAAAAGTGTATAGATATTTTAATTTTGTAGTGGAAAAAAGAGGGGTCCACGGGAATGGATTTCATAGACATCAAATTGGTGTGTAATGAATCTATAACTATGATATACCCATTTCATTACTGGGCCCACAAAACAAAACAAAACAAACACCGACTATGACTTTGTCAAAGTCCCATTCCTATTAATGCAAACCAAACAGGCCCTAACTTTTATTATGAAATACAACATTGACTATGTTGCAGTCATCCATTACTCAACTTCATATGCAAAAGATTGCATTCATTCTAGTTGTAGTTTAACTCCGGTTGAACCTATTAATGTAGTTGTGTAAGTAGAATTCGAAAATAATACAGTAGTTCAAATATAAATTACAGTTAAAACTATGATACGTTAGGATATATAAAACAAGCAACATGCTATTATAATAAAAAGAATATATATATTAAATTTTAAACCATTCTCAAACAAATTTATAAAATAAACAACATTTTCTACTATCATATCAAGTGGTTAACACTCTTGCCTCTGTCTCATCCTCACCCCTTGCAAGGCCGGAAGTCTTTTTCTACCTTAGGTAGCAGCCTCTCTACCTTAGGTAGAGGTAAGACTGTCTACGTCTCAACCTCCCCCATACACCGTGAAAAACGGTATTGGGAGTTACTTTACTTTTTTTTTATTCATTTTATCTTTTATTACGTTTATTCTAACCTCTTTGTAAACCAAACGAACCCTTAATTATGAGTTTTGAAAAAATGAAAAAACTCAACCAAACAGTAATTATTTGGATCTTTGCCTAAACCCTTCACATAAACCCACCCACCAAACCAAACGGACCCTAAAAAGTTTTAGAAAAAACACAGGAAACCCTCGATCATCTGTAAAGCCTCACGTCTCACATTCCGGGATACCAAACCCACACATCTCACACAACAATCATCTCATCTGTAAACCCTCCATCTCTTTTTTCTTTCCTTCTTTTCTAATTTAGATTTATAAGTAATAAATGTTTTTTAGTTATTAAATCTGTTTTTCATTTCATATTATGTTTGTTTGTACAGAATTCGATGGAGGGAGGTTTGGCTCTTACAAAGGAAGCAGTTATGGCTCTAAACAATCATTCAGTCACTTTTGAGCATGCCCGCTCTTTGTTTCATCATGGTAATTTCTCAAACTCTATGCAATTCCAATGTCGTCGTCTTTGTTTTTTTTATTTGCATTGTTTTTTTTATTGATATTATACTATCTTGTGCAAGTTTTATGATTTGTTTGTATGCAGTTGACTTGCCGACTTTTAAAGCAAAGCTACTGGAGTTTAACATCCTTGTTTGGAATGAGCCTAGTGGAAAACAAGTAAGGATTCATGGGGGTGATCATGGAATAGTTGTTGCCATCAATAAACTACGATATCGTAGTTATGGCGTGAAAGGCACTGAGACGTTTTCTGATGTTCAAAATATGATTGAGGATGATCTTTCTCTGACTCCTGGAAATTACGAACTAACCTACGAGGATCCAAAAACATTAAACTGGAATGTGCTCAAGACAGATCTTGATTGGCACCATGCGGTTCGGGGTTCCGAGGCGGGATTTGTGCGTTTGAACTTGGAGTCCAAAGATAAACACATTGCTATTTATAAGGCTGCTTATGATGATGGCTATGACCCTGAGTATGCTGATGGGTTTGTTGGTGAGTATGCTGATGAGTATGATGGTGTGTATGCTGGTGAGTATGCTGATACTGATAAGGATGCTTCTGCTGATAAGGATGCTTCTGCATCGCATCTGGCGATACTGAATCTAGGTTGAATATGTCATTTTTGACACCTGGATTTTATGCATGGTTGTTTTTTTTGTTGTTTTTCTTTTTTGTTTTAATTTGCTCATTTGTTATTTTTGGTTTTGAACTTTGTTAGTAGAACAATGTAGTTTTTGTTTATGTTTGCAGGATTGGATGTGGTTCCTTTTTAGCATGATTCCTGTTTATTGACCCTTTTAGTTTCCATGTTCCTTATGTTTGGTTAGAGTGGTCAGTGTTGTTATGTTATAATTGCGTGTGCCATGACGGTTTCCATAGACCACTATTGGGCCTTGTTCGTTGTGCCATAGCTGTATTTTTGTCATCATTACTATGGAATTGAAAAAGAGAAAGGAAATTGTTAAAGGCATGTAATTTATATATCTAAATTGGGTAATATTAAGATCTAAATGTTTCTTTATCAGTTTTTTATTAGAATTAAAATGGTTATGTTGAATATATTGTTAAAATTGTTGATAATGAAGATACAAACCACATGATTAGCTAGTTTGTTTCTTGGACATCATCCTTTTGTTGAATATTCTGTTAAAGTTGTTGATATGTTTGTTTCTTGGACATCATCCATGGTTCATACATGGTTTGAGCCACTGCCATTTGTGCGCTTTAATGTACGTATGTTTCTTGGATTTCATCCATGGGTTATACATGTACGTATCACTACTGACCAAACTTACAAAAGCTACAAAGTGACATAATAAAGAATATTGAATTCCAACGGGTCCAATGGGTGCAATTTTATTGCTCAATTAACAATGAATGGGTTCAAAATTTCGAATGATGCATAATCATAAAAGCAATTTGTTGGCAAAATACAACACAAATGATGAAAATGGTGACTTCTTTTTTTTAGATAGCTAACGGTAATATTGGCCCCAATTCACCTTCGTCTCTAAACTCGCCTCACCAAATTTGCAGTTTCTATAGCTCCATTCACTCCTATTTGTTTTATCTCACTTGCATCCTCTACTATCTCTTCCTTGTCAAGATCAGCTCCTCCAGATACACTATTACCCGTCTCTATAGACTTGATATAGCTAATCACTTCTGCAATCAACTTCCTTGTTTCAATTAGAGATGCTTCAGCCATTGGATTCTTTGCTGCATCCACCACCTTTGCAGCTCTCTGGGCTTCACCATCAGAATACTGATAAAGAAAAACTGACTCAATATCTATATAAATGTTTTAAGTGATCTGAACAAAGGTTGTATTGAAAAACTCACTTGGCTCTTAAAATAACTTCCACTTATTTTGGGATCAGAAGCTGCTCTTTGTGCTTGTATACCCTTTATCATATCGAACTTGTTTCTAGCTTGTGGATGCTTTTGACATACCACAGGGACCATCCATGTAATTTACTCTAATTAAAAAGTTTTAGAAAAAACACAGGAAACCCTCGATCATCTGTAAACCCTCCATCTCTTTTTTCTTTCCTTCTTTTCTAATTTAGATTTATAAGTATAAATGTTTTCTAATTCGATGGAGGGAGGTTTGGCTCTTACAAAGGAAGCAGTTATGGCTCTAAACAATTATTCAGTGACTTTTGAGCATGCCCGGTCTTTGTTTCATGGTAATTTCTCAAACTCTATATACCCTGCCAATGTCTTTGTTTTCTTATTGATATTATACTATCTTGTGCAAGTTTTATCGAGTTTTGATATGTTTGTATGCAGTTGACTTGCCGACTTTTAAAGCAAAGCTACTGGAGTTTAACATCCTTGTTTGGAATGAGCCTAGTGAAAAACAAGTAAGGATTCATGGGGGTGATCATGGAATAATTGTTGTCATCAATAAACTACGACCTTGTTATTGCGTGAAAGGCACTTCGACGCTTTCTGATGTTCAAAAGATGATTGAGTGTGATCTTTATTTGACTCCTGGAAGTTACGAACTAACCTACGAGGAACCCCAAACATCAAACTATAATTTGCTCAAGACAGATCTTGATTGGCACCATGCGGTTCAAGGTTCCAAGGCGAGATTTGTGCGTTTGAACTTGGAGACCGACAGTGAATACGTTGCTCTTTATAAGGCTGCTTATGATGAGTATACCTCTGATGATGATGAGTATGCCTCTGATGATGAGTATGCTGCTGCTGATAAGGATGCTTCTGCATCGCGTCTGGCGATGCTGAATCTAGGTTGAATAAACTGCATGTCCCATAACGGTTTCCATAGAACCACTATATATAGGGCCCTGTTCGCTGCGCCATAGCTGTATTTTTGTCATCATTACTATGGAATTGAAAAAGAGAATGGAAACGCAGAGGATGAGAATAACCTCCGAGAAAGTTTATTTCATTGCAAGACAATTGTTGTTAATCGCATCTTTATCTTATTTAACTTTTTTCTCTATTCGTTTTAAACGGTTGTATAAGTTGGACTTTTGTTAATCACCTTGCTTTTACTTTTCTAAATTGAAACGTAAAGAAAGAAGCTCAAATATGAAACATGCTAAAAGAGAGCATGAATTGAACACTTTTATTTACATGACAACATGAGTCAAATAATTACATATAGACATAATGTTTGAGTTTTTCATCATGTCCTTTAGAATACCACTAGAAAAAGTTACACTAATCGTAGTTGACACACTAGGTTCTTTTTAGTTTACTGCTCAGACCTTATGTAGCTCCATAACTGCAATGGGTGACACAATTATCTCTTCTACAACATTGTGTGAGCTGCTCCTAAGCCGGCCATCATAGACTTACGAAATTTGCATCAAGTATTTAACAGTTTAACACAATAGTAACAAAAAAGTGCTGCAGGATTAGTAGAGTTAACCGTCTTACTGTTGTTTCAAAAAAATCGCTCCGACCATTTTGTTGGATTGCCCCGAAGTCTCCCTGATTATGAACGAGGAGATATTTGGACCTATACTTCCTACAGTTACGGTAAATATTGACATTTGGTTCAGTATTTTTAAACTAAATCCAGTCACTGATCTTTCTTTTGGTTTTTGTAGGTTGAAAAAGTTAAAGATGGCATAGATTTTAGTAACTCAAGGTCAAGCCGCTTGCAGCATACGTGTTTACCAACAAGAAGGAGCTCAAGGAGGAGTTTGTGAGCACTATATCTGCCGGCGGTGTAGTCATAAATGATGTTACCTTACATGTACTACTCAACTTCTATCAAACAGCTTTCAGTTTCTACAGTTATCATCTAACACTTATTTCCGTGCTTTTTGGCACACACACGAAATGGCAATTTCAACCCCATTCAATTTAAATTGGGGTCGATTTGGGCTGTATTTTAATCTCCAACGCATCAAACGGGTAGGCAGTCATAGGGGTTGGAGTGAAAGTCGCCAATGTGTTTTTAGATATGCCTAAGACCTATATTGCTTTCTTTAAAAAAAAAAAGAACAACTGTTAATACAATTCTGGGCGCTCCCCTGATGAAGATTAGTGTATGCTAACTTCCCAGGAAATAGATCTTGTATTAAGTACGATTCTTGGTTCAGAGCTGCTAAGAAAGACAACACCGTTAGTCTCACCGCGGAACGGGGTTCCGCGGTCAACCTCCGGCGTGAGAGTAAGTGGTAGTTTTTAGAGAGATAAAGTCAGTTCTAGAGAGAGAGAGTGTGTAAAATGTTACCGTTTGAATAGTGGCGAGGCATCTATTTATATGGTTGACCTTTCTGTCGTGTTCTCAAGGTCACGAGCCATGAGAGCGACAGTTTGTGAGTGAGGAGTGACGTAGGTCAACTCCAGAGCTTGTCCCGTTGCTGTGACAGCGATGTTTTTGGGCGGGAGTTGTCCCGCTTTCCCTTTTTGGGGACTGCAGGCTGTAGTACGCTTAGCCTGAGCGAGATTCCCTACCTTTAATGTTGGGTGCGGTTGCGTTCTCCTTCGGACGTATCTACTATCCGCGGAATGGTTTAGTGACCATTGTCGGGGTACGTATCTAGTCCGCGACCGACCCATATGAGTGCCGGGGGTATTACATAGTCATGGTTAGTCCGCGCCCGACCAGTATAAGTGCGGGGAGGGTCATACGCGATCAAGTCCCCCCAGTCTAGTGTGCTTGTTGGTCCAGTATAAGCGCTGCTAGACTAAGTTGTTCCGTTCACCCGCGGTTGGATGTTCCGTGGATAATCCTAGTCACTGCTGACTATACTTTCCACTCATGCCAAAGATAAGCGTTACAGCTGTCCCTTGGGATTCGCGAACCGCCCTAAACCGCGTGTTTTCTGACTGACATGACGTTTTGGCTGATTCCATCTCGTCCGTTGATCTAATCAGATCTAGACCGTTGGTTACGAGCCGGAGACGTGGCGTTTTTTCGGCCGTTCGATTGACCTGTTGGTTTTACTTCTAAGAGAGTATAAATACCCCTCTTTTTTACTTTCTTGGCTACTGTTGCCATTTCATCTTCGCGAGTAAGAAAGAAAAAAGCCTATCAAGCCCCTTGTGTGCGTCCTTAATTGTTCAGGTTAGGTTTTTCTCCCCTCATTGTAGTTTCATGGCTAAAAAACTTCTAAGCGATTTTACTTGTAAGTTATCACAGAAAGATCTTAGTGATTTTTGCTCTAAATACCATATCCCTTCTACTGTCCACCCTCTTCTTCCTAGTCCTGATCATACCATAAAGGATGCCCCTCAGGGTAAGAAAGGAGTATATACTAGATTTTTTGAATTCTGCAATTTTAGGATACCCCTTTCCGCGTTTTTGTGTAGAGTTTTGGAGTATTTTCAGATGTCTTTGTTTGCCGCGTCTTATTGTCTTCTTTCCTCTCCTCCTTTCTTTTAGTTACTAACGCCTGTTTCTCTTTTTTTTTTTTTTTTTTGCAGAGATGTCTTTGTTTGCCTTTATCAACCAGCCGGACCCATTCGAGGTGACCTATGGTGAGATAACTTTGCTAGAGGGGGAGAAGACGCTTCAAGAAGAAACCGCTGCGCGCGTCATAGAGCCTTCTGATGACTTGATTACTCTGGTCCAAGAGACCACTGTGGATAATGTGAAGGCGGCTAAAGCTGGTAAGACCACTGGAAAGAAAAGAGTCCGGCTCGACGTGCCTGCCAAGCAACCAGAGAAAAAGAGGATTACTCCTACACCGGGGCAGGGTTCCGGATCCGCTGCTGGTACGGGTTTTGCCTAAAATTTTTTTTTATACATGGAGGAATAACCCAAGTGTTTCTTGACTATGTAGGTGATGCTGCCGCGGGGCCTATTCCCGTTATGGAGCTTCGTGATGAATCTGATTCCAAGCCCCGGCACCTGGATACGACTGTTGCTTCTTCCGAGGCCACCCCACATCCGCAGTCAGATCCGGATGCGACTTCAAAGACATCTACTAGCGTCCCTCAAGAAAATTTGGATTTTGAGATGTCTGGTCCATCCCAGCCACCACCACTGCAGCAGGAGAGTGGTTTCGGGGCTGAGTCTCCGCCGCAGGACCAATCTGTCCATCGTCCTGCGGCCTCGGATGATGACTTTTACGAGTCTTTATCTGTGGACACGGCGGAAGCCAAGAATGTATATGTCCCCAAGTGGCTCCCCACCAACGATTTCCGCATGAACGACGGTTGGGTTTGTCGGAGTATGCTGGATAATCTTGCCACTCCCGGCTATCTGTCCACATTGCGTAACATGCCGCACACAGACTTGCTGGAGCAGTATAACACTATGACCATGCAGCAGACCTGCATGTCTTCCGAAGTGCGCATGCGGCTGGAGTTTGAACTAAACCAGACCAACAGGCTGAACAAGAGGCTCGAAAGGAGGGATAGAAAGGTTGAGGCTTTGAAAGGTAGGGTCCAGGAGTTGGAAACCGAGGTTGCGGAGGCTAAGGGGCTCCGCGAGCGTGTTGGTTTGCTCGAGTCCGAGTCTGGGGAGGTGAAGAGGTTACGGGAGCGCGTGGCGCAATTGGAGGGCATGATTGCTCCTAAGGATGAACAACTGGCTAATTTGACTGTTGAGAATGCCGAGTTGAAGGGTAAGGTTGTCGAGTTGACTGATGTGTGTGATGAGTTGAATGTGCAGGTTAGGGGTGCAGGTTTGCTGGAGGAAAAGTTGAAAGAGTGTGAAGAGAGAGTCCGCAGCGAGTATGATGGTCAACTTGCTCAGTTAGATCAGAGATTGGTGGAGCTGAACCGCGATTTTGATGAGGAATTATTTCCGAGCACTCTTTTTGCCATTGAAGGTAAGCGGTGGGTAATTGGGCATGGTTTCCGCAGAGCGTGGATGGCGTTTAAACAATTGGAGGAATTGCAGACGCGGTTGGGAGATTGCATAAGTAAGGCCATTGCTGAGGGCCTAAGGCAGGGTTTAGAGGCGGGCATTGTCCATGGTTCCAAGGGTTTAAAATTGGAGCAGATCAAGGCTTACAATCCGCGGGCAAAAGAGGTTTACCGCGAGGCTGTTATTCGCCTTAGCGATGTTCCTTTCCCCCTTCTGGACTCCTTGGAGGCGTGCAAGGACTCTTCTTTGGAGTTCCTTATGTCCCAACTGGTGTTGCAGGAGGAGCGTCCTAGTGGTTCGGGGGAATTCGTGTTTAATGCTCCGTCGGCGGAAGAGGTTACACTTCCCAGCTCCCTACTCCAAACCATTACCAGGCTTCCGCGTGCTATTGCCGCGTATAAGGAGAGGAAGAATCGGGCGTATGGTAAGAAGTTTGATTTTTGGAACCCTGAGCTAATTGTTTCCGAGGTTGAGCACCAGGTTACCTCCACCGGGGAGCCTTCCATAGTGATTGTTCCCTCTGGTCCGACCTCCTCTGCCGCGATCACTGGTCCTACCGGGGAGGATGAGAAAGAGGAAGAGGAAAAGTCCACCCATGATGACATGTTTGATACGAGTATACTTGATCGTGCTGGGAATGTTTGAGGTAGTCCTTTTATATGCGGCATTTAGACTATGCCGCCTCTTCAATCTATTGTGAAGCTTTACAACTTTGTTAGTTTTGTTAGGGTCGTGGTTGTCGCGACGCCTTTTTTGTAAGCCGGGGGTATGCCCCCGTGTACTTGTAGACAATCTTGCGTACTTAATGGAAATATTTGACTTGGTCGTACACATATTCTTTTACTTGTTTGCCGGAGTTAGTTGTTCCGGGATTTAAGTTGTACCCTTGGCCGTACTTTGGGAGTCCGGGGGTAATAAAGAATGGTCAATGGGCTTGCAATACCACTTATATGCCTGAGTCAATTTTGAGGTTGCTCGTCCTTTATGCGCAACACTGTTTGTCGCGGATGTGAGAGATATGCAAAAGATGCAAAAATAAAAAATGTAATTTGTTTTGGAAAATTTGTAGAGCGGGCCAGGCTTACTACATTTCATTGTTAATTAGGAAATATTACAATAGAAATAAAAAACATGAAAATTTAAAGGAATTCCCCTGTTGTCCGGACCTGATCCGTGATCAACTTACAAGAGACGAGGGAATCCTACTTACACTTAGATGTAACATTTCTTCAAGTTACGGATGTTCCATGTTCTTGGGAGTATCTCCCCATCCGCGCCTCTGAGCTTGTACGCTCCATTTCCTAGTGCTTCCATCACTTCATACGGCCCTTCCCATTTTGGGCCAAGCTTTCCAGTGTTCTCCGCTCTACTAGCTTCGTTGCTGCGGTAGACAAATTCTCCGGGTTTGAAGGCCGTGCTTCGTACTTTGGCATTGTAGTACTTTTCCATCCTTGCCTTGCTGCGCGCTTCTTCAATGGCAGCGGCTTCTCTTCTTTCTTCCAGGATGTCCAGATTTAAGCGAAGCTTCTGGTCGTTGGAGATTTGGTTCACGGCTGTACATCGGAGACTTGGCATTCCAATCTCGACTGGGATAACTGCCTCGGTGTCGTATGTAAGAGAAAATGGGGTTTCCCCGTTGCTTGCTTTGATCATGGTTCTGTGTGCCCAGAGCACGTGCGGCACTTCTTCCACCCAGTCTTTGCTTCCTTTCTCCAGCCTTGCCTTGATGCCTTCTCCCAGACTTTTGTTCGCACTTTCTACCAACCCATTTGCCTGCGGATGTTTGACCGAAGCAAACCGTTGTTTGATGTTGAGCTTCTAACACCAATCCTTAAATGGGTTGTCGCGGAACTGCTTTCCATTGTCCGACACTATTTCTCCTGGTAAGCCAAATCGACAGACTATGTTGTCCCAAACGAACTTCTTCACTTGTCTTCCTGTGATGGAGGCTAAGGGTTTAGCTTCGATCCATTTGGTGAAGTAATATATCCCCACAATCATGAACTTAACTTTGTCGGGACCTTCTGGGAAGGGTCCGCAGGTCCAAACCCCACTTGTAGAAGGGCCAGGGAGAAGTGATTGGGGTTAGATTTTGCTGCGGATTCCTTGGCACTGGGCGGTGAACTTGGCAGTCTTCATACTTCTGTATTAGCTCTCGAGCGTCCTTGTGCATTGTTGGCCAGTAGTATCCTGACCGGATTGCCTTGGCCACCACTGCCCTTGGCCCTGAGTGCATACTACACGATCCTTCGTGAATCTCTCGCAGCACGTAGTTGGCTTGGACGGGGCCTACACACCGAAGCCACGGTTCGAGGAAAGACTTTCGGAATAGGGTTCCATCAATCAATGCATACTGCCTTGCTTTGATCCGCAGTTTTCTAGCCTTGTTGTCATCATCAGGTAGCGTCCCATCCCTTAGGTATTCAGTCAGGGGTGTCATCCATGTATCTCCGTCTTCTTCCACGACTGGCAACACCTACTTCTCTTCAATGGATTTCTCCTTTAATACTTCCACAAGAACCTGTTTAGTCAAGTGAGCAAAGCTAGTAGAGGCTATCTTGCTCAGCGCATCTGCTTGTTTGTTCTGGCTTCGGGGAATCTGCTTGATGGAGAACGTCCGAAATCCTTCGATGAGAGATTTAGCCTTTGCTAAGTAGCGCGCCATGCTTGCTTCCTTCGCCTCGTAGGATCCGTTGATCTGATTTGCTACAAGGCGGGAGTCGACATTTGCTGACAAGTCCTTTACCTGCGTCTGCTCTGCGATTCTTAATCCTGCGATCAGTGCCTCGTATTCGGCCTCATTGTTGGATGCCTCAAATTCAAAATGCAAGGCATATGTGAACTCCTTCCCCTCTGGGCTTGTTAAGATCAGTCCTGCCCCAGACCCTTCCTGACACGCGGATCCGTCCGTGAATAGATTCCATGGTTCGGAGTATGGCTGTTTGGCTGTTGCCTTGTCTGGGGTGCCCTCTTCTGGAATTTCGGCAATGAAATCCGCCAGTATTTGTCCTTTAATGGTTGTCCAGGGTCGGAAGCTGATGTCGTGCTCATCCAGTTCGATTGCCCATCCGGCCATTCTTCCACTCTTCTCTGTCTTGGTTAAGACTTGCTTCAGTGGTTGGTCCGTGATGACTGCCACTGGATGTGCTTGGAAGTATCGCCGTAATCTGCGGGATGCATATACTAGCGCCAGGACAAGCTTCTCAATCGGAGTGTAATTCATCTCCGGACCCTTTAGGGCGCGGCTAACGAAATACACTGGTTGTTGCCGCGACTCCCTATGTGCTAACAAAACCGCACTCAAAGCTTCTTGGGACGCGGCCAAGTACATGATTAACTCCTCCTTTGGTTGCGGAGCGATGACCATTGGTAGGTTGGCAATGTGCTGTTTCATTTCCTTGAACGCTTGTTCCGCCTCTGTTGTCCAGTAAAAGTCACTCTTTTTAATGCATTTCTTCAATGTCTTGAAGAATGGGAGGGACCTTTCCACTAACTTGGACATGAAGCGACTGAGACTGGCTAATTTCCCATTCAAAGACTGCACTTCCTTTTTGGTTGTCGGGGATTTGAGGGTGGCTACGGCCGCAGATTTGTCTGGGCAAGCCCTGATGCCCTCCTTGCTCACCACATGACCTAGAAACATCCCCTGCTCCGCTCCAAATGTGCATTTTTTGGGGTTAAGCTTCATATTGATATTCCTTGGGGTCGTGAAGGTTTCCTTCATATCTCTGAGTACTTCTTCTTCTGAGTGGCTTTTGATGACTAGATCATCCACATATACTTCCAAGTTTCTTCCAATTTGTTTCTCAAACGCTCTGTCCACGAGCCTTTGGTATGTGGCGCCAGCATTCTTCAGACCGAAAGGCATTTTGGTGTAGCAGAAGATGCCTTGGTTTGTGTGGAATGCCGTTTTCTCCTCATCCCCGGCTGCCATTTGTATCTGGTGATACCCTTTATATGCGTCAAGGAAGCATTTAAATGGGTATCCGTAGAGGGATTCGACTTTCCAGTCGATCTCCGGCAAGGAGTAGCAATCTTTCGGACAGGCTTTGTTCAGATCTTTGAAGTCCACACACATTCTCCAGCTTCCGTCGCTCTTTTTGACGAGGACAGGGTTAGACAACCAGTCGTGATAGTGTACTTCCTTCATGATTCCTGCTGCAACTAACTTGGTGACATCTTCATTGATGGCTTTGTTTCTTTCTGGAGCCTGCCCTCTCTTCTTTTGTCGTACGGGGTCATAACCATCCCTGACATTCAGCCTGTGTTCCGCGATTGTCCGCGAAACTCCGGTCATGTCGGAAGGTTCCCAAGCAAAGATATCCAAGTTACTCTTGAGCAGGTCGCAGAGGCTCTTCTTCCCTTTCTCACTTAACCCCCCCCCCCCCAATGGTGACCGTTTGGTCGGGGAATCTGGGGTTAATCGCGACTGCGACTCCTTCCTTCACTTTTGCCTCTGTGGTTGTATGATAGGGCTCTGGTTCCGCGACCATTCTGCATTCAACCGGGACTACCTTGTCGCTGTGCAAAGTTACGACTCCGTCATAGGTAGGAAACTTCAACATCCCATGCGCCGTGGATGGCACTATTCTCAACAGCCTAATCCCCGGACGTCCGATTATCCCGTTGTAGGGAGAAGGAGATCGTACCACCATGAAGTTCATCCAAGCGCTAGCTGACTTCTCCTCGTCTCCCAATGTCACTTCCAAGAGAATCTGCCCTAACGGCCACGAGAGCTCTCCACTGAAACCCAGTAGTGGTGATGAAGCGGGAATTAGTCTTTTGCGGATGTCCGGGCTTAGCTTGTTGAAGCAATGCTCGTATAGGACTTCTGAAGCGCTTCCGTTATCCACGTACATCCTGTGAATTGTGCATCCTTCTACATCCGCCTTGATCACCAGCGGGTGGTCGTCCCAGTCATCTCCGGATATGGGGGGAAAAGATATTTCCATGTTCAGGACCGCGTCCAGACCCCGCGTGGGTTTGACCGACCGTTGCCAAGTGTGGACCATGTATATGGCGTGAGCTTTGTCCTTGGCCGCGGTATCCTTTTTTCCACCTTTGGGACCACCATTCTTTTGTACTCCATTCTTGATTTCTTTGACCAGATGTGCGAGCTGTCCGGACCTGACTGCCTCTTCTATCTGTTTTTTCAACTGATAGCATTCGTCCGTGTTGTGCCCCTTTTCTCTGTGGAAGTCACAATACTTGTCTTTATTCCTAGACTCGACCGGGCTGGACATTGGTGGAGGGGCTGTGAATTTGACCGTATCCATGGCTAGGATTTCCTTCGGTGTCTTTGTGAGGGGGTGAACCTGTCCCCCTTCTTCCTCTCCGGCCTCGAGCGGGTCTTGAACTCCCCCTTTCGTTCGAAGATCTGGATGTTTTTCTGTCCTCCATCCTGGTTCTTCCACTGGGAGTGCTTCTTCTTTGACTGGTTGGCCGCGGCCAACTCACCTCTGAGGAATGCCTTTACTACCTTCCATATTTCATCCTGCGTCTGAGGAATGTTGTCGTTGAGCCTTCTGATTAGTTCCGGGTTTTTTATCCCATGCATAAAGCCTGACACTCTCATGCACTCTGGGGCTCCCTTCACATGCATGCTCTCTGTTTTGAAACAATTCACAAACGCTTCCGTGGTCTCCCCTTCCCGCTGTTTTATGTGGTGTAATTCAACAAGGTCTTTCGTATACCTCTTCTGTTGGAGGAAGTACGAGAGAAAACTTGATCTCAATTCTTCAAAGCTGTCAATGCTCTCCGGACGCAGCTCATCAAACCAGACGCGGGCGTGCCCTATTAGCGTGGAGTTGAACATGTGGCACCATGTGGGCATGGCCCATCTTTCCACTTTGGCCGCGGTCTGAAAGATCTTCAGGTGATCTTCCGGATCTCCTGTCCCGTCGTACGTTCTGATGTGAGCTGGCATTCTCGTTCTTTTTGGGAACTCGAAGTTCCGTATACGGCGGGTGAAGGGGTCCGTGTCGGCCACGTCATATGGGGAATAGAGTTCGTCGGATTCCCTTCCTCCTTTGCTCTTTGGGGTGGACTTCCCCTGTCCTCCCGTGCTTTCTTCGCTTTCTGGAGGAGACACTTCCCTTGTTCTGCTGCGGCATGAGTGGTATGTTTCCCCCCTACCAGACTTCGAGTGAGAAGCGCTGCCGCGGGTCACGCTCCGGCTTCGTTGGTGCCTATCGACCGAATCCTTTTCAGCCGCGTCCCGTTTCCTTTGCTTCTCGGCTTCTCTTTTACGTTGTCTGCGGGAAGACACCTTTGACTGGAGCCTGGAGAACACAGTTTGTTTTTGGTTACCAAGTCTCGTGGTCACGTGCGGACGCTCTTTTTCCAACCTTGAGAATATATCTGGTCGTGGTCTCTTGGTTTCTGCATGGCTCCTTTCTCTAGAACACCCATCGTCTCGACTGCTGAGTCTCGAGAAGACACTCCGTGACTTGGAATATTCCGAATGGTCTGACCTGGCACTAGGACTGGCCTCGCGCCTCCTTTTAGGTGCCCGTTTTCTTTCAGATTCTGAGCGAGTGTTCCGGGCGTGTTCTCGAGATCTCTCATTTCTAGTCTCATCATCGAAATCCAGACGGGTTTTGACCCGGTCCAGTTTTTCCTGATGGACCTTTTCTGCCATGAAGGGCAAGATCTGATGGTAGTGCCTTTCGCAGAACTCCCTTATTGACGCGTCTGTCGCGGCATTAGGGCGGTATTGTTCTGTGTCTTGCACTTTTTCCTTCCCACCCGTGTTTCTGACCGTGGACGGTTCAGGAGACGGGTTTTCTGCCAAGTTGCTCATTAGAGTTTTTTTTCTTTGGAAACGCAGTTATGTCACTGGTCCCACGGATGGCGCCAACTTGTTAATACAATTCTGGGCGCTCCCCTGATGAAGATTAGTGTATGCTAACTTCCCAAGAAATAGATCTTGTATTAAGTACGATTCTTGGTTCAGAGCTGCTAAGAAAGACAACACCGTTAGTCTCACCGCGGAACGGGGTTCCGCGCTCAACCTCCGGCGTGAGAGTAAGTGGTAGTTTTTAGAGAGATAAAGTCAGTTCTAGAGAGAGAGAGTGTGTAAAATGTTACCGTTTGAATAGTGGCGAGGCCTCTATTTATATGGTTGACCTTTCTGTCGTGTTCTCAAGGTCACGAGCCATGAGAGCGACAATTTGTGAGTGGGGAGTGACGTAGGTCAACTCCAGAGCTTGTCCCGTTGCTGTGACAGCGATGTTTTTGGGCGGGAGTTGTCCCGCTTTCCCTTTTTGGGGACTGCAGGCTGTAGTACGCCCAGCCTGAGCGAGATTCCCTACCTTTAATGTTGGGTGAGGTTGCGTTCTCCTTCGGACGTATCTACTATCCGCGGAATGGTTTAGTGACCATTGTCGGGGTACGTATCTAGTCCGCGACCGACCCATATGAGTGCCGGGGGTATTACATAGTCATGGTTAGTCCGCGCCCGACCCGTATAAGTGCGGGGAGGGTCATACGCGATCAACAGCTATTATGTCAGCAGCATGGTTTCTAAATCTTATCTAATACATCAGTTATTTATAGAAAATATGAAGATGGACATAAAATCCTGATGGTTTGACCCTGAGCTGACCTATATATAAGTTAGCCATTTTGCCACCTCAAACACATATATTCGTTATTCACATATGGGCTTGATAACCATACTTTTTTATACCTTTATGTAATAATTCATTTATGTATCTGGTGGCTTGAATGTGCAGCTTATTGTTGACACGTTACCATTTGGTGGGATCGGTGAAAGTGGAACGGGCATACCATTGGAAATTCTCATTTGATGAGCCGTCCTGTACAGAAGTTTTATGGGAGATGCACCAGCAAGGTACCCACCATACACACCAGGCAAGGTTACGCTCCTCAAGGCTCTTTTAGATGGCAGTGTATTTGGCATCATTCGCGTTCTTTTTGGCTTTTCCTAATTATAAATCTGCACCTTGCAAAAACCTTTGAAAAAAGTTTCCATTAATTCTACTTCTGTACATCATGGTAACAGTTACAAACAGAAAGTATATGAGTGCAATAATTTACTACAAGTTTCTCGAAAAAAATTTCTTTTTGAAACTGGTGATCTAAATGAAATTAACATGAATTTTGTAAGATATTAAAACATTCTGTTCTTTGTTCTTCAGTCAAATGCTGTGGAAACCGAACTGAGAATCTGATATTCAAGTTTCCTCTTGTTTCTTCTTCTTTGGGCAACGTCATGCCTTGTCCTTCAATGGTTTTTCTGTAGCCAGGGGTAATTATGTCATCAATTATCAAACATGATTCGTGCCCGTCTAGAAAAGGTATGGTAAGTGTGCAACCAGTCAAGGCGTCCACTAAAGGAAGTTCAATGGATACTTCCAAATCATCCCCTTTTCTTTTGAAAATAGGATGTATTTTTTCATCAATCACAAATGTAATGTCGGCTGCATAATTTCCTAGGTTCTCGTTTCCCATACCGTCAAAGGTTACCTTTGTTCCTTTCTTCCATCCTGGCTTCACATTTATCGTTACCGCTTCATCTTCTTGTATTATTTGTCTGCAAAGTATTAACAAGCATGAAAATATAAGTATGTACTATGTATTGTCTTTAGATTGGAGGTGTTTAGATATGCATTGTTCAAGTGTTTGGAATATTCTACTGATTTATGTAAGTAATTCATAAAATGGATAAAAAATACTTTCATGTGAAAAAAGGAGACAAGTTTGTGTGATATATATATATATATATATATATATATATATATATATATATATATATATATATATATATGGGGTAGAAGTGTCTCAGATGAGGCATGTAACTTTACGGTCTGTTAGTGAGTTTTGATGCAGCTCTCGTGAATTTGATTATATTGCGGCTGATATGGAACTGATTGTCTAGAACCAGTTTATTTTGCCAGTAACTGGTGACATAGTCAGAAGCGTAATATGTTTATGCAAACTATAAAGTATGATGATTATGTGGGAAACGGTGCACACTTTTATTAATAATGAAATCAGATTACAATTAATAATAACAGAAAATAAAAGACAGACAGAAAGGGGTAGAAGCAAAAGACAGACACTATGGAATTGTAATAAACGAAAGCAGTAAAGAGAGTTGTACGAGGCTCGTATTGGATACGATTCCCTTAAAACAGATTCGCCGTCAACGTACGTAGCTGTTGTACAGCCGGACTAAACTTACTTGCCTGAAAAATCACCGAAGCCTGCGTGTTTCTGATCGAAGGTTGCTGGAATAAGTCTGCAATGGAGCTGCGTTATTTTTCTGTATTTACTGAATGATGAGAGGCGTTTAATATATAGGCTAAACCTATCTTGGACACCAAGAAAAGTATCTGCCAAATACTAAACAGATATGCGAATCTGTTAATATATTAAACACGGTTTTATTATTTTTCTGTATTTACTGAATGATGAGAGGCGTTTAATATATAGGCTAAACCTAAACCGATTCTATTTAACTTTGAATCTGTTAATATATTAAACACGGTTTTATTATTTTTCTGTATTTACTGAATGATGAGAGGCGTTTAATATATAGGCTAAACCTAATTTACAAAGTTTAAATCAGTTCCAAAAATAGATAAGCAGGTGTGGGCTCGCATGAGTTCAAAAGCTTCGAACTTATTTTTGGCCCAGAAATCCGCGCCCTCCTTGCACGCGCGCACGTAGGTGTTGGAGTAAAACCAACAAATCATTTTGAAGGTTCATATCAAGATTTCTATATAAACAAGGTTTCACTTCTTGTTTTGAGCGATGTGGGATACTCCCACTTTTCCAAATTTTGTGTTTCAAGTGCCTCACTTTGAGACACGATATCTCATTCATATCAACTCCATTTTTGACACTCTTTAGCTCGTTGCGAAGCTCTCGTCGAGGAGAACGCAAAGCTACCAAGAAATATAAATATATATAACATATACATATATTAAATAGTGTCCAAAATTTGCAAAAACTCATTTTGCAAAAACTCATTTTCCAACAAATTAAGCCTAGAAATCACATTAATTAGATTATAAGTTTCTAAAAACAAATCCAAACACCCATAGTGGTCATATGGATACATACCCGTCGCTAGTAAGTACATCACGTTTGATGTTGACCTTCTTGATGCAGCCAAAGCACAATTCTTCAAGGGTGCACTCAAGCCGCTTCATCATATCGGGAGGTTTTTGGAGTCCGTTAGCATTGGAATACACGATAGTTGAACTGTTCCTTCTGGAAAGCGAAGGAGCACCATTGAAAGAATTTGAGTCCATACTCTTCCTGCTAAAGCTTTGTAGTAGACTATTCACAGGCCTAATACGGCCTGGTGTCTTGCTTCTTCTTTGGCTCGTGGATTTTGGTAGGGAGGAAGGCAAAAAACCAGTGCTTGCTGTTCTTGAAATTCTTGGAATTGTGACTTTGGGTGAAGCAACACCATCTTTTTCATCACCATTTCCATTAGCATTTGCATCAACCTATTGTATAAAAATTAATCGTAATTATAATGTTGTTAACAAAATAAACAATACTAGTTTTATATCTATCAATTATTGATTATGAAAATGGATGCAATTTGGCCAATAAACAAAAGATGATTTCACAACTACGTAGCATAGCATTTGCCATATGTGATTGCGTTTCTTGTTTGTTTGAATCAACAGAAACCCGAAATGCTAATCTCAAAACAAATGTAAATTTTGGTTTAGTTATGTAAAGATGTAACGGGAATGGAACCTGCACATTTTGGTGTTTGTTCTGTGATTTTTTCGTGCCAATATTGTGTTTAGAGAGAAATGATTTGCATGCTTTTCTAACTCTTCCCATCCTTATACAAGCCAATCTCATGCAATGCACCATTCATCACATGATCAGATTGAATATGAACACCAAAAAGAAAAGGGATCGAAGTTAATATGATTTCGAAAATTAGTTGTTTGCCTCTCCCATATAGTTGGTTTTTGTTGCGACAGACACAAGAGATCCATGTTATCAGTTTTTGTTTTTTTTTTTGAAGTTTTTGTTACCCTAAATGAACGCAATTTAGTCATTTTCAATAACACAAACATGACCCATTACTAAATATAGACTATCTACCCATTTTGGAAAACAATGCCCTTCATCACAACCATCCATGTTGGTTTTACTCTTTATAAAAAAGATATACCCCGTGATTGGGACGTCTGTTTATAAAATGATCAACATAATATGCTCTGTCATTTGAGATTCCAACGATGTTTTCAAGTTTGCATTGAAGGGGAGCGCTTCGTCGACAAGTTGCTCAGTGTCTTTTGGATTTTAAATGTCCATCGTGTAAACCTAGTTATAAAGGCAAAGTTCTGTTTGTTTCAATTTTTTTGCAGGAGTTCAGATGTGTTGTTTTGCCAATTAGTTTGCTGGTTTGGAATCTGTTAAGGCGATGGGTAAGCGCTCGACTCTTTGCCATAGTCGATCACGTCAAGTGGTAGGCAGTAGAAGTACATATTCAGTGTGATTACATGCTCTAAGTTTCACCATAAAGCTAATAAGTTTAGAACTTAACAAAAAATTGAAGTTCCTAAAATAATTACAAGAAAAGTCTATTACCAAGAGAATCTTTTGTCAAGAAATTTGATTTCATGGTTTTAGTTTCATGAATTGTGTGAAGGGTACAAAAAAGAATCAATGAGACAGCAAAATGAACTCAATCTCAACCTCTATGCAGCACCTCAATGGTTGACTTTTAACTCTCCCACAGGTTGACTTTGACTCTCCTTTTACATTATGTCATTGCCCTTTGTGTGTTTAATTACAGAAGAAATGTAAAAAGAAGTTGAAAAATAGATTTTGGTACTCCCACGCTCTTTGGAGGCTCAGATCGTTCCATGTTACCAGCCAATAAACCTTGTATCTGATCCCCTACTCGTCCCTGAACATTAAATTTCACGGATATTAAAACTATCTGATCGTATTTGAAGGCCAAATTGTATGTAAAAAGAAAGCACTTTCAGTACTTTCCATTTTTAGAAAACGTACTTTACCGCTGGTATATTATAAGCTATAATCTTATAGGAAGGAGACCATGTTACTGGGGTATAACCCTTGACCAGGTAACTGATATTTGATTGTGAACTTATAACATACACGCACCTTTAATAGAAATCAACTAAAAGAACACTTCTTTTTATGAGCAATTTGGCCGTATTTGAATCATCATAAGTTCAAGATTGTGTATTATACCTTAGCAGCGTCCTTAAGAGGACCCCAACACTCTACTCTGTTGTACTTCCTTATACTAGAGTGGAAAAAGACGCGAACAAAAGCATCCATTAGTTCTTTATGTTCACTAAATAGTAAACGGTCCCCGTACAACACTGCTGAAAGCACCTGCATCATTAACCAATAATCTTATACTTTTTCTTTAATAGCTTAATGCCAATATATGCATTATCGTATTCGTCACACTGATATAATTGACTCATCATACCAATGGCAATTCCTTTGAGAAAATGTAGTATCTGAACTCTGCAGCGATGTCAAGTAATGAATTAGGTCCACTAACATAGCAATGTACATCAAGACACATATGTCCCTTCACTTCAGCCCATTGAGCTACTACATCGTCCTTATTATACCACCCTTTCAACTACCATCACAAGTACGAATGTTCAATGTTGGAAACTTTAGAAGGTATTATTGGTAAAAAAAAGAACAGAAGAAAATAGGCACCTGGTCATGGTCAATAACATTTGAGATGGTTAATGTGAGATCAGCGGTAAAGTCGCAATGTGAAAGGTTGTAGGTCCTCGGGATAATTCTTGTGTACTGATCTTTTTCTTCTCCCTTGAAAATAACTTCAAGTTTTGAGGCATCAAATGTTGCTGGAGGGCCTATAAGTTTCGCAGCCTGTTCATAGTAAATTTAGAAAGAAAAAAAAACAAATTAGCTTTATGCATATAAACAAACTGTATATCATGGATTAATACACTTTGTATCCCCACATGACCCATATAGCAAAACTTATTAATTTTAGG
The DNA here is from genome assembly GCA_019973895.1 of Chrysanthemum seticuspe. Classification (NCBI taxonomy): domain Eukaryota; kingdom Viridiplantae; phylum Streptophyta; class Magnoliopsida; order Asterales; family Asteraceae; genus Chrysanthemum; species Chrysanthemum seticuspe. Next base: position 260,645,692 of record BPTQ01000008.1, on the reverse strand, counting down.
CATGTTCAACTGCTAGACATTATAACCTCAGATTTGCCGGTTATCAGCATCTCGCAAGACATTATAACCCAAGCCAATAAGTACAAGTATCAGGTTTGAAAAAGCTACCAAGTAACAAAATTTTAAAAGCGATCATGGTCTCTGACCTTTGGCGCTCTATCTAAATCCATGGGGTCTGAATCCAGTGCCTCACAAACTTGAAGTGGGTGAAGCTCTCCCAAAGGGAAACTGGCGTGACCACACGATGGTTGTTTTAATTCTTTCATTGTACTAGCCAAGTTTTCAACCTTGGACCTACCATTCCCCGGTCTTTTACCCCATGCAGATAACCAACTTCACACCCCTTGGTGGTTAACTTTTCACGAAATTGATTACATCATATTGTTAGTTGCAGTTGCAGATATGCGTTTCTAATTAATGTAAAAAAGCTACCACCAACCCAAAATCACAAACTCAATTATTCATTCGGAGAGTAACTTGCTAAAAGTAACAAACTAACCACTTAAAGTATCTCTATCTTAGAGGGTGTTTGGCATTGTGTTTTGAAGGTGATTGTGTTTCATAATGTTTGCATAGTGCTAAAGTAATATCGATTATCTAACCGTACAGGCTCAAATAATCAGATTTAGATTGTTAGTTTTGCAGTAGCCGGCTTGCCACAACAATACTGATTTTGTTTTTCGGATTATTGGGAGGCCATTTTTACTTGTAAATAGTGTATCTTCATTCAACAACAACAACAACAGCATACCCAATCCCGCCGGGGCGGGGTATGGGGAGGTAGAACGTAGACAGATCCTGCCCCTACCCAGGGTAAACCTGAGGGTAAGGAGACTGCTTCCAAGAAGACCTCCGGCAAGTGTGTGCAGTGAGAGTGTGAGAGTGCCCAAAAGAAAGTGAACGAGAAAAAGAGAGCAAAACAAAGGAAAGCATACAAGCATATAACCATACAGAGCAATAAGACATATAAGCAAAAAGGAAACAACAAGCATAAAAGCATTTAAGAAAACAAAGCAAAAAGACAGTAACCAACACAGACCAAAAACAAAACTCCCACAAGAGCAACCAGAGAAGAAAAGGAAAAAAAAACGAGCATACAAGCCAGAAGAGCGGACAGGCAAAGGAAAAGTAGAAGCGCAAAAGAGACAGGGGGCATGAGCAAAGCAAGCAAGAACAAAATCACCAAGACAGGCGCAAGCATATAAAAGGGGCGAAGAGCACACAAGACCAAGGCCTAAGAAAGCAGCAAAGTCCAAAGAAAGGCAACGCAATGGGTCTAAAGCTAAGGGAAAGCAGAAAGGGGAAGCAAAGGGAACAAGCAAAGGGGCCTAAAGGAAAGGGAAGGCAAAACCAAAGAACAAGCAGAAGGCAAAGCAAAGCTCCTAAAGCCTAAAGGAAACAAGCTAAGGGACCCTAACAATAGAAAGCGAGGGGCAAGGCAACAAAGAGCCACCTAAAAAGCCTAAAACTCAATAGCAAACCCACACCCTCGACCAACCTAGCCCAAAACTAACCACAAGCTCTAATCCTATCTCTCCACGCATTCCTAAGGTCATGTCTTTGGACAAGTGAAGCTCCTTCATGTCAAGCTTAAGTGTATCTTCATTCTTGAAACTTAAAATGACTTAAAATTGAGTAATTTTAGTAGACTATTATACCCTTGATTAAAAATGGTAACAACATCAGCGACTAAATTAATATTTTAAATATTGTTTAATCCTTAAACTTTTATCATTTTTTGTTTCTAACCCATAGACTTTATTCTACCAATGAATGCAAATTGAACGAGTAAGTTTTGCATCAAGGGCCTAACCAGAATCACGATTTCGCAAGTATAATTATTTGTCGACCATCGCTTTGCGCGGGTATTCGTCTTATATTTCCATATAGCATAATTAATCATGTATAGAATGCAATCCTATCCCTTAGTATTAGTACTAAAAATTTGATTTTGTTAGTCAATTCACAACCACATTAAGCATTAGAATAAAAATAAAAGTAAGAAAACATATAAATTCTCAAACCTGGAAAACAAGGTTATTGTAAGAAGGTCCAGCAGTATCAGAAACCAAAACAGAATCAGGAGGTAATTGTCTTCTTGAAGGGTTGTTTAAACTACAACTAAAACACTTATAAATATTTCTTTGAGAACTAGATGATGATAATGAAATATTTCTTATTATTGCCATAGACAACATTGCATAATCATCTCTATGTATCTCTCTTTAGCAATTTCTTGATATTTGCCTTACATTATTCATCACCAACAAAAAAAATTTTAAAAAAAACAAACTAGAGTAGTATTTTATGTTTTTGGTTGGTTGGTTGGTCTGTGTTTGTGTGTTATGTTTTTGTGGGGCCTAATGAAAATCTATGAACATGCACAAGTAACCACTCGTTTAAGTGAAGTGGAATCTCATATGTCATAGATAATGTGATGACGTGGCCACTCAATGTCATTCATGGTTTTTTCTCTTTATTTTATATTTTCCATGTTAATTATTGTGGTGTATGATTTTGTAACCAATAGGGAGTCGGTATTTTATAAGGTACACAAAATAAAACGAGATATGATTGCTGCTAAAATGCTTCGTGATTTATGTGTCTTAAAAGTAGCGTGCGTGTTAATCGAGTCGTGTTCGTGTTAATTTATTCGGGTTTGCGTATTGATGGGTTAGTATAGTCTTTACCTAAACACGACTCATTTATTAACCGTGTTAAGAAACTCAACCCTAACCCAGACCTGCATAACACGTGTAACCCATTTGTGACCCGTTTAACCCATTTAAGTAAATAGGTCAAGCAGTGAATAAAGTTGGTGGTTTGTCGATTTAACTAGTTCAAACGCAAAAAATGATACAAGGATCTAAAATATGATACGAATAACATACAAATAACTATGCGACAATTTTCTGAATTACAAGCGTCAATTTTCATGATATCTAAGATATAAAATTATAATTCACTCATACTAAGTAAATAACAAAATACATTTAATCCACATCAAACATAAAAGCCAATATCTTATATACTTAAACAGGTTCACGGGTTGACCTGTTTAATACTTGCTCAACCCAAACACGACCCGTTTATTAAACGGGTTAGACGGGTTGACCCGCTTTTGACCCAAACCTATTTAACTTCGTGTCGGGTTCTTGCCGTTTATCGTGCCGTGTCAAAAATTGTCACCTCTATTTGCAGTATATTAGTACATTTTTCGTCCCCATAGTTAGAGCTCAGATACAATACTATTAAATCATCCATATATACATTATTAAATCATCGCCATATTAGCATCTTGTTATTTATATAAACTCTTACAATAAATTAAATTTTGTATAATTTAATGCATTTCCACATCAAATAGGAGGACCCCACTTGGATAGCATAAAATAAGTTCACCTGGTTTGATTTAACGACTTCACTTTAAGAGTTAAAAAGTCGTGCGTGCAGAATTAATCGAACTTTATACCAACAAGACACCTGAAAGTTTCACAATGGATTGAGCACTAACTCATTCTATTAACCGATGCTAGAGTGTTGCAATGTAGGTGCCCTTAGTTATAGTGAAAGTCATGCGTGTAGTTCTTTAGTTTTCGAAACTACGCTTACCGTCTTTAACACACATAAACACCATCACCCCCCCCCACAACACTCCGGCATTGCTGTTAGTAAGGGGTAGTTGTCTAATAAAATATTTGGTTTAATTATAGATATTTTAAGTAGGCCAACTTTGACAAAGCGAAAAACATATGCCTCGCATTTTGAAAATAGCCTATAGCGTATGAATACAAAACGTGTTTGGCAAGTAGCGTGTAACATTTTTTATTTTAAATAAACGCTAATAAATGATAATTTTACAAATCCTAGCGAAAAAAGCTTTAAAATATAAACGCTATTATTGTTTTTTGTTACTTCTAGTTTTGTCATACACACTCACATCATGCCATCTTATGCCCTTATTTTAAATACAAATTTGTCGATAAGTCTAGAATAGGTCTTTGGGTGAGATGCAAGTAATTAAGTATCCTAATTTTCATATAGGTTTTACATATGAATTTGAAGCATATTGTTACGATCCTCCTACTCGATTGGATCGTTTTCGAGGATGTTCGGGATTCCGGATTATTCCACACTTCTCTTGGAAAAGCTTAGATAATCTTGGAAGCCTTTAGAAGATGTTGGAAGGTGTAGGAATCTCTAGAATCTCTTGGACGCACTAGAACCTCTTAGAAATCCTAGAAGTTTCCTACCATGGAAGTATGCAGAACCTTGTACATAGTAGTATAAATAGAGGTAGTCTCATTTGTAGAGATCATCCAAGAATTTCTCTTGTAAGAAATCTTGTAAAACTCTTTAGTAATACAAAGTGTTCTTTATATTCCATTTGTTCCTTTCTTTCAAGCTTTCTTAGTTGCATACATCGTTGAGAATTTGAGCAAGGCTGAGCTTAGTCGAGACTAAGTGCCGCGCGGAAGACCTTGTAGAGACAAGTCCGTGACAAGTGGTATTAGAGTAGGTTGGTTTAAAGCGATGGCAAGCGAGAACGATAAGATTGGTGCTAGTGGAAGTGCGATCATTGACGAGAGGCAAGGTCGAGATGACAAGCGTCAAGAACCAAAGAAGAGAGGTGCGTCTAAGGACGTTGTGTCGAGTTTGGATAAGAGATTGACGGGTATTGAGACATCTGTGACGAAGTTGAAGAACCAAGTTGAGGGCTTGGAAGGTTTAGACTCCGACTTTTCGACCATGAAGGATGACTTTAGGGTCGTCCTCAATACTTTTAGTAGCGACTTTAAGCGTGAGATTGATGGTCTAAAAGAGTTGTTCTTGGGTAAGATATCCGTGTTAATACAAATAAACCGTAAAAACGTTTATTAATATTTTGCGATCTCTTTGTATTTTGTTGATAACAAATATAATGTTATCATAAGTAAAATTATAAGGATACATGTTATTTTTGTAAAGCATTTACATATAGTCATTTAATACAAATTATTGTAATAAATCATTTGTTGTAATAGTTTATTAGGATGGGTAAAAATCACAACCCATGGAGCATATCCATAACCCATGGTATTGACCCATACCCATTTGACTAGATGCATTGCATCTATTAGGTAAATTGTATCTAATGAAATACCCATGGACCAATCCATAACCCATGACCCATAACCAAAAAACCCATGGGCAAAGAGGAGCGTCCCACGGATCCCTAGCTTTACACTAGACGGATCCCTTAAGGGAGGGATCCGTGGGATCCGTGGAACAGTGGCAAGTTTTGCCTATAAATAGAGAGCCATTTCTTCATTTCTCTTTACCCCTCTTCTTACTAACTCTCTCATATACTCTCATTCTCTTCTAACAAAAGATCACTTGATCTAGAGAGTTGGTCTTCTTTCTTCTATTGTGATTCTCATATAGGTCCTTCTCTAAGGCGAGATCACGAGCTCACTACAAGTCATCCAAGCAAGGGGTCCTTGATTGATTTGTTCCTCCACAAGATTTCTGTAGCAAAGATCTTGTACTTGATATTTCACATAGCTGTTGTGTAATAGTCGTGTTGGTTTGGTCCTCCGTGTTACGGACTCGGTATTTAGCTTTGTACCGGAAAAAGGTGTAAGCAACGTTGTGTAGGCTTCTCCGCCAAGTTGAAGGAGTTTGTTGACATAGTGCTTGAAGTCTCGAGTAGGTGACTCGGGGAGTGGAGTAGGGCAAGGAAGGTGTCCTTGTAGCCGAACCACTATAAATCGGTTGTGTCATTTCTTTCCCTTGCTTTACTTTATTTACTTTCATTACTATTAGATATATACTTTATCTTCATCCATACGATTTCACATAACATCGAATCTAAAGTTTTTAGAAACTAACTTAAAATCGGCAAAACTATTCAACCCCCTCTTCTAGTTTTCCACAATCCGGCATTGAGAAGACCATCGAAGACTTGCAAGCCGATGTAGTGCTATGCAAGCGATCCATGGCTAACGGAAGTGGCAACGTCGGTAATAATGCTCCAAAGATTTATGTTCCAAAACCATCATCGTTCATGGGAAAGCGAGAAGCTAGGGCGGTTGATGATTTCTTATGGGAGATGGAGCAATACTTGGAAGGCGTCAACATTACGGATGATGACACCAAGATCAAGATGGCGGTCCGATACTTAAAGGATACCGCGGCGTTTTGGTGGAGACGTTGCTATGGAGATATCGAGCGAGGTACATGTACTATCGATACTTGGGCTGATTTAGTTGCTGAACTTAAGAAGCAATTTTATCTGGAGAATGGTAAGAACGAAGCAAAGAGTCGGCTTTGTAAACTTAAGAATTCTAGAACGATACGGTATTATGTTAAGGAATTCACTACACTCACATTGGAGATTTCGGATCTTTCCAACCAAGAATCTCTCTTTTATTTCCTCAATGGTTTGCAAGGATGGGCTAAGACGAAGTTAGAAAGACGTGGAGTTCAAGACCTTGCTACAGCTATCGCCCATGCCGACGGCTTGATTGACTTTAGTACGAGGATGGAAATGTCTAAGCCGAAGGATCGAAAGGTGAACCATGAGAAAGGTGGGGGAGAGAAAGTCGCTCAAGCCAAGCACGATAATGCACATAAACCACCAACCGGAAAGAACAAAAACGTAAAGACGGCCTTCAAGAGTGGTGGATGCTTCATATGTGACGGACCTCATAGAGCTCGAGATTACCCCAAGAAAGCAAGCCTTAATGGAATGACGACTCATGAAGACGAAGGCCCAAGTGATGGTCGATGCATGAGCTCGATGAGGATTTTGAATGCAATCAAGGCCAAGAAGGAGATGCCAAAAGTTGTAGGGAAAGGATTGTAATTTGTGGAAGTAACCATCAATGGGATCAAGTTACGTGCTCTAGTATATTCCGGTGCCACTCATAATTTTGTGTCGGTTGATTAAGCCAAGCGGCTAAGGATTAGCGCTATGAAAGGGAGTGGAACGTTCAAGCCGGTAAACTCGAAGGCCAAGCCGATGGAAGGAGTGGCCAAGGATTGTTGGTGGTCCCGATGGATGATGATGTGGTTCTTCGGTTGGAGTTCCTCGATAAGGTACGAGCTTTCCCTATGCCATTTGCTAATTATTTATGTATCCTAGATGGTGGAAAGACTTGCATGGTTAGCACGGAGCAAGATTCTAAGTGTGGAGTGAAGACCCTTTCGGCCATGTAATTCAAGAAAGGGTACAACAAGAGCGAGCCTTGCTATTTAGTGGTGACAATGCTAGAGACAGATGGCGAGTCGGGAAAAGTGGAGGTACCGAAAGAGATTGAGTGGGTACTTGATGAGTTCAAGGACGTGATGCCAAAGGAGTTGCCCAAGAAGCTACCACCTAGGAGAGAGGTGGATCATACCATCAAGTTGGAACCGGGTTCCAAACCTCCCGCCAAAGCCCCTTACCGAATGCCACCACCTGAGTTGGAGAAGTTACGTAAACAACTCAAGGATCTATTGGATGCGGGCTATGTTTGACCCTCGAAAGCCCCATATGGTGCGTCGGTGCTATTTCAAAGGAAAAAAGATGGATCCTTGCGGATGAGCATAGACTATCGGGCACTTAACAAGGTAACGATTAAGAACAAGTACCATATTCCTCTTATTGCGGATTTGTTTGATCAACTTGGAAAGGCGAGATACTTCTCCAAGTTAGACTTGAGATCGGGGTACTACCAAGTACGAATAGCGGAGGGAGACGAAGCTAAGACGACGTGTGTCACGAGGTATGGTTCTTACGAGTTCTTAGTAATGCCTTTTCGCTTGACTAATGCTCCCGCTACATTTTGCACCCTCATGAATAAGTTATTTCATCCGTTTCTTGATAAATTTGTGGTGGTATACTTGGACGATATCGTTGTTTATATTCATACCTTGGAGGAGCATGTCTTACATTAAAACAGGCGTTCCAAGTGTTACGAGACAATGAACTTTATGTGAAATTGTAGAAATGCTCTTTCGCCCAAGACGAAGTCGAGTTCTTGGGACACAAGATCAAAGACAGTGGATTGATGATGGACGGGGCAAAAGTAAAAGCTATCCAAGAGTGGGAACCACCAACCAAGGTGACGGAGTTGAAATATTTCCTTGGCTTGGTGAGCTATTATCGACGGTTCATCATGGGATACTCGGCAATAGCATCTCCCTTGACGGACCTATTGAAGAAGAAAAAATCTTGGATATGGGACGAAAAGTGCCATGCGGCGTTCGAGAGTTTGAAGAAGGCGGTTATGGAAGAACCGATGTTGAGACTACCGGATGTAACTATGCCTTTCGAGTTACACACGGATGCATCGGACTTTGCTATTGGAGGATTTCTAATGCAAGAAGGACACCCAATCGCGTTCGAGAGTCGGAAGCTAAATGAGACGGAAAGGAAGTACACCGTGCAAAAGAAAGAGATGATGGCGATTGTGCATTGCTTACGGATTTGGAGGCATTATTTGTTGGGTTCGAGATTTGTGATCAAGACGGATAACATTGCTACGAGTTATTTTCAAACCCAAAAGAAGTTAAGTCCCAAGAAAGCTTGGTGGCAGGAATTTCTAGCCGAGTTCGACTATTACTTAGAGTACAAGCCGGGGAAGGCTAATGTGGTAGCCGACGCATTGAGTCGCAAGGCGAAGTTTGCGGCAATCACCCAAGCAAAATTCTTCCTCCAAGATCGAATCAAGGAAGGATTGGAACATGATCCTTTTGCCAAGAAGCTTATAGCCTTAGCAAGAGATGGAAAAACTTGGAGATTTTGGCTAAAAGGAGACATGTTGTTCACCAAAGGAGATCGGATTTACGTGCCTAAGTGGGGTGATCTTAGACGGGTAATCTTGAAAGAGTGTCATGATTCGAAGTGGGCCGGTCATCCGGGGATCAAGAGGATGTTTACATTGGTCGAAGGCACTTATTATTGGCCAAGAATGGATAGAGACATTCGTGCGGACGTGCCTTGTTTGCCAACAAGACAAGATAGAGCAAAAGAAGTCCGGAGGATTGTTGGAGCTACGCCCAAAGGACCATGGGAGAGCATTTCCATGGACTTTATCACATGCTTGCCGAAGTCGGAAGGAAGTGGGAGTATTATAGTGGTGGTCGATCGATTCTAGAAGTATGGAACTTTCATTGCTGCACCACCCGATGTTACAGCGGACGATACGGCTAAGCTTTTCTTTAAGAATGTGGTGAAGTATTGGGGAGTGCCACATGTGATCGTTAGCGATAGAGATCCTAGATTCACGGGGCGCTTTTGGACAGAGTTGTTCAAGATTATGGGGACGGAGTTGAACTTTTCTACGAGTTTCCATCCCCAAACAGACGGGCAAACGGAGAAGGTAAACGCATTATTGGAGCTCTATCTTCGGCACTATGTAAGTGCCAACCGACATGATTGGGCTAAACTCCTTGATGTTGCTCAATTTTCTTACAACATGCAACGGAGTGAAGCAACGGGGAAGAGTCCTTTTGAGTTGGTCACGGAGCGCCAACCATTGACTTCGAATGCCTTAGCCACATCATACGAGGGGAGTAGCCCGACCGCTTACAAGACGATGAAGGAATGACACGAGCAAGCGGACTTGGGCTGGGCTTTGTTGGATAAAGCGGCTAAGAAGATGAAGAAGTGGGCGGATGGGAAAAGAAGACACGTTGAGTTCGAGGTCGGAGATCAAGTGATGGTGAAGCTCTTGCCTCAACAATTCAAATCACTAAGGAAGGTCACAAAGGCTTTTATGGAGGTATGAAGGCCCTTTCCCGGTGATTGGACGTGTTGGAAAAGTTTCTTATCGACTTCAACTACCGCCCAAGTTGAAGATTCATCCGGTCTTCCACGTTAGCCTTCTCAAGCCTTACCATGAGGACGAGGAACACTCGGAATGAGGGGTGTCCAAGCGGGCGCCAACAGCTGTTGTTACTTTGTACGATCGAGAGGTTGAGGAGATCTTGTCGGATCGTACGATACGAAGACGCGGAGTGCCGAGCTATAAGGAGTACTTGATCAAATGGCGTAATTTGCCCGATAGTGAAGCAAGTTGGGAAGTCGAAGACTTGTTGTGGAAATTTGCGTAAAAGATCAAGAAGTATCACAAAGATAGCACGACGAGGACGTCACGAGCCTAGGTGGAGGAGCATGTCACGACCTGCCTACTCGATTGGATTGTTTTCGAGGATGTTCGGGATTCCGGATTATTCCACACTTCTCTTGGAAAAGCTTGGATAATCTTGGAAGCCTTTAGAAGATGTTGAAAGGTGTAGGAATGTGACAATCGGTAATTTTTCAAATATTAATTTAATAATAAATTATTATTTATTATTACCTGAACGTTTTTAAGCAAGCATTAGCTCACTTGATATAATTATGGGAAGTTATCCTGCACACTGAAATAATTTAAACTATTTATGAATATCATAAAATGCATATTTTATATTTTCTGGCAACTTATGAGTTTTTTTTCTAACTTATACTAGAAGTTATCTCACGAGCTCGCGCACGAACCGACCAATAGAAAGTATGGTTTAGTCTAAGAAACACATTTTGGAACAAATATTATTGTTTTTATATCTCTTTTATAGACACACTTGAAAGCATATTTTACACATTAACAATTTTTAACGTGTAACCAGAACATATCGACTAACTTTTAAACTTAAACAAGATACGAAAAATATTATGGGGTCTCACTTTTTAACTTCCCACTCTTTTTTAATTTTATGGTGTCACGACTATTTGTAATCAAACACAATCCAACTAGTTTATATACATTTTCATATATACATTTTATAATTTCCATTAGAGTAACAAACCAAGTAAAACATACAAGCTTTGAATCTTGTTTAATCCCTTTTGAATATTTTTGACGTTGAGTATTCCTTGGACGACCCAAAGCCATGCCACACTCGACACATTAACACACGACTTGATCATATATTTAAGTATGTAGTGGAAACATTGCAACTGGACCAAAACTCTTTGAGCACAATCTAGAATTTAACACATTGAGTTTAAGAACCTTATTCTAGGAGGTCGTGTTTCACTTGGGTCGACACACCCAACACTCGACATGTCATGCTCAAAAATACATGAGGAAGTCACACAAATAAATATTAAATTGTGCACACACTCTTTTGTTAAATGTAAAATGAAAATACAAAACCATTTTAACTATTACTACATTGGACTTGGTTGTCCTCCCCCCCCCCCCCCTCCCATGCTCACTGCCGACACACTATCTCATTTTTAAATGGTTGTACTCAAAAACCACTTTTTACCCATAATATTAGAGACAACAATTACCTAGACCCATGCCTTGCTCCATCTCATTTTTTTTGGCTTAGTGCCACACGATACCAAGTAAACCCATAAGCTTGGTTTTCCTTGTACAAGTCTCAAACACAAGACTCATACACACATTTAACTTATTTCATACAAGGCATGCAAGCTATTCAGTTAGGGTAAACAAAGGGTTTTTGGGAAGTAAACATAAAGGTTTCCTAGGCAAAAAATCAGGTTAAATATTAGGAAGCAAACAAGTTAACTAGGTTTTGGTTTTCGTTTTGGGTTATACTTTGGAAAGCTTCTAGTTCCATTTGGTCTTTCTCACTCGTGCACTCTGATTCTCAACCCACTGTGAGCCTCAACTCTCACATTCATTCACTAACACTTACACATGAAATTAAAGTTATCAAGTCTTACATTTTTGGAAAGCAACAAGAAACGGGTTTTGGAAAGCTAAAGTGATCGGGTTTAATATTTTGGAAGTAAACGGGTTGTGATCATTGGAAGGCAAAAACGTGTTCTAAACCTTGTGGTTCTTGATTCTCTTGTTTCGCTCGTGCATCCTTCCATCACTGTAAGCAACTCGAACAAACCGTTATTCATACATTTCCTTTCGTTTTACATTTCTTTCATGTGTATCATGCTTGTTCCAAATCATGTCTCGCTAAAAATGTAAGCCTCATAAATCTTTACGTTTACTTGACTATCATGGAACTTTGATCCATTTTTTTTACGTGTATGTCATGGCTCGTGACTTGGAATAATGTACATCATGGCTCATTGCTTATTTCTTCATATTTTAGTTTTTTGGTCTTTGTCTTGAATCCATGTTACACGTAGAGATTTATATGCGACACACACATTTATAAAAACCAAGGCCAACGGAGTACCTTGAGTCTAGAAGGCCCAATGACTTATTCGGGAGCTTATCTATAAGCTAAGCACCTAAGCTCACTTATTTCAATCTCATTCTCAACTTTGAGATGGAAGAAACACAAGCGAAAAACTTGCAACCACCTCAGTATTCACTAAGTAGATTTAAAGCTAAAAATGAAACAGTCCAAACACAACTTATACACAAATTGTTGAGAGATCTAACACAAAAAGGTGCTTTATTTAGTGTTTGGGGTGCTGCGTGTTATCCAGAGGCTCAGGGGTTCAAAACCCACAAATGACAGTTTTTACTACTTTTTGTTATTTTGAAACTTTGGCATTTTAACAGTTTTAGCCCCTCAACCTTGGATCACTTATTATTCTTCCTAATGAATCTTATAAGTTTTGTAACTTTTACAAATTTATAGATTTTCAACCTCTCAATTTTAAACTATTTGACATTTTACTTAAAACTTTTATAAGTTTTGAAACTCGTAATAATTAGGGCAAATGGCACAAAAAGGTACTAAATTTATGGTCCATATTCAATCAAGGCATTCTTCTTTTTTTCTTGCACAAAAAGGTTGCCAACAAAAATTTTTGGCAGATTTGGGTTTTTGTACTAACTTCCATTAACCCACTTCGTTAGTAAATTACATATTTGGTCCTTGATTTTGTAGAGTCATTTTATGCACCATCCCTTCTCCTTCACCGTCCACCACCACCCTCCTCCTCCACCAACACAGTCCGCCACCATCACCTGCCAACACCACTACCACCGTCCACCACCATCATGAGTGAAAGTGAGTGTGTGGCTATTGTGTATGCATGGTTGGGTATAGAACCCTCAAAAAGACATCGTTTTAATCATAATCAAACAAAATCATAACCCCACCTTGGCACCTCTCATGTTCTTCTCCCCTTCTCAAGAGTGACACATTCCATATCTTTTTTCTATTTTTCATTCGTCATTTTGTGTTCCAAAACCAATACTTCTTGGTTATTCCTATTTGGGCTTGATCTGTCTACAATCATCCCATTGAAAACTCAACCTTAGGCATCGACAATTTTAAGCTTTAAAATCTTCATGGGAAATGAAACTCAAATCATTTTTCTATAGTCTAGTATATTAACATAATAGTATATTATGTTGGATTATATAGTAACTTAAATTTTAGGTTTGTGCTTGCAGGTGAAATTTGTATAATCCCAATTAAAGTCTTAAAGTGAGGAAGAACCAGAGCCCATGTTTAGACGCCAACAACGAAGTTCAATTCATTCACAATATGATCAATACACTAGTCATGACAACTTAGTACAAAAGACACTATATGCTCAACATTGAAGTCGCAAATTCATGCTAGCCAACACTTATATCTTTACATGTAACCTTTTTATTATTTGATATTTTGGTTAGGAATAGATGGTGTAATACACTCATATGTACCCTCTTATGATTCTTTAATAAAAATAAGTTTGTTGAATTGCGCTAATACTCCTAGACATATACTCGTACTTTTGCTTCTTTTCATTTGTGTGTATCGTTTGAATTGAACCAAAGACAAGTCCATTTACACTCTAGTTCTCTTCAAGTTCAAACAATGTTTCACTTTCGAAAAACAGCAAAAAGACAAGCCTTGGGTAACGATAGTTCTATACACCAAGTGACCAAATAACAACAACAACACCATCAATGCTACTGAGCATCTTGAGAATTTCCTTAGACCTCATCCACTCAGCCGACCACATTGAAGCCAACAAGTAGATGGACAACAATGATTTAAACTGGATGACACACAATGTACCCAATTTGAAAAATCTCCCGCAGATAAACCAATGAACCCAATTTGACCGATAGACCTGTATGTGACAACATTTAACCTATCTCATAGAAGTGTTGATTCATGTCTTCTCCTTTAGTCATTTCATCAAAAACTTGTCATGCATCTCATACAACACACATTAGCTAAACACATATAATCATTTATGTACTTTTATCATAAAAGAAACTCAAGAAATTCAGTGAAAATGCATATCATCCCAAAAAAAAATAATCTAAAGAGATAGCGATTTAAAGTTGTATCACAGATGATCAAGTGAGTTTGGCAAGTTAAAGATGGTGGAAGAAGAAAACCAAATGACTTCAATCCTAAATTTTGATCGTATAAACAAATATGGTCAAGTGAGTCTGGCAAATGTTGCAAAATGGGTTTATTTAAGCATCCTATTATTAGGCAACTTAAGTTAGGAGGCCAAGACCCATATGGAAAGGTGAAGTCGAGACTTGGGCAGACACATATATGAAGAGTTTCCAAAGAGGTGAGGCTTTTCAAATGCTCGTGTGGAGGAGGACAGTGGTGGTGGTGGTGGCGGGTGGTGGTGGTGGTGGACGGTGGTAGTGGTCGCGAGTGGTGTTGGCAGGTGATGGTGGCAGACGGTGTTGGTGGAGGAGGAGGGTGGTGGTGGACGGTGGAGGAGGAGGGATGGTGCATAAAATGACTCTACAAAATCAAGGACCAAATATGTAATTTACTAACGAAGTGGGTTAACGAAAGTTAGCAAAAAACCCAAATCCGCCAAAAAAAATTGTTGGCAACCTTTTTGTGCAAGAAAAAAAGAAGAATGTCTTGATTGAATATGGACCCTAACTTTGATATCTTTTTGTGCCATTTGCCCTAATAATTATTCCAACTTCAACCCTCAAGTTGATACTTTGAACACTTTTCATTTTAAAACTTTTATGAGTTTAATAACTTATAAAATTTTAACCCCTTTTCGTCTAATATTTTATTTGACAACCACATCTGTGTAAACTATAAATATTATAGATTTCCAAATATATTATTTTCTCACAACTCTGATAAATATATAGGGTCTATATATTTATATCCCTCGAAACTAAACAAATCTAATAATCACAATTTTGATTTGTATTTATTCACACTATGATATACTTGAGCCAATATCCGAGCCAACTTATTATACGAAAGTTTCGTATACATCTTTCCGCATCTATTCCAAGAGCCAATACGTATAAGTCATTTCCACAATGACACTTTACGAACATTTGTAACTTACAAACGTTGTTTAAACCGGACATCATGCATTTGAATACAAGACATAGACTAAACCCATACCATACTTACCTAGGTTGCGTGTCGGAGCCATGCACAATTACTACTTGACCTATATTCAACCTCCGATCTGCTAAGGTGAGTTCATAACCGCTAATTTACCTGTTTTATAAATGTTTTGGGGTGAGAAGCATGCAAACTCTTTATGAAATATTGCTTTTTTGCAAACACTTTATGAATGATATTGCTCGTATGCAATACCTTTTATGAATTATTTCTGTTATGAAATACTTTTTAAGAACTATTGCTATTACGCAATACACTTTATGAACTGTTGCTTTTACGCAAACACTATATGAACAACTATTACTTTATGGACTAGAACTGAAACTCTTGTGTAAACCACTATTACGAGCTTAGCCTAAGGAACTTATTTCCCACTTGCCCACCTGTCATGTACCATTAATCCCTGTGGGGAGCGCGAACGTTATAAATAGATCTATTGAGGGTAACGCATCCGTTCGGGTCGGTAGCGCCAACTTGTCTCCGGACGTATATCATGTCGGAACTCAAGTGTTAATGGGAATACACACTTGCTAAGGGCACCATAAACATATTGACATGCTACTTACACGCATGCGGAACTGTTGTAGCTTGGTAACATAAAATTAGAGCTCGAGTAATAGACACAGCCACTTTTATTTGGAAGAATCCTTACACGTGGTGTATCGAGCACACTTTTGTCCATAAAACAAACTTGAATGCTTTAATGCTTTACTATAAACCTATGAACTCACCAGCTTTATAGCTGACCTTTTTAGCATGTTTTCTCAGGTGTTTGATCCTAAAGTATGACGATCTCAAGGCAGGGCTTGGCATGGCATGGTCATAGACTACATTGATGTATTTGGGACTACATTTTATTAATGGGCCATATTTCCGCAACAATTAAACTTTTGTAAACTTTATTAGTTTATTAATAAAAGTCATTAAACGGGTTTTATAAATCGTTACTTTAATACCAGTGTTATGATGCCAATTGAGTGATGCCCTCAGGTTTTGGGGGTGTTACAGATTGGTATCAAAGCCTTTGTTATAAAGAACTAGGCACAAATAAGTCCTAAACTATAACCGCTTTTACGAAAAACTTTCCCCATGACCAAACACATGCCAGCCTGCCTTGCTAACTATTTTACTTAGACATAATTTCATATTATGCTCACTATTTACTTGTTGTTCATTTAACGCAACTTTGTGTCATGCACTGCTATAAGCTACTATGTTTACTTGACACATACTACTTATTTTAAGTATTTTCTATATACTTACGTATGTATACCAACTTTTCACAGACTATGTCTTACCCCGCTCACTCATACTCACATATACTGGATTGTGATAATCCCTCTGTATACTGGCGTATAACCTCAGTGTTACGCTTTCCTTTACATGAACTTATCATGCACTCTCAAGTTTTAGTACTCGCCTCATTCTACATGAACTTATTGTTCAACTTCGAGTTTGAACACTCGCCTCACTCTATGTGAACTTATTAACTGACCTCGAGTTTGGTCACTCATCTTAGTTTTTCAAAAACAACTTTTAAAAGCATTGGAACATACTATTAATATAACTGAGCTGAGCATTTCAAAATTTATTGAACCTCGGTGGAATATAGACTGGTCACCTATATTCGACCAGGGACAGTGGGACATAGCTTGATCACCTATGTCCAACTCAGAGGTGAATTTTGCAATACTGAGAATAGTTATACTTGAATTATGTTTGAAGGGGTTACTTACTAAAAACTTCGAGGGCTACAAACTGTTTATGTGAGTACATAAACTATTCACATAGCAACCTCCTCACTATGAGTTTCTTTCAGGACATTACCCTGTCACAAGTGCCTCCACTCCGCGCCTTATCGATGATTAGGGATTCATCACTAGTCGTTCGAGGAATGACTCTCCTTCGCTCACTAGGAAAAACCTTTGGAGTAAATCAAACACTTTGCCTTGAAACAATAAGTAATAAGCATTTTAATGGAATTGCTAAGTAACAAACTGATTCATCATATACACACACACACACACACACACACACACACAAAAATGGGTGTTAGAAT